>JAYGXS010000002.1:45275766-45372549 GCA_036362985.1 Ligula intestinalis
GAAGTGTTTTTGTGTTATATTCATTTACTTTTTCGATCCAGGATGCTTTCAGGATCTTTATTTCGACGTACGGCTGAAGCACCTGGCTTAGAGGGCGATGAAAATAAGTTAGGTCAACTGGGACACTGTCTTGAGGTCTGACTGCATTTTATTCCCCCGACCCTCAACAACGGGATACTGTTGGCGATCCAGATAGTCCTGTTTTTGGCTAAAGGAGGAGTCATGAATAATAGGACGAAGGAAGTATTAGGTGTCCAATTTTATATTCAAATATATGTTAGAGAATGTCTGTCCTGATTGTTTCATCATGGATAATTTAGACATCAAACGCATTTTGTAGCGTTTTCCAATGCTCTCTTACCAGAGTTACTCTCCCTTTTTGTACGATTGTTAACTAACACCGGTTGTCTACCGCTTTTATTATGACCCTCCTTCAACATCTCATACTTAGCTCGATACTAACTTTCCCCATTCAGTTTCTAACAGACAGAAGCAAAGATCTTTAGAGAACTTATCTTCTCACCCGTGATCTAGTATCCATATCGTTCTTGATCTGAATTGCAAAGTTACACCGTTTGTTTCAATGAAGAAAGAGGAATATCTTGCGGTCTTTATCCAATCCTAAGATCTGAAACAGTCTCCACCTTGGAATAAGTTGTTTTAATTAGTTCATTGCACGATTATGGTTTGTGCCACTTCTTGGGTAATTCTCCTTTTTTAGTTGGATTTCCTGGCCAAGCAGTCTCCTGAGCGTAGTAATTTAATTTATTTAAATAATATTTGTACAGTCGATGAGCCCCCTGCCAAAATAATGCGTGAGGGACCGAATGTAGAACTTCGATTTTTGATCTCCAGCAAGGTTTGTTGAAGTTTCCCTCTCAATGTTCTTCAGACTGCGGGACTTATCATAGGCAAACGCGGTGAAAGCATTAAGAAACTACGCGAGGAGGTGAGGCCGTCCGTCGGTTTTATTTTTCTTCTGGAACTGCTTGGTGTTAAGCCCTCAACTAACTAGGAATTCTATATTTTTTATTTCATATAACCTCCCATCCTTCCCGCCTCTGGCCCGTCCGACCCTGAATAATGTCCGTCCCAATACGTCCGACCCCGAATAATGTTCGTTCCAATACGTCCGATCCCTGTCTCCCGCCCTGCCCCATACCGCTTCTCCCCGCCCGCTCATTTTACCCGCATTGTGGCCACGTTGAACATACAATGGACTGATTTATTTTCAAATCGGTGGCCCCCTGCAGTATTCTGTTACAATTAATATTCCCGATAGCAATGGACCGGAAAGGTACGATTTTAGCTCCCCGAGCCGAACATTTTGGCACCTCCTTTGGGATGTAACATTTTGCTTTCGACTTTTAGAATCCTGATTTTAGAGGGCGATGTTAATTCAGTTATCGAAATAATGCACAACACCTTGAACAGGGTAAGCTTTTATCATTTATTGATACACGTTTAGCAGGTACAAAACATCCAAGAGGACTGTGTTGACGTTCGTTTGCTTGTTCACCAAAGCCAGGCCGGCTGCATCATCGGCAAAGGCGGCACAAAAATAAAGGAATTGCGCGAGGTACTGATGTCATCCTAACTTTAACCAAAAATAGCAATCCGTTCTGAAGACGCTTAAAGTTTACCAAATGCTCTGTCCGAGCTCCACAGATAGGGTTGTTCAACTTGTTGGCAGTGTTTCGCACGTCGTCAGTTGTCTGCAAGCTATCACTGAACTACTCGAGGTAACTCCTTCGCATTTATTAACTTCACGCATTCAGGGTGCCCCACCGAAAGGACCTCGTCAAAATTACGATGCCAGGAGTTATGATGAAGACCTGGCTCATGATTACGGAGGCTGGTGTATGATGGGTATGGGCACTTCCAGCGGAGGGTTTATCAATCGCCGTAACAATCTTTCTTCGAATCATTACCCCCAGGTAAATTTAACAGGATCGGTGCTTTCTGCGCCTCAACACATTTGTGCATCCCATGTTGAGCATGATGGTTGTGCAGCGCGACTGTAATGACCGTATGTCGCCGATTGGCAGTTTTGGCGACGACAACTCCATTGCAGTCGGTCGGCTTCAGCTAATTTGAACCAGTTAGCATGGCCAACGAAAGACTGCAAGGCCTAGCAATTGGCTTGAAGCCATTATGCATAACTAAACCAAGTCTTGACTTGGTTACGGGTTGGTTAATCAGCTCCTGATTTAGAGGTGTTCGAGTAGCAATTTCTGTACCGCGCTGCTGGGTCATCCCAATTGGTACGTGAGAGGCGATACGTTTGTCGATGTCATACCTGATCCGTTGTGAACGTTCGTCGTAGACGCGGTTGAAAAAGCCACCCAGAAAAATAGAAAGCCGTATCACACATTGCAAGTACTATAATTGTGTTCTAATCTTCAAGGCCGGGCTTAGAATCCATTTAGACCCAATGTCTCATACAACATTTCGTACAATTGCCTCTGCCCATTGACTGCACGCAAATTCCAAAGTTAACAGCAAGTTGTATTGGGAAATTGCTCGTTTAGGTGACTCGGGAATGCTTAGATTTTCATTGTGGTCGTTTGGTATGGAGTCTATTGTAGCTGAAAGGTCTCATTGCATGTGATAACCATAATGCCAGAGGCGATCGATGTCAATTCAACACAGCCTACATAAGCTGCTTTAACGTCCTTTTTAAATATACCTAGACGCGCCTGTGCAAATGGACTACTATCAGCAGTACCATTCAATGCTGCGATTTTTAGCCAGTGTGTGCTGAGGCATCCAAGGGCCAGATAAACGTCAAGAGTAGCATCTCCGCAGTCACCTTTTGGGTATCAGCAAACCGTTCAGTTCTTGTTCTCCTCAGCACGCTTGAATATATAAGAATATCTTCAATCGTACACAAGTATGCAACGTACTTACTTACTTGTACTTGTTACGGCTGTGATAATGCCTGATCTAGCCGGCCTCAATGATGTCACGAGCGGTACCTCTCCATGCGTGCCGATTGGCGGCAGCAGATCTGGTAAGCTCCACCCAGTCTCTTCTCCAGCGACGGAGACCGAAGGTAGGAGGTCCAAGAACTGCTTCCATGTCTTGACGGACCGTGTCGAGCCAAGTCTTTAGTTGCCCTCTTCGACGTTTCCAGGTGGGTTGCAGCGGTGGGTCGAGGGCAGCATAGCAAAGCTCGTGAAGCGCACGACGGAAAACGTGGCCAAACCACCTCAGTCGCCTTTCTTAAGTGGCCTGGCAACATGGTTCACTACAAAAAGATTATACGGCCAAAGTCGAATACACTGAACAAAATCCAGAATGTGAGGTTGAGTAGCCGTGATAAGGATTGGTTTCTAATTGAGGCGTGATATGCCAATTAGCGCCTTTCTGTGCAACCGGTTGTTTTTGGCCTTCACACGGCAGTCTCTGTCAAGGGTTTGATATTTTTTACTTCTGTATTGCTACTAAGGCATAGTCGTATTTGGGCGCCTAGACGTTCTCTTACTAAAATTCAGTCGATGAGCTTGCAGGGAAAGATAGCCGAACAAAAACGCCCTTCCCATTGATGTGTGATACGTGACAGTGACGCCATCATCACACGTGTGTGGATTTTGAAACGAAAGGATAAGCAATTTCTTATCTCCTCAAAGTGATGCAGAATCTCAGTTCGTTCACTGAAGCTCGTTCTGTGCCTCAGGGCCGAGTTCATTGCTCTCTAGAATACGCGATCTGTGCAGAAGCGCACAACGTTCAAGTCACTAGTAAGATAGCAGCCCTTACCTTATCACCCGGTCAAGTCGTTTCACCAAGTGTCACATTTTTGTAGGCGCGTCTGTCGTAGCCTGGCTTTACCTAGGTACGTAGTGGAGGGTTGCTCGGACCAATTGATTTCACCTGCAAACGCCGTTTGAACGGTCAACGTCTCCGCAGTTTAGACTTTTCGCAGATACATGGTTCGGATTTAAACCATACATTCGTCAGAGTAATTCTCTTTGCCCCTGAAAGCTCTAACCACCACCGAGGTCTAATGCCGTGCTAGGTCTACGAAAATTTTGGAGTCAATTTTATTTGGGACATGAATATCGTTGAAGTGACTGGGGTGACGGGCGTAGTTAATTGCAATGACTGCCGTGTTCGGTGAAATAAAACCGATTTATTTCTCCATTCATATGGTAGTATCCCACTGCGTAGTGGCCAAAACCTCACAAAAAGGCGCCACCATCCTCGTCCTGGCTGTTCTATTTGCTTAGAGTATAGGACTGCTGTATGAAACACGTCTGTAGTAGAAGATCACATTCTGCGCGTCATCGGCAACGATCGTTGGGGATTGGATAATGCACCAAACGCGACATAAAGAGAACAACACATCAATTGTGGCTCCGTTGTCGCTGACATCACCGATAGGGCTGGAAGCATTTGTCATCTAAACCATGGCCTAGTCAGCACTTCGTTGACAGAGTGCATAGTATATTGCATTAACGCCGGCTCTGTAGTGCCGGTGCTAAGTCATTATACAGTGCACAGTTCTTCCTGGACAGTCAACTTATCCACGTGTTATTTTGGCTCACGATGGAAATGTGAACGCGTTCGACGTCGCTGTTTAGATGGTGTTTAGGAGCTCTGCTAGAAGTTTACTTCGTAAGTACTTGGCCATTATATGGATGTCTAAAACGTAAGACTGCGAAGGCGGTTTAGGCATTCGCAATCCTCAAATGCGCAGTGATATGCAGTTTGGCGATAGAGCGAACCCCATATCCTTTTACCGTTTTTCACGCCCATCACATCAAAAATACGTACCAACCTTGCAGCCTTCATGATTTTACAAAGTAGATTTTAGGATTTGCGTGCCTTAGCAGCAGCCGAGTGTTATGTCTCTGATCAGTTTTCTCGCTATGGATCGTTATTAGGATTCACTTCTTGTCTGCTTATAGTATAGCTAATGAATAGAATGTGGTGCGTTCGAATCGACCGAAGCACTACTTTAAGTCCAGTCCCAATATCCGAGTTAAACAGTCGCAACCTTTCTAAGGGTTAGCCGTAGATCTCGTTGACCAACTACTTATCCCAAAATACAGAGCCCTAAATTTCGTCACTTTCATTTGCTGTTGTACCTTTATGTTGTTCTGAACTGTATTAGAATCTGCAACCGTAAACCGCCATGAGTGATTTTTTGGGCGACAGCTATATTTGCTATTTTAGCAGGATTTTTCGTGACTAAATGATGACCCAATGCCTCGGCTTCGATATGATTGATTTCATAGTTTGATATCACTGGTTAGCTACCTATTCACCAATATTTTCGACTTCATTTAGGTTCGCTATTGCGCTGCATGCTTGTTTGGTCTATGGGGGTTTCTTTCAAATATTTTGTCAAACCTAGTATGTACAAGCGACAATTCGAATTTAAGAAAGCAGGTGAAATCTGAGCGCTTGAACGAGGATTTTCGCCACACGTTTCATCTTCACGTTCCGACTTAATTTTAGGGATGGCATCTAATGCGCAGGCATTGCAGTGAGAATTTGGAACCTCAGGATAAGTGCCCATGTTCCACCGAACGAGTTTACAAAAAGTCCCGATACAATCTCACAAAGGCTGCTGGCCAACTTGTAAACCATCTTTTGTTATGTCTCATCGATATTCGGGACAATTTGCCATACCACATTACTAACCTACGTTAAAGCTTGAATTTCCGGTAACTGAATAAAAGATAGGAGACAGTCATGGCAGCCACCACCCTCACAACCACCATAAAATTTGTTACATTATATTCTCTTATTCTCCAAGGGCTCAGTCCTGGCTGCTGGGCTGTTCAGCGGAGTGTCGGGTGCGGGTGCCAATCCGCGTACGGTCTCTCAAGCAGCTGCAGTTAGCCAAGCCCTTGCCAGTGGTTTACCGCATGCATCTGCTGCTGCCATGTTGGCAGCTACAGGAGGCCAAAATCCAGGTGCTCCAGCCTCCGGACCGGCCGGTGACGCCGCTGCAGCAGCTGCTATGATGGCCGCGGGCATGATGCGTGGGTATGTCTTAATGCTCTCTTCTCACTGCTCGAAACTGCCAATTTACAGCGTCTTTCAATATTCGTATTTATCTTAGCAAGCTGCCCTACGCGTTGACCCCGCTTGGCCTGCCTACCTACATCTAACGGCTCTTTCATATATAGATGTCAAAATCACTAACTTTTGACAACAAGGGAAGGTAGTTAATTAAGTTACAGGGTAAACTCATCGGTTGGACACTCTTACTGCTCGTTTCTACCCCGCCGCAGCATTCCTCATTACAGGACCCTTCTCTTCGACTAAACATTTAATTCTGTCTCAAATAAAAACTTAATTCAAGCTTCATTCTACTGGACGGCATGCAAATAAAGTCCGTGTTTACTCAATGTCCCAGATAGCTTTGCATACACTCTATTCGAATAACTGGTGTTAGCGACGGTCGATTTATTTGGCCGGACGGACCACCTAGTTTAATGGTTCTCAAATACCATTGTTCCGCTGTACTGCCTATCACCGCAAAACTGTAACTTTTAATTTTCGTTATAGGATGTCCGGACGCGTTGGTATGAATATATTAGCACCAACAACGACAACACAAGTCTCTGTCGGCAATAAGATGATTGGAGCAATCATGGGCCGTGGTGGCAGTAGGATCAATCAAGTGCGTAAAGAGTCGGGGGCCGATATCAAAATAAGCCCACAGGAGCCAGGAGTTGAGGATCGAATCATAACAATCACAGGAACACCTGATCAAATTCAAAGCGCCCAATTTTACTTACAACTCTGGTAAGTTTTGCGTGGGGTTTCTTCTTCTGCTTCTCCTCCTCGTCCTCCCCTCCCCCCTAGTGACATGCCTAGGTTAATGACTGCGATTAACGGCCGAAATGATCAGCTAACCATGCATATTTTTGGTTTTATCTAGGAAGACGGTTTATTAGTATGTATTCTTAAGCACGTTCCTGCGATTGCATTAAATCCAAGTTTTCTTTTTAAGTTTCCATATAAAGTATGATTTACTGACTACGTCCTTCGGAGACTCGAATCTGATATAAGTCATACCCGAGTTTCAGAACTTCAACAAGTCAGTCAGTTCGAATTCGAAGCCTATGCAAAACTGAGCTTTTCAATATTATTTTCCAAAATATCTAACCTGATTAACTCTTTTTATCCTACAGCGTCAAGCGTTTCGGCGAGCAAACCTAGTTGACGAAAAAAATCTGCATACCTGAAGCTGAAGGACCTGTTTTGAATACGTTTATCGTCAAATCTTAAACCTGTACAGTTCTTTTAAGGATTCACTTACTTATTAGGTCTGCGATAATCATTCATCCGGTTTTCTGCAATAAAATTGCATCGTAATTTTTAATCATGCATTAAAGGGCCATCTTTCTTTCGACTGATTGCATGGGCATGATTTAACTCTACGATGGCTGAAAGATATACCTTGTTACGGCTTCTCGATGCATGTTCAACTTTTACAGAAATCGCGAGAGACGGCTTTATACCACGGCAGTCACTTTCGAGTTATGTCTTCTGGTAACATCTTCGCGACCGGAACAGGTATTTGACAAACGGTTTCCAAAAAATACATTCAGCTGGTAAAACAATTCTCGAGGACAAATCACACACTCCTATAAGACAAAATCCACAAGGCAACTGGTGGTTGAAAAAATCCAGATATTCAGTATTGAGCATACTTCATGGACGCCAATGCTGTCATAATTGTAGTTGATTGAATTCTCAAACCAAATATTTGGTAGGTATAGGGCAGCATCAACAGTAAGTTACGTCTGGCAATGATGCATAAGGCACACGTTATTGTCGCCAAATTTTCAATAAAGTGAGACAGACAACATAAGGTTTTCCCAGTTAGAAGGCTGTGGAAGCTCAATAGGGTTTACTCTGAACAGGAACTTACAGAGAGCTCCGCAGAAAGGCGTTGCTCACAGACCAGTTGCTGTTTTGTGTGCGCGCGGGATTACTAGAGTTAAGGGTTGTCCTTTCCGTTGCCTGCACCCAATCAGCGAAGGTTGCGCACTTATTGGGTCCGAGCCCTCACGGGAATAAAGACAAGACTAGCGCGGCTGTGAGCCTAACTTGTGTGAGACGGATTTTCAAACATGACTTAGCACGTGAAAGCACAATGTGTCGGTGCAGGGGCGGCAATCACGGGCAGCCACAGTATCCCAAGGTGGCGTGTAACAACGCCGAAGGATTGGCCCAACATATATGGGTAAATAAACCGTCAGGAGAATTACGTCCACTACGAGGAATATGTACAGGTACAGAGAGGAAGAGTAAGTTTGCTTTGTGGCTGGCGGTGGACATAGTGGAAGAGGTAGCAGACTAATGAAGGGATAGAAGATCAGGGAGCTGGGAAAACGGGACAACAGGGCTCGTCTGGCGGAATGTCTGGGTCAGCGGCCGTGAGGTGGTCCACTGTCGCGACCTTGTCGCGCGTTCCGTGATGGATGCGGAGCGTCTTTGTACCCTGAAGGAAAATCGGTAAAGGGCCGACGGACTTAAGTTTATAGGGACAACCTTAGCCTCTGCGATTTTCGGGCTCAGTTCCGTCTGAGAAGAGAAAAAGTGAGGCGCCAAGTGGAAGGAACTCTGTACGGAGGAAGTGAAGAATAGATAGGAGGAATTTGAAAGTCGGACGAGTGCAAGGCTACTCGCGAGATGTCCAGTGTCCTAAGTGTGTGAGCGCAGAAGTCACAAGCGCCTCCAGTGAGGTGTGTGTCGTAGCCCATAGTTGGATCAGGAATCCCCGCCGGAATCCAAACTGGGAGTAGTTGGGAGACGGAGAAAAGCCGCAACCTCGACCGGCTTGAGCCACAGGTCCGCGGGATTGAGGTGGGTGCCTGGCCGAGAACTGCAGGCGAACAGATGACGGCAGTCATGCGGCGAGACGCCGCAGTCGGGACAGCAGTTGGGTATGGATGGGTCGAGCCGGTGCTGGTACTTGCGAAGGAGCATACAGTAGCCACTGCGTAGCTGCGCCAGAGTACAGCGAGTGACCCTCGGGAGAAGTCGTTCCGAGGCCGCGATCGGAGGTGGATAGCCACCCAAAAGGACCGGGGGACGATAACCTCGTTTCTCCTCGACAACGAATCTCTGGTGGAGACGCTGGAAGCCTGTCTTGGTGGCAGAGCTATCAACAGGTAGATCCGCGAGAGACGAGGCAACAGCTTCCTTGTGGAGTGCTCGAATAGACGGCCGGACGTTGCGGCAGGGCTCGGGAGCGGTGCAACGGTGATGATTGGGATGGCCGGGTTGCGAACAACTCCACCAGAACTGCTGGCTAAGGAGAGTGTTGTGATAGGCGACCGGTAGAACAGAAGCCTCCGCATGAAGATGATCTATAGGCGACATTTTAAAGCAACCCGTGATCGTGCGGAGGGCAGCGTTTTGGGCTGACTGGAGGCGGCGGAGGCTGGAAGAGCTCATCGTAGGAGACCAGATTGATGCCGCATAAGTGAGGTGCGGCTTGGCCAGCGCCTTGAAAGCAGTCGACAGAGTCTCTTTCGCACAGCCCCAGGATGTGCCTGCTAGAGCCTTGAGGACCTTGGTGCAGCGGCTTACATTGCTTGCGGTCTCCCTGGCATGGTCTGCGAACGTGAAGAGCGGATCAAAACGCACACCAAGGAGTTTGGGCTTGCGGACGAGCGGTAAGGACGCCCCATTGACGGTGATGACCGGATGACGATTGAACTCCTTCGGATCAAGCGTAAAAACAGTTACGGACGACTTGGCTGCCGAGATCGTCATTCCGCGCTGGGTGAGGAAGTTTTCGACAACAGGCATGAACTCCGTGAGGAGCTGTGCAGCCTGATCGATGTCATGGTGCCGGCAGAAGAACGTAATATCGTCCGCATAGGATACCACTTGCACAGGTTCCCGGGGGAGTGGGAGCTCTCGCATGTAGATGTTAAAGAGTGTCGGGCTGAGCACAGAGCCTTGAGGGACGCTACAGGACTGCTTACGGGGCTTGGAGAGAGCGCCCCGGAAGAGGACACGATCGTGACGGCCACGGATGTAAGCCGCCAACCATCAGACCAGGCCAGTCGGGACGTTCAATGAGACCAAGTCCTGCAGGAGCTGATCGTGGCGGACGCAGTCAAAGGCTCGTGACAGGTCAATTGAGACTGCCACGGTCCGCGAAGCGGGCTTCTGTTGATTGAAGCCCTCGAGGATAGCGTCGCTGAGCTCGAAAAGCGCCGTTGTAGTTCCACGACCCGATCGGAAACCATGTTGGTGGCAAGATAGTTCCGCCACAGACGTCAGAATTGGGTGGATGAGCCGTTCCAGGATCTTCGCCAATGGACTGAGGAGGGCAATTGGACGATAAGAGGTCGCTAGGCAGGGGTCCTTACCCGCTTTGACCAGGGGGATAATGATCGACTGGCGCCAGCAATCAGGGATGATTAAAGTTCCCAGTGAAAGGTTGAAGAGGGCGGCAAGGTAGGCAGCCACCTTCGGGCCGATGTGGCGCACATGGATAGGCGCCAGACCATCTGGTCCTAAGGCTTTCGAAGCTCTCATTTTCTTGACGGCGGTGAGGATGGTATCAGCCGAAAAGGAAATATCTGGGGGCGGGGCTTTATGGAGGAGGCGAAGAAGGGGGCGCTGGCTTTTGGGACTGGGCGCCGAGCGGGGCGAGAACAGCTTGTTCATCTACGCGGCGATCTTACCGTTGTTGGAAATGAACTTGCCGTCCCCAAAGCTAATAGACTGGTTTGATGTATCAGCCCGGGGTTTGGTCAGGTTGCGTAAAAGCTTCCAAGTGGCAGCTGAGTTGCCGCTGAAATTACAATCTGAAACTAGTTCATGCCAGCGTTGGCGTTTGCCATCGTTGATAGTCTTAGTGATTAAGCCATTCAGTTCGCCAACGCGCGGGTCACTGGCATCACGCGCTCGTATTTCGTCTCTCTCTCGTTCCAGGCGGGAGGCTTCGGGCGGATAGTTAGGACGAAGAAAGGGAATGCGGCCGTTAGGGTTGTGGTGACTTGCTGCTGCCAGGAGTAGTCGACGAAGGGCTCGCTCCGCCATGTGGACACAGGTGGGAGGCGGTAGGCCATCGATATCGGCTTCGCATTCGGACGTGAACGCTGCCCAATTGGCTTTCTTGAAATTAATGAAGTGCCGGTTGGGGGCCTTGATACGCTCGGCGGCGGTGGCCAATTCGAGCACAATGGGGAGGTGGTCGCTACCCAGGCTGATTTCCGTCTTCCACATGGTGGAGGCTACCAGACTGAGACTGGCGAGGGAAACATCGGGCGAGCTGGAGGCGCCGTTGGTCAGGAGCCGCGTTTGGCTGTTCTCGTTGAGAACGGCAAAGGGGGCGTGTTCTATTTCATCAGCCAGAGCTTCTCCTCGGGAGTCGGCTGCCAAGTTAGAGCACCAGAGGTCATGGTGAGCGTTGAAGTCACCTAGCACCAGACTGTCTCCAGAAGGTAAGTAGGGAGCGATAGAGGCGGTGAAACCGGGAGAACAACTGGAAGTTGGAGGGATGTACACGTTCACGACGGTTAGCGGCGCCGGGCCAATGTCAAGGGAAATCGCCAGTACTTCCGTGGGATCGGCTCCAAGCAGGGGAAGCTGGTGATGGGCAATGGATTTGTACACCAGGAAGGCCAAACCTCCGCCTTTGTTGCGGCCGCGGTCGCGACGGACAATCGTGTAATCGGCACAGGAAGGGACCTTAGTGGAGTTAGACCACTTTGTCTCTTGGATAGCCGCCAGGGCTATGCTGTGCGAGCGCATGAAGGCCAGGAGCTGGTCAAGCTTCCCAAGGAGGCCGTTGGCGTTGAATTGTAAGATCTTAAGACCAGGTGGTGAGGCAAGGTCGGAGACCAGAGGATTTGGGTTCAGGACTGGACGGGCTGGAGGCATGGAGATCGGTGGGGGCACGGGACAGCTGGGACACGCGAAGGCGGGCGACCAATCGGCAGCCGTGGCGAGGCCACTGCAGCGGAGATGGCACCAGCCATTGCAGGAGCCGCAACGTACAGACCAGTCGCGGCGGCCCAGACGGACTCGGCAGAACGAGCAGTACCAGAGAGGTCCAGGGTTGGCCTCGATTCCGGCGGCGAGGAGGAGGAGTCGGAGCAGCGTGGCCGGGAGGGGCTGTTCCGTCATCAAAAACACGGATTGGGCGGAGGGGAGAGTTGATCCAACGTAGGGAGATGGGTGTAGCAGACCTTTGCCGCCGGGAGGGCGGGTGGGAACGCGGTTCGTAGACGCGTCTGCTGTGGTTCCCGCCAGTGAGGTCGTGCGAGTCAGCGTCTGGGAGGTGATTGGCCAGGCCGGATTAGCGTACAAGTTCGCACGTGCTGTCAGTCGCGGGGGCGAATGCTTGAGTGTTGCACGCGGATTTGGTCCACTACATTATCATGGTATGACTGACTGATGACGACTAATCAACCAGAATTGACGACTCCAGTCTCCCTTGCCTTTCTCGGTAACGTAATTCTGCTCACCTGCAATAATCTCTGATTTCGGCCGGGGCTCTGAGGACACTGAATTTAGATATTAGTGTTATAATGCTACCAGGGAAGGGGTGTTCTTCGACTATACTAGATTAAAATCACTCCACTGAGGGGTCGAAAGGTGCACCATGGATGCTACGAAGATGAAATCCGGAAGCTGGTAAAGTAGGTCGATTAAATGCCATGAAGCTGTCAACTGGCAAGATTGCGAACAAGTAGGAACGATAGTCGGATGCATCAGGTTTTATAATCTGTCAAACATATGAATGATGACACACATAAACACCTTTGTCAATGTCCTAACGTATCGAGGTCATCTTTCTACACCAGCAGCACTTCCAAAAGAAACGGTCTTATAGCTCGATTTACAGCCTTGACTTGGCTTCTTCTCCGGGCTGTTGCTAATCGGAAGGTGGTATAAGGGTCGGTTGGACTAATAAGTTATTGGAACGGCTCAGTGGAGTGGTGTCACATGATATCACCTAATGCCTCACCTCGAATCCAAAAAACCTGGCAGTAATAAAGGTAATCAAACTGGTATGATCCCGTTTGAGGGAGACATCTCATCAAACCCCATAAATTCCATCTACGGACGTAGTTCACGTCCAAAAGAACTATTTACGGTCACGTGAAATATTCCCAAGTGAGGTCGCCATTTTCAGGGTCAACTGGCAGAGCCAGTACTCCGACGGTAGTTCTTCCAATCATCAGGCCGGAATTTTGAACGACAAAATCTTCATTTTAAACAAAAGGAAAATGGGTTCAGGGATCTACGATATCTTGAAATATATTTTCGAGGTATCCACTTCACACTAAAGATTAGGACACCAGTCAAGTACCATCTCTCGATATCCAGTTCAATGGAAAGACCGGTGTGCAGCTTGGAATGACTGGGTCTTGGAATGCCACTAAAGGACGCCAAATGGGTTCGAATGTGAATCTACGATGTCAGGCGACTAAAACTCTGGTTCCAGCAATTGTTTCTCTTTATTCCCTATTGTATTTCAGAATTCGTCCATTCGTTTCTGTTGGCAACCAGAACGGTCACAGAGGCTCGCTGGAGGAAGCAGCTCACTACCAGTCTATGAGATTGAACAGCTCTTTAAGCCGAGGCAAAGCAATAAGCATCGTCAACCAGGTCCAGATTAAACTCCCGCAAACGTAACCAGACTCAACAGACCGCAGAGTGACTAAGAACTCGCGTAGGCGGACATATTCATTTGGTGAAGAGTTTCTGCCGATAGCACACCGCACATAATCTTCACAGATATTTACTTTTCAAACACCCAAATCTTGGGTTTAGGGAATGACGGAACTCCCACAGGAGCAATCGACGCGATAGCTTCCATCAGTTGTAACAACCTTCCTGATGCACACTGTGTGGCATAAAGCAGAGGGGAAACGAACACAAACACATAGTTCGGATAGCAGACGCAGCCGTTAGCAGTCACGTAACAGACGAGAGTGAGAACAAACAAAGGAAGGGGGGAGGTGCGAGAGTAATTAGCGACACGGGACGACGGCTAAGGTCATTGTGGAGCAGGTTATATCGATCGCACGGGTCGGCGCTTATTAAAAGGGCTACGGGAACCGCGTTATGGCTGAGCAAAGGTGAAGTCAGGAGCATAAACGGCGTCATCCTCGTCCACATGATTGATCCCGGACATCGAGTTGACCCCAACGAAACCTTTAGGATGCCGCTGGGTCAGCGCCTACCAGCAACAGCAGAAGAGGGCATTATGTGCACAAAAGAACCTCCCGCATCCGGCTGCATGCACACATCCGCGTTCTCTTTGTCTCCCTCCCCTTCCCCCTAGACTGGCTCCACCGACCCCCCCCCCCCGCGTAACCAGCCTTCCCATATCGACCCCTTTATCGCAGAGGGTTAAGTAAGGCAAACCCTAGCCAATATGATCTCCACGCTCGGTTCCTTGGGGGAAGAGAAAACCTAGGGGGCGGGGGGGGGGGGACAGAGTAGCAAAGACAGTTTTTTATGTACAGAAAGCAGAAGAGAATAGGCAGGAGGAATTTGACTATTAGTCCAGTATACGTCTGTCCGCCAGGAAGGGCATTCCGAAGTGCTGGCCTGATGACAGTCACCACATTGTGGTCCTTTGTGAGTCTGTCTTGATAGTGATAGGCCAGACGGACTGAGTCAGCCTACGAGTACACACTCCTAAATGGCCGCCGCGAGTTGCAAGCGTTCGCAACGGAGCATGCGGCTGTCTAAAAGGTAGGTCGAGGCTTGCAACCACGTGGCCTCATGTGTGGTGTGACAACGAAGGTGGAGTCCGGACACCTTTTCCCGATTGTCACCCTTGTATAAAAACAAAACATTATTGAGCGCTTCTTAAGCTTGTGCCCCGTTCCCACATAAATGCGATGGCCTCATCAGAATTCACCGAAAGCCTACGTATATTCGACAAGTAACGTTCTGAAATAAATAAATAGGTTTTTCCTGCACCCACAAGGGTACAGTCATGGTAAAAAAATACATTTTCGTGTGAAGTTGAGAAAGAGTAAGCACATATTACACAGTACTCAATTTGTGTTAGTAAAATAGTCAGTCTGATATGAAGCATTGTTAATGAACAGTGATAAAAAACTCTTCTAAATTTGGTTGAAGAAGGCAAGATAAAGGATAAAAAATCTCGCTCATGGGAATTTAAATATGTGAAAGGAATAGGACCATCCTATAAGAGGGAGTCTATAAAGGTAGGAAAGTTTCCTCATCAAGGTAGAAATTCCAAACCAAATGAAGCTATATGCTGTAAGTAGGATCAGCATACTTTGGATAAGAGCTGGAGGAACCGTTAAGACGACGAGCTAGGATGAGCCAGTCGCAATCGATCACAGTCAGTCTAGAGTCCAGACGAGAACGGGACATTGAGGGCTGCCATGACGTGCGACAATGATACTTCTTTGCTTACCGGCTGAACTGCCAACCAATGGCGAGAACAGAGTAATCTGCTGTGATCGCCAACATATCGCTTGGGGTCAAAATTTGCAGATGAGCTTAAACACTGCAGAGCAAAATTTGGGAGGAGGTCGTTACTAGTGGTGGATTTATTGGCTAGCTAAAAATAATGGGTCATGGAAATCTTGGTAAGAATTTCCTGTTGGATACGAAATATGCATCATCTGCCGTTGACGCTTCTCGAAGTCCATAAGGACAGCGTTCGGAAAGAAGACAGCAAACAATGACTTTATGTACTCTGATATAAAGTGCTTACGTAATTTTAATTTGAATACCATTAATTAAGGCGACGACTTAAGGTCTAAAGAAACCTGATTCCAAAGGGAGACGTATTTGAATACAAAAAGAGCGGGCGTTTAGCCGTAGAACAAGGAGGCGTCGTAATACCCATGGAGGAATTACGCTTAACATGAGATCGGTCTCTTTGGGATGAAATTATCAATAGGTGAAAAGTAACGGCTAGAATGTATGGGAAACAGGAAGCAAAGGCTAGCTTTGGGCATGGATGGTGACCTTCCAAGTGCAACACCAGCTCGTGATGACAAGTATGACAGGAGACATAGCGATGGACTGACGGCGTGTGCCCCCTCCAGTAAACAATCCGAGATTGTTTACGTCTGTTCATTTGGTTCTTGATCCGTATATCTTTGTTTTCAAGTCTATGGGAGGGCCACTAACAGCACACAAAACTTCAACAATGACAACGCTTACTCAGTCACGCACAAGCGCTGCTGTGTTGTTTGAAAGGTCTGAGCAGACTAGATCAACTTTTAGGAAGAGGCGCGGGAAGTTCGGTATTTGTACGAGAAATTACCACTGAATGGCCATATTAAAGTCTGCGTAAACCACTGATTTACCATTCACCTGCCGAAGGAAAGTTGGACAAGCACACCAACGATACGACAGTCGATATAGCCCATCGACAGGGTCTCTGATCAAAGGAAATATTGTCTGGGGTCCAGTGCTAGTATCGCCCACCTTCCAGAAGGTACCGCACGCGCAGGGGGCAAAAAAGCTCACCGAGCACAAATGAGCAACCTGATCGCGTTTCTCACATCGTAATTGAACTTATTTTTACATCTGTTAGAGCGGAAGAAGACTGAGTAATGAATGCCCCCACACACAAAAGTTAACCACGCACACAAGAGCTTCTCTGCCCTTTATTGTCCCTCAACTTCGACAGAACTATGATAATCGCGGAGGTCGGCCAAAGAGAGGGCCCAGAGGTACTGGAGATTTATTTTTACCTTCGTGGTAACTTTTTACGGCAGCCTAGCTTGCGTGAACTCCGAGCTTCCTGAACAAAGCCTAGTGCGTGGACCATTGAAAAGCTGGCTGTATGTAGCGTACACAGACAGAATATTTACATTTGTCCGTCATCGTGTCCACGCCTGCCTTCGATGGTGTTGGTTTAGTATGGTCATCGCAATGCCGTTTATGCGGGAAGAGATGAGCGACTGGGTGAAGCGCAAATACAAGTCACTGTAAACGAACACATGCACGCTAGGACCACGTCATGGACCAGTGGTGAACTTCAGCGTTTGTGGGGGCCAACATATGAAATGTTGTATAAAATTTCGGGGGGAGCCTTCTCGGGCTTAGTCCATCGGTTTTTTGACGGAAATTTACATCCCCATTTATCCTGACACCCACTCTAAACTATTACTCTAGGAAGCCATGCAGATGTATTCCGATGACATTCCTCGATGGGTAGGGAACCTGTTGCAGGTTGTAGTGACGGCAACAGAAGGATCCTCCAAAGCAAAAGTCAGGGAAGACAGTGTTGGTAGACAGGAGGTTACTACCGGAAAACAGACGATAAGCCAGTTAACAGCTGCGTGTACAAGCCAGGTGTGTCCGCGAGGTTGTCCGCTGCTGCAAAGCCCTGAGTGCGGAGTGTGTCCTTAGCTGATTAGTTCGACGTAACGTACGCCTCAGTAAGCGATTCGACCGAGAGTGTGGGAAAGGCAGGACATCGCGGGCCTCTCTCAGTGAGTGTTAGAGCAAGTGTGGGGGAGTTTATCGCGCGTGAGTAGACAGCAAGCATGCGAGGCTTGGCGAACGAAGGCAGCCTGAGTCAGCGCAGCAGGCTCCTACAAACCCTAATTAAAATATCCGGCGTACTTTTGCCTAGTAGTTTATCCGTTTAAGATATCTTTTTCCCCAATGTATAGGAAGAAGAACCGTCAAAGCGAGAACGATATCGCAGTGAGCCTGCCGAAAGAGGACAGAGTCGACTGTTATGACAATCATTTCAAATTTAATTATATCTTAGGAGAGAGAGAGAGTTTGGATTTTGCTAAGAACGATGTTGTCCATGTTCCAGTTACTATAACAATAATTAAAGAGTGGAAGAGAACCAGTGCCTGACGCTAAGACACCTTATCAAGCAAGGCTCTGGAATCTAAAACGAACATTTTAGGAGGGCGGAGATAAGTCATCTAGTGGTTGACGGTTCATGGGACATAGAACACGGATATTCCCGTCCGGTTTTGCAGAGAAATATCTGGCACTGAAGGTGCCCAACGTGGGTAAAAGGGAGTAAGTTACGTGGAGGAAAATGACGGACTGCAAGACTGAACAGCACCGCTAGCTATACGAGTTGGTACTGGAATTTCATAAGCAGGATACTGCAACGTATTCCTGTTCAGGTGGCACAGGGCACCGGGTGAATTTAGTAGCCCAGTAGGAACATTTGTATTAAGCTTCCATCGCAACTGCGATGGGGGAGGGTAGCACTATTTTATTTGGAGCGGGAAGCTCTTCCTAGCTGATACTATTGGTATCTTCTGTTTAACAGCTCAAAGTTAAGTAGAAGTAACTACGGGGGCATGCGTTTTGTTTTGGATAGTGCAGTTAGAGGGAACCGCAAGCGATCGTGAAGAAGGCATCTTTATAGAGAAGTTGGACTTGTATGAGTGGTTGAAAGTGTGTAGTGAGCCCGTAGCCCCCTCCACTACGGCCCCACGCCACGCAGCAGTTCACTTGATTGCATTTCTCGGTCGCCTATGGGACAGCCAATCGTAGGTGCCGCAAATTGCACCAAAGATCAACCTCTCACGCCGACTAACATCGACGCCTGCCTCTTCCAACTCGATCTGGCCGGTTACCTCCCTGGAGCTGACTCACACAGGGCCTCACTGTGATGACTGCCACCCTGAGACACTTCGGAACCGGCCCCCTCACTGCCAGACGTGCACCCGGCCGACTACCAACTCCCATCGACCTATTATTCCCTACCTCTGTACAGAATATACTATTCCTTCCACCTGGCCTCTCACTTCTTCCCTTCCCCCTACGAAACTGGGCCTGAAGATCGTAGTTGAAAGGGTATCGCAGGAGGTTAAGTAAGTTAAACCCTAGCAACTGCGATTTTCAGACCATGTTTACTTAGTAGATGAGAAGTCTTGGGAAGGCCAGAGTCTTAAGAACAGTAAGTAATTTCTCAGAAGATTAAATAGCTGAACTAAGAACAGTATATTGTGTACACAGAGGAACGGAAAATAGACGGAAGAAATATGACTTGGGAATACACGACCAGCCAGGAGAGCCAGCCAGGTCCAAGTGCCAGTTTGACAGCAGTTAGGCCAGTGGATAGAGAAAACAATCACGTGTGCAGGCTTGACATTCGTCGCCGGCCCAAAAAGCATCAGTGCGGCAACTGTGATTAGTTGTTCGCAGACATCGAAAACCGCAGTCGTGAGATTCGAGTGGAGTTCACTTCGACGCGAGCTAGTCACAACAAGGGTTTTACCTATTAACTGAAACCACTGCAATAAGTTCATTCGGACTTGCCATTGAACTGGGCAACTGCTTCTGTTTAATAGGGTGTCCCTGATAGAGTTGTTAAAGGGTGCGGCTATTAAGGACCTGCAGCGACCCCCTTTCTTAGTCATGCTTTCTTCGGACGCCGCGCGGACCACCGCGTGTCCGCAAGACACCATAGTCAAGGCCTTCATTCAAGGTCACTCCTGTATGGTTTTGTCAAAGCGGTCTAGTCTCACTAGCCAACCACTTCTCAAGGTTAAACCAGTGCCCCAGATGCGGACCATTTGTTTACGCTGATTCACTTCCAGAGCCGACGACTCACTGTTCGTTTGCAGACTCTCTGGACTCCGGCTCATTCATGGCTGGCCGGCACTCGCCTGGAAGTCACTTCTCCTATTGCTTACATGCTACGCTTGTTCTTAACTTAGTAAATTCTCCCTGACACTATGGCCTTTCACGCCTTATCCTATTCCACTAGCTTATACATGTTGGGATACGTTCTTTGATCTATTATCTGGCTGGACCGCATCGTATCCCACAGACCTACTGCTATGTTTGGATCTCCCAAGATAAAAAAATAGTCGAATACTCTACACAGTGGATTAATTATTGAACCTGATAACCTGGGCAGTCATTTCGACGTTGCTTGTCTATATTATCAGATTTGGCAAGTTTCTTTACATCGGCGTAGGTCAGAAGAAACTGATTAATGCCATATATGACAGAATTCTTTCGTTATATGCGTCCTTTATAAAATGAAGTCGACTTTGCTCAGGGGAGAGTAAATTTTATCAGTACATTACGACTGAGCGAGCACAATCTTTCAGCATGCACGACACTGAATCCCAAGGGCACAACTTTGCGGAAACAGATGCGCAGAGAGGAGAGCATATACGTGGTGGGTGGCATAACGCATCATTAATTATGGTTGCATTTAATCCGCTTCCCAGTTTCTGGGCTAATTATCCCAATGACTTCAATAGTTTGTGTGATAACTCTCTATCTCTATGACACTCTCGCTCTCCCCGAAGTTCTGATCACATCTCCAAAGGGCAATTCCTCGAATATTTCGTCGAATGAAGCTGCTTTATTGCAGACAGAGGAGTATCCTTGAGTATCCTTGAAGAGTCAAGAGGTTCAATATGAATCAAATAAATTTTAGAACGAATCAAATCTCTTGAAAGCTCTAAAGGCACCCAGGCGCATTGCCTCTCCGGCAAGGCTTCTAGTATTCAGAGCTGGAGGGAAGGCTAAGAGATTTCGTCATTCAGCAAGTTTCTTTAGGGCCATTATAACCTACTAAGCAGAATGTTTCCTTAATTTGCCGACATCAAATGTTAATAATCTATAATGGTATGCTTAACAAAACGAATACTACAGTAAATAGACAAGAAGGATCATATTGCAGAGATTGTGCAAAATTGAACTAAATATTCGGACCATTAACATAGACGCACTAAAAAGTTTAAGAACAGAATCAATCGAAAAATACTATTTGTCAAGGCATACGAGAACAGAAGTTTGCAGATTATATGTTGCGTTCACTGGAAAAAGACCTGGGTCATGCAATAACTTAGCGAAAATAATTATAAGCGTTTTGTAACGCCACGAGATACGAATCGGTCCACCCTTGCATGGAAGATATAAGCATCCCCAAGCTATACGCCAATAAAGTAAGAAGGTCATTGGCATCAGAGAAACAAGGTGCTATTTCCATTTGTAATTTAAAATTATGTTAAGTGAATAACGAGGCATATTTTGAGTCAGTAAAATAAAAAGCAGTTTATGTCACTACATTAGTCACCGGCTATTAAGCCCACGGTTAATAAGCCCGCCGCTTATTAAGCCCAATTTGGTCTGGGCCCTAGGTGGGCTTAATAGCCGGCGGCTACTGTTTATAGTATTTCCCCTCCTAGGAGAACGGAGTTAAAAAATATTAATGGGAGGAAAGTGTGGAAGCGTTAAGCATACTGTACGAGTTGTTAACGAACAGAGAAAAGGACATGACGGCGATTGCGTGTAAAAAGAGGAGCTTATGGGATAGGGGAAGGCGCAGGGTTAGCAGGTGTAAGCGGAGTCTGGGAAATAGCAAGGGGCATTGTGTCAAGTGGAGGAGTCTGTTCTGTTGGGGCGGTTAAAAGAGGCTCGGTAGAAGCCGCCTACAAGCGGTCGACCGATACCACTTCAGTACAATCGCCGCGGGCAGTTGTAAAATGTCTGTGCGTGCTAGAGAGTACTCGAAGTGGTTCCTCAAAGGGCTGTTGCAGTGGCCGACGAACACTGTTTACGCGGAAAAATACAAAGGAGCACTTTAGCAAGCGGACTTTTTAAATTGAGCCGCTATATTTTTCTTCCCTCTATTCGCGTGTAAATTGTCTTGTATATAAGTTGGTTGGCCTACTCCGCCCATCATAAACCGATTTTTACCTCCCTCTTTGTTTATTTGGACTATAATGAGGTCATCAGTGCACGACGTCAGCGCCGTTTTGAAAGCAGCCCTATTTCGCCTACATTTAACGGATTTTCCAAGGACATTAATCCACGATGTCGACAGCTGCAGCCATTGACGATTATGGATTACTTTTTATTTCCCGGTGTTATGAGTTTGAGCGCCTAATTGTATTCCTTGTGAACGGAGGACGATTTTGCTGAAAATTTTGGAGATATTTTCAAAATAAAGCGTATATCTCTGAAGAAAGCTAGGGTCAGTGTATGACTTACTTGCTGAAGTAAGTGGAGGGATTACTCGGAGATAAGCAATTGCCTTTCGCAGTCTTTGCACCTAGTCATTCGGATCCAAGTCTGTGGAGCTTTCAGAATGCCCGAAAAAAATCACTGGGATTCCATATTATAGTTCCGTAAACAAGTTCGGCAGCGGAGCACTCCAAGGCTTGATTATGGTAGGAAGGCTGAGCACGACCAAGGGGAAATGCTTGCTCCCATTTAAAAGGTTGGCATGAGCTCGGAGGGAGGCTTTGAGTTGACGATGGCAACGATCGAATAAGTCACTTAACAAGGGGTGGTATGCTGTCATGTGTATGCGTGAACATCCGAGGATGTCCGTCAGGCCAGTAAAGAGTCTAAACTAAAATTGCTGGCTTCGGTCGATGGTAATAGTTTCAGGATGTCATAATGGGAGATCGAGTGTTCCAGAAAGGCGTGAGCAATGAATCCACAGTTATGGTCGGAATGGAAGTCACGATGGGTCAACGCGCAATCACAGTAAGTAAATGGTTGCAAGCACGGAATGTTGGAAAGGAACTTTCCAGATCAATGTGCACATGTGCAAACCGTGCGTCGGGTGCGAGAAAGGTGCCAATGGGGGCTTTATTGTGCCGTCAGACTTTGATCTTCTGACAGGCCAAAGATGAATGGGTCCACTGACCGATATCACTGTTCGTGCTTGGCCAGATGAAATACTCACTGACGAGGCACTGGGTAGGACGGATACCAGAATGAGCAAGATTGTACATCACAAGAAAAACGCCTAGTCTTGGTACTACAGGTCGGGAGGCACCGTGCGATACCTTACAAAAGATTTTACCGCAGGTGGTGGGCAGAGAAATGGCTTCGATCTAAAGACTGATATGTTCTAGATGTTCCGTGAAAGTCAGCTAGTTTTGCAGTTCTGCCATGCGCTCCAAGCCAATGGAAGGGCGGGCGATGGCCTCAATTCCAGGTCGGGAAAGGCAGTCAGTGACTTGATTATGAAGGCCTATCACGAGGGGTTAAGTAAGTTGAACCCCAGCAGCTGCGATCTTTAGACCATGCTTCTTAGAAGAGAAGCAGTCGATGGAGGCCAGAATAATAGGAATAGTTTATTGTGTACACAGAGGAATGGAGAAGAAGCAGGAAGAAGATCGACTACGGAGAGCACGTACTTCCGCTGGAGCGGCGTGATCCGAAGTGTGGTTTGTTTGCCGGAATACCCAGCGGCCCAGAGAGAGAGAGCGTTCACGCGTGTAGGCTTGCTATTCGTCACCGGGCCAGGGACCAGCTTTGCGGCATCTGTGATTGACTGTTCTCAGACGTCAAGATCAACGTCTGTGGGCCTTCGGGAAAGTTCACTTCAGCACGAGCTAGTCACGACAGTCCTTTAAGAAATCAAATATCGTTTTAACTGAAAAATAAAATTGAGATGACGGGCCACTCGGGGTGAGTACTTGTCAGAGGAAGTAGAGAGGGCATAAGCAAGAGGTTTGCGGTCAGTATAAATCCGAAATCTATGCCTTCAATAAAATCACGGAACTGTTTAATAGCTAAATCAGGGGCAAGTTCTCTAGCAAAAGTTTTATAACGAGTTAGGGGAGGGTTTCAGTTTGACAGAGTAGTTTATAGTTTGGTCTGAAACTGGATTGAAAGACGTCGACGGCGACTAAGAGGACTCCAATAGAGGAGAATATGCGAGCTCTAGGAAGCAGTTCAGAAGAAGGAGGTGCGATCAGTGGAATAAGTTTTATTTTCCTGACGTTTTGGATTCTGTCGAGAATCCTTAATCATCGGTAATCATAGGAAAGTCGGAGACATGCGCAGATAAGGGTGATACATGCACAAGTTGCACGGTATTTATAGTTCGTAGCCGTCATCTGCATGCGTACAATAATTGTCAGTTCCCGTAGCCACCGCATGAGGTCTTACTTGGTGTGGTGATGGCACATTACTTGCCACGATTTCCTTGTACGTGTCGGATGCGAGCTTGATAATTGCGGGCCAATTATGCTCGCTCGCAAGAAGTGACAACCGCGCGAACCGCAAGCTGTTCGAGTCATGGTTGTCAGGCCCCCATTCCATCAACAAGCGCAACGATTTTGCGTTCCCATACGGTGTGCAGAGAAACTCCCTGAGCAACAGAATCAGTCGCTTGGGAAGGACTTGGCGCAGCAACAACTCTGACGACAGCGGGCATAATTGGCGCGCAATTATCAAACCTGAATCTGAAGCGGACAAGAACGCTGTGGCAATTAATATATAGGGGGCCTCTGCGGGTGGATTGTCTATTATATCGCGAAGGCTGGTTGCAATTTCCAGCCACGAAATAATGAAACTTTGTCCACTGCCTCGTAGTCTGCCGTAGGACAAAACGTGATTCCACAGTGCATAACCAGAGCGCGATATCGCTAACTCCCACAGCAGGGAGGTCGCAAGTGTGAATGTTTGCTATCGGCTGTGCGGTCGATTCGCTTGGCATAGTGTCAAAGTTCGGTCAAAGGTCAGCTATTGAGGCTAGATGCCTGGCGTGTTGACAAAGCGGATTAAAAACAGCCCTGGTATTAATTGAAAGGAAAGATAGGGTGGATAGTAGACAGAACCGGCCAAAAGGGAAAGGATCGGAGTGGAAATTGTTAGGCCAGTAAATGGAACTGAAGGCGTGATTAACGAGAGGGCGTCACCAATGTAGGATACGAAGCAGTCTATCCTTGCATTTAAGATGTAAGCATCCCCATGCTACAGGTCAATAAAGTAAGGAGAAAGTCAGATATTATTGCTGGAAAAGACAAGGGTGACTGAAATGGCCATTTCTGGCTTATTAGCCATCGCCAGTCAGTCATACCCGGACCCAAATGGCATCCCACTGAGCCTCGAACTCGCGATTTATTTGAGCCACACGTCCTAACCATTGAGCCATCGTCATTCTGCCGCATTAGGTCGCGGGATATTGACACTCATTGATGAACGATCAACCGACTGCTAACGGAACTCATATGGTCCGCTTTGTCTAGGGTTTCGACGAATTCCGTTAGCACTCAGGTGAGCATTCCTCAACGAGTAAGGCTAAAGCCTTCGGCAACTGAAAAACCATGGCCTATTTTTGTTGATCATTAAAAGTTAATAACAACGCATAGTTTAACTCAATAAAAGAAAAAAGCTGTTTCATATACTACAAGACTATGAATAATCAGCAAATACGTTCACACAAATGTTGTACAGAAATGTGCGCTTCTCAATTTACATAAAGATTAAAAACACTGTTCCAATGGATGCTAGCGCTCCGATATCGACAAACATACAGGGTCCTTAGGGAGCAATGGGTCCATTCAGCAATCAATAATTAAAACCTATAAACCTTCAACTTTAAACCTGCAGCAGGTCCTGATTCCTAAAAGTGCAGACAGTAATCATTAAAAACAATTCGTAAAATCGCATGCACTTTCATCACTTTGGCGGGAATCAAAAAGAAACTGCTATATTTTGCCAATATTTAATTCACTTCGTTGATAAATCTTCCCAAAACGTGAAAATTAGGAAAAGCCTAAGCACTGATCCGGTTTCAACCTCCGATCGATGGAGAAACAAGAATACCAGGATTGACCCGCTTATCTCTCTTCAAGCACAGCTAATGCTTCATCTGCCATGCACCACTTACCCAGCTAGAACCATTTGACTTCCAGAAGAAGTAGACGGGACAAAAAAATTATTCGCCTGACATTTCGGATTCACCGTTGAGCAGATCCTCAGCAGCAGAGTCACTTATTGTCCCTGAGACTTGCGTTTCCGCTTGTAACGAAAGTTAACTTCATCAGTGACAAACGGGGATTGGCAGATTGTGAGTCTGAGTCGACGCTCGTTTGTTCCTTAAGGCACTAAATAAACCACTATTGATAAAAACACTCTGTTAAGTTATCCAATTATGTGTCCACGACGCAGCTAAGGCCCAGTTTATTTCTGACAAAGCCAAACAAGCGAAACAGCCAGCCATTTCTTGGCTGAGAAGTCTGGAAGCACATGTCACAGTTAATTTACGACCATTTTATTTCCGCTCATCAACTCGTACATTAACTTCCCCATGCGTTTTGTCTGCCTTTATGACGAAAAGACTTAACATCCTCTACAGAAAGACAAACAGTCTGGTTGATAGTTTCAATTAAATCAAACATAAAAAATGCAGCTGTAAGTGCCTGACAAGTCGTAGCAGATCATAATCAATGTCTTACAGTTTAATAAAGCAGTCATTCTTGCAATCCCGAAATTTCTGAAAGCATTTCCTCAAAATTATTAAACTGATGGCTGTGCAGTAACGGTTCTAACGAAAGAAGTCCCTTGTTGCCTAAGTAACCAAATGAAGCATACGTTTTTGTTGCATTTTTTTATGTCTACGTTAGATCGTTTTATTATGATATGCAAACACTCAGAATGAAATTTTTCGTGGCTGGCGGAATTGTAAGTGGTCATTAACATACTTACAGAGTAAATTTGTTTTACAACATTTCTAACTCTATCGAAGTTGTCTACGTCCTTCACGAACTGCAGTTTCTGTTTCTTGTCTTTCTTATTAGATAGGTACCCTAACGCAACATTTTTCTGAGTAGCATTCTGACCTGCTACGACGTTGACACTCACAACAGGGTGATCATTTGAAATATTTTGGGCTGAAGCGAAAGACAGTTTAATGAGGTGACGTTATTTTCTACCTTCAGTGGCACCGCCTACGTTTTATGCTCACGAACTGCAGACATAAACGCTACACAAGGAACGTTAGTAAACCAAGGCCATACAAGAGGGAAATTAAATGTTCCCATTCACTATTTACTCAGGTAGCAGTCGTCTGCTTGGTTTGAACAGAAACATGAAAAAAAAACAGTTGTATTTTAAATTTCATTCCTCTCGAGTCTGCGGTCCGTTGGACATCAGAGGCTTGGGAAATTTGTCCATTAAAGTAACTATTGTTCCAAGGAATTTTTAGTCGGTCGATTCAAATAGTGAAGGCATAAAGTGTACGCGTTTCGTGAAGCGCTCCCCAAGTTCAGGCATTAATTGGGTGTAGCACACTGTATATTAGCCATGTTAGAATTCGCTAATACCGTTTTGCAGCCAAGAAAAAGTACGGAAACCCTTTGAAAGAATAATGTAACCAGCTAACCCTGAGCACTGATTCGTGTGTTCATAAAAGTAAGGTAGATAGACTTGACTGTAACGGCTTCACAGCAAAAAACCACACGTTATCGGGACAGATAAAGACTGGACAGTTTACACCTCGTTTTCTGGTGGTTTTGCAAGTTTCCTGATTACCTTTAGTCTGTCCTTCGAAAGTTCAGAACCACTCCAATAAAAAGCAACACAGAGTTCGTCTTTCATAAGAAGTTATTTATCGAAGTGAAAAGTTTGCTCTGCAAATTCATTATAATTGTCGCTTAGGCTATACAGTAGTCGCCGGTTAGTAAGCCCACGGTTAATAGGCCGAGCCGCGTATTAAGCCCAAATCAGCTTGGGACGGAATTTTACATAGCAAAATCCGCCGGCGAATAAGCCCAGTCGCCGGCTACAAAACCCAGTTTACCAACAGGATAGAGTGAGATTCTCATCTCTCTGCGCGCGCAACGCGGTCTACAGGCATCAAATTTCACAAAATTCGACGATTTCTGGTGCCTGGAGAAGGACATCAAAGAGCACTTGCGAGTCAAGTTTCCTCCAAAACAGCTGATGCTAGACCGCTTTTTTTAAACGTGTCGCAAATCATTTTTTGCTTTTCGTTTTACGTAAAATACAGACAAACAGAATTCTTTTCTTGTAAATAACCAAGCTCCTCACATAATACAGTATGTATGTAATGTATAGTGCATATCCTGCGTTTGCTAATCAAGAACTAAGACTCTCCGGTTATTGCGCCCGCCGCTTATTAAGCCTAATTTTATCTGGGCCCGAGGTGGGCATAATATCCGGCGATTACTGTAATAGGAACAGTTTTCGATAAAACATCGGCGAATGCTGATTACTATCAGAAATTGAAATTTCATTTTCTTTTGCTCAATATATTTTGTTCTTTCAGAAACTGAAGGTGTAGGCTACTCGAGTCAACCTGGCAAGGTCAGCTTATGGCCTGCCCGTCCTCTATTAGGGTCATTTAGCTCATGATTTATAAGCCTATAGGAGTCATAAAGACTACCCAAAAGGCTTTGTTGAAGGCATGAAATCACTTGGTACATTGGCGATGAATATGTTCTAGTTGTTATTCGGATCGTCTTTGAATATGAAAAAGGATTTTCAGACAACGAAATCTTAAAATCATGTCAGATATTTAGTCTTTTTTAAAATAAAAGATGCCACGAAGTGCTCCTAATGACTTCAATTTAAATATTTATATCCGATCATCTTTGACAAATTCTATACTTCAGAAGTAGAAGATGTGATCGCTGGAACAAGAAGTTTATGTGCCTGACGTTTCGAGTTCTGTCGAGAACCCTTTTTTCAGAGGTAACCGTAGAATAGGGTGATACATGCACACACAGTTTTCAGTAGTTAAAACAGAATAGATTCAGGAACAATCGATTTTCAGCCAGTTCGTACAGCTGGCAGGAGAAACTGTAATCGAAGACCCGTCGTGAAGTCTTCTCGCATTAACAATTTTCCGCCTTTGATATTCCAAATTTCTTATATTTAGCTGTAAGCAAATGCCGCAGTTTTAAAATATAAGCTACAGCACAGTAAATGTCGAACATAATCATAGGCATGCACTCTTATAAAATCTACCTAGTGAACGCCCATAATTTATTAATTACCGGACGAGCCAATGCGTGCCAGGATTTGGGGCATAAAATGAATCATCACACCAGGAATACTCCCTAATACAAGTATGCTGAATGAGGAATGGTGGGAATATTTCAAATTGTAGCCAATCATGCACATCCCTATTGGCTATTGCACGGAGAATCGAAATTTGGTTTTGCTTACTGAAGTCTGCATAATGCATTTACCCTAATTAAATATTGCGTGGGCGCTTGTTAGTCGAGTTACGATTAGGAGGGAACTTTCTTTTGCTTCCTGTATTGTGCCTCCATGCATCGATGGAACTGTCTCTATCTCATATAACACGGCTTTTGTGACTGCTTGGGTGGTTTTTGTTGAAGCTCAGTGTGACGCCTTTGCATTATTTGGATTAAAGACCATCATTGCAGTGTGAAAAAGAAGTGCGTAAATAAGGGCTTTCTGTTTATTATCTTAGTCCTCCACTGCGAGTATCATGCCCAGAGAGACGTCAGTACGATTAACCTTTAGTGATTATGGCCCGAGAATAATTAACTGCACGCAAAATGCTCTCTTACGGCCTCAGAATAGGAGTTAGGCCTATCGGAAGTCTGTGGATCCACTAGCGTGCTCTTTGCTACTTGTAGGTTTAGCTCTCGGTTGTGAAATAATATGTGAGTAGGAACGCAAAGACTCTTGTGATGAAGTTTGGAGCTGTTGATGTTAACAAGCGTGCGGTAGCGTAAAAACGGCGTCCTGTACCTACAGTTGATGCATTATCTCACGAAATGTCAACCGGAATTCTGAAATTTTTTATCGATTCGACCAAATTACTGAAATGGAGTCGTGAAGCTGAGAATCGCACAGCCTAATTTCACGACAATTCAGTCACCACGGGATGCCGGCTTTTCACCAAGTTTAATTCTTATCACTCGCCGAAGAAGAGTCTGGAAAAAAGTGAGACTGCTTGAAGAGTATGCATTTTTTCCCTGATTTCCACTACGCTTATAAATTTTCAATATATTTTATAGAAAACATGCATAAAAATATCCTTTCTTGTACTAGGTGACTAGCAAATTACGTTTTTTATCAATCCTTAACTTGAAAAGAGGATGTTCTTCAGTAAAAAAGTTTCTAAAATTTGAAGAAGAAGTGATTTGCTATCCAAAGATTAAAATAAGGAGTATTTTTGTGCATGCTTTCTGTAGAATTTATTAAAATTTAAAAGCGTAGTGGAAATCAGTGAAAAAAATTCATACTTCTTAGGCAGTCCCACGTTTTCCAGAATACTCTTCGGCGGGTGGTAGGAAATTAACTCGTTGAAAGGCCGGCATCCCGTGGTGACGGAATTGTCGTGAAATTACCTTGTGTGATTCTCGGCTTCTGTTATGAGGGTGCTGAAAATCAAAGAGAAAATGCATACTGCATAATTTTTAATCATTTGTTACAGAAGTTTATTTTTGCAGACACGCAGAAAGTGCGAGACCATATTGAAAAAATATGATTTATTCATTCGCGATAATCTGAGCGATCTTCGACGAAAATCAAATCAAGCCTTAACTTGCATTATGCAATCACACCTGTCTTCTTAACTTTATTAGATGGTTAGGTTTTGCTGCCGAGAAAATTGTTTAAATTACTCAAACAATCGCCAAAGCCATTGAGCATGCATTGCAACACATCCAACACGGTTGATTAAATTTCAGCAGTTAACGACCCGCATACTGGCCATCAGGCAGTCAGTGTACCCGAGAGAAATCATCCTCGATGGAGGTGGGAACCACTGGTCATTATAGGTATGCATTAGCATAACGACTACATGCGGCAGGTACTGTAACTACCTGTGTGCGACTTACATGTCTCTGATGATGGTTTCTAGCATGACTTCGAAACTTCAGGCGAATAAAACCTTTGTCCTAGCGATCGTGTCTTTCTTTTCTCAATTCAGCGATTTCCCACTACAATTTTGTATTGTTTTGTTTCTCTGCGCATCTCGAAGCATGAAAACCGGCTCAAAATGACATTATTCTGTCGTAGGTTAGCACAGTAGGACGTCATCCATATACAAAAAACGGGTTGAGTCCTTCTTACCTCTTACAGTCGGGATAAAAACGGTGTTAATTAGGCTTATAGTCAATCTGCTCCTGTGCTAAAAATGGCGATGACAATTGTCGTCAAATCACTAGAATCGGTGATGACGTTATGGTTTATACTTTCAATCCCTCTGGGGTTATTCTTTAATTATAGAATTGTTTAAGACAAACCCCTTTTGCGAAGCGTACCCGGAAGTCTGAGATGATTATGTTAATTAGACTGGTAGGATTTCTTTCTCCATATTACAAAGACTAACTAATCACTTGTTTTAAATAATGCCGTAGATGTGATAGTTCCCCGCACGTAGTTAATGGTGAACAGAGGACGGGGTTAAAGTGTATCCAATTAACTCTATTTCGGGTTTTTGATGAACGCACGGAAAGCTAATTTACATTTAGTAATCCCATCTATTAGGCCGTGTTTTCTTCCAAGAGCAGTAGGGCAAACTACCTGAGATTTTATCAAACAGCTCATCTCAGCACATGACTTGGCTTGCTAGGCCCTATCCGGCTAGATAAGAGCAACAAAAAATTAGAAGCAATGATCCTCTCGCAAGCAGAAGAAATTTCAAGGTCTAAAATGGGTGGGTTCTGTCAAGTGTTTGAAATGTAACCGATGAGCCAACTACTCTGTGCTCCGTTTATCGACATAATTGTAACACTCGGCAACCTCGGTGAGATATGAACTCACCAAACCAGTAGTAAAGCATGAGTACGGCCAACACGTTAATCACCCCACCTAGGAAGCTAATTACACTCGCGTCAAGTTATCCTCCCAGCCTACTGTTATGCATGGAATGCAACAATTTCGACACAGTAAGTTGACTGTCCGAACCAGATTACCTAGGGAAGCAATCTATAATCCATCGGCAGTTTTGGCACATTTAAATGCTTCGTTTGAATCAATTGTGAAAACGCCAGTGGCTTCGGTGAGATTCGAATCCGGGCCAAAAAGGATGTTTGGTAGTAATCTAGTGGATTCCAGATTGATCGCTTAGAAAATCCTGCCGGGAGACTCAGCTTACAGTACCTGACTTTATAGATACAATAAAAAGCAGTAGGACAACTTGAGCCAATTGCGCTTAATTTCACTGCTCTCGGTTAAGGCCCCATAACTCAAGTAACAGGAACTGTCACTGTACCAAAATCTTGCTTTGGATGTGGTGGAGTCTAATCTTACCACGACCGTCCAGGTTATCTGAATTATTATAATCAATTTATACTCAGTCCAGCCGAGTTCACAAAACCAAAAACACAACTATTTAGTTTGATAGATTTCTTTTAAGAAGAAGACGACTCAATCGCTGGGACAATACTTTTATTCGCCTGACGCTTCGATATCTGTTGCGGATGAAAAACGTCAGGCGAATAAAAGTATTGTCCCAGCGATTGAGTTCTCTTCTTCTTCTCAATTACTTCCTGGGACTCGCATATTCGCTTGTATCGGCAGCTTTCCTTTAGACAATTGACTATGTCCGCTGACGAAGACCTGTTCAAAATGCGTGCCTGTTACAGCAAGTGACGTAGGTCATGAAGTGCGAGGACCAAAAGCTTTATTTATTACCCTTACACGTTCTGGTCACGTCGTATTGAGATAGGTTATTTTGCCAACGAAATACTTGCACCTTTGGACGAACTTCAAACTTGCCTCTCATTTCTATATCAACAGATATCACAAGCCAGGCATGTGCAGTCGTTCGCGCTTTTCTAGCAGAACACATTAATTCAGCTGAACGAAATTACCCAGGAACGAGGTTTGCTAAACGAATCATTCTTAACCTTTTTTAATTAAATACGCTGAACAATTATGGAAATAAGAAGAATATTCGAAAATTTGACATTTTCTCAAAATTTTGGCTTGAAAATCAGTGAAATTTTATATGCTCTGAAAAGAAAACAAATTACACCTTCAAGCCATTACTTGCTTTAACGTACCCGTAATTTGCAAGCACGTGACAGTTTGAGTGTCAATTTTGACAAAGTCCATTGTGTGGATGATAGCGCAGGGATGATGACCTGTGTGTGGTTTAATTGACGACAATTTGACCATCGATTTCGATGGGGTCCACTATATCTTGAGAGAACCGGGATAGTGACCGTAGTCAGTTATAGTGAAAAAAGACGGGCAGCCATCTTCCCTCACCCCGCTGGAACCGGTGACAAAACAGAGTCGAGATGATCCAGCGGGAATCAGGCGTAAACCGTTTTGTCCAATGCAGGCCAGTAAAACCGCCTGAATTAGCCTTAAGTGACACTAGCCTTTTGCACTGATACTACTGTGCTACCTACCCACACACACCTTCAGCCGGTTTCTATACAGAGTCAAAGAAATCGAGTCTGCTATTGTAACTACTGCTTACCAGCAATGTAGCTGAGCGATAGTAGTACTAGTACTATTACTAACGGTAATGGTCAGAAATGACGCTGTGTAGGGGCAGCGCTGGACTCATTTTCTCTCGATCTCAACAAGGCGTGGAGACCTGGATTTATGCTATTGCGAGTCAATGCCCGTAGCACATCAGTGCTTGCTCTGGTTAACGCCTGCAAGGACTAGGTGCTGCTGCTAGAAGTAATATACCAATGCTAGGAGTGCTAATTCTAGTAATCATACCGACTAAAACTAGTAAATAGTATCATAAAATAGGGTCCATACGTGCGTGTTGGAAGTCGGAGTCTAGTATGCAGTCGAAAATTTTATCGGGAAAATAGTAAACCGAAGGGATAACTAAAAGTTTATTCAATAAAAGCTCAAGTGCTGCAATGTCTTTAAGTCACAACGTAGAGCCATTTGCCGGCTCCAGGCTAACTTTAACAGTGTACAGTATCTAGCTCTAGCTTAGAGTTTTCAGAACATCTCTTGTCTTATAGGGAGCTAACTTCTCCAGATTCCACTAGTAATTCATTTATTAATTCTAAGAATTGTGTCGGTAGGTGAGAAATAAGCAATACGCATAACAGCTGAGAATATGAGCTAACCAAATATTTCAATTTCACGCACTGATTATTTAAGACATCCGGGTTCTCCTGCGAGCATTCGGTCTTTGTACGGGGTTTTAGGTCAGCATGAACAGGCAGATTACGTCTCACTACACGACAGATCCGAGGTTCTCACGAGCGATTTTGTCGATTCAGTTGGTAGTAGAACTGCGCTGCGTCTGCAACACTCCCTCCCTCATTTAGACCCATTGTCATGAACAAGCCAAAAAGACCAGGGTCAAAAAGGCGCAGGTGACTGGAGCGACCGGAGTCGCCCCCTAGGCCTGCCGCTTCACCTGCCTCGAAGCTCACAGAGTGGATGTGCCCCACAGCGGCCCCAGTAAGAAGGAGCCATTGCAGCACGACTTCAGTCAACCAGTCAGCCATGCCACATTGATGGCGAGGTCTGAGTTCAGTTGTCATTTTTAAACATTCTATGCCACATATTTTAGCAAACAGTGATGGTTTTAGTCCTGGCAGGTTAAGTATAGTGAAGAAAATACGCAGAGACATCAACCTCCCTCTATTTTTCCATTCCCAGTCCCCAGCCGCTGTTCAAGTCCTTCAGTTGTCTGCTGCGAGGAAAGGATGCCATAGCTGACCTAACTAGTGATTGAGAAGAAGCAGATGTGATCCCTGGGATAAGACGTTTATTCACCTGACGTTTTAAAATCAGTCGTGGATCCATCCTCGGAGCTTATAGCAGAAAATAGGTAATTCATAAGCAGAGAGTTGCTGTATTTATAGGATACGGTTACTCCGTCACTGCTTTCCTATGATAATGAACCGCTCCCCCCTTTACAGGGTGGGTGGCTTGGAGCTCACCTGCAGAGCTCACGCTAAGAAGGAGCATCTGCGGCCTGACTCTCACTTTATCAGTCGGCCGTTTCAGACAAACATCAACTGGACTGTCTGTGAGGTCTGAGTTTACTCGTCAGCGCGGCATCCTCCCAAGCCACGCCTTTTAGCGCAGCGCGATGGTCCCAGACTTGCACCGCACACATGTAGCAGATGAGCCATATGGAGAAAGAGAATCGAGGAGCTTCTTTCCCACTTACTTGAGAGGTGCCGATGGCGTGTCTGCTTTGTGTGATGTTGGGTGTGGCCGTGTGTGCGATGTAGGTTAGTACCGGTGAGGAGAAATGCGGTGATGCGGTATGTTCGGCGGTGATCTACCGCAGGTTTTCAAGGAAGCACATGGAGTCTAATAAGCCCACCTGACGCGTGGATGTGCCTGTAAAGTGCAGACAGTTCAGGTGGGTGGGTGGATGTTGGTGCTCGCAGCACTGGTTTGTTCGTCTCTGTGCGGTAGAATCACGAGTGACCTACCAGGCCGATGCGTGCTGTGCTTGTGTGGTGGCAATACGGGCCGTATACATTGGGGACTGTGTAGTGAGGTGGGGAGGCCACAAGTGGTGGCCGCGTGGGTAGATTGGGAGGTGCAGGCGCGAACTTTGTTGGGCAGACAAGGTGTGCTTAGTTCCAGCAACCGCATCGTCTATTTCTGAACTGCCTCCTGGAAGTTGTAGTGACTGGCTCAACATGAAGTGCACATGTGAACGCCTGTCGTGACTAGATCAAGTCGAAGTGCACTTTCGGAAGTGTTCGTGGTTTTCGGTCTCTTTAACAGCCAATCACAGACCGACTCATACAGGCCCTCATGTGACCTCACTTCAGACGCCGTCCGCTGGCTTGCGGTTGTGCGGTCGTCTGGTAGTCAGTTTCCTACTAACTCTTCTCCAATTCATTCTGTAAAGAATATATTCTTCCTACTTCTCTTAACTTCCCAAGACTTCTCTCCTCTCCTAAGGAACCGGGCCTGGGAGATCGCAGCCGCTAGGCTTCAAGCGTATTGGCCATAACACACCTGGATAAACTGGCATATTCGCTTCTATCAACTACATATGTCATTATTGCGATGAATTCTACTGTTGTGGACGCGCTCCTAACTAAAAAGAGCTAATACGGCGAGTAAATGGGCACGGGCAGTGCGGAAGATGGAGGCGGATGCAGCGAGTGTATCTCGACGCTTCCGGCATTGGTCTGCCGATTGCAGTGCGATGTATTCACACGTGGCCGATTAAGTGGACGCGTGGGGGGGGGGGGGGGGGGGAATGTGCGATCGCAGTCTGGCACGGGATCCTCATGGTTGGTGGTGGTGGTGGCGGCGGCGGCGGCGGCGGCGGCGGCAGTTGACAGGGTGCCGGAAGTGATCTCATCGGACAGGGTACTTATCTAAATGTTTATCTAGCCTAAACAGTATTTGTCGAGGATATATTTCCGGTACGAGCATACTTTCGACTAAGTTTTTCGACTAACATACAAACTGCTTGAGAATTTCACCCTTTAGAATGGGTGCCTACCATGTAAGGCTCGGCCTATCGTTTGCAGTTACTCCAGCCATTCCTGCGGAATGATCATTTTCGGTAAAGGAACTCTTGGTGGCTAGATTTTACGGCCAATATTTGATCTAAACATGCGATTTACTGCAACGGCTAAGCGTAAATACTATTCATTGCAGTAATAGGGCTGAAATTCGATTCCCAGGTGGTAAATCAGAACGAAGAGTAGCATTAATCGGGAGAGGTTTGTTATAAGCCTGATGTTTCGAGTAGCTTTCCCGTCTATCCATCTTCAGAGAATGGACACTGGCTCATGATCCTCGTCCTTATGCCACTATTCCCTCCAGGCGCGTGTTCTACCAATCATGGCTGAGTCACCGTGTGTCTGGCGCCTCCCGTCAGCTTCCTCGTTCACACTGTCTGTCACCGTGCCGCGGTGTTTGTTGATTGCCCTGGTCTGACCCGGGTAAGAAGGTTCTTAAAACAACATAGGGGACCGGTAAATTAATGTGGCGGTTTACTGAACCGTCAGTTGACATCCAGGCCTTTTAATTTACCGTGATGTGTGATCATCACCTCGGCCCACAATTTTGACCGCGTCAACGATGAAGCCGACATAGGCCGATCAATGATGTTTGATAAAGCTGACTAATAAAACAAAATCCAAACGCTACTCAGTGATCGAGAGCCTTACAGAGTCAGCAATGCTGCCGGCCTAAAGCCAATACTGGCAAAGGTAAGCAGGACCCTGCGTGGATTAAAGAGATAAAAGCTCATCCGCATCAAGGACTGGTACATGGCGAAGCCTACCGAAGCAGCTATGGCATGATTCTATAGCCTCCCAAAAGTGCACAAACCAGAAGTTCCTTTATGGAAAATAGTCTTCCTCCAAGGCAGGCCTACATGCGGGCAGGCAAACTGATGATTCCGGAGGTTGAGGTTTCTCACGGAAGGCTCACAAACGACAGTCAACCCGGCTGTACAGTTGCTTGAGAAAATAAAGACGGTCACAGTGCAGCCAGATGAAAGGATGGTGTCACTCGATGTCATCTTACTCTTCACGTTCATATCACAGCCGCTTGCTGTCGAAACCATCCGCAAACTCCTACGCCAGAATTACGACGAGAGAGGTGGTCAACACACGGCCCAAGATGTCACAGAACTCACGGAGCACTGTTTCAGGACCTTCTTCGCCATCAAAGGTACCACATATGAGCAAATCAAAAGCACTCCCATGGGGTCCACAATCTTTTAACTCATTCCTGTGTTTGTACTATAAAACGCGAAAGTCTGTTGTTTGAAGAGTACGAACTGAAATTTTGGGCAGGCTACATTAAAGAAACTTTCGTTGTCACCAACCAGAGCAAGATCAACCACTGCAAGGAACGACTGAATTCAATTTCCCTGATCTACAGTTTACGATGGACGAAGAGGTGGAGGGCAGACTTCCATTCCTGGACGTCCTCGTATGCTGCCAACCGGACAGTAAATTGGCGACATCTGTCTACCTTAAATTAAAAAAGACACGTAACACGCTATATCGACGGAGAGAAACCCATTGCAGCATGCCAGCTGCCAAACAGGACGAGACAAAGCTCATACGGGAACTTTTCAGAGCAAACGACTATCCTTGAGCGTTTGTCGAACGGATTCGAATGCCACCAAAAACGCGGACAAGGAACCTTGCCTATCAAAGTCATGAATTTTTATCATTTATGTTGACTGCCTTTATAAAGTCAAATACATTTTATGGAAACCATGCACGAAAAAGTTATTCCTTGTACCTGTTTGATAGCAAATTACGCCTTCTTTAAATTTTATATGCAAAGAAAGGATAGCTTTCGGTTTAAAAAAGTTTCTCCATTGCTGAATACTTTTCTAACCTTCTGACTGCTTCACTCGAATTCAAGGTTTAAAAACTGCGCACTGTAAACATCTTGTTATAGAAAAGTTCGTTTTCGCCTACAGATTGAGGAAGAGTCACATAGTTGTCATAAAATATTGAAATAGAAGTGAGACATATTTTATGCAGTATAGGCCGCATTAATAAATTGACGGGTACGATGTATTACGAGTAAACACACAGTTGTAAAATAGCTCATAATAAGCAACCTTTTTAAGATAAGACCGAAAGCTATCCTCACTTTGAGTATAAAATTTAAAGGATGCGTAATTTGCTGTCGAAAAAGTACAACAAATAATTTTTTTGTGCATGTTTTCCATAAAATATATTTGAATTTATAAACGCAGTCAAAATAAATGATCAAAAGGTATACCACTTAAGTAGCCAGTTTTTACAACAGATACGTTTGGCTAGTGGTCAGGTCGAAGCTCGTTTAAAAGGCCGCATCCTATCATAACTGAAATGCATTCAGAATAGACTACAAGATAATCAGTATCACAACCTAAGTCAATGCCAATTAGCAAAATAGTATCAATCTTTCGCATATGTTGCCATGTTGCGTGATCCTTGGCGACTACTGTAATAAACCTCCATGAACGCTCCTTTTTCTTTTGGCTATTCATTTCATCAAGCAATTTGTAGCTTAAAGGGACGCGTAATGAGTTTCCAAACCTTTAATTTATCCTTATCCTTGCACCCATTCTGTAGTACCTATATGCTACTCGAATGTTACTGCTGGGAGTAAAAGCAATGGATCTCTGATTAGAGTTTGCGTGGTTCATTGGCTGCTGAGGGAAATACGAAATAGCGCGCTTACACAGTACGGTAAAGGAATTTCTGCAACATGCCGACATTTGCAAAAGATTGATACTCACTAGCTAATCGACATTGAATAAGGTTTTACCACTGATGATCATGTAGCCTATTCTCAAGTGATTTCATTCACGATAGGCTTCTGGCTTTTTACCGAGCTTCTTTCTGTACCCTTACGAAAAATGTAAGCTATAAAAATTGTTACTAAGCTAGGACGTATTTTCAGCAGTGATTATGACCACCTTCATAAATTCAACTATATTTTGTAGTAAACCTACACGAAAAAGTCTTTCTTGTGATCTTTTCATATAAACTTACGCCTTCTGTAAGTTTTATACTTAAAGAAGAGTAGCTTTTGGCTTTACAAAGTTTCTAAATTGCTGACTAATTTTACTACCTACCGATTGCCACACTTAAATTCAAGGTTTACAAACTACGCGCTGTGTGCATCCTGAGCGAGGATAAGTGCCTTTTTGTCTACGTTTTGCGGAAGGAGTCTTATAGTTTTCATAAAATTTTGCAATAGATATGGATCATGCTGTATACATTATAGGCAGTATCAATTAATTGACGGATACGATGAATTATGAATAAACACCTAAAAATCCTAAAAAATCTCATAATTAGAATTAATTAAAACCAAATTATGCCCTTTCTTTAGGTGTTAAATTTAAGGAAGGCATAATTTTCTACGTAAAAAGTAAAAGAAATAATCAATTGTTGTAGGTTTAATATAAAATATATTTGAATTTATAAATGCAGTCATAAGCAATGTTAAAATACGTCCTAACTAGGTAGCTATTTTTCACAGTACATACTTTTTGCTAGGGGTCAAAACGAAGGTCGTTAAAAAGGTCGCATCCTATCATGACTGAAATGACTTGAGAATAGGCTACAAGATAATCAGTATTACAACGTTACTCAATGCCGATTAGCGAGTTAGGATAAATCTTTCGCAAATGTCGGCATCTTGCAGGAGTTTTGAGCCGTACTGTACATCAGACGTTAATGGTGTTCCAGCTTTATTATGTTCTTTAAAGCACAACTTAACAATGTGGTTGATAAGCAAACTAAAATCTCTCTGAAACAGTTTTGTAAATTTTTTTCTGCTCAAGTATTCCTTAGTACTGAAGCGCTGCCAAATGCCTTATGTATTTCGCCACGCAGCTGCACGGCAATCATGCCTTGCTACCGTGAATCGTCCCTCATCAAGAATCTAATGTTTGTCGATATCTAGCTGAACGCATACGTAAGCAGTATGCAACCGCGACATTAACGGTGGTCGGCGTCGGTTTAGTTATGGCCTAGGTGGAGGTGTACGTGTGGCTGGTAGTTCCAAAAAAAGTTAGCATCTGCATTGCACAGACGCTGATCGTTTTTCCGTGGCCTTGCCTGCGCGTTGTGACCGCAGCAGATTCTCGGCTGTTTTATCACCCCCTCCCCCCTCCGGTTTAATGTGTGGAAGTATGGCGCGGGACGTTTGCACAAACTCACACATGCGCGGCCGTCCGTTTGCCTGACCGATGGGACAAGCACCTTGCCAGCGAGAGATAAGTTAAGGGTCCGAAAAAAATCCCGCCCAGTTACTCCTCCTGCCCGCAGCAGTTTACGTGGACATAAAATTGGGGAAATTTGGAGGACGAGGAGGCCGGTGTAGTGCAAAAGGTGGGTGGTAAAAGGCGGCGTCCTGGCGGAGCGATGGGAATTAGTTCCTTTACAAAGTACAGATGCTGCCTGCACCAGACAGATATAAAAGGTTCGGCATACATACACTTTTCTGCGCGTTCCGCCACCCACAGGGCCAAGTTATGATAGTAACCCACCCCCTTGTGGGGGAGGGGGAGAGAAATGCTTTATTTTGAAGTAAATATCCAAAATGTTCAGCATTCGCAGAGAGTAAGGGATGAGGTAAGGCAAAACGGCCACAGAATACTTAAAGTCTAAAGTTTTCTGATGATATCCACGGTTATTATGGAGGCAGGTCGGATTTCAGCTTCTGAAGTTCCATTATATCACACGTGAGGCAGCGTGTTAAGAATGGGAGTATAGAGAGAATAATTGCTTGATTTAAGATGAACAATCATAACTTTTCAGCAAAAAATGGAAATGTTAAGTAATGGGTCATGGTACAAGGTGAAAGGTTATCTAATACTCAAAATTGAGGTTGTACACGATGTCCACATCTACTAAGGAGACAGGTCAGCTTTCAATTTCTTAATTTCCGCTTCTTCACACGTGAGGTAGCGTGCTAGGAACGGGAGCACAGATTGCTGATAGGCTGATGTGCAACAAGACATATGATGGATACGTCGACGCATTGGACGGGAAGACTTCGCAGCCACTAGTCCAGAGTGGAGAGGGTGAGCGAACTCACTAAGGATGCGATCAGCGAATTGCTTGAACGTTTTAAATTGACGCTGTATTATTATGTCAGCTAAAAAGACACAGAAAACACCGGCAGCTGAAGAGAGCATTGGGAGGCTACGTTTAAGAATGACTAGGTCTTTTTAAGTAATGTTGGAAAAATCAGTGGAGAGCAGTAAATAATGAGGGGCAGAATACAGGCATCTACAAAACGCCAGATTAGGGCTTGCGGTGTGTACTACGAACGTGTGATATGCCGATGTACGACAAGACATATGAAGTAAGCTTCGGCGCATAGTACGGGAAGACTTAGCAGTCAGCAATTCAGAGTGGAGAGGATGAGTGACCTCAAAGGAATGCAATTAGCTAATTGCTTGACCATTTTAAAGTGTCACTGCTATGCAGGGCTACAGTCACTATAACTCAATTCGCGCTCAATTTACCATCCCTGCATCCACCCCGTTGTGGGACGCGCCGTGAACACGGTCAAAATCGGCAGCCAAACGTATACAACTCGATAAGGATAGGTTATGTAAGTCCCCTGAGTTTAAAATAAATGGCCAGACCTGGTTTGTTTTAGAATTTCATAGCTTTGGGAAGAAACCGTCCTTTCCTTGCAGTTTTCCTATTCAAAAGTTTTTATTTATTGGGTTTTGCATTAAAAAAATATTAATTCAATTTCGTTGCTTCATATAGGCCTAGACAAATAAATTTGGCAGCAATTTACTGATTTTTTTTGTGTTCTCACACAAATTTCGCTGCTTCTCCCTTGCAAAGCTCCATATTAAACCTCTCAATTAGTATTATTTTCGGTTAACACCATCCTGGGGTTGGTGGTGGCCAACTTACCGTCGCTTATCAAACAAAGAGACATAACGCAGGTGAACGCGTCCTCCAACCCCAGCGACAGAGATCCAGGTGGCTGGGCAATCATGACGCACAAGTTCAGCAAAGGAAGTGAGCGTTCAGGAGGTCACGACTCATGTGCAGACTATCAAGCAATTAGCGCACAATCTGGTAACTATCCTCGATAGGGGGAGTGAGCCGTTAATTGTTATATACATGCAGAAGCGTATCCTTATGTGTTACAACCAACTACTTAATTTTTTTAAGTAGGTCAAATGACACACAATCTTCCAGTTTTCTGCACGTCGGCCGTCCACCCGGTAGGGATTTGATGATGGCATTGAACCACATAGGGGTCCTCGGAAGGCCACGGCGTACAATAACCGCTTAAGCCAGTATATTAAGCAGAAATGCCTTTCAAACTAACCACGGGAATAATCGCTTTCTTACAAATTTAAGTAGAATAAAATTCCGCAATATTCAACTTTCTTCACTCGCTCGCCCTTATTCTAGTACGAGTAAATGTACCCCAATGACCTCGCCCAACACACACGTGCTCGTCGTTGTTCCGATGGGGGGTAAGCGATGGTAATAAAGAGTACTTTAGTGTCCCCACTGGAGGTTTGGGTAAGCACCACAACTCACCTTCGTACTTTTTTATTTAACATGATTATTGCGATCTAATTTGTTCTCTGACATGCCCCGCCCGTCCTCTCCCCTAAAATCAGGAGCCCATGAGACCGAGGGGTGCGCTGACCGCGCCCCCCCCAGGCGGCCCCACGAGGCACTCCTACCCTTATAAATACTAAAAACCTCCCTGCGTATGAATTAAACGTTTCTGTCATATTCTCCGATGAAGAATCCGCGATGGATACCGAAACGTCAGGCGAATAAACTTCTTGTCCCAGCGATCGTATCTTCTTCTGCGATGACACTCCTGAAAGGGAAGTTTCAAGACGAGATGGTGGCTGAGGGCGTCGGTGAGTACGGGCAACATGACAGGCCTTGAAAATTCGGCGTCCATCCTGCTGTTGGACACGCTGTGGACACATTTCGAATCGGCAGCAAAACGTATATAACTCGAAAAGCAAAGGTTGTGTAAGCCGCCTGGCCAGACCTGGGTGGGTTCATTATTTCTGTGTGTGTGTGTGTGTGTGTTTGTGTGTGTGTGTGTGTGTGTGATGGTGATACCGAGCATCGTCTCATCATCTCCAAGAGGCGGATTCGTCTTCAACCACGCAGGAGACCTTAAGGTAAGCGACTCCCAGGTAAGTTGAACACTGCTCTGTTACACTTGCCTGCTAACCGTTTGCGTTTCAGCGATGAGTTGATCCAACAGCTGAATAACCTCCCAGTCACAGAAGAGAACCCCTCCGTGGAGACTCGATGGTGTCATCTACGGGATGCTGTGCAATCCACTGCCAAACGCATCCTTGGGCCCGCGCCCCGCCCACACCAAGACTGGTTCGATGAAAACGATGCAGCCATCAGTACTCTCATCTCTGAGAAGAATCGCCTCCGCAACGAATATGTCGCTCACCCTACCGACGCCACGAAAGCAGCCTACTACCAAAGTCGCCGTCTTGTACAGCAGCGGCTGCGGGAAATGCAGGACGCTTGGATGGCTCGTAAGGGTGAGGAAATCCAAGGCTATGCGGATCGCAATGAATGGAAGAACTTCTTCGCTGCGCTCAAAGCAGTCTACGGCCCCGTAGTGAGGGGCACAGCCCCACTTCTCAGCACGGAAGGTACCACCCTCATCACTGAGAAGATGCAACTTCTGAGCCGCTGGGCCGAGCACTTCCAAAGTGTACTCAACCGGCCCTCTACCACCTCTGAGGCTGCCATTGAGCGGTTGCCCCAAGTCGAAATTAATGCTGATCTCGACCTCCCACCAACCCCTGAGGAGACCGTCAAGGCTGTGCAGCAGCTGTCCAGCGGGAGGGCACCCGGGTCCGACGGGATCCCGGCGGAGATTTACAAATATGGTAGCCACCAACTCATAACTCATCTCACCACCCTGTTCCAAGAGATGTGGCGACAGGGCCAAGTTCCCCAGGATTTCAAGGACGCCACCATCGTCCACTCTACAAGCGTAAGGGGAATCGCCAGGTCTGTGACAACCACCGCGGCATCTCACTGCTCAATATTGCCGGAAAAATCTTCGCACGCATTCTCCTCAATCGTCTGAATAGCCACATGGAACAAGGGCTTCTGCTTGAAAGTCAGTGTGGTTTTCGACGTCACCGCGGCACCACTGACATGATATTTGCCACGCGTCAGCTGCAGGAGAAATGTCAAGAGATGCGGACCCACCTCTACACTACCTTCGTAGATCTGAAAAAAACCTTTGACACGGTGAACCGGCCCGGACTCTGGAAGGTAATGCAGAAGTTTGGCTGTCCGGAACACTTCACACACATGGTTCGACAACTCCATGATGGGATGATGGCGCACGTCACGGACTACGGAACGCTGTCTGAAGCCTTTGCAGTGACCAATGGAGTGAAGCAGGGCTGTGTCCTCGCACCCACCCTCTTCAGTCTCATGTTCTCTGCCATGCTGATGGACGCCTACCGTGACGAGCGTCCCGGAATCCCCCTCAACTACAGAACGGACAGAAACCTCCTCAACATTCGTCGGATGCAGGCCCCCACGTGCGTCTCCACAAACACAGTTCACGATCTGCTGTTTGCGGACGACTGCGCTCTCAACACCACCACCGAAGCAGACATGCAAAGGAGCATGGACCTCTATGCAGCAGGTTGCGCCAACTTTGGCCTCACCATCAACACGGACAAGACGGTGGTTATGCATCAACCGCCGCCAGGTGCTGACCTCAACCCTGAACACATCAACGTCAACGGAGCCGTACTGCAGAACGTGGACAACTTCACCTACCTCGGCAGTACGCTTTCCCGCAACACTAAAATAGACGCCGAGATTGCCCGCAGAATCTCCAAAGCCAGTCAAGCCTTCGGTCGGCTACAAGCCTCCGTCTGGAATCATCATGGTCTTCAACTGTCAACGAAATTGAAGATGTACAAGGCTGTTGTGCTGTCAACACTCTTGTACGGAGCGGAGACTTGGACTGTCTATGCTAGCCAAGCGCGGAAACTGAACCATTTTCACATCAGCTGCCTACGCCGCATATTGAAGGTGAAGTGGCAGGAGAGGATTCCTGACACGGAAATCCTGGAGAGAATGGGAGTTCTCAGCATTCAGGCCATGCTGAGGCAGATACAACTGCGCTGGAGCGGACACGTGGTACGTATGAAGGATGAACGGCTACCGAAGCGACTGTTCTATGGCGATGTCGCCGTAGGTACTCGTCACAAAGGAGGACAGAAGAGCCGTTACAAAGACACCCTGAAGAACTCCCCGACGCGTCTTCAAATCAACACGCTGAACTGGGAGGAGCTTGTCCTGGACCAAACCGCGTGGCGAAGAGCTGTCAAAACGGGCGCCGCAATCTACGAAGCTAGTCGGATCGCCGCCGTCAAGGCAAAACGGACGGCACGCAAGTCTCACAATCCATGGACGCACGCTGCCACCACCCAAGCCCTTCCAACGTGTCCACGTTGTCAACGCACCTTCCGTGCACGCATTGGCCTGGTCGGTCACCTCCGGAAGCCGTGCAACGCTCCTCCGACAGCATCCACGTCGACTGCACCAAACACTCCGCCAGACCCTATTCCACCCTCCACGTCGACGGCAATCACCGACGCGAGAGATGCCTCGTTGCCCTCGTCCACCGACTCCAACTCACCCACAACTTCTTCCACTCCCTCTGACACATTACCGCCCGCAACAACTTCCACACCTGAACCTGAGGGCCTGATATGCCCTCACTGCAATCGCACATTCACCTCACGCATCGGTCTAGTCGGTCACTTGCGAATCCATCGCACAGAGACGGGTAAACTGGCGTCTTTAAATAGTGTACGTGAACAGAGCATTCACCTTGACCGTATAACGCGCATTAATATCAGTGCACAGGTAGAGGAGAATATGAAGACGGAAATTTTTATTAAATTTCATCGAAAGCGAGCAATGCATTATCTTTTTATAGAAATTCCTGCATTCATTTGTGATCCTATGTTAATTAATTATTGTCGTATGCATAGGTTCCACTGTACATAGTGTGAGCGGCATTACTGATGCGGGAAATAGAAAAATGCTCGATTCATTAGGGATCAATCTCAGAGGTTTTCGCAACTGTGAATTTTTCAAAGATAAACGGTTCCACTGATTCAACAAAGCAAGGATTTTTGCTGTTGTACCAGAAATTCACGGAAAAATGTGTACAAAATTGTGATTTGTCGAGATTTCAGCGTGCCCTGGTAGAAGAGAGAAGATTTCACCATGTAATACCAGGTCACTATGTCATAATAAGCGTTAGAGTATAGTACATGCTACTTAATGCTGGACCTCAAGGAAATAATTTTTGCTCTCATTAGGCAAAAGAAGTATCATCACTACTCAATGAACTTTAATAAGTGTTTAAGCGAATTTATAAAAAGTCGAGAAGACAGTCTGGGCGGAGTCTAACTAGGCATTTAAAATAAATATAGTTAAGTATTAGGGTTTCACTCTCGATCAAAAAAACATTTAGAATCCTCGGAGGGTGGACTGGAAGTTTGATCGGGGTTAGCCTGTAAACATATATATTTTTTGTCAGGTAGATGGAGGCACCATGCTGATTAACTTTTGACCATAAAAACGATGGAATCTGCCTAAAGTGCTACTGTGGACACATGACCGGTTTAAGCGAAGTGTCTCTGACTAAAATTGATGAGTCACAGAGAATCGACAGAATAGCTTATGCCTATTACTCATCATATAGCGGCAAACATTTTGGTTCAGGAAAGCTGAGTATAGGCGGAAATAACCCGAATTTTACCAATTGGTCTACTAAATCGTACCTTTCAAAATTTTATGAAATATCAATTCAGATAAATAAGTACCCATCATGATATTTTGGATATCGGAAATTGCCCTATTTACAAAAGGAATTTGCGCAATTTGGCGTCCAATGTACAGAAATAAATTAAAACAATGTAGTGTGAGTAAGTTTCTCATCTTATGTTTGATCTTAGTAGTCGGGATAACACTTGTAAGTAGACACCATTTTCGTAAGGAACTATACATGGTGCATGTTTCAAGTCGACGGGTTTTCGGGAGTTGAATACATTGTCGTTGAGAGGACTGACAACGGGCATATCTCAGTTAAGACTTGACGCCTTTCTTTGTCACGCTTGAGAGACTTCAAGTGCTATTAAAGTCATCAGAGAATAGGCAAAAATGTTATATCTAAATGTGAACAACTGCAAAGAAAGTTACAGTCGAAAACTAGAGTACGACCTAAGGTAAAAATATAAGCAGACATCGCAGCGAAAACAGCTTAGGAAGATTGAAGATCTTGTGTACCTAAAACGATATTTCGGAAAAATGACGAATTGTAGAGCCATAGTACATTTTACAGCATGCGTATGTCCCATGCCTTTTTCGGTAATGTACTTCTACGTAAGAGTGAGAGCTCTAATGGCAACATGGATGGAGGAGAGTGTCCTCATATAGATCGGTGTACGCGTATCTGCTACTGCATATCTCCGATCTAATAGGGCAAGACTGCGCACTCGTAGGTCAATGGGTAGGGCGTTTGCTTCGAACCGGAGAGACGCCAAATCGAAAATCGAGTGTGGCAGCAATTTCAGCGCCAACACTGGAGTTGGGTATTTCCAAGTGATGACGGCTAATGAGCCAAAAATGGTCATTCTAGTGTCCCATGTCTTTGTCGGTAATGTCATTCTGCATATATATATATATATATATATATATATATATATACATATATAGTTCAGTATACATCAGTATATTTAGGGAAGTAGGCAATGCCTTTGAAGACCATATTAAAAACAGTAAGCATGAAATATCCAACATAAAATATGCCACTATAAACAGTCAGTAACATAGATGCATGTACAAATTTTAACGTGTGCGTGTGAGCAGTCAGAATAGTCTCTTGTGTATATAATATATCCAACATAAAACGTGTTACTGTAAAATAGTGAGAAGCATATACAAACGCAAAATTTTATCCATAGGTATTTCCGGGGCGTAAATTATTCCTGCTTTCTTGTACACATGAACGGTAACTGTTAAGTAAATGTTCATTCAGTTTCCGACTAAACGCATCTGTGGAGTTCGCCATTACGACCTCCTCGGGCAGTCCGTTCCAGGCACCGATGACTCATTGTGAGAACGACTGCTTACGGAACTCTATATGGGATAGGGTGTCCCGCAGTTTGAAGGAATTCCCATGGAGCTAGGATGAAGGGGCGAAGGCAAAGAAGTCATCAAACTTCAGGGCACACTACCGATTCCTCACGAGACGTTACGTCTGTATAAAAAGATAAGGCGATCTCGGGAACCATTGTTTTATGGTCCTGACGTTTCAAAAGCGTACAGGCTTCCATCATCAGAGGTGGTACTTGTACCGCGCCTCACAGTATTCAAAGGTGTTAGCAGTCATAGTCAATAAGGTTTAACCAATACAGAGGAGGGGGGAGGAGGAGGGGGGGTTAGACGGGATGTTCAATCATCGTGCCCTGTGGAGCGTAATAACCTCAGTCAAGGGGTCTCCCGTCAACTTCCGGTGTTCGCGTTTGTGCAGCCGTCATTGACCGAAGCTGTCTTCCCAGGCCGGGAATCCTGCCTATGCCCCTACGTCCATCTGGTTTCACACTTGCAGGCTGACCGGCTGAGCTGGCTGAGCTGACGATTGCCACCTCTGGTTGTGGCTCAGCTGTGTGTGTGTCCCTCATCGGTTCGCGAGCTGTCATCGATCGAAGAATTCGCCCAAGGCCGGTAATCTTATTTGCGCTCATGCGTCCATCCAGTTTCACATTCGCAGATTGACCGGATGAACTGGCTGAGCTGATGATTGCCACTTCCAGTTGTGGCTCAGCTATGTGTGTGTCCATCATCGGCTCGCGAGTATGCAGATTCGCGTTCCGTCTATGGTCTGGTTTGTTCTTTTCTTCATTAAGATGCGTTCAAAGAGCTTGGTAGGCCGTGCGAAGTATAACGCAACGGTTGGTTGGGGTTGTCCCCGTGTGCCAGGCCTCGATTGTTTCCCTGACCACGCGGTCATTTCCCCGACCTAGAATTTCGGCATGCTGGAAGGAGAATTTGTGTTCGGAATTCGCGCAGTGTTCCGCCACGAACGATCGATCGTCCACACTGTTTACTGCCATGTTGTGTTCTGCCATTCGCGTCTGCAGTCACTTCCCCGTCTCTCCGACATAGTCAGCCGCACACGAATCGCATTTGATCCGGTAAACGACGTTGCCGGTTTCACCTCGGGGCAGGGGGTCCTTCGGGCGCATAACCAGATGTCGTATTGTCGCCTCTTGTCGGTGGGCGATGCCGACACCCAGGGGTTTCAGTAGATGGGAGAGTGCCTCTGACACTCCATCAGTGTAAGGCAGCGCACGCCATACTGTTGGTTGATCGGCTGCTGGACTTCGGTTCGGTCGAGACTGTCTGCCGCGTTCGATAAAGTTTTGGAGGTAACCGTTGGCCATGAAAAGGCGCTGGAGGTATTGCATTTCAGATTTCTGGTCATGTAGCTCGCTGCAGTGTGTTCGCAAACTGTAGGCCAAAATTTTGGACTCGAAATGTTGACGATATTTTCGCCATCATTAAGGGGAACATGGTCCGGGAATTCCACGATCACCTGAACTCTGTGTTTCCTGACATCCAGTTCACGATGGAGACCGAGAACGACAATCAACTGCCGTTTCTAGACGTACTCGTGCATCGAAAACCGAATGGGAATCTCAGAACGACGGTGTATAGGAAGGCCACGAATACGCGCCAAATCCTGAGTTACCACAGCAAGCACCCAGCATGCCACAAACGCAGTTGTGTGCGAACGCTGTACAAACGGGCAGAAACACGGTGCAGCGAGCCACATGACTGGAAATCTGAAATGCAATACCTCCAGCGCCTTTTCATGAACATCCCGTCGAACCCTTCCCCTCCTCCCCCCTCCTCTCTATTGGTTAAACCTTATTGACTATGACTGCTAACACCTTTAAATACTGTGAGGCGCGGTTCAAGTACCACCTCTGATGACGGAAGCCTGTACGCTTTTGAAACGACTGGACCATAAAACAATGGTTCCCGAGATCGCCTGATCTTCTCATTTATGTCCGGGGACGCGCATCTTCGCTTCTATTAGCAATATATATTGATATATATTCACCCAGGAATGTGCGAACACCGATCGAATAGGCTTCCGAACTAAACAAAGTTTATGTGGTGGTCAGAGGTCCCCAACGGGTGACTGCCTGCCAGGCCGATTCTGGCCAAGTCAAAATAGCAGTATGTGGGGTATGACAGCATCTGCGGGTAACTTGATAAAGAACTGCTTCGGGCTTATAAGCCTTCATCAGCCAAGCATAACCCTGAACACCAGCCGGTCGGACAACACAAACAAACGCACTCACAGACGGCGCAGTTGGTTCGGAAGCCTATTTGATCGGTGTTCGCACATTGCTGAGTGAATATATACCCGATCAGCAGTGACAGCAAATGGCAGGTGGCGAGGCGCTGATGAACTGCAATTCGATGAAGTGCTTATGACCCATCTGATAGACACCAGTGGTGGACCAACTGTGCCGTCTGTGAGTGCGTTTGTTTGTGTTGTACGACCAGCTGGTGTTCACGGTTATGCTTGGCTGATGAAGGCTAATAAGCCCGAAACAGTTCTTTATCAAGTTACCCGCAGATGCTGTCATACCCCTCTTACTGCTATATATATATATATATATATATATGAGAAGAAGAGACGATCTCGGGAATAATGGGCATAATTTCCTGACGTTTTGAAAGCGTACAGGCTTGCATCGTCGGAGGTTGGTGTTTGTACACGCCTCACAGTCTTTTATAGGTTTTACAACTGACTTCTCGTTCGCTCTGCGTCGATTGGCGCTAGATCCCCTGCTGGGGCGGGGCTGGAGCTCCGTCATCGTCCTGCTGACCAGGGTTTCTCGCCGTCACCTCGTTGGAGGAGGAGGGCAGTGTTCGCCTGCCAGCGGTCATTGCTCGCGTCTGCATCGATCGCGTCGGTGTCGCATGTTCTGCTGGCTTCCCCCGTTGGCACTTTCCCGTGTTCGTCCCGCCGGCGGAATATCGAACTCCGCCGTCAGTGTTTATGCAGAGACCGTTGTCATATGCAACTGCGTTCAAGCCCGACAGGATATTTTGTTGGTTCACGTTGCCCGCGGCGTCGCTGTCGGCTGCATTGGTGTCTGGGGTAGGTTCCCGGGCGCCTGTATTCTGGCCCGGTGTGGGGTTGCTAGTCGTCGTGACCCGTCTGACTTCCTACCGGCGATTTTGTTGATTGAGCCGCACGCGTAACGCCTGGTAAGCTACGGAAGAATCGTACAGCGGCTGATGGAGTTTGGTGCAGTGTGCCATGCTTCAAGTGTTTCTCTGGTTGTCCGGGCACTACCTCGGGCTAGGATTTCAGCATCATCAAAAGCGAAGGTGTGTCCAGGAGCCGAACAATGTTCCGCCACCAACGAGCGTGGATCCATCCTGTCGACTGCCCTTGCGTGCTCGCTCATACGCGTCTGTAGTCGCTTTCCGGTCTCCCCAATGTAATTGGCGTCACAGGAACTACATTGGATGCAATAGACGACGTTTGCTGTTTCTCCGCGAGACAGAGAGGCCTTTGGTCTCATGACCAGTCGTCTTATTGTTGCCTCGGGTCTGTGGTATACGCCGATACCCAGTGGGAGTAACAGACAAGCGACTGCTGCAGAAACATTCTCTATGTATGGCATTGCTCTCCACAATGTTGGTTGTTCCGCCGCCGGTCTTGCAGCTCGTTTCGGTTGTCTGCTGCGTTCTAAGAAGCTGCGAGAGTAACCGTTAGAGATGAACATCCATCGAAGATATTTAAATTCAGCCGCTTTGTCACCTGCCTCGTTGCAATGTACTTCTGCCCTTTTGTAAAGCGTTCGCACACAGCTGCGTTTGTGGCTCAGCGGATGATTACTTTGGTAACTGAGTACCTGACGTGTGTCGGTTGACTTTCGGCATACCATCGTCTTTAGGCTCCCGTCGGTTTTGCGGTGGACCAGGACGTCTAGGAACGCAAGTTGATTGTTGCTCTCAGCCATTGTTGCAAACTGAAAGTCGTCAAAAATAGAGTTCAGCATCATGTGAAATTCAGAGACCGTTTCACGCTTGAGGAAAAAGAAGGTGTCATCTACGTACCGCGCCCAAAATACTGGTCTATGTTTCGTAAACACGACGATGCAAGCCTGTACGCTTTCGAAACGCCAGGATATTATACCCGTTATTCCCGAGATCGCCTCTTCTTCTCATTTATGTCCGAGGATACGCATTTTCGCTTCAATCAGCAATATATATATATATATATATACATACTCACTCGGAAATGTAGGAACACCGATCAGTTGGGCTTTCGAACTAAACAAAGTTCATGTGGTGGTCAGGGGTCCCCAACGGTTGCCCGCCTGCCAGGCTGATTCCGGCCAAGTCATAATAGCAGTAAAGGGGGTATGACAGCGTCTGGGGCTAACTTGATACGGAACTGTTACGGGCTTATTAGCCTTCATCAGCCGAGCATAACCCTGAACACCAGCTGGTCAGACAACACAAACAAACGCACTTACAGACGGCGCAGTTGGTCCGCCACTGGGGTCTACCAGATGGCGGCTAAAACGGCAGACAAGACTGAGCATCTGTGCATTACCTGCATTGTTAACTGGCCTAGCTTGGTTGCTCGAAGCCAATAAATATGCGCAGCTTGTTGTGATTCGAATTTGGTAGCTTTTAAATTGTCCCCCTCTCCGCCCTTTTGCTACGGTCGTCGGGAAATGCGTATGGACAGAAGGGTTCAAGGCTGTTAACTATGCCGCCGGATATGGTATTTACGCAGTTGTCTGCCGCCACCACAAAAATATCTGGTAGACGCGTGGAGCTGATTGTTATTTCGACGAAGCAGTCAAAAACCTCCTGCGAAGGCTCATGCGACCGGTTGCGATTATGTCCATTCTGTTTGTCGGTTAATCTCAATTAATCTCTGCCTTAATTAAAGCCACCCGGACTGGCGTCCCAGCACAGTAACAGTGCCTTCTAGTCATTGCCGTCGTAGTAACTGGAAAACTACCGAATGCCAGTTTAGTCACTGACTTTGAAATAAATGAACGCCTACAAGGCATGCCGAATAGGGTTTTTGAAGTTAGCTGCGTGCCACTACTACCACCACCACCATCAACAACAACAACAACGACAACAAAAACTTCTGAACTGGAGCTTCTGTGAAATCGCTCAGACGGTTTTTATTTTAGTCAGCTTAATATTACATAGTTGAATCCACAACAACAGAGTAGCCTACAATAGTGCTGAAAATTCGATTCCCGGGTGGTAGATCAGAAGAAAGAGGTGCATTCACCGGGAGAGGTTTATTAAAAGCCTGACGTTTCAGGTAGTTGTCTCGTCTACCCATCCTCAGAGAACGGATACTATGGCTCAAGGTCCTCGTCTTTATGCTGTCCGTTCTTGCGTATGCCTGTTCTACCAATCATGTTTGAGCCACTCTGTGTGTCTCTCGCCACGTCTTCAGTCTCCTCGTCTGTCGGTTTCCTGCCTGTCACCGTGTCGCCCCCTTGTGTGTTCGTTCCGTGGCCCTTTGTGACACCATGACTGGTGCTCGGAGTAAGCATGTTGGCTGTGGCGTTGGCTAACCATGTGGTAATGCGACTTGCGCTGGTGTCAGACCCCTGTGTGTTCATCCCGTCGCCTCCCGTGGTGTCTCGAGTGGTTCCCGGCATGTACACGTTGGCCGCGGTGTTGGCTGCCCATGTGCTAATCTCAAGTGCGTCGGTGTTGGCCTGCTGAGCATGTCATACAGAAATCAGTAACGATTAGCGACTGACTTTGTCATCGCAATTATTCGCTGAGACAGGAACTTGGAGTGTTTCTTCGGCACTTTATAAATGACTCGAACCCCTCTGCTTGAAGTCTACCCGGTAACCGCAGTCAACCAAGTGAGTCAAAATTGCGCTAGGTATTGACTTTACCACGTCTCAGTTAAGCCAAAGAGATTTTCTGCACGCAGAAGACGTTTTTACAGGCACTGAGGCTTTCGTGGTCGAGGATCAACCAAACATGCGTTGAAACGCTTCTTACCGCGCCGCGAGAGAGTGACGAGTCAGCAAGAACGTGAATTCCCATGCAACCTATCCCGAGATCGTGACACCATGCATCTTGACGCCTCTCAACACGACACGAAACAGTGACGACGGGGTGAAATGAACTAAGTGTCGGACCTGCTTCCTCTCTTTCTGGTTCCTAGAATCTGACTCTTTGATCCCTGAACACCTCTCCCCCTTCTTCCCCTAATTACTACTGATTGGTTGCTTACACTTTTGTTAACTCTACTCTCCCCTTATATTCTTTTATTTGCCTAAACGGGCTTCCTTAGAATATATTGTTAAACAGCTTCACCTTGCAAGATACCAAGACTAAATAACTGCAGATTGAAAAGTATAAATCTGGTTTTTATAAACAGTCCAAGCTAAAAATAAACAGTTGCTTGGACATAGCGAGGCGCTAAGCCCACATAGGACGGGAGACCTGTCAGAACTTCAAGGTGCTTCCAGAAAGGGCAAAATGATTGGATTAATCCGAGCCCATCTTCTTCCGCTTTCCCGAATCAAACTAACTAGGCGGAATGACTTTCTTCGGCCTACGCATAATTAGAAAGGAGGGAACTGTTTTATGCTTTAATCAAGACTTTTGTCTTATCTTCAATTATTAAGTTGTTTTGGCAGATTTTGTTAATTTAGTTGACCCATTTGTGAAAGAACTCGCGGCATTCGGCGGGATTCAAACCCACATTGGAGGGAGGCCTTTTACGCAAGCCAACGTTCTACCTACTTGAACTACGAATATCGCGCTTCACACTTTCTCCCTATGCGGGTTCGAATCCCTCCGAATGCCGCGAGTTTTTTCACAAGTGGGTCATCTAAATTATCTTTCATTATCAATGCAAAATCTCCATCAAAGTGAACTGTTCTGACGGCTGCGTTGACAACATATGGTCACAACGTAAGCAATAGCATTTGCTGGCCTATTGGCTTCTTGGACGAGGGGTAGTGGAGCAAGTATGTATTTACTACAGATACACGTTTACGTGGAGTCCAGTTCCATGCCAGAATTAGTCTGCTCACGGTCACCTGCGTTTTTGGAAATTGCCGAGCTCGTCAGTGTTGATAACTCAGTGTTTAAAATGCTACATTTTTGTTGCAAACAGTATGCTGTGCATTGCGATGAAATATTTTGAAAATAAGGCTAAAATGAATCTTTAGGCATGTGTTTTACGAATAATAAAAGTTTTCAACCGAACCTCGAAACCACATAGTCATTTGTCTGACCTTTCAAACCGTAATACACAGTCGGCTAAAAATGTAGTGGAAAAGACCAATAGTATACAAACGGAAATTTAACTGACAAACGTTTCCTTATTTTTTTGGATTACTACGTAGGCCCATGATGCGGACGGGATTTTATTACTTGGATTGATGATATCTTATCACGGTTAATTATGATAGTCTTAGGGATTTTGAAATTTTCGAATCGGGAAGAATGCAAGATGAAACATAAATTACGTGAACGTCCTGGCTATGAAGACCGATCTGTTTAGTGTAGGTGTAACTATGACTCGATAAAGTAGATGCGATAGAACCAACTCTTAAAATTTGACTTTTATATCATCGTACTATCATCCCAATCGACCGTATATCTTTTTAAAAAAACTAGATTCTTAAAGTGTAGTTGAAAAATCAAGGGAGTCATATTATTACTAGCAATTAGATCTACATCGCATCTTGGTCAACAATTAGTTTCTCACTAAGGCTAATTGAATTGTTAGGTGACTTTTACGTCAACCGATGTGCCTGAAAAATATCCTTCTCAAAAAAGGGACAGACCGTCTTAAAAGATCACAAACACTGAAAAGGTTTGTGTTCAGTCAATATTTTTCCTACAATCTGGCCAATAAGCTTCTGCTTGGGACATGACTATTTCAGACATTTATATGAGGCAGTAAAATGCCTACATTCTGCTTAAGCTGAAAAATCTACTTCCTCGTCAGCATAAAGGTTAAGCACGCCTGTTAGTCGCAGGTACAAGACCACAGGCATGGTTACTTTAGCGAGAAATAAAAACGGCATTCAGTCGCAGAAGCTTTCGCTTTCCAAGTGCTTAGGAGACCCAGGGTTACCGAAGCTCTTTACCGATTAAAAATCGATGGGTTGGCAGGTAAATTAAAAGGTTTATATGGTAAGATAGAAATAAAATGAAGTCAGAACAGGTCTGAAGTCGTAGAATGGATCAAAGGAAAGCATTTATTGCACAAAAACAAAACGGATATGATGAATTGACGAACAAAACATCAGCATAGGCTATCCTACCCTAACGATTTATTATAGCGAGAAACCTTGAAGGAGGCGAACAATTTTTAAGTACTTTGCACAGTTCGCACAAAATTTCTGAAACATCGCTTAAAGCACCATGATATGTTTTGACCGTTCTAGCATCCGTTTTAAAGAAGACCATTTGCAAGTTCCTTGTACCTTTAGCAACAGCCACGTTTTATATGTATGTATCGTCCTAAAATTTAAAAAAAGTTTACTTAGAGTTCTACTAGCTTCTTCAAGAACGGTGCACAAAAATTGCGATAAGTGAACGTTTACCTTCTTTAAGTTGGTTTAGCGGTACTTTGTATAGCTCTGACGAAAATAATGTTCATTTTTAAAACAAACATCTGAGGCGAAACCTGCTGACCCTTGTGACGCTACTCACGAAACCTTATTGATTTTTAGCGTGAAGACAGATTTGAGAAGTTTGCTCACCCGTATGCTTCATATGTTTGAAGAATTTTTGCCATTACCTTCGAGAATTGTTCACAGGACGCAAACCCATTAGGTGAAATTTGGTTACCGTTATTTTTATTAAGCTCTAGAGTTACATATAGATGATTAAATAGAGTGCTTAGTGAATCCAACCTCAATCCCAAGCCATGGTATGTCCCGTTTTTCCATTCTCTGCAACCCAGGCTGAACGCTAAAACAGCCGGAAGTTGCAGCTGTTCAACTTATGACTGGCAGGTGCAGTTCATAAACATCCAGCATTTGCACCCTTAACGAGCGATGCGACTTTACCCACTGTCTGCTGAACAAGGCAAGGAGAAGCTGTTTACCGGACTATACTGGAGAGAATAAAAAATTCATTCAGAAAAAAAACACTGATTTTGACTCATCGGGGAAAAAATAGCTGAGAAGTTACTCGCTGCCCAATACAAGAAACTGAATAGGTTTGCGATCAAGCGTTAACGTTAACCCATTCAATTAGATTTCAGAGCCAATTAAACAAAAAGTCCCTTAATAACCTGCTTATACACCCTTGAGAACGGCTTTGTTGATAGTACAGACTAAGTCGGGTGACTTTCGTTGCTGTACTGGCTCTACAAAACAGACTATGTTGTCTGTCCAGATAGACATCAACAAAGGTCAAATAGCATGGGCTATTTAACTAAGGAAAGAGAAGAAATAAAACAGAATGCTCTATCTTCATCTATCTGCCAGATACTCACCAACAGATAGACATTAGAAAATAAATTGGTTTTTTCTCTAGCATAAAACAGCCTATTGAAGGTACCTACACAGTTCCTATCTGCCATAATCCAAATGACATGGTAAAGCTAATCAAACTGGTCCTCCGTATAAGTCAGAACACTAAACGTCACAAAAATGGCCTTGGTTAACTGCAGGTTAGAGTATCGTTACTATAAGAACCATGTAACCGTCTCTGTTTACGTTTTCACTCAACATGAAGTAGACGGATGTGAAAAGCCTCATTCTTAATTAATTATTTACGAATTCATTATCATTCTCTATGATCATACTTTCCTCATCAGAATTGGTGAAAAATCTAAAAATGATTATAGTTTGTCGGAGATCTTAGCGGAAGGTCAAATTGTGACTTTTAAAATTGTTTTTTATCAGAACATTCTTATAAATAAAAGCAAAGTATTTAATCGTGCTTCACGTTAAAATCGATATTTGTAATATGGTATACAAGCAAAAAAATATGAGCAGCAGGGACTGTTGCATTGCCAAATTATAAGGTATTATTTGAATCGAATAAGCTGTCAAATAGATGATACAGGGAAAGAACGGAAATAATGATAAGTATACACAAATGCTTCCGTCCCCAGTTGATAAACCTTCACGAACTTTGCGCAAAACGTTTGCTCAACGACCGCGCAAGTAAAACTGCTTTGAAGCAATGAGCAATCTTAAAAAGGCTGCGCCGTTCGATTTATAAAATATCATTAATAAATAAGAAGTAAGTGCTTTTGTCGACAGCCATCCAATCAAAAATGGCCGTATGACAGGTCAATTACCTAAAACCCAGTTCAAATAGCGACAGTGAGGGAAAATAAGGTATAAAGAAAAGATAATGAAGAAAAAACAATCAGAATACAAGGAAGTAGCATTTTGCCGATTGTCTTCTAGTGTTTAAAATTACTGTAGGCCAGGAGTAGATAGAGGCTAGTAATCTGCCAAGGGTGGTTTGGTCTATGAAAGCATCAAGAACAAGCTCCAAATTTTTGAAAATGCATTTTCTTGCCTTGTCCCAAATTCGCGATTGTTTTGAAGTATTTAATTAGTCTCCTACTCAAACTAACTTTATTGTTGAAGTCTTCTGATAAAGGCCGACTTCATGCATACTTTTTCCTCATTATACTCTGAGCAAACATTGACAAATGTTCGCTGGAAATAGTCCCAACGGGCCTTTAGTGGTATCTGTTTGGTGTGCGACGAATAAAACCATCACCCATTAGCTAACGACTTCCGCGGCAGTCATTCGGCTGCCAATTTCCGAATGCACTTGAAATCAGCCTCGGACAGGGGATACTTTACAATTGTACTTGCATGGCGTGGCACAAAAAATGACAGCATATTAAATGTTCCGATATACATGTACGTATACTGAATAATTGAAGAAGTTTGCATGCCGACATGTTATAATGAAAGGAAAGAAGGTAGTTGGAAACTCGATTTGTTCTCCTGAATTTTCAAGCAGGTAACACCAGCTCGTCGTCGGATGAAATGAAAAATCGGAGTTGGAATTGCTGCCCTCAAACGTTCGGTGGTGGCAAACAAGCAGACAGACGTCCATCAGAGGGAAGGGGACGATAAACGTGTAGCGGTTTGTGCTGAGAGTACGTGGAGTGTTAAAAGTCAGGTAGTGGTCCACGTTTCGGAGTAATGCCGCATCAGTGAAATTCCACTCGGCCGACTATGAATAAGCAATTGTTTTATTAAGATGGGGCAAGTCAGTGAGTCATGCACGCATACCTTCATGGTGTGCATCCATATCGACATGGCGCTTGATGCTGGTCATGCTTGAGTCCAAAGTTCCCAAGGATTCTCGTGATTTTTTGTGTTGACAATGGCGATCATGTCGGTACCGCCTCCATTGAAGCGGTGGTGACACCCAAGGTGGTGCACGACTACGTGTGCTAAGGGGGCACGTCAGCAAATGGCTAGCTTATGTTCGCTGATGCGAATCCAAAGACTTTGGCCCGTATGGCCAGCATAAACCCAAGGAAGGCAGCAAATGGTGTGTGCTATATAACGCTGCTTATTCGATCTTTGGATAGGAAGAACTTTACTTGTAATAGGATTACGCTTAAGGAGAATGCAGGCTTGTGGGCGATAGGGATGTCGAAGAGACTTAATTAACACGAGACAGTTTCGGGAATTTCTTCGGTGTAAGGAAGAGTTTAAAAATTTTGTGGCACTGTATCTGCATTAGGAAGGAGGTTTTCTGTGTTTTCCTAACGTCCGAATTAAGTTTTAACGAACCTGGATGGGTATACATTTTCAATATATATATATATATATGACAATGATGTTATACTTTTTGTCATATTGAATTCACACTACTTGTAGTGCTACTCGTTTGTAGAATGGACATTTTCGTGGTTATTCCGCGGCAGTTGATTGTCTTCGACGAAAATGTTCATCGAACTCTAGGGTCTGACCCTTAAAAGTCATGTCCCATCCACCTACTTCCATGTCATGCATCTAATAATTTAAGAGATTATTTCCTTGATATATATATATATATATCGACGACAATGATGTTATAAAGTATTGCGTAGAATTTGTGTCCGAAACCGAAATATGCGAAAGACTGACACTCTTTCGCTAATCAGCATTGGGTCAGGTTGCAATACTGATTATCATGTAGTCTATTCTGAAGTCGTTTCAGTCAGAATAGGATGCCGGCTTTTTAACGAGCTTTGTTCTGACCGCATACAAAATATGTACTGTAAAAAATGGCTGCTTAAGTAGTATGAATTTTATCATTGATTTTGACTAAATCTATACAGTCAAATGTATTTTATGGAAAACATCAACGGAAAAACTATTTCTTGTACGCGTTTGTAAAGTATGCCTTATTTATATTTTATACTTAAAGCACGGTTATCTTTCGGTTGGAACAAGTTTGTACACTGCCGAATAATTTTTAAACCTACTGACTGCTACACATGAATTGAAGGTTTACAAACTGCGTGCCATCTATACACTGTTTAAGTAAAGTACATTTTCACCTACGGTTTTAGCTAGAAGTCACCTAGTTATCAGGTGAAATATTCTGTATAAATTATAGACAGCATTAATAAATTGATGGATAAATAAATAAATTGTATATGTAAAAAAATAAATTGTGATGTATAATGAATGAAAACCTCCAACCGTAAAAAGTCCATGATAATAAACTTTTTAAACCGAAAGATGCCTTTTCTTTAAGTATAAAATTTAGAGAAGGCGAAATATCCTACCAACCGAGTACAGGAAATTTTTTTGTCCATGTTTTGCATAAAATATATTTGACTTTATGAATACAGTCACAATCAATAATAAAATTCATACTTCCTAAATAGCCATTTTTTACAGTGAATACGTTTTGTTGGTGGTCAGAAGAAAGATCGTTATAAAGTCGGTATCCTATCGTGACTGAAATAACTTCAGAAAAGGCTACTTGATAATCAGTATTACAACCTTACGTAACGTCGATTAGCGAAAGATTATCAATCTTTTGCATATGTTGGCATGTTACTCGAATTCTAGGCCGAACTGTAGAGAACGTTTGACATGAATACTAGCTAAAAGCCCAGACCCGTGGTTCACAGACGCTTCTGCACTTGCATGGTACAGCAACGTGGGGTTCGGCTCCTCACCGAGGCTCTCAGCGTCCTCTATGCGGTTTCTGCTATATGACCTCCAGATATAAGTCAAGGGAATAATTGTAAAAATTATTAGGTGCATGACATGGAAGACATATATATAGTGTGGTAGATCAAATACTATCAAACAAGTTTTTACTGAATTTTTTGGCATAAAACGTCAGAAATTTAAAAAAGGCTAAATTTTTTTGTGTTTTTCTAAAAGAATACGATTTCACATACTTGCAATCAGCTGATTTTCACTTGCTTAAAATTTCTTTTCGGTTTCCAGCGATCTATTTAAAAGGATATTTTTTGCGAATATTGATGTTCTTGTACAGCAAAACGCACAAAAATAAAAGGTTTTTTTGATGATATTTAGAATTATAGTACATTTTATTGGATATCCGGAAATCTGTGACTGCGCCAAAATCCTGCCTCTGTTCTTTGAATATCAAGAGTGAACGTTCAATTCTTTTAGAAAAAGGCCTTCTGAACTTTAAATCCCCTCAAGAGATCAAAATAGGAAGACCAAGCGTATGCTTAACTTGCAGCTAAGGTTTCGATTACAACTTTGCACCAGTTGGGTTACCCACAGTACATTTTAAAATTAAACAGAGCCGCCGTGCTACAGAATAATTAAAGAAAAATGAATAGGTTCACATATTTTTCTGCTTGCATCACCATCGTTCAATACGTAATAATATTCTTCTTTGTGGTAGTATTAATGAGTAATAGTTGATTCTTGATTGTTCATTGCCTTACATATACAGTTGCTGTACTTTATTAGAATTTAATACGTTTTTTAAGAGCATGCAGCTACACCCAGATCGGCAGAACTCCCATTGGCAAAATAGTTGAAAGGTGATCGTTGATCTGCCGTACATTATAGCGTAAGCGGCAAAAAAGGGGTGGTATCGTGAGTTTTTAAGCCCATTTTCTGAGTATATTAGTGTAAATTACTTGTCAAACAGCAGATGCTTGCTTTATAACGGAGAGCTTGGGCTGATTAAAGTGAACATCCGAAAACGCATAAAGCTGGAAATCCCATACTTGTTCCCTAATGGATACATTTTCGGGATCGGTTGTGGAATACGGGGTTAAATAAAAAACGATAAAAGCTCCTTAACAGAACTGCATCTTGAATAGTTTAGGCCAAATACACTATGCAGAGTAAGCTGGTAAAATACTCTATACCATAATTATAGTGCTTCGGAAAAAGTGAACAACTCTGAACCTGGGCTATCGGACAGAGGGCTCAATAGATTAAAGCTGTTGCCCGAAAATGGATATTTCGTAGGGTTTCCAGCTGCATCAATCATCAACCAGCCCTGAATGAAATGATACTTTGAGCGGAACGGAGCTCTGAATGTCCAGCGATGATTGCATAACTGTTATATTGACGTTTCACCCAATTAAACGACTTCGTACAGTTACCCCCAGATATTAGCTCAGTCGCGTGATCGGATATCACTTCATGTACCTGTGGCGTATAGCGATGTTATTTTGGTCGTTCTCGGCGGGTGCTTAAATGTGCTGAAACGTTCAGGGCCTTCTGATGTTCGACACTTTTTTTTTACTGAAATAGGTAATGCTCGAATGCTCTAACATGTAGTGATAGTGGAGAGAAAGGACAAACTCTTAAGATGTGGGTCATTCGACGAGACATCTCCATACCTTTAAGTTTGTAGAGACCAAAATCCTTATAAGCGTGAGCCGCGAGCTGCTTTTATTATATTTCATTGACCCCCGGTCTCGTAACAAGTGCAAGGAATTGCCTATTTCCTTCTCTGTGCTGAGAGTTAGTTTGAGCAAGGTGACCTGACCCCCCGGGAGCGCGCGTAGGCCAAGTCTGTTTCCAATGGAGAAGAAGATGACTCGATCGCTGGGCCAATACTTTTATTCGCCTGACATTTCGAGATCCATCGCGGATTCATCATCAGAGACATAATCAAAGAGCAGTAGCAGCTTCAGGTCCTGTAGCTGCTTCCAGTGCCAGTGCCGGCGAGGCAAATGGCCGGACTATCATCCCGCCAGCATCCAACAATGGTGATTGCATTTAAGCAATTAACGACCCGAATGCCGATCATCAAACAGTTATTGCATCAGAGAACAACCATACATAGGTGTATACTAGCATAATGACGCATCCACTAAAAAGCGTAACCCATTGTGTACGAAGTACTCTTATCTGATGCTGTCACTGATGATGAGTTTGAGCACGAGTCCAAAACGTTGGACTAATAAATTTCTTGATACAATGATTGTGCCTCACAGTTTCTCTTGTATTCGAGGCTCGACTATTTGCCTAATAATAAATGATAGGAATAGCATTTTTGGCAAACTTGGTTTGAGGGGTACAGCCCACACAAGGGACAGCAACAGAAGAGATGCAGATGGTAAGGCAGACATGAACAGTACTGGCGAGAAGTCACGAAACGGCCATTGCGTGCTGTATCCCTAGGGGTCCGACTTGGCCAATGTAGCTGGCAGTAACCCATCAGGATGTCGGTCAAGTTTACCGGTGAATGTAGGGTTAACAGTAGAGTGAGAAAATCAGTTCAGGACAGGGAGTGGCGTGCGCGGAGTCGGGTAAGTTCTTATTGAATCCTATGGTCCAGTCTTTACAGCTGATGGTGGAGAAAAATGCTAAATGTATAAACGAGATCATGTGGTCTGCTTATCGCTGGAAGGAAGCCCATTGCTTGAGGCCCTTAAATGGCAGAAATGGCTAAGTTGAAAACTGCAACTAGGTTCAGTATGTGTAGTTGCTTGCGGGACATGGCAGGAACAGCAGCAATTATGCGGGTGATGGTCTCCCTCATCTGCGTGTTAGTTAAAAACTGGCTCTCGCTGAGGTCGCAGGTGGCATCCCCTTTATTTGGTTTCAACCAACACTGTAGGTAGAGCGGCTGGGAGAGCAGCAGCCTGGAGTGGAGGGCAGACTTCAGTTTGCGCAAATCCCCTACGGAGTAAGTTGTTCCGCTGAAAAACTAGAAAATGGAGGTTATAAATGGTTTGCAAAAAGCCATGAAATGGTCTGCCGAACTGATGAAGGGAGTTCGGAGCACTGAGAGCCGAAGTAAAGGACCAAGGTCGCAAAAGCAAGACTGAATGTTTCGATTTTGGGAACATAATCCTATGAGGCAGGCTAGTCTTGTTACAGAAAGTACCGATGAGATCACTTTTTTATCAAAGCAACCAAGACCGAATCTATTTACGAATCTTCATCAATATGCTGGATAAGAAGTTCCGCCGTCAACAGTAGCTTATGTAAGCCCACTCACAAATCCCTACTCCCTGTATGTTTTCTACGAAAAAGGTGGTTATAGGGTTTTTTGGGTGGGGAATTAGGACATGCGGGGAAATTTACTTTAATAAATGCTAAATGCACTTTTATTTTAGTGTATTTAGAAGTTTTGTTGATTAATATCTTTAGATTTTCATAATCTTCATCATTGTATAACTTATTGCGGAAGAACCCAATTAGCAAATTGCAGGTTTCTTGAAATTCCCAAAAAATTGAAATGGTGGTTAGGAGGTCGTCTACTTCAATTTACCTGAGGTCCAACTTACCATTCTGGAGTTAGATTACGACAGTCCGCTGCGTAAAGCACCACGCACACCCTCAATTTACATGCGGAACAACTTATTCTCAGCGGCCGCGGGAAGCAAATTCGACTCCTTTTCTCACTTTACCCTTAGTTCTAAAATTTTCATTCTCTACCTATTCTATTTCCCCACCCGAAAACTCTATAACCACCGTTTTTGCAGGAAAAAATGCTGGGCCTAGGGATATATAAGTGGGCCTACATAAGCTACTTTTGCCGTTTCGCCAAATTTTAACGTGGGACCATTTTAGTCCGGCGACGGACCACTGGAACGGGAAGCAGAATTACCAATACTTTCACCCTCATGACGAAGCGCAACACCAACGGCCGTCAATCTACGTAAACATCCATACGAGGGCCAATGCAGTGAATGAGGGAAACAACTCGAGCAGCTCAAGACCGAGAAGTTCAGCCAGTCAATCAAATGGCTGCTCGATAGTGACAGTCGGTGCCTTGAAAATGGAGAGCCATCCAAACTCTCCGTAACTTCAGCATGAAACAAAAACATTTCCTGCGAGCAACATTGCCTTCTCTGATTTAAAGCCTAGACCCCTCACCTTTGCACATTTGATACAGGAAATGGTTTTATTGGTTTAAAAAAGTCAGAAAACTTGTTCTAGTTTCATCAAACTGGAATAGGGCTATCGTACTTTAAATAATAAAAATGCCATATTTCGTTTGCTACTGGTTTTGCAAAGCAATAAAGGGTCACTTTTGCGTTTAAAATAGAAAACAAACGCTGGTTTGAAAAATTCTCAAACAGTACCAAGGCAAAATGCAGATAACTGGTAAAAATTGTAGTGTTGTGATTGTCTGTCGGTCGGTCGCATCTCTTTATTCATAGTTTTCCTCTCCCTTGATATCCAAGCGGAGTGTATTCGATCCATAAATCTGATCCTGAATAATTTAGCAAGTTGTAAAAAGTTGCGTTAAGAGAGAATGTGTCTATGGATATAAATTTACTTCGAATAATCCATTTGCTTTTAGAAAAATAGACCAAAATAGAAACACCACTTCAAAATATCTGCATTTTACAAGTTTTGCATTTGTAGAATAAAGCTTCTTCCTCCCTTTTCAGTTTCAAATAACTGCCATGTCAAGACTACAGAGAGCATCTTGGTGTAAGTATTTTAGAGGTTACACCTCATCACTCTCCAAATATAATTTCGTCTTAATGACACACTTTATAGGTGCTTTGTTGTTTGAAAATTTGCCTAATTCATTTCATTTGTCTCTGCTCATTGGCGTTAAGTGCAAGCAAAGCTCTAACTGCTTAATCTACCAAGCCTAAACCGGTTATCGAAAATTTTCTCTTGTCTTGGTCAGGGTACCTTCCCAGCCTTCGGTACCATATGGAAATCACCAATTATAACACCATAAACCGACTGTTCAAGCAAAGTCATGGGGAAACTTAGTGCACAGTCCGTGATCTATCTACCAGGCTAATCTAGTTCGTTTAAGGTCTCGGCATAGTTTATGTGACCTTTGCGTGAAAAACGTGACAGTCGCGTGATTGAAATTCATGACCGCAACTGCAGCGCCGGTGTACGGCCCACGCTCTATCGAGCTGAGCTACAATGGCCAGACAGAGAACCGTGAGGTTTATTCCAGTACTTTTCGAAAGCTAATGACGAAAAATATTTTGGCAACTTTAAAACATGGACTGGTTATGTAGCCGTCATGGGTTTAAACTACATGGGCTATCCTGGTTTGGTTTATTATTTCATAGCTAAAAGAAGGGTACCGTATATTTTAAACGTTGTACATTCAATTAACGAGATGCACGAAGTTGTTTTATTGTGGTTTTTTGGTTTAAATTCCTTTCAATTATCAATTGCGAGTCACGTTTCGTTTATTTTTAAATGTTTTCCTCAACTTCTTTGCTATATACAAACCTAGAGGGAGAAATTCGGCGGAAATTTACATATTTTTAAATAGTTGTGTGGTAATTAACTAAATAAAGTATGCGGGTTGGTAGAAAAAATAGTGCGGTTGTTAGGACAGGTGGGAGGGGTATCAGTTAGGGGGTCACAGTTCTGATCCACGCTAGGTGGGGCAGCCTGCAGCTCATCACCTCTCTCGGCTGCCAGTTGTCTCCCCAACGCTGATCAGAATTTCAATTCCGATTCCACCCCATCTGTCCTGACAACAGGACTATTTTTCGAACAACTCGCGTAGTTTATTTAGTTAATTACCATATACAGTGGTCACCGTTGACCACGTTATTTTCCTTAATTTCTATAACTTTGGTCATTACTGCAATATCAGTGTGAATGTATTTAGGAAAACATATAAATAATAATGAACGGCATAAGGCCTATTAAGTACTTAAAATAACTATAGGAAGTACTAAGTGTTCGTAAAGGAATATAAAATTTTCTCGATAATGCCGTGGTTCTAGAGACGTAAAATATAACTCTTTTTATTAGAACAATGAATAAAGATATTGTGTCAAGTTTAAAACTTGAAGCAACCACTTTCTAGATAATAAAATGATTTTTATTGAGTCAAAATATTCTGTTCTTACTGGTTACATATTTCATGAATTTCATCGAAAAAATTGTGTCAGCAAATTACTTGTTTTTACTATCTTCACTGATCAATTCATTATTTGCGCATCTGTTCTACGTTTACACCATAACCTTGAAAATAAGGTATGCATAAAGAGTATTTACGGAAAGAAAGTGTTTTTGGAAATAAGTTCTAAGAATAATGACCATGTTGCACCTTTGTAGAGATACCTCGAAACATCAAACCACATTGTCAAGAGAAAATAATGTCAGCAGTATAACTCGCAAACTACTATTCCTTATATTGATAAAAAACTTTTTATAAAAAGTTTCCTCTTAGAAATTGCTTTGATTAGATATTCGGCTGACGAACTTCTGTGTATATTTAATTTCGTCAAAGCAATGTCACAATGAAATTTGAGAATTTTGAGAATTAAAGTTTTCTGAAGATAAACGATTCAATTTGACTTCAAATAAAAGAACATTCTTTTCTCTTTATAATGATTTACCTTCCGCATTACTAGCTCTATTCCACTTATAGATATATACTGGCGAATTACAAAAACTGGCCAAAACATTGCCATTTTTGAAGTTCTTATGATTTTTTCGTCTGTTCCGTTCCTAAATAAAGTAAAAAGGGATTGCAAAGTATATAAAAAACTATTTTTCTTTATGAATTACATTAAATAGGGCATTATTTGTGTTAAATCTACGAAAACATGTAAGAAATTTAGTTTTTATTAAAGCATATTTGAGCTTCAATTCTGCAGTCCAACAAAACCCTTCTGATAATGCCTGTTTTACAAAGAAACTTCACCAGATAGCTAAACATAATTTTTTAAGCACATAAATTCAATGTTACTGCAAACAAATTTGGTTACTTAAACTTGCTTCACTTCAATCTGAACAATGTTTTTCGAAACTTTTCCAATTCTGGAAGGGATATCATCTGTATCTTTTTTATTTATTTTGGAGTTCCTTCTTAGTATTATCAAATTTAACGTGCGTTGTGGTTCGCTCTTTTGTAATAGCATAGAAAATTCTTTCTGGATGAGCCTACTCCCAATTTCCCCAAAACGAATGGTTATTTCTCTTAATATACCTAGCTTAACTGACGATTTAACTTAGTAAAAAGGCTTTTTCAGAATTCAATAAACTGAATAATTCACAATAGTGTTTTCAAATATATGCCAAAGTGTCCAGGAAAATTTCATAATTAGCGTTCCATGGTCTTCGGTGGCTACTGTTAATGTAAAGGCCTGACAAGGGTCTACCGAAGACAAATGTATGCTCCTCTATTTTTCTTCTAAACTCTTCAATGAGGATCTTCGGAAATTTATTTTCTTACACTATCTTACCATAGCTCGCTACTTGTTTGCGGTGAGGCCCCGATCTTCAACAATCCATTAATAACATTTCCTTTCAACAATATCTTGGGGTAAGTGCAGTCTAAAGGGGCTAACATAACCTACCGTCACCAACTGAACGTTGATCGGCATAGGCATCATATAGGTCACCACCACATTTTTTAAAACATCTTAAAAGTATTTCGTGTTATTGCTATTTCGTACCTAAAAGAGTTTTAGTTTTTTTTTGAACAAACTACAGTACATGCTTGTATATTGGTCCAAGAATTTAACATGGTAGAGGATAATTAACGGTGCGTAACTAGCAGTTCCTCTTTTAGTGGAAGAAAGATATTGTCAACTTAATATTCACAACCTAACCAAAAACTAGGTTAAATATAAATAACTCATCCTGGTTTTAATATTTAATGAAACATCCTGTGTCAGGCTATCGGAACATACGCAGACTTTGGTCATTTAAATGTTAATTGTATAAATGAAACAAATAGAGTGCGCGAAAGATACAAACCCCATTCGGTTACACTTCGGTTGGTGAGGCTGTCATTCTCTAATAGCCACGCTTAACACCTACCTGTACTATTTAAACGTCATTGCCTTACATTAAACTTTGTCATATTTTTGACCTGGGATCAATTCAGCAAATAGACCTCCACCTTTGCTTTTCATCATGTTTGGAAGGTATACTGAGGCTTGTCAAAAATGGAAAACAAAGCCAAGTTCATTGGTTTTCTTTTGAGCCCTCTTAAGAAGAAGTGGAGAAAACATTAGTTCTGGGAGGTTGTATTTGCCTGAGACACAATTCAATTCCCGTCTGTTCCTGTTTATTGGTAGGCCCGAATGACCAATAGACGCGCCGCTTTTTAATTTCCAATGTCTGAACAACAGTTCCCATTGCAAAGCTATCTCATGATGACACATATAAGTTTTCTTAAATAGAAAAAGGTAAGCGCATTGCTTAATGTTTATTTAACAGTTTTAACTTTGACTCCACAAATAAAAACATAGGTGGATGAAATAATTCCTATTGGTAAAGAAAATTTAACTGTTCAAAATTATATATAACATTTAAAGGGTATCTCATACATCCAGAAATTTTGATGAAGGAAGCATATTAAATTCAACTAAAATAAAACTAAAAGAACTAAAAGTAACCAAAGGACTAGAGGTATGTAAATTAAGTGACCAACTTAACTTCTAACCTTTTTTTAGAACTGACTCTTGTATGGAACGTGAATAAACGGTCAATTTTATGTGCTCATTAGATTAAAATGTCTCAGGCACTATTTGTTTTAAAATTTACACACCCTTACTATTTTTGCACTAAGTTGGTTGCTTTAAAAATGTTGAGATGTCTCTCACTTCCATTTTACATGACAACTCGCCAATGTTTACCTTACGTGGGTCCCAATTTAGGCAAAATATGCTTAGAAGTTCTGATTCCATGAGAAAATGTGCTTCTATTTGTTTAATTTTTCTATACTGTAGACAGCAAAATTGGCAAAATGTTTCGTTGCACTCAGATAAAAGAAATTATTGGAGTAAAGTAGAAAAGCGACAAGCTACAAGATACAATCGTATGCAAATCCAGTCATTGAGAATTATTGACGCTCGGATAAGTAGTCCTTTCCTCACATTATTTCATTAACTTACGATTTCAAATAAAGTTTTGAAGCTTAAATTCAGTAATATTTTTTCGGAAAAGGAAATCGTTCGAAAAGTATTGGATTATAGGTTATTTTCAAGAAAGTATCCTTTGCAGTTTGGTTGTATATTTTAAACGCAGCTTGCATTGTTTAGATTATCCATGTTTAAAAATAAAATGATATTTTTGTTCAAAAAAATTCCGAAAAGCCAAATCGATGACAAAAGATTTCTAATTGCTTCTGAAATATTCAATTTTGTATGGGCCGAAATTCGTGAAACACCGTCAAGTCTGCACGAAAGCCACTGTATTTGACAATGGGTTTACCAAACTGGCCTACAAGTTAAACTGCGTGAAAGGAAAAAAATCATTAAAAGGAGGCATATTTAAATGCATAAGGTATCATTTATTATCTAAGAACTATTTTTTGTACCGAAAGCTGTCAAATGCAGTGATAAAAATATGTAAGGGACAATGATGTAAGAAAATAAGATACAAAGACAAAAGACGGAAAAGTAATAAATATGTAACATAGTAATATTTTGTTAAGTGTCTTTTGACGTTTATCACAGTAGTACTTCGGTAGGGCATTGAGACAACCATGTTGTCATTGGTGGTTTGGTCTACATGCTTATTGAGGATCAACTCCAATTTCTGTTCCATTGAAAGATGCTTTGGTGGCCTGCACAATTTTCTCTTGATCAAGGCAAAGAGAGTTTCAATGGGATTGATATCTGGACTAATCTGAATAATAACATAATTCACAAGCCGCAGGTAAAAAGGGTGGCTTTAATTCAAAACATTCGATTATAATTCGTAATGTTTATCATAATCATACCTCCTGTAATGAGTGAGAAGGGTCATTGTCTTGTAGCATGTCATGACAGGTCCATTTGAAGCCTGTGAATGCCATTATGACCAAAGGCACTTCTGAAAGTATCCACATATGCCTTGTTGCTAATAGTATATTTTCGCAACCACCAGATTGGTAACTCACTCAACTTAATCGCCATCCAAACAATGAGACGTTGATAGCTCTTGAATGTTGGCGTCGAAGCAGTGCATTCTTTGGCAAAGTTCTTTTCGCATATGACCGCATTTGCCGACTTTGTAGTCTTGTCTAAGAAGAGTACTTCATCACAATACTGAATGCTTTTCCAAAATGAAAGTCTGTGACCAACGTATTCCTGCGCACATACGAAACGTTTCTTCATACATTTCCCTTTTTAAAAATGGCTAAACTTTAGCCACCTACTGATGAGCGTAAAATTTCTGCATTTCGATCGTAAGTAGGGTCCAAGAGATCATTAACATATGTTCCCTAAAAATAGCGCTAACGGGCCCGCAATAGTATTTTTTAGTTTTCGACGAATAAAATTAGCAATCTGTTTTGACGCAGACCGTTTTTGTCCAGGATTCTTTCTTCTGGGCACTGTTTTATAGTTACTAATTCTGTATTCTGTGGCCTTGCTTGTATCACACCTTTTAGCTAATTAATCGTGCAGGAGCCCTTTGGCTGCCAGCTTTTGTAAGCGGACAAAATAAGCTTCAGATAGGATATGATTTGACATCTTCATGGCAAAGCCCAACATGGAAAAATGAAAGTATGTCACGCGTTCCCGTTCATGCGTCAATTCCACGCTCATAGTTATCGGTACGGTGAAACAACTTCTATCATACAAATTTATTATAACATTTGTGGCGCAAAACTTCACAGAATAGCAAAAAAGAATTATTAAAACTGGAATTATTTCTTGTTTCCGAAAATAAATGCGATTTCATAAACTTGAACATACTTCCATCAGAACAACCTCCAATACATTTTCCGGTTCTGAAAGGGATGTCTTATCTAACTTTTTAACTTATTTTGGGGTTCTTTCGTAGTATGCTGCAAATTAATAAAAAGTTTAGTTCTGTCATACGTAATTGCATACGAAATTCCTTCGTTTTAAACTACTCCCAATTAAGCCAAAATAATGCCCATTTCTTATAATAAACCAAACTTAAATGACGACTTTCCTAACAAAAAGGTTTTCCCAAGATTAAATGCACTTAGTGGATCAAAATAATCTGACTAAATATATGCCAACCTATCGAGTCGAATTTCATCATGACTGTTGCACACTTCTTGCGCATACTGTAAATAAGGTTGATAAATAAAATAGGATTGCCTTTGTGCCTTTTCAGAATAAGAAAAAAAGTACATTTTACATCTTTCGTGACTAAAATGTAAAAAGATAACTGAAGGAATACTGAATTAAATCCCGGCATGCTGCCCCGTTGGTATTGGCTTAGAGTAATACCTCATAAACAGATGTTTTGTCATCTCATTCCATTATGCTACTTTATTTGGAAACGCATGAAGCCTGGTTGACGGAAATGATGATTTTGTCTGGTAATGTAGCTCGTTCTTCCTTATTTCGATGGCTACATTGTAAATCATTTGGCGTATTTTCCCTTCCATACTCGACCAACGTTTTATCTAGTGAAACCTCTATCCAAGTGATTAAAACTGCGAATTCCAATTAAGGATTTTAGGAGATAATTAACACTTTGCTCGCTAATAGCCGTTGGTAAGGTTCGAGAGCTGGGAACGAAAAAGTTGCAAAGAATTTCTTCCCGGATATCTTCTGAGTTGCCTCATGCGAAAAATTTCTCTCACTTTTTTGGTAGATAAGAGGCACTAAAGGCTTAAAAAATATATCCACAATCACTAATCTTTTGTACTGATGCCTTTCCTTAAGACACCTTTTTCAAATATGTTGATAGGTCATTTAGTGTTCAATCCTTTGGTCAAGGTCACTGATATAAAATAAAAATTGCATAGCGAAATGACCATAATTAAGGTATTTTTGGTTTTACCCTTTTGCGCGATGAGATCCTGAGTACTTTATTGTTATACATTAAATACGTACATAAATATATAATCAGAGGGAATGCCAATGGTGTCAGTCCGCTGCCCAACACCTGCCACCAGAAGCAGAAATATGCGTACGGTTTGCCAACATTGCCTAAGATAAATATGTTCCGATGAAAAACGTTTTACATAAGCACCAGTTCAGGTTCTATCAAAATGACAAATGTGCGCTTCATATGGCTTTCAGATGCTACATGATGCAATGGAGTAACTCCAGGTAATGGATAGTATTCTGCATTGTGCTGACTGGGATCTTACCTTTGCGCATGTATTGACCTAGTACCTTAAAAGATTACTGCATGCAGAAGTGACGGATACGTACCCTCAAATTTAACTGAACGTTTTAGTGAATAACAAGCAACTTCTGTGGAGTCATCAAATAGTTTTTACTCAAAACGCTTTATATATATAGAATGATTACTTTCGAGTAAAAGTCGCGTGGATACTTCGCAGAAGGAAAATTCATTTAATTTAAAGTTAACATGAAACTTTGGGACTAAAACTAAAAAGAAGTTACAGTCAATGCCGGATCCCTTGAAAGGTTGAGGAAAATTCTGTTTAGTTTATTTTGAGAAAAATTTTAAATTTTCAAAAAATATGCGCCTGACCTGTCACTGCCACTGCTTTTAGGAATTTCAGTCGATAATCTGTATAACTTTCTATGCTACAACGCATAAACCATATATGTTTCATAACATTTTACAATAGATGTGAGCTATGTTATAAACCTTCGAACGAGTATGATGAGATGTATGGATATGGTGTTGTTTAGATAGGTATGGTACGGTTATAAAAATCTCATAATTGGCAACCTTTTTATAAACTTACTATACATTTTCTATGGGAATAAAATTGCGAGGTGACTTGCTATCAGATGAGAACAAGAAATAATATTATTGAGCGCGTGAGCTGTAAAATTTATTTGAATTTATAATGAAATAAAAAGCGATTAAAAAATAACACTACATACATAGTACTTCATTGCAATGTTTTTCCTGTTCTGAAAGTATGTGCATTGGACATCAAAAATCCTGGCTTTGTGAACAAATTGCTGGTTTTTTCTGCGGTAAAATCGGTATCATAAATCCATTTTGTTTCTGATCGAAGAAAACAGTTAAGACCTTGGGTCGACATTAACGGACATTAGTTACCAACTCTAAATGCCAAGGACATGCATTTTGTGAATCATGGACTTTCAAGAAACATTTGAATGGTGCGAAAATGCCCATGTGACGATTGAAAAGGTAGATGTCAGTTTCAATGGTAAACGGGGAATTTAAGCAGAAATAAGACATTTCATGGATGTTACAGAACCCAATTAAAGCCTAAAGTTTGACACAAGTCTAGTGGATTCATTTCAGTCAACACTGTTTTTCAAAATTTCGATGGAATACAAGTTTATTCTGTGCTATTACAGCGAAGCACTCATTAAACATGCCGTTAGTACTCATGAAGAGCTTTTGATATATGCCAGTGATTTTAAAGTGCTTATATGCAGTTATTTCACAGAATTTGCTTGCCTTTATGTAAAATGTATTGGCTTTCACGAATAGGAGAGAATACTCGTATTCCAGGAATGTCTATTTGTAAAGGAGACATATGGTCGATCACTGGAACAAAATTTATTTTTTCCTGAGCTTTCGAGCTCAAGTAGCTTCCACATTTGTTACTGTTTCTCCACCTCTGAAGATGAGCTTTTGTAAGAGCTCGAAAGCTCAGGAAAAAATAATTTTGTTCCAGTGATCAACCATATGTCTCCTTTACCAGCATTGGCTTTCATTAGGTCAGAAAGTACTAGCTTGGTTCTTACTGTATTCTTAACCTTACCAAATGTGTTTACTCACTGGGGTCTTAGAAAACTATTAAATGGAAGCAACTGTTCTGAAAACAATATAAAAATTTAGGGAAAATTGGGATTTTGAATAGCCATGAATCAGATGCTTATGATTTTTTAATATTGAAGGCCGCTGACAGAAAATCAGTTTGAATATCTACTATTACAATTTTGCTATAATAACGCAATGGCAATTTAGAAGATCACTTGTATTACGCTATTTTTTTTACGAAATTGCCCTACTAGCATCATAATAAGCATTGAAAGATAAATAATCCTCTCAACCAGGTGATCATAATTTTACTATTTTTCCCGGTATTTTCCACTTTTCACTTAGTTTCACATAAAAGCTTTTAGACGGGTTGTCAAAAAGCTCGTGTTTTTACAACCTATTTCTGAGACATGGCGCCCACATGATTGCTATGAAACAGTTACATTTAACTCAGAACCGGCTAGCCTGGTGACCGTTGGCAGTCTAATTGCATGTTGGCACCTAAAACCTCCAGTGCGTACGTCCAAAATAGGTTTTTAAAAACAATAATGTGCGAACAACCGATAGCTGAAAAAAAACTGATTAAATCGTTAGCCCAGCTTTAGACATTTAACACGATGAAGTTCTCTTTCAACATTCCTCTCACACTTGGCTTAACTGTTGATAGGGTTCCATAATAAGAAGCGCTTTCAGCCTGAAACTGGTGTTTTCCGCAATGCCCTAATTGCAATGGGAAAACGAGTGCTTTGGTTTTCCATGCCGACAAAAAGGACAAATTCTGACTGAGTTGACGTGGCTCATTTGTCATTGTCTGCCATTGAAACCGCCGAAAATAATTATTCTAGTCACCACTGCCCTACTAAATTAGTGACCAGCACTTGACTAAGAGTACACTAAGAATAAAAGAAAATACTCAAGATAAAACGAACCCTTTCGGAACTATTAGGCAATAACTTAAATAAGGCAATTGTATTTTTGTATGTCTAGCCAAAATGAATGTGTTTATAATAATATCTGAATAGTCTTGAAAACAACACACATCTCCATCGCCATAAGGTTAATCTAAAAATTCCGTGGTGACCTCAGACCCTGGTTTTGAGTAAACTGGGGATTGTTAGCACACCCTAGGCTTCGCCAATTGAGAACCCCGCCTTCCTCTCTTTGTTCTTCCCATAACGATCCCAACTACTGAATAGGTTTTCATACCGACAGCGCAGGTATTAGTAGTGCTATACTGATCCTGTGCCGCTGTATGATGCAGCTGCGCTGGAATGTTGCTTGCTTCTGGGCGGTGATTCGCTAAACTATTCAGCAATTTTGTACTCCTGACTGACTGTTAACAACTTGCAAACCTTACACGGTTATTCAGCAGTACCTGGAAGACTAAAACTCAAATATATAAAAACAAAACTTTCGGATACAGAGGCTTAAACTTTTGTCCGGTCGTTTTTCAACTCACTGCTCGCTCTTTTATCCCCGAGGGAATTAAAAAGTAGGATGCCGTAGCATCCCGTCCTGTCCCCAATTCCACTAGAGGCACTTGGTGCACAAATAAATCTGACTGCGTGGCGCTGACGTCAGTCAAAATTCCGAACAGCAACGATCATTTGTGGAGTACTCAGTCCTTTTTAACAACGCAGTTTCCCAACCAGAAATCAAATTACGGAAGACAGTTTTACCGGAGGACATCTATGCGCATATGTGTGAAGTTCATACTGAATTCACATTTACCTCAGGGTACAAATTTTATGCATTACCGGCCCAGAAAGCCAGGCAATGATTCAGAATTTATAAAAGAAACGCCATTTGAAAAGTTTTATGTCGAAACAAGGTACTTTTTGGGAAGATCTATATTCAAAGTGAGTTCTAGCCACAGTCCTATGTACATGTTCATGCATCTGCTTGGTCTAAAACTAAGAAAAACGGTAAACTGCAGTATTCCAACGGTGCTAGTTGAAAGTTAGGTAGTTTTAACTATATATTTACCAAATTTAAATTAAAAAACAGACTACTAAATAACTTACTTCAGCTGCATACGCCTAAACTCATTTTGCACTTTGCTTTTGAGAAGGCTGGATAACCGCGAAATTTAAAATTTTTAAATAATAAGTTGTTTTGCATTTAAAGGCGGGCACTCATTGTACTAGATCTCTCCAAAACTGCATGTGCAGCTCACCGTTGCTTTGCTGCTTGAGAACCTGAAACGATTTCGGACAATAAGTGTTTCAATAGACGTAAAAACTGGAAAGAAAGAGAGAAAGAGAAAAGCTTTCAGCACCAAAGTCTTCAAACTATCGCTTTCCATACGCTATAATTCACAAAACTACCAATACGTGCATTGCTTTCTGCAACCAAATTAGATTTGCACTCAAGCGACAGCGGAAAGTATGATGATACTGACAGTTTTATTGAGAAAATTATAATCTTTACAAATCTTCTCCAGGTTGTACATATAGAGATATCAATTCCAAGTCAAAACACAAAGACGTGATCTACGAAGAAAGCGAATAGGCTACATTCAACGATCCTGCATAAAGGTTCACTAAACAAGTCAATAAATAAAGCTAGCGTTTGAATTTCAAAAATTGCGATATTAAAAAAAACTTTTGATGTTTCCTAAAGTAATCATTGGCTTTCATAAAAGTGGCATCTGAAATTTTCACCAATTTTCATCAGTGGTTTTGAGATTGTATACAATTAAATGTGGTTGAGAGTAAGTCCTACGTACGCTGCTGTATTCTTTGAGCTAAAAGCAAAGTCACTTTACATAATGAGGCATAATTTATGTTATGGCTGTCGAACCCTACATTCCTAAATTTTTTCCTAATACTATCCCCACATACAAACTTCAAACAATTTTATGATGGGTGCCGGCGGGGAAAACCGGTTGCTCTAAATGGAGCACACTATACCCATGGTAACGCAATATCGGCGATATGGACCTAATTGCGAAGTTAAAAGGAGAATGTGTAGGGCCAAATTGAGTCAACTACGTCAATTAATTAACATTCAAGGGCATCAAGGTGTTATCTTGAAAAGCAGACTAGCATGCTGGGAGTATTCTACAAAAAATATATTTACAAGCGTAACAGCGGAAGAAATAAGAATTTTTATTTCTGCCCATGTTTCTTTAAAGGGATATCTAAAAGAACTAAGCCTTCTTATGCAAATCTTGCGGAGGACATAAGTATAGGAAAAACGGTAAACAACATATGATAGTTGAGGTTCAGCACAATGAAATCTAAAAAATTATAATAATAAGACCTGTTCTCTAATCTTGAATGTTCTTTAGGCCTTAATATCATCTAATAAATGTAACAGAGAATGATTAATCTATATTTTATCTCTATCTCCAAGGATATTTTAGATTTTCTACAAAAAGCATCTCCATAGTTTGTCGAAGTTAAGCGGTGCATATACGAACTCTACCGTTAGACTGATTTCTGATGTTACCAAAATAGTTTTTCCAAACAAACCAGACATAACCTTTTAACAATTTTAATATTTAGCTGAGACTAGTGTGGTCAGGCTCGCTTACACGACAAAATTGTTTTTGAAAAAATATTTTGTATTACTCTATCATTTGAATGGACTTTGCTACTATACAGATCCCAGAACTACGTATGCCTTTATGAAGCAATCTTCTTCCTAAACATTTATTATGAAGTAATGCTTTTTTACCGAAAACTGTAAAATAAAGAAAACGGCTGTTCAACAAGTTAATGATAAAAAGTCGTTATGTAACCGACAAAAGTGTAAAATATAAGATTAATCAACAAATTAAGGAAAATTAATAAATATCTAACATACTTATATTTTTAATATCATTTGACGTTTATAAAAGCAGTCATTTTGGAAGCATAGAGACAACCGCGGTGTCAGTACTGGTCTGGTCTATGAAATTATTAAGGACGAACTCCAATTTCTGCTCCATTGAATACGTTTCGGTGGCTTTTCCTAGTTTCTCTTGATTAAGGCAAAGAGATTTTCAATGGGATTTTGGTCCGAACTATTCGTAGGAATACAAATAGTTTGCAGGCCGCAGGCGGAAATGGGGGCTGAAGTATCAAACATTTAGATTCTAGTCGTAAGGTAAATTATACTCCTATCTCCTTTGATCGATGAGCAGGGGTATTGTCTTGTAGAATGACAATGTCCAATCGACGCCTGTAAATTTCATTATAACCATAGACAAATGTGACAATGTCAACATATATTTTGCTGTTACTGGCATCTTTTGTCGATCGCCAGATCTGTCGCTCACCGAACTCGATCGCCGTCCAAACCATAAGACTTCGATAATACCTGAATTTTGGTATCAACACAGTGCGTTTTTTGGGGAAGTTCTTATCGCATATGACCGCATGCGCCGACTTTGCAGGTTTGTTTAAGAAGAGTACTTGGTCACAAAAAACTGCTTTTTAAAAATTAAAATGACTATTTTATTTCTTAGCAAATAGAAAACGTTCCTTAATAAGTTTCCTATTTAAAGTGATTAAGCCATAACCCTCTACTGTAGTAAATCTACTCAGTTGATAACATGACTAAATATATTCTAATATACCGAGTCGAATTTCGTCATGGTAGTTAACGTTTACTGTCATATTGTATTAAACTTCTCAATCAGGTGAAGTTTGTTACTGCGAAATATTCAAGGTCTAAAATGAATTGTAGTAAACAGGAGTATCAGGGTTGCAGAACCTAGCCACATCGCTTATGCGCACAGTGCTCGGGTCTGTTGGTTGTTTCGGTCACATTTTTTCACAGTCTCTTAGATTTGCATTTCTGGATGATTTTGCCGCGTTTATTGATTATCCAGGGCCAGTTAAGTATTTCAGGGTAAAAATTAATCAGTTTTCGATTTCCCATGTAATTAGTAATTTTTTTAAGCTCTTTTAAAACAGTGAGATTTTTGACCGATGCACTCTTTTCCCCAAACCAGGAAAATTAACGATACTAATGGAGAATTTCTTTAGAATCACCGAGCTTTTTCATTCTCTTCGATCAGAGGCAACCAAAAAACTTTGATAAGAAACCGTAAAATAAGAGATGAAGCATGTTCCGACAAGGCTGCGCGGGTCCACATTTAGCTACCCGTTGCAATTAATTGGAGTCAGATGTTTATAATGTGGCATAATTATTTCTAATAAATGGGCGTGAAAGACTTAAAAACGCCTACTGTTTATGATATGTGCTTGCAATTTTACGTTCTGCAGCATTAATTCCAAATACGCATGTCATCAATTTGTCAATGACAAATTGCTAATCTGGCAAAATGTTTGAAGCAGGAAACAACGAAAGACAAGCAATACGTAAAGTATTTTCGACGTCACAACCAGGATGTGGCAATGTCAACCTATTTCCCTGGCTTTTTTTTCCTTAGCGTAATAAACTATACTGTTTTTAAACATAAAGTAGTATGAATTATCATAAGCACAGCTCCGAAGGCAGCGTAGCCCAACAATCTCCAAATTTACAACCATTTAGGGAAATATAATGTTAACTCCTTGTATGACACAAATAAAAAAATGATTATAGGAGTGATATGCATACAAATTTTAGGTTTCTTATAAACTGGAAGGCAGGCATCCCAAGAAATATAATTTCAAGGAAGGGCGTCCTTTGGGAAAATTAGGAAAATTTATTCCGTAAATTTTTGACACTGTAGTCAGACGACGACCTGGGAATCCAATGTCGATAATTAACTGAATACTTTTTCTTGATTTTCGAAAAGGAAGCCTTTCGTTGACATTCGAGGTTTTTAATGCTTCGGCGAATAAGGTAAACATCCCCATACATAAATGTAAGTGTAAGCATATGAGTTAATTCCCAAAAGTAAAATATAATATGATAATTGGAAATGCCAAAGCGAGATTCACTAAGCAGTCTTTAGAAAACTGTGGGCATTTATTGGTTAACATCTGAGTTATTGGCATTAGAGAAATAAATATTAGTCGCTATTTTGCAGTAACAAGAACCCTGGTGTCAATGACTGCGCAGAATAGTAAAAATGCTATTTAATTTTGACTAATCGGTGTTTTATGGAATAAGAATTTTGAAATAGGCACCGCTATGAGCATAAACATAGCAAAGGTGTTCAACATTAAACTGGAAATTGAGATAGCTTACGAAAAATCACTAGCTTAAGGTAAATCTTCTACTTAAGGTGTTTAAAAATGTTTTTGGTCTCCAATCTTGCAGTAATTCTTAGAGGTTCTCAGTGCTTTGTACTATAACACTAAATTGTAGAAAATTGCATGAGTGACTTGACACAATTCTCCTTAACTCACAACTAAGTGCTTCAGTTCAAAGATAAGCATCTACTCTTTCCAAGGAAGTTCAATCGTGAAACCCGTAAACTCATTCTCACTCTTTCACAGTGACAACCACAAACTATAGTAATTTTGGTTAATGTGTATATGTCTCAGGCAACCCTTTGGGTTCCAAATCTAATGTATGTAGAATTTTATTGCAAAACCAATCCTTACCAACGAGATGATTTAGCGCCCCTGACGTCAGCAGCCTATTCGAAATTTAGCCAGACTGTGTTCGGGTGACTGCGAGGAGCCCATTAGTTTCAGCCTGATTATCCAAAATTTGTGGAAGCAAACATAGAAAATAATTGAATTTACGTCAAGTTCATTCGTCTGCGTTTTTATATAGCAATGAATTTGAGGTCGATTTAAAAAAGTAAACAAAAACAACTGTCAGTAAACCAAAGGAATTCGAATAAGAAAGGTCAGAGTAAAAAGAATGTGTGCAGCTTAATATTTGCATATAGTACTTAAAACACAGGGGAATACTCTTCATAACTATTAAATGATAAACAAGGTTTGATTATGTATTTTAAACCGAAGGGGTTTACACAACCTATCCTTACAAATATTTAAATCGTAAACTGAGGTAACCATATATTGTAAGCCAGGTTGGCAGACAAAACGTTAAGTTGTAAAATACAACACTATATAATAAAAAGTAAACCTGCAGTTATTTGACTTGCTGCATAAGGGTTTGGATAAAAATTAGCTAGAAAGTATCCTATTGCTTATATACATGGAAGGCAATCAGAGGTAATTTTGAAGGACATTATTAAATGTCTCTATATATCCTATTGATAGTCCGTAAAACAAGAACTTCCAATATATTTAGTTCATTTACGCAGTTTCTTTCCTTGGACCCTATCATAAATTTGCTTTGTAAATCATCAGAAACATTCTTTGCAGCGCTAATTAGGCAAGTGATTTTAGAATCTCGCCATCTTCACCACCAATTTGATCTATTTATTGCCCTGAGGGGTTCGTTACGTGTTCCTTAGTGCCTCTGGCCTCATAATCGTTACTTGCATAGACAAACTAAGACTGATAATTTTTTGTGACTTTAAATAGTATACGACCACTGTAAATCAGTATAAATACAGAATAATGATCAGATCCTTTTGATAGTTTCACGGCTAAGTTTTGAAAAGTGCTCGTGAAAAGTGAAAACGAATATCTATATGCTTTCCGCAGTCGCACTAAGGATGTAATACTTTAACCTTTTACGAGGATTTTTTGCGGTTTTGTGAATATCATGCCCACTGTCTTTACTAAGGCAGTAATACCACTCGAAATGTTTAAGAAGATACTAAATTAAAAAAATTTCGCAAATTCATCCGAAAGCATTAGAAGAAGTATCGGTTTTCGTTGTTACTCTGAATCTCGCAACCTACACCAGATAAGAGAAAACTGGTCCGTATATTTCTTTGGGTTTTATATCGAGTAGACAAGTTGTTAGTCCTTCACAACCTGAATCATCGCAGCACCATGTTTGTCTTAATGATCAGCGGCTCCATTTATAACTTCCAAACACATTTTTGGTAAAAAAACAAATGCACAAACCAGTTTCGTTTTTCAACTTGTCTTGCAGCTCATGGACAGTTCCGGGGTGGCAGGAAAAGGCCGTTCTGTTTCATGAGACTTAAATGTGCCACGTGCAAAAATATTATTTGGCACTTAGTAAAACAAGTTGACCTCTTATGCTCGGCGCTCACAGCACTGAAGATGCCTCCTCGTATATTAATTTGAACCTCAATTACGTCCTTATTCTTCCTAAAGGCAGACCAAAATCACTTTAATAGACGACTTTGACTGTAGATTGATCTTGTTTTTAGCATTAGATCGTAGGCACACCATCATTCAACGCCCATGTACAAATAGCCTCAACTGGTGGTCACGTTCACAATCGATTTTTTTTCAGGCTCCTCTAAGGGGTTTAGACTTTTGCCTGGCTAATTTGAGTACTGTTCACTCCACCCCACCCCCCGCCGATTAAACTTTTTGACATACCACGAGCGCGGTTCCCAAGTTTGACTAGCCCATCTTTGGCGCAGTGTTGCAATTTGTATGACTTTTCAGTGGGACATCTCATTAACTAATTTTAAGTCGGTTTTGCTTGGACACAAGACTTTAGCGTGGATAATGTGGCCAAAAGAAGTTCGGCCGCCTGGGGCTAAATTACGGCGACTAATTTTTTAGGATTGGCGCCAGCCTCAGCATTTGAATCAGAGATGGGTAAACTGTTACGACGGAGCGTTTGGCGTGAACTAGCGGTTCTTCTGCCTTATATCCAACCACCTGACTGAATTTGTCGTAATTACACAGTAAAACTCTCGTCCCGGAATGTATACTTTTCTCGCGTTTTTGGTTCTTCTGAGCTACATTTGGCTCAGACATACGCAATAACTTTTATACATAGTATAGATATCGGAATGTCACAACAAAATGGCTGAGTCAGAAATAACTTTTAACGGATGAAAGTGTTCGATTGACCCAATTGTGAAACATTCGCGGCCTCGGTGGGAGTTGAACACACACAGCAGGAAGGCTTTTGCGCAGCCAACGCTCTACCACTGAGCTACGTGACTCACTGTGCGCTGTGAATTCAATGACACTTGGTTCGATTAACTTGGTCAGCTTTACTGCACGTATGGAATCCACCAGTACCGACGCAGTAGGCTGACTGCCAGGCAAACTTTCCTAACTAATCATATAGGAACCACCGGATGGACTACTAGACTAACTTTGGTCGCTATGGGTTTGGCACATTTTAATAATTTGATTGATCTAATTGTAAAACATTCATGGCCTCGTTGGGAGTCGATTCAAATACTTTCCCCTGAAGATGAGCTTGCGTGTATAATTAAATTATGGTTTTATTGAGTTAACAGAAACCCAATAAATCCATGGTATTATTTGTAAAGACAGCTCAGGATCTGCAGAGAAGAGAAGAATATCACGCGATGCAGAATCTTGGTGAGATACGTGCCCCCATTTGCTTTCAGCCTAGACTTAGAACAGTTTGAGAAGCAATTTGTTTTGAGGTCTAAATGCAATGTATGAGCACTTATGTCACGCTTAGAAGTCCACCTATTTGGGACAGCTAACCTCTGTCTGTAAAAAGCATCTTTAAAACAACGATTAGGAAAATTTACATTAAGGATTAAGGGTCATGATTTCAAAGACAAATTGGCGAGCATGCATTTGCTTTCGATAAACCATCGTCAAGCTTGTACATCTACAGGGTGGCCCAAAAATGCGTACATATTTTAAATGATTGTAAAATTGGTGTTCGTCATAATTTTAATATTTCAAACATGTAAAAATACTTACAAGTATCATTTTATTGTTTTTTCACTACATGTTCTCAAACTGATGTCCATTTTGATCATAACACTGCTGAAAACACGAAGTAATGGAATCGCACACACCATGTAACAATTCCCTTGGTATTCGGGTGCATTCATGCCCAGTGGTTTCCCTCAATCCAGCTACTGTTGCAGTAGTTGAAATGCATTGAAAAACAAGTAAAATGATACTTGTGAATATTGTTTTCATTTTTTAAATTATAAAAAGCAACATGTTTACAATTATTTAAGATGTGTATACATTTTTGGGACAACCTGTATATCGTTAGTAATTCAATTAACTATGCAGGTTGGTAGCAGAAAAAATAATGCGATTGTCAGCGTCGGTGGGGGGAGGAAATAGTAGGGGTCGGTAATCTGATCTGCGTGAGTGGGGGATTGATAGCCGCGAAATGTGAAAAGCTGTTATGTTTTAAACAGCACAAACTTGTTAGGAGAGTTTTTTGTTTGCTAAATCACATTCGTGAATGCGTTTTTACGACATAAATATCATGCAAATATTTTGAAGCTTATGCACTTGAAGTGGTAACTTACTTTATGAGACAAGAAACGTAAATATATTTATTTAATTACCTTCCTGGATTTAGTTGTCATGCTAGGTGCACCAGCTTCAAAGGAAACCATTTACGGAACGTGTTTAGTTATACTCAAGTACTCTCAATCTAGTCTATAGAAAGCAATACAGTTTAAAACACGTTTAGAGGTCTGAGTCAGGGATTTGCTGTACTGTTTACTTCCTGTGCAGTTATCTTTTGCTGTCACACATTTCCAAAGAATTAGAATATTTAAAGGCACTAATTTTTGGGAGTATTTAATCCACATGCATGATTGTATGAATTTATGATGTGTGTGTATCAGTAATTAAAAAAAATAGAGCAGTACGAAATGTTTTTTCCTACACATTCAATCATAACCCTAATGTTTTTATGCTGCTCCACCAGCTTAGTGACTACGAAGGACTAGTAGGCAGCTGTCGTACTTGTCCGCAAATGGTCCTGCATGTGTAATAGTGTCTATTCTACTCTTTGGTAAACTCCCTCCCCTTATTAACGTATTCACCTTTCAGATTTTCATCCAGGCGTGCAAAGCGAAGAGGTCGCACTTTTTGCAGATTCAGTAAACTCCAGAGAAGTGAAATGCCTAACCTATTGCTCCATCCTAAGCGGCACTAGCAACAACGAAAACATGTCTGAGATACGAAAACATTTTGATCTCTTTTGTGAGCTCACATCCATTCGCGGCTTGCAGCGCATCAAGAAGGCGCCCACCTTCTTTGGTCGTGTAATCTGGTCTGCCTTCGTCATCGCCATGACCCTTTCCCTCTTTATAACAATTGGTTTCCTGGCACGTGATTTTCTCAGCTACAACACAGCCTGGCATGCTCGGACCATCATCGGCGATAAAACCAACTTCCCTGCAATTACCGTCTGTGCACACAATCCCTTCTCCCTGGAAGCCAACACGATTTGGAAGCAAAATGAGATCCTCACACCAACGGGATTTAATAAACGGCTCAGTGAGATAACGCTAGAGTTCATCAAACATGACAACCTCGAGTATGCCAGTCTGATGCTGTTGGACTCCACAGAGAACTACTTTGCCAACCTGCGGCCAAACGAATCGCGCAATCTCAGCCACCAGACGGACATGTTCCCACACTGTATGGTCACAGCGGACGGTGTCCGAATTTTGGCCGAGAACTGCGCAGTAGAGGCGGATACAGGCTTCACCAAACGCTACTTCTCCCACCCTCGCTACTTTAACTGCTGGACTCTGGAGACAGCTGCCAACCAGTCGACCAAAGAAACTGTGCGGCTGACGTTGCTCATAAAATTGGTGCCTTCAATACAGATCGACGAAGCCAAAAGCAATTTCATTATGGACACGTTCTCACGCGGCGAGGGCGTGAAGTTAGTCGTGCACGAAAGCGGCACATATCCGGAAATAGATAAGCATGGAATAAACGTGCAGCCGGGCCGCATGAATGAGCTCTCCTTCCAGACAATAAAGTGGGTGCGACTACAAACGCCCATCGCGCCGTGTGTGAAGCACCCGGAACCAATTTTTGACATGGGCAGCAAGTACACCTATCGACTGACTCAGTGCCTCGACTCCATCCTCCAAAACATCAGCATTAACTCCTGTGGTTGCCTCAATTCGGAGTGGCCGCGCACAGTGGATTCTGCTCTGGTCAACACTAAGATCCCCTACTGTTCAGCCCTGCCGAAGAATCCAAAAGATCCCAACAGCCTGAGAGACATGGTGGAACGCTTGACGTGCGCCGGTGACCTCCTGCATAGAGTAAAGGAAATTAAAGAGGAGGCAATACGAAAGCGGAACTGTATCTCAGCTTGCTCCTTTTACACCTACCCCGTCAGCGCCAGTATTACTTCGTGGAAACCCATGCCGGAGAAGCTGAATTACTTTACTGAGAAGTGCAAACGCGTGGAAAGCCTTCAGAACAATCCCGAGCAGAAAGAACAGTTTATACGTTACCTAGAGCGCACGATCAACTCCTCATCGGCAGATCTCAATTCGAATACACTAACATCTGTGTCGAGTAAATTTGCGGAAAACTTCGCGGACGAGGGTCTTTACACCTACATTAGCCTTGTGCGGACGTCCTACGATACGACCTTACAAGAAGAACGATTAATATTTGACTTTTATATACTCATATCACGCGTCGGTGGTCTGTGCTCCATCTTCGTCGGTTTGACTGCCGCCTTCCTGGTCGAACTGATTGAGTTCATTTACCTTGTTTGCAGACAGTACAGAAAACACACCGCAAATGCAACGAAGAAAGACATGGAACTAGCTCAGATGGAAGGCAATGAAATCGCCTACCGAGAAATGACCAAGCAGAATCCTCTGACTACGGAGGAGGCAAATTCCACCAACCACGAGTGTCCCGAAACAGAGAAACTGAATAATGAAGAGTGAGATGTTCTAGGGCTGAAACGCTTCTCCCAGCACAAGAATGACAAACAGAAATCACACAAAACAGCTAACTTTTAGGCTTCCCCCCATCACTCTCTTGTATAATAGTCTGTGTAAGTCACTTTCAAAGGACCGAGCGCGTGTCATTGTATGTTTCCTATTTTTCTTATAAGATAGAAGCTTCATGTGATGTTGAAGTTTTGCCAACCTTTCTCCTGTTTTGGGGGCATAAGTGATCCTTCAGTCAACACTGTTTAAAGCGTAAAAAATTTGGAATGACCTAATAGGGGAATTTTAAGCTGGTTCTGCTTTATTCGGGGATAGGAAACTGTTAGGATAAAAGCCAAACCAAATGCTAGCAACATTTGGAGGCTTTCCTAAGGCGTCGAGCTTAGTCAACAATGTCTTTTGTTCCTTAGCTCAGACCGCATAACAAGCGATGGCTTTCTACGCAGGATGGCCTTAGACCACACGTGCGCACGCACGCACACATGCAGGAATGCACATGGGCCCACACAAAGCCCCAGTGTCAATTGGTCGCGTGACGTCATCCCAAGGCGGCCAACCAGGGCACAATAGATGCGCGCAGACAATCTCTTATAAGCCACTGCCACCCCTGACAAAGAGGCTTGCAACCGCGGCGGCGTGGTCACACCAGTCCGATCCCAATGCCGGGTTTACCCCGAGGTTGCAGCCACACCCTTCAGCGAGGACGCTGGAGATGCAACGTCAGCGAGTCAGGTCCTCCGGGTTTTGTACACAATAAACCCTCATCCGGTTGAGTCCAGAATTATGCCCTTCTTATTGTGTTCTTCCTTGGGGATTCCAAAGGGTGTTATTCAACGGTGACACACGTCAGATGTCACCGTTACCAACAATAAGGACGCCGAACTCGTCGTTACAACAGAAATCACAATGAGCATTCCCCTTCTTAGTAAAGTTTTTATGTTCCATACAGTCATCCGGCACTGCCACTTACTAAGCTCCTAGATTATTGATGCTAAAGGGACGGCAAAATAGATACAACCAAGAAAGGTTTAAGATCGTAAGCGGCTTATATTGCATGATTAATTTTCCCTTGTACCAGAAAGCTAACACAGGAACTGACTTACTCATAGTCTGGGGAAGGGGACTCACGGTAAGCATGAGAGAGATCAAAGTGTAACTCAGAGCGGCATATATTAAAGCTACACCCTTAGCTGCGGCGGTAGATATTAACTGCATGCACAAAAAAGGGTCGGTATCACGAGACTACATAAACAATTCAGAATAAATTGGAAATGTTTTTGGTAAGCAGAAGTATTTGCTGCAAATTAGGACTAACCAGAAAATCTGCCATTGGGTTTTCTATAAACGATAACTCCTGTCAAGGTCCTAAACTGTTTTTCCTGTGGCCTGTCGGTGTTCTAGTAAAAAGGGTCACCCGAGGAGCTGTAAATTCCGTGAGGAATAGCCAGTAACCTGGAACGAGTAATTCAGTAACAGAAGCAGGAATATGTGTTGGAGTTTGCCCATTTTCACGACATCTTTAACAAAAAGCATAGCTCTCATCTGTACAGTAAATACTAAGGAGATCAAGGGACAAGGCGGTTTTGGGGAAACTAACTGGGAGTAGCATCTGCGTGGACTTTTGAAAAAAAGACGCAACTATTTTAGGGCAGAGTGCAGTATTCAGTCGGTGCAGCCGTTGCGGAGAAGGCGGGATGACATTACTGACAAAGGTAAGGGAGATTGGAGTTGACATTTCGGGCTTATTAGCCGACATCAACCGGTCATACTCTAACCCAAGTGTTGTACTACCTGAGACTCGCATCTTACACACCAACACCCTAAGCACTGAGCCAAGGCTTCCTTGGTTTGTCGATTGTGGTTATATACCTTATAAATGGTAAAAGAATAGTCAAAGATTTCGGTACAGGGCACACTCGTCCTGTTCGGCAATGGAACACTACCAACGGTCCCATACCGGTTAGGGGATAAAGGTAGGATGAGGATGCCAAAATTTAAGGAAGACAGGAATGATCATTTTTCACTAGTCAGCCATCATCAGCTTGCCCTCTCCAACTCCAATTTTTAGAAAAACTGAAGCTCGAACTGGCGACCCGTTGTTCAGAAACCCGATGCCTCAACTTGAAGTCACAGACCCGGAGAAAACCGTTCTCACCAGGGGGTTTATGAGCTACATGCGCCTTTATAAGTTGCGAAGCCTCATCTGCATAAGCGATTTCAAAAAGACCCGTCAGTTCTCTTGGAACGGGAGTGCGTATTTCCCCCATTATCTACTAGTAGCCGAAACGTGGCCTCCCCACGATAAGCCCATTATTGAATAAAGGAGGCAGAGGATAATGAACTGAGATGGTGAGGGTTTGTTAGTGACGCCGGTTTCGCATCGGAGTCACTAGGTTCTGCTAAGAAACAGCCCCCTCCCTTTTTAACTTCAAAAGGCAAATAGGCCATTGGGTCTTCGCCTCGGCTTTCTCGTTATGCTGTCGTATGCCAGCCATTATGAATATTAATTTGGGCTTGGGCAACTGCAAATTGTTCTGCGATGGGAAATCTTCCTAATGTATAAAACCCGTGACAGCAGCAACGATACCTCAAGATACCTATTCAAGCAGGAAATTTCTAAATGTTACCCCACGAGCCGTTCAGTGTACGTAGAATTATTTTAATAAAATACGTTCCAGCACCACTGACATATTGCTCAAGGAAATATTAAAGATTATCCATTCAAGCTGAAAGCGTATGCTTGCGTCATCTAAAACACAAAGGAGCCTGCTGGTCGATTTAAAAACATTATAATAACAGCTATGACAGGCTAATATACATTCAACTATACAGAGGTTTTGATAAGGTTTAAAAGATGAAAACCATGTCCCCACAGCCACCTTTGTCGGATCAGGTATATGTGCTAAACATAGATTCCGTAATAATATGAATTCTGCTAACTCCATGAGTCTGCGAGTCTCCGTTGCATTACCACTACCCCATACAGGGATTTTTGAAGTCTGTTCCAACCCCTTGGAATAATAACTTACTTTCGTGCTAACTTTCTGTTACTTCCTCTGAAAATACTTTAAGGCAGAATAAAAACCCTTAACAGAGCTAAGAGACTTCCGTGAGGTAAAAAACCCTGTTCGTGAACACATACCAACCTACAGATCTCAGAAAATGCCGGCCATTGGGGAAGGAGCACGATAATATTCGTTGTCTAGAAATCCTATTGCAGTGGTTTAAATCAATAGGGAAAACTTTAGTCGCTGCGATCTTCAGGCCCGGTTCCGTGCTGGAAGAGAGGTGAGACACCAGGTGGGAGGAAGTTGACAGTCAAACGAGTGCTGATCGTGGGGTCAGCGTCCGAAGTGTGAGAACGCGGCATTGGTCACAGCGAAGTCCTGCGTGAGTCAGCCTTGGAGGTGATTGGCCAGATTGGACTGGAGCCAGCAGATAGTTGTGCGCCCGTGCAAGCGTTCGTGAGAGGTGAAAGGTTGAGCGTAGCACTTGAAGTTTGGTCAGTACAGTCCTACACACCATGTGATGACGTCATCCAGCGACCGTCGACTTTGAAGTTCTGTAAGGCAGGAAATCAAACGAAATTCGTGAAGGTAATCAGTAAGAAAGGCCGAGAAATGGTGAAATAGGACAGGTTTATGCTTTTAGGCTGGATGCTGTGGTCAAGAAACACTAAGGTGAGGCTTTGTAAAGTGAGTGTTCCAAAATAGTAAGCTTTTCCTGACTTTGGGCTCGTTTACAATGGTTCAACAAGGCAAACTTAAAGGGCCCCGTCAGGCAGCGAACTGCGCGTCACGTGAGATTCTGGAGACTGTTGACGTCAGTTGCAAGGCTAATGGTCGAGATGACAAAAAACAAACTTACCAACGGCTTCCATGGTACCGACTTTCGGCTTCTAACTTAAAAACCTCCTGCATCATTGCCTAAATGCTTTTTACCTTTGATAAAGTCACATAGGAGCAGAGTTCCATGACAAGTTTACGTTTTTGCCTGAACCGGCTAATCAAAAGGCACCAGTCGATTAATTTTGCTCCGATGTATAAAACAAAATCTAACTTCTGTTTTAACATGCTGGGCATCACCAAAAGGAGATGATAGAAAACTTCAAAATCCAACTCCATCGCAAAGAAAACAATTGAGGATAGGCTGCTCACCGCCATCCAACTGCCAACTAGACTGTGGGAAAGCCGATGGGCATAGCACAGCTCCGATGCTTTGGTGAAAACTAACCATTGTGACGCAAAAGCAGCCATGTGCACCCGATTTACCGACAACTGACGATAGGAGCACAGACAGTTAGTATTAACGACGAAGACAATGGAGACCGGAATGGTCATTTGTGGCTTATTAGTCGTCGCCTGCCAATTATGCCAAGACCCAAGTGGCGCCCCACCCGACCCTCGAATTCGCGACCTTTTTGATCAGAGTCAAACTTTCTAAACACTGAGCTGTTCGTTGCCTCACCGGTTTAATTCAAAGGGTAATGAGATTCGTTGATGGCTCGTTAGGGCCTCTGTCGAGGGCCAAGGCAGACGTTCATTAACGAATGTCCATATCCCTGACCTAAACTGGTGGGGCAGCGAGCTCGTGGCTCAATGGTTAGGGCGTTTGACTTTAATCATAAAGGTCACGAGTTCGAGGTTCGGGTTGGATGCCACTTGGGTCTGGGTATGACTGATTGTGTATGACGGCCAGAAATGGCCATTCCAGGCTTCCCTGGCTTTGGTGGTAATACTATCTACCAGCCATCACAGCTGTCGGGGCCTCTGTCGAGGCCCAAGGCAGAGCATGACAGATAAGTTCCATAAGCGGTCAGGTGAAGGTTGATAAATGGTAAAAGTATAAGCAACCACGTTTTAGTGTCTTTTAGTGTACGAGGAACTTACATGCCACCCTAAACAGGACAGGACAACACGAGCTGCCTGTAATACAGGTGTATGTGTGCCAATTTTCAGGGAAAATTGGTCTAAGTGTGGGATTAAGGTTAATGTTCATGCTTAGCCTAAGGATAAGCTTAGAACTATAGCCTTGGTTTATTTTAGGCGCAGGACACGGGAATATTGATCTTTCAAGGAATCAAGCACATAGCTACTTTAATTCGCTTCCGGTGTCCAGTTTAGAGGGGGGGCGTCGCATACGTAAAACTTACGCTTAATAGCTAACAGAAATGTACCAACTTCCGTAGAGGGAGCTTAGCCATTTCAAACGGCCAGATTCAGGGAAGCCAAGCAACTAGCTTGATACAAATCAAGTCCTCTGCATGACAGACATACTGGAGGTCGTCTTTAGACTTCTCAGAACCCTCATTGAGACAGTGGCTAAGAATAATTGTATGAAATGCACTAGCCACCTGGTGAGTCTACAGGTCTAAATTCCAAAGTCGCCGTAGTCACCTGCCGTACACAGGCTACTAAAAATTTACGAAGGGGCAAGCGTCCGACAACTTTGAATGAGAATTCACAAACAACGACTAGTGTTATTTGTTGTTAAATGCTTACCAATGACTAACGGAACTCATTCGTTACGTATTTTCGTGGCGCTCACGCTCGAGTCCCGCCAGCAGCCGCTCAGATCATACGGGAAACTGGAATGGCCATTGCTAGCTCATTAGCTGGCACCAGCCAGTCATGCACAATCCTGTCTGGTGCTCCGCGAACTGTTGATCAGAAGTCTGATGCTTTAGCTACCAGCCTGCACTACTAGCTACTGTGCCGCTGCTGGTGGTGGAGTTCGAAAACGAGCCTCGAGACGGAACGGGAGAAGTGAGTTCCGTTCGCGATCGTTGAGTGCTCATTAACGAGTATCAATATCTCCCGATCTAAAGCAGCCAGACAACGGGCTTGTGAATACAATTTTGTAGCGTTAGACTTCTAATCAAAAAGTTATGGGTTCGAGTCTCGGATGGTGCACCACCTAGGGTTGCATACGACTGACTGCTGACGACTACTCAGCCAAAATGGCAATAACAGCCGCCCCCCTTGTCATCGCCGCAATGGTAAGCTACCAACTGCTGAAGATGTAAAACGTAAATAACAGGTTGCGATACATGCTACCCCGACTGGCGCCAAGGCTGCCACGGGTGCGATTCCTGTCATAGACTGAAGAGATAACTACAAGCCAAAAAGCTTCAAGAAGTGCGGTTGTTGGGCACACCCTCAAGCGACACAGCATAAGTGACGTTGAAAACCACGTCCTAAGACGGGCCAGTCCCAGGAAGTGAAGGAGAAGAAGTAAATGTGGGCCGCTGGGACAAGACTTTCATTCGTCTGACGTTTCCAAATCCATCGCGGATCCTACATTAGAGACACTGACAGACTATTGCAGAAGCCCAGACAGTCAACATCGAAAACAAGTATGACTGGCATAAAAAGGCAGTCTGAAGTAGTTATTTTAGACTTATTTGCGGTAATTAGACAACAATCCAGAGCTTGAGTAGACAACCAAAATGTGAATGCAGCTACTCAATCACCAAGTAGGTGAGCCGAGCTCTTCTTGCTGCCTATGAAGAGTTCCTAATTGATGATGCAACAATGTCGCTTACTGATTAATGATACCCAAATTATATTATGATCGTGGCCAACAATGTCTCTTAAAAAATACACTTCTAAAATTTGACAATTAAACTCGATTTTATACGTTGGTACTTTATTTATTAGTTTCTTCGCATAAATACACCCGGTGTCTAGCAAATCGTTTCATTTTCTGCTTCTTAGGGTCCGCAACCGATTGCTATTGATCCATATTAAAAAAATAAACTGTACATAGTTTACTTAAAAAGAAGCATATTTTGCGTTTCAATTATTTTAACATCCACGGCGCTGCATATGCCTTGCAGACAGGCTCAGAGGGCTTACTCAGAGAGAGGGTATTCATTGCCTAGCATTTTCGAGCTAAGATCATAGTAAGTACTCTACTATCTTCAAAGCACTGCAAACATTAGCGTCTGTAAATACTTGACAAGTCTCAATACAAGTGGGACATTGAGAAAACCTTTAACAAATAGAAATATGCCAACATTAAATCAGCTCTAAGAATATGTGCAACTGATTTACTAAAGGCAGTTTGATTGTCTATTGATGTCTGTCTTTACGATGAATGTTTCCAGTTGGCACCTATTTCGTTAGAAATTTGTCAGAAAATGCAAATTACGCATGTCCCTTGGGTCAAAATTGGTAGGATGTGTTGATTTCTACATTCGAAAATCAAAGTTCGCCCAGATAATGAGCCCACCTAACGAGATGTTTTGATGGTCTCTGCGACGTTTGACTAGCAGGGCTGCTTTGCTGCGAGCCAAGTGGATTAGCGAAACCGGTCTGGCCCCACGGAAAATGCATACGGTTTTTTTGTAAGGGTTGTAAATCATGCGATTGTCCACTTTCTTCACAGCGCTGGAATATTAAGCCTTCGAATTTTAATTGAAAACTTTCTGGGACGCCACAATTCACAACTGTCGGTAATTTAAGGTGCGTAGACAATATATTAAATTGAAAGAAAAAGTAAGCTATTTGATATCGGACATAACTTATTCGGAAATTCGCTTTAAATAGCAAATAGCACAAAACATGACCTTGCCTTGTAAACAGAAGGCCTCATTAAGATATAAATTGTCTTATACAACCGCGAAAAAGTGGTATAACGTTAGCGAAAATGGTTACGCAAGGGCAATTCAGTTAAGTAAAGCAGAAGGCTTGCCGAGCAGCAGAACATTTTTCATTGGTCTGAACTTTCAAACGTGTACAAGAAGTCGCCGTTAGAGGCACCAGAAGCAGCAAAAAGGGCGGCTGTTGTGGGGAGCGTAAACCAATCATTTCCCTGTGACTGTGCAGCGTTCTTTACGTCCGCACCAAGTCGATGCATCGATTGATTGTGTTCCCATTCCTCGAGCGGATTTCAATAAATTCTCGGCTCGTATTGTGTGTGGTGTGGGCGGGTATTTTGACGACTGCGAATAGGAAGGCGCAGCAACCTGTGATAATTTGTCACTCCGTCGCACAGCTAGCTTACATTAGTTCTTGCACGATCCGAGCATGTGTTCAGTTTAATCTGTGGGATTACGACGATAGCTTACGCATAGGTTACGATGCAGTACCTCCAGATCCCTCCTTGGGATTTAGCTGAACTTCCCTTTTCATTACCCTGCTGCATATGGTAGATTTGAGTCTGTGGTCTCGGGCCTTGCGAACCTGTTCCCCCGGCTTGCTACAATGAGTATGAATCCGCTCGAAGAGCGCTTTCACTGCAAATGGTTGCTCTGAAAGATGAGTAGTTGTGCTGTGCTCGTTGCCTTCCGGCCAACCCTCTTTTGCACTGGCAAGTCATTTAAAAATCAGTTCTTTCCTGTGAATTAACTAATGCAAATTGTACCATAAAGCTGAACTATGAACTATTTCAGAAGATAAATTGGCGAACATACGTTTGTTCTCGATAAATTCTCGTCAGTCCTTTACATTTATGCGGTAATTAAATAAATAAATTATGCTGGTTGGTGGACAGATGTAGTGTTATTGTTGTCAGGGTCGGTGGGGGAGGGGGAGGAGGGTTGGGAAAGCTGTGGTCAGGATGTATAAACAGCTCCATTCTAGCGCAGCTGATAGACTCAGACCATCGCGTGGATGCCAAAGAGGCCTTCCGAAGGATCTACAAGGTGCCTTCAAGCTATTCAAAATTCCTTGGACAGCGAATGTTGGCCACGTTAGAGGCGGCCGCCATCAGGCTACGCCGACCGATCCTGTGCGCCGCAGTTACCATGGCCGAAACTGACCACGCACGGTGGATCACTGGCCTCGGAAACGGGCTCCCGCAGAGACGAGCAGGTCCCGAATCCAACCACGCACACCTTATCACCTGTCTTGGACGCCGGTCCGTCTAGGCCCGGGGTCGGCAACCCATGGCTCGCGAGCCATATATGGCTTTTTTG
>JAYGXS010000002.1:45383116-45402818 GCA_036362985.1 Ligula intestinalis
GTACATGCCTGATTATGAATAAATCGAAAACGTTCGTTCGCCCATCTTGAATCTTGAATGCTTAAGTGGGTATCATCGCTGAAATAATATCGTCATGACAATGGGTTTAGAAGAGTACTAAAATTTTGCCGAAGCAATAGAAACGCGCCTAATACAACAAACTTATAAATGTCAACAAAATTAAATAAGCTGGCGGATATAAAGCTAGACCGCAGTAGAGAAATGAATATAGCTATATAGCGCTGGGGTTATTCAACCCAGGTGGTGATATATTCAATGACGAACCCAGTAAATTAGCCTATTAAATGGTTAGTACGTTTGCGAATTTTGATTGAGGACAGTCATGTTTGAACATTGCAAATGTATGCCACAAGTTTCAGTATATTTGCTTGAATTATTGCTGTAAAATGCCCAAAACGAACTTACAAATTGTGCGTCGAAGGAAGTTTGGTAAGACTCTAAGCCCTAAGCGTAACCATAACCTTGAACCTAACTCGATCCCCGACAATAACATAAACCACTACCCTAGCCCTAATCTCCGTTAAATTCAAGGTAAGTCCCCTTTATCATCGGAAATTCCTCCTTCAATGTCCTGCTGAACTAATACATGGCTAGCAGATATGATTGCTCATGGAAAGTTTGAAACGGACAATAATTTTTTTGCTCGGTTTCCGTATTGAAGTTTAGTTTCTACCAAATGGCATGAAAATTTTTGGATATTATGTTTTCGCATGATATGATTCTTTATAAATTTTGGATACGTTAGAATGCAGAGTTGAAAAGCTTTTGGTTAAAACTCGTTATACACCTTGTTTAGCCTTTTGTTTCAATAAGCATAACAATTTCCAAACTTTCATTCATATTATCACACCTTCTTCCATAATGTTAGATGTATTTTTCTATAAGACAAGTAAGTGTTGGTTCATGCAGTATGGTTCGCAGTTGCATCCGCCCACCGCTATGTGATATGCATTAAATTCTTACCGACATTATATAATTCAAAAATAATTTGGTAAAGAGAAAATTAGAACGGCGTGCTTTGCTGTTATTAAATATACCTACAGCAATGACTTATACGTAGATGATTACTTGAGCTTCAAGAGGTCCTTGTAACTTATGCCGAAAGGGAGCTTTCAGGAAATGTCTCGTACTGTGATATGTGCGTCCCTGAGGTAAATTGAAATACCTACCACAATACCTACCACGTAAACTCATCAAATATTGTACTTGGTGTACACTATTCTTTCTTATAGTATGAACGGAATCAACCACTTTTACATTTGGAAGCTTTTTATGCTCTCTGCACAGGTAGGCACATCTTTAGACCTAGTGTAACTATAAATTACGCATATAATAACACATTTAGCTGTACAGCACTTAGCATGGTTCGTTCACGAGTAAATTCATAATGCAGTAAAAAAGCAAATGACAGCGAAAAAAGGGCTGCTGGATTTCTTCAGGAAATTGTGACTGCTATCTAACCATATTCCATTGTTTCATTTTAAAATGACGGGAAACTTACCAAACATTGCAGAATCCCGAATAACCTACCGTTTTACTGAAAACTAACCTCTGGTTCTGGATATGGAATTGTGGTTTTAGGCAATGTCTGTTTTCGTGATTCTTAGAGTCACGCAACGCATATGTTCACATGTTTAGATGCAGCAGCCAATATATATGGAAATAAATGGGTATTATTTAACAGAAACCAACAGAACGGATTTTACTAAATTGCGACGCAATTGCGTCATCCGTTTGCTTTTAAGTTATTCAATTAAATTTTATATTTCAATCAAATTATAGTTCACGAGCTTGCAGCGACCTTGTATTCTAGGCTACGCTTTGCTCGCACTCATCTGGGGCACGTCGCGCACGTCTGACTTCCTTGGTCACCTCCGATCAAGGTCACGGATGCGTCTGGCCTAAATGGCCAACCACTTCCAAAGAACAGCTCACAAAGGACCTTAAGGTGGCGACTGCTCCGGTCAGACACTCCCGGAAACAGCGACCTCACGACTCGTTGCAGACATCCGGACCTGGTGACTACATCCGCCGGAATGCGACTCTGGATCCGGCCCACTCAGGGCTGGACTGCACTCGTCTGGCAGTGTCACTTACCCATAAGTCACATTCTACTCCTTTCATACTTAATTAAATTATCTATAACACTCTGGCCTTCCACGCCTTATAACCGTTGGGATACGTTCTATCTTCTATTCTTTGGCCGGACTGCATCATATTCCACAAACTCATGAATCTCGCGGCAGGTAAAGTCACGTTTGATACTTTATTACGTTTCCTATATAAAAGTTGCATACTTATTTCCCACATCGAAGCTTGGTAACGAATCAGCCAAACCAGACAGTCCAGTGAAATGAGAAGAAGTGGGTGTGATCGTAGGGGCATTAACGTTATTCGTCTGACGGAGAAATCGTACGTCAAAGTTCCCGGAAACGTATCCTTTGCCGCGGAAACGACTGCTCCATCTCAAGAGTAAGCTGGATCGACAGCCTGAGTAACTTAAAAAATACGAGCAAACATTCAGTTCCTACAGGAAAAAGGGATATATCAAGCGGGCTGAGAGTAACAAAACATTTCCGGAACTAAGACGTTGGTATTTACCTCATCATCCTGTTGTAAACCCCCGAAAACCAGACAAAATCCGCGTTGTATTTGACTGTGCTTCAAAGTGCTAGGGCATGTCTCTTAACGATCACCTTTACCAAGAGCCGGATCTAAACGCAAAATTTGTAAGCGTGTTGTTGGGTTTCCGACAAGAACGAATTGCAATGGCAGGGGATATAAAAGAGATGTTCTTACAAGTGAAAGTGCATCCGGTCGATCGACCAGCTCTGAGATTCTTGTGACGGGAAAGTGAAGGATTGGCCGGAGAACCAGTTGAGTTCCAGTGGACATCCCATACATTCGGGTTGACTTCTTCGCCATTTATTGCAGCATTCACGATGCGAAAAACAGTTGAAGATTTCGGTTCATCCTACTCTTCATCAACTTGCGAAGCAATTCATCGGAGTATTTACGTTGGTGATTGTCTGCTTTCGTTAGGCAATGCGGATTCCGCTAAATGATTTGTGGACGAAGTTTGCACGCTACTATCTCATGGTGGCTTTCGGATGAAAAACTGGGCGTCCAATGACCGCCGCGTGCTGTCGCACATCAATGCCAGCGAACTCTCTTCTAATATGAGAGATATCGCTGTCAATACTATACCAACTGAACGAACCTTAGGACTGCAGTGGGATACGAATTCTGTTCTGCTCACGATACGCCTCGACATACTTATGAAACTGTCGACTCGTAGAGGCACCCTGTCTTGTTTGCCTTCTCTTTATGACCCTCTGGGTTTTGTTTCTCGTTGGTTGATACCGGGAAAGTGCTTACTACAATCCTTATGCAAAAGCGGACTGAAATGGGATGAGCAACTATCCGTTATCGAGAGATCTCGATGGAGAAACTGGATCTCAAACTTACGGAGTCAAAATACCCTTCAGTTGGCTCGATGTCTTAAATCCAAAGGCATCAGCGATCCAATGCGGACCGAATTACACGTGTTTTGCGATGCGACAGAAGTAGCATTTAGTGCAGTTGCCTATGCTCGTTTCAGTAACGGAACATGGAATTTACATTGTTCACTCGTTTGTTCAAAAGCACGCGTCGCGCCTCTCAAAACCGTTTCTATACCACGATTAAAGTTGGCGGCTGCAACCCTGGCTGTACGCGTGGCTGACCTAATCCGGTCAGCTACCAGTACGTACTTTAAAAGTGGGAGTTTCTGGACTGATTCTATGATAGTCTTATACTACATACACAATGAATCAACCAGATTCTGTACATTTGTAGCCAATAGAGTGACGGTTATTCATGAGTTGTCTGCAACTTCACAGTGGAGGTTTGTGGGTTCGGGTGTTAACCCAGCAGACATAGCTTCGCGGGGACGTGCAACTTTGCGTTCTTGCCACAGTGGTTGCGCGGTCCAGACTTTTTAGTTGACCGGAGAGCGAATGGCCTGCAGCCCGCAGATTTGGAATTCAAAAGAACGATTGCTCAAGTTCACGTGTTAAGCCAGTGTGGCAGTTTGGATAAACTGGTTAAACATTTTTCAAGTTGGACCAGATTACAAAGGGCCGTGGCCTGGCTCTTGCGTTTCAAGCAGTATATTATCGTTTCCGCTTGCAAGGCTCCTCACGAGACATTGATGAAGGGCTCAATTCGAGTCACGGAGATGCGTCAGGCTATAGATGGTTTGATGAAGTACGTAAAAAGTCAGCACTTAACTCAAGAATCAAGTGTCTTTCAATCTCCTCAAATGGATGTCGACGGTAGAAAAAAACCCGTTAGATCTAGTGGTTCGAAGCGCTTGTGTCCCATTTTAATTAATGATACGATGCGCGTGGTAGGTCGCTTGAACTACTCGACGTACAATGAGTCGTTTAAACATCCTGTAATTCTTCCAAACCGTCATCCCGTGACAGATTTAATAATCAACTATTTCCACGAACTAGAAGGACACTGCGGGACGGCACAAGTATTGGGGGCTATCCGTCAAAAATTTTGGGTCCTGAAGGGAAGCGTGTCAGTTAAGCGTGTAATTGGTGCATGCTTATCGTGCAGACGTAAATTTAGGCCACACCAAGGACAGATGATGGCCCCTCTTCCCTTACAAAGGACAGAAGTGGGATGGTATCCCTTCAAATATGTTGGGGTAGACTATTTCGGACCCTTTATGACGAAGCGTGGGCGGTCTTATGAAAAACGCTATGGTTGTCCGTTAAGTTGCTCACAGACCAGAGCCGTCCATCTTGAGATATATTTCTGCCCTTCCACTGATTCCTTTCTCCAGTGCCTAGTGAGGTTCGTTAGTAGACGAGGAAAACCGACTGACATCTATAGTGACAATGGAACCAACTTCGTTGGGTCAGTTAGAGCGCTCAAAGGTGATATCAAAAAGTGGAATCAAAAAGTGATATCAGATCAGTTACTGCCCTCTGAAACACAATGGCATTTTAATCCACCCGCAGCTAGCCATCGCGGAGGAGTATGGGAACGTGAGATCAGGTCAGTACGATGAATCCTCCTTTCACTGTGTAATGAGCAATGCGTAAACGACGAGCGACTCAACACCCTCTTTGTACAGACAGAACGCAGATTAAACAACAGACCGCTGATTCCACCCGCTTCTGATAGTAACGACCTTGAAACCCTTACACCTAACAGTTTGTTGTTAATGCGTGATAGCTTGGAGCTGCCCCGTACTGAAGATTTGGTTACGCAATATCATGCGGGATGGAAACAAGTACACTACTTGGCAGGCGTCTTTTGGCGACGCTGGGCCAAGGAATACCTGTCTACACTACAACAGCGTACTAAGTGGCTTCAAGAGTCCCGAGAGCTGAAAGAAGGGGACGTGGTCTTAGTATCTGGGGCGTACATACATCGTGGAAAAGGGCATCTAGGAGGGATTGATAAGTGCGAAGAGAGTCTTGATGGTTTAGTTAGGACAGCGCAAGTGACAACGGCGGGCGGTGTCGTGAAGAGAGACGTTCGTAAGATTTGTTTACTAGAGGGTAGACAATAAACAGGGAAGTAGGAGACGTGGTGCTAGTGTCACGAGCAGATATAACCTATTTCCACTAGCGACTAGTTATGTCCTTTGCATGAGCTGAGTGTAGGTGAATTAACAGAGCCGACGTGGATGTTATGTGGACAATTTGCGGGTGGTGTTATTTCCGGCTGAACAAATTTGAAATTCTCCACATCTCTTCTCCTACGAGACTCCCGTCCAAAAATGATTGTTTATCGGCTTCCGAAGGCTACCACTTCCCCCCTGGAATGCTGTCTACCCATGACTGAATACTGCCCTCCCCCGGTCTCGGCCCTTTGTTGACACTCTCACATTACGACCAGCTTTTGACCCATTGCCCGCGGCTGATCCGAGAGCCACTCGCCAAGTTACCCCACCACCACCGCCTGTCAAGCGCTTGCATCCCCCCCTTTGCCAACAAAACATTGTCTATGTTCGCGTCTGTCCACCCTCCCCACCCTCGGACTCGTGCATTCAGACCAATGGGAGCCCCAGGAACTGACTCCTGGAAACCTATAAAACCGGACCCATACCCCTTTGACGAATTCCCTTTGCTCTTGACGTGGAATATCCATTGTTAAGGTTTGTGTATTAATTTTTTACTATTTTCTCTTAATAGTACTGTACCACCTTGATAATTGTTATCACTAGTTTCTCCTGCGCTCACATCTACCTCTTCTTACTTCATTGAACTGTCCTCTTCTTCTTCGCCGTGACTTCTATCTGAAGCTGACCGCCCCATCTCTATTAGCAAATCTACTAATGTCCCTTTTTGATATAAAACATAAATCTGTACGCAAACTCCCTGCTCGTCGTTGGACCTTTTAAAGTTTTTAAATGTTTATTATATCGGTCGTTAGATAGTCACTTTTCCAATCTACCCAGTGTATTAACGTTGAACTAATAACGTCATGTGCAGTTCAGTTTTATGAAGTGTAAGATAGGCGAACACATTTGAGCTCCCCAATGGTAGAATTTGACAGTAAAGTCCCCAGTTGTTATCCGTCCAGTTTATTTTGCCCTTTAAAAATGTCAATAAAGTAAACAATTCATGAAGATTACTATGATGTAGTTGGGAAAGGTTGCAAAAATTCCCATCATAGAAATCCGAAGTGCAATTGGCGAGCATACGTATACTTTCAATAAATTCTCATCAGGCCGTTACAAATAGATGGGAGGGGTAAGTGTAAAAGGTAAAATTGTAGGTAAAGTACGTTCAGCTTTACATGCAAATTAGTCCAGGGAATAGGAGAGGGGTTGGCGGTAATAACAAGCGGCTAATTAAGCGATAATTAGGGAGAGGGTAGAAGGGAGAGAGGAGGGGCAGAAAAATGCCGGTAGTTAGGTGACCGTTAGCCACGCTAAGCTTGGGGCTTGCAGAGGGTTCTTTTGCGCACACATAATCGGCTTCCTCAACCGGATAGCAGTTGCTTCTGCTATTGCTAGCAGACACTGAGCTAGTGACTTAGGGGAGTTTGGTGGGACCTTGTAGGCCATCCTGAAGGCTTCGTTGGGGTCCATCCGATGTCCCGAGTTTTAAAAACTGACTGGGAACGTGCGTAATTTGCTGAACGGTTCAATGCAGTTGGATGGAGTCAAGACCCAGTCTGTTTTCGACATGTGGTTACTGCATCACACGAACTGGGTTGTATGGCATTCACTGGACTCAGAAAAACGATGTCGCTTGAATAAAGCTCAGTTGCCATGACCATATAAAATTTTATACAGCTCCAAATTATTGTTAACTTCAAATACTCAAGATTTTGCCTCTCCTAAAGTGCTTGAACTCTCCCAGGTAAGGGCTTGATGAACGAATATTTTCAGTGGCTATTCATCTGGCTCATACAGTTTTATTAACGAAAATTTAAAAATACATTGTTTGCCTACGCTTACTTCGCTAATGACCCAGAGTGTGGGCTATGTGCAGAATACGCTCCATCCTTTACTTCAACAGATTTTCGTTCTATTTAAGTTTTTTGGGATTTTGTCCTTTTTATGTTCATTAAAACAAGCTCATCCAGAACACAACAGTATATAGGACGCCGAAATTCAACTTATTTCCTTGCATTCATGATGCATGTGCGAGGCAAAGCCATGATATGTTTCGCTTCCTGTGCGTGGTCACATAATGCCACATTGCAATGCCTGACCTTCAGTGTGTTTCCATCAACCCTTCCAACATAAACCGTTTGTGTATAAATCCATTGGAAGGCTGCACTTTGCAGGTCGGTGAGAAAGAACCAAACTAGTCTATCAAACAACTGTCAGCCTGTTACATTGCGGATTGTCGATTTCCAGGTAGATTTGACAAGTCTTGTTCAGACGACTTTAAACCAATTTTAGTAAGTCGTCTCAGGCCAGCCTTGCCAAATCTGGTGCGCCATTTTCTAAGGTGATTCCGAGTGGACGATCATGGTTACCATAATTTCGCAGATGAGAATGGCTGCCCCGTTTACTGTGAACATTAGATCTGCAGTGTGGCTCAGATCATTCTTTAGAGCACAGCCTTATAGGAGAATTAACCTAGGACACCATTTAGGAAAAGAACTATGAATGTTACACGGCGGTGTTATCATTTATTAGTCACCTGAAGTCGTAGCTGACTGAAGGAGATTTTTTTCCAGAGAGAGGGGGAGGTCGGAGACAGAATAGGCTTTATTTTAAAGTAAAAATTGCGAAACTTTCAGCTAAATATATCTTCTGTCGCCATGATCGAGATATGACTTATTAGGAGGGCTTTGACAGATTTGAATAATTCAATTGATACAGTTGTGAAAACTGCGTGACCTCGGTGGGATTCGAACCAACCTCAGATACAAATGACTGAATATCAAGTGCAGAAAATACCAAAAGGCGTGATAATTATAAGGGTGAAACTGCTAACAGATACAAGCGAGCATGCGAGTGCCAGGAAGGAAAGGAGAATAAAAAATGCGATCGCTGGAACAAAACATTTATTTGCCTGACGTTTCGAACTTCGTCGTGGAGTCTTTATTAGCGACATCAGCATAAACAGTAGCAGAAACGGATGGGGAAGTTGCAGTTTATATGGGATAGAGTGACTACGATACTGCCCACTTATGACAAAGACTCCTCCCTCGAGAATTATCGCGTGTTTGTGCGCTAACGGCTTGATAATTGGCGTACGGGCCGTGACCAGCCGAACTTTCCTCGCATGTGGTGGAATTGGAGGTGATGATTGCTCGGCTATCTGTTTCGTTGGCGTTGGCTTGTGCGTTCCCCAAGTAGCCACTTGAGGGCCCACGAACCATGACTCAAGTTGTTCGCGGCTCACACGACTGGCAACTCTTGCGAGAATTTTGGCTGCATCAAATTTGATTGTGTGGCTAGGTCTCGTCGAATGAATCACGATTCCGAAATTGGCGTCATTTCTCCGCACTGCTGCCGCGTGTTCGGCAATTAGCGCCTTGAGAAGTCTTCCAGTTTTTTCCGACGTCGTTGCTTTGTCCGCAACTGCACCAGATCCTATAGACGAATCCAGATATTTCTTTCCGTGTCAGTGGGTCTTTAGATTTCATTAACTGAGACCTTATGGTTGTCATCGGCCTGTGTGCGACTCCAACTCTAAGTGGTGCGAGAAGGCGGTCGACGGTCGCCGAGACATTTTTGACATACGCAATCGTTTGCTAAAATTTGTGGTCGGTGCGATTTTGTTGCCCATCTAGTTTGCGCATTCATCGGTTGACGAAGTTGCGCGGGTCGCCATTTCCTCTGAATATCTGTCAAATATATTGCATTTCAGTAACTGCGTCTTCTGATTCACTGCGATGCGTCTCAATACGCCAATAAAGTGCTCATACGCAACTGCGTTTGTGACTGCCTGGGTGGTTGCTATTGTAGCTTAGTACTTGCGCTTTCCGAACACTTTGGTCTTTAGGCCACCACAATCTTTGCGGCAGACGAGGCAACAACCCAATCAGTCACAAACGCGGTTGCGTAAGGGCGCTTTATCGGGGTGTTGAAACGCACTCTACCAAATGCCGCAAGTGGGGGGAGGGGTAGTGGTGACACGCCTATGGGCCGGCTCGAGCCGCGCCAACCCCAAGATCCTGATTCGATCGGGACATGGTAGAATAAAACGCTGTGTGAGCCATTTTTGCTGTAAATTTTGGACAGTACCTTCAAAATAAAGCTTTTTTTCTCCCTCTCTTTCTAAGTGTGTCACCTGCACCCGACCCCATCCGGGCAAGAGCGGTTAGATAAAAGTTATTGCGGGTGATGCGGCGAAAGTCTACTAATTACTAAAAACCAACTTACACTTAGATCACCCCGTTTGTTGTCAGTATGCCGAAACACTAATTGAACTCGAAGTGTCAAGTGCCACGCTGAGTTGGATGGAGTGGGTGCGCACGAGGAAAGTCAGAGTAAATGGATTAAAAGAAGGACGAAATGAACGATTGAGGGTAGTGTAACATCGAGGTATCGATATATGAAACCGCATTACGAAGAATGGATGAGGATGCAGGATTGGGAGGTGGACACGGCTGCTGACAACACAGTACACCGACTTGTTGCTGTTAGGAGGCAGGCCACGTTCTGAAGATTATGCGAAAGCAGGAGGCGTTAGGATGGTAGCCTGACCAAAGGCTATCAACCTTGTCGGCTCTTTTAAGGCGTAGAGCCTGCCACCAACCGCCACAATGATTCCTTTGTGCAATAGCGTTCACTGGGCTGGCCCCAAGTAATGACCGTAGATCGGATGCGCACGCGCGCACCCCAATTCAGTGTGAGGATTATTCCTAACAAGCGGCCCGGATGAACTCTCAGGTCAGGCTACCGGTCCGCTCTCACATAGAGGCGTGCACAGCCGGGCGCGGGCAGCCAATGCGGCCAATCAGGCCTCAAGAGAACACGTGACTTACAATTCCTTATAAGCCAACAGTCTCTAGCAGACAGGGAGAGTTGCATAACACACTCGGACGCGCTAGTCCCCTCCCAATGCCTGGGCTTGCCCCCAAGGCGGAACAAAGGGCGCGCTGGAGATCAACCAGCGACAACAGCCACCGAAGACAGCTCCTCCGGGTTTTGTACACAAGAAACCCTCCTCCGGGTGAATTCCAGGATCATGCCCTTCTTATTGTGTTCTTCCTTGGGGATTTCAACAGGGCGTAATTCAACGGTGACACACGTCAGATTTCACCGTTAAAACATTCGCGACGCGTCGTTATAACAGGAGGCACGCCTACCTTGCATAGCTGGAAGGGTACAAAATTTTTACGAAGTGACCAACAATAGCGCCATCGGCACACCAAACACATAAGCAAGCATTGAACGCCATCGAGAGAAATATATAAACTTTATTTTGAAAACAGCATTCCAAATTTTCCTGCAAAAACGTCCTCCATCCGCAAGGAATACGATTAAGCGCACAAACGCACAACACCGGGAAAGCAAAAGCAATTTATAATCGTCAATGACTGCAACTGTCGACATCGTGGATAAAAGCCCTTTGAAAGGCCGTCAAATATAGGCCAAATTGGACTGCTTTCAAAAGGGCGCTAGCGTCGTGCACCGATGACCTTATTGTAGTCCAAATGAACAAAAGGGACAACAATCGGTTTATAATGGACGAAGAAGGCCAACCAAGGTATATATTAAGAAATTTACATGCGAATGGCGGCTCCATTTGGAAACACCCGCGTAATTAATATGCAGTGCAAAGAGAAGAAGATATAAAATGGACTTTGAAGAACTATTCAGTTATTAGAATGAAGGATATAGATTGTGTTATAACCCAGTTGTTCGAACCGGACTCGTAGGCAGAAGAAGGCAAGGGAGCGTTTCTGTTCGCAACGACCGGAGTTTGCGTGCTTCTTTAGTTTGTCCACTCCAGCGCATTTATAAGGTTCATGTCTTTCTAGAACATTCGTGGCGTATGGTGTGCACCTGGGCATTCTGGAATCTTCTTGACTGCAACTATTACCCACACTGTGCGGCCTTTCGTCTCGTCTGCTCGACGCGCGGCTTGGGAGGCTTGACTTCGGGCATGATTCAGCTGACCTATTATTGTTGCCGACTGCAGTGAGTGTATGTGGGGTCCCGTCTTTGTAACAGATTGACTGGGCGTTTGACACCTAGACAGGGAAATAATGAACAAACTGCCTTAACGTCTGCTGGAATGGCTGATATGTCCATCCACGCATGACACAGGTGCACAATCTTCCCATTATATGGGAGGCCTTGCGCCATCTTCCAGGGAAATTACGAATAAGTTTAAAAATAAGGTTAGAGTTGAGCCTAGTGTAAGGTTAAGGTTAGTACCATCGTTTTGGGTATGATTAGAATTAGGATCTGGAATAAGTTACCCTTCTCGGAATTGGGTGCCAGACCACCTATATTATAGCATAAGCGTTTCTACTTCCTCGTCCCCAAGTGGAGCCTATAAGCGATTACGAACGAAAACGTGAAATAGGACGGCATTGAATGCAGAGGGGTAAGCCGAAACTGAAAATGCGCACCCAATAAAAAACGTTTTCTCGGCCTCCTAAGTATCCAGGACAACCCCACTCAATGCGTTTCAGAAGTGTCAATCGAAAACCACGTGGACGGACGGATGGATTAAGTATAGTTTAATTTAAAATCAATTATTATTAGACTGCTGAGGACAGTACGATAAAAATAGATTATTCATGATTCCAGGAGGAATGGTGTTGATAATATAAATTAACACTGTAGCTAGTTAACTAGAACCAGAATTGCTGAGAGGCCAGGGGACATCATCCCAGTTAGCAGCTTTTTGATTACAAATATGATGAATGTACTTCGTAACCGATAGTTCGATCATCGATTTCAATCATGTTCACCAAGTGCGCCAAAACAGGGAGGTGCACGGTCGGATACTTGCGCATGAATTAGTTTTAAGTGATAGTGTACTTGCGCGTCCATCTACTGCACACTCTCTATTTTCCGTCAAGAAGTTTAAAATTATAGTTATGGACGAATGTTCCAAAAACCGGAAGTTTCGAAGGCTAAGAAGAAAGCCTTATTTCTCTCACAGCCCTTTCGAGAGGACCAAACAAGCGAACTCCTGCAGCTGCCATCGCGCGCAGCACCTAAGATCAGACTAGTCTTTTCGAGCACTCCACTTTTTCGTCTTGAAGGTAAGCATAGACTCTCACTGCAGAGCTCTTCAATGTGCATCTACGCCTTCACTTGCTCCCATGGGGCAGATTATATTGGTCGAACGACTAGGGGTCGGTTCAAGCGCATGCGAGAACACTACTCTGTCCAACTAAACCGAGCCATGGTCAGGTCCATCACTAGCGCGATTTTTGCTCACTTGATTGACAACGTTTACCGGGTAGACGTAAACTAAACGTTCCGTGTCATTTATAATGTGCCGACGAAACACTCCTGCGACGGCGGGGGCTGTCGCCATAAGTCTGACTAATCCAATTCTATGCACGCAGAAGGCGTTTGTACAGACAGTAAGGCTCCATCGGCCGAATACCAAATCAGTATGCGTGCACATGCCTACCGTGCCGCGCCCATCAATCACCAGGCCGCGAGCCGGGGACCAGATGGCGACAACATGCGTCCTCAGGCCGCCTACTTCTCGAGGCCGTGACACCATGCGCCCTCACACTTCCTAGCACGACGCGGGGCAGCGACGACGGGGGACATGACCTAATTATCGGATCCTTCCCCCTCTCTCTCTGGCCCCTTGTTAGGATTAGAATCTGAACCACTGATCTCCGAACGCCTCTCCCCCCTACTTACCACTGATTGGTTGCTTACCCCTGTGTTTAGTCTACTACTCATGATGAGTAGTCGAAAACGTATGTTCGCCTAAATTGACATCCTGGATGCTTACATAGGTATCGTCGTTGGCGACTATACCTTTTAGCACATATGCTGTCAGCAAATACATTTTTTATAGGTGAAGCCAACTGTACCTGCCAATGCAAAAACGACTAGGGAAGTAAGAAGCACCTATAAAAAGTACAGTGACAGCCCCTGCCAACCGCATTGCTAAGATTGGTAGATACTTCCACTTCCCACCGTCCCCACGCCCTTATTTCATATGTGGCTACAAAAGACCGTACTCAGCATGGCGAGCGTGCCCCGACAACAGTTCTTGGCCGGCCTCTGTGTAGCTGTCTACTCCCAGTAGATCCAAGATTTAGGGATTGTGTGCGTATGCAACGCCACGCTTCAGCAAACCATGGTCACTGCAGTCTGGTGTGCGCTGGCAGTTTTTATTGGATCCAATTCCCTGTCGGTGTATTCGCTTTCGATCCCACTGAGTTTACGGGCCATGTACATGGTTGCCCAGCTAATTGTATCTTCTCTCTCTGATTCGGAGGAGTGAGTATCGGCTGCTGATGCCTAGGGAATTTGCGGGCGGCGTGATGGCGGCAGTGATTGTCAGGCTCTCGTCTGTGTAGTCGCAACGGCCACCCGGCCAGTCACTTTGTGCTCATCTTGCGAAACTGACCGTCCTGAGTGTGCTGGTACGCTTAGGGGGCGGCCTCGGCCTCGGCCGCACCAGCCACCTGCACCCTCTCCAGTCTTCTCGACTTTAGTCTGGACATCGGGTGCGGGTGTGGGAGTGGTGAGAGAGTGGGCTAGATCCTGCCAGTCTACTTTCACTATACTTCAGTCTCCGGGTCTGCCTTCAGCTTGCTGAAGCTCGTGGTGGACATGATCGAAAACGATGGTCGAACTATCATAGTTGTTTAAAGACATTTATAAATTATTTGAGGCGATGCGCATGTCAATTCCTGACGTATAAGCTCGGACGGTTTGTTTAAAGGCTGGTCTGCAGTACGATTCTTGGACGGTCTTCTCCCACCTTGCAGTTTGGGGCAGCATTTCCCTCTAGTTTCTCTTCCTTGCGGCCTATGCACATGTCTATCCAACCTTTCCGATTGCCCCCGACATGGTGGGAATGGTGAGCTCTTGATTACCGTGTGTTTTTAAAGGGTTGTGTGCGAATGCAGCACCACGCTTCAGCAAATCATGGCCTCTGCGACCTGGTGTGCGCTGGCAGTTTTTATTGGATCCAATTCCCTGTCGGTGTATTCGCTTTCGATCCCACTGAGTTTACGGGCCGTGTACATGGTTGCCCAGCTAATTCTTTCTCCTTTCTCTGTGAGTATCGGCTGGTGATGCCTAGCGAAATTTCGGGCGGTGTGATTGGGGCGGTGGCTGTTATGTCGTCGTCCGTGTAGCCGCAAGGGCCAGCCGCTCCTTGCTAATTTTGCGAAACTGACCGTCCTGAGTGTGCTGGCACGCTTAGGGGCGGCCTCGGCCGCACCAGCCACCTGCGTCCTCTCTCATCTTCGGCCTTCTCGACTTTGTAAAGCTTCTTTTCCCTGGTGAAAATTGGAAGACTGTATAAACAGCAAAATTTAATGGATCCATAAATTTCGAGAGGGCTCTTCAGTTGCCACCCCTCATTGCATAACGGGAATGAACGTTAGAGAAAATACACAGCTGCATTCATACAGAAAAAATCGATAAAAACCGGCCAGGTTACTGTACATGGCCAAGAGGCATTCGATAAAGCTCAAAGTTAAACGCTGTAGACAGCAAAAACTGGAGAAAAAACGTCTAGGCAAAAATGAAAGAAAATTTGGGGAGGGGAATGTGTAAACAAGGAGCCAGTGTTACCAAGGTAGAGTTAGGTTAACTACATGCTCCAATTGTTTACATAGGTCGGGTTAAAACCGCCTTATGTACGCTGCCTCCAGGTAGCGTAAGGTGCGAGTTGTTCGTGCTTGAACAAGTACTCGGAAGGAGGTTTTAGGGTCCACGGAGTGGCCCGTATCTAGCAAGTGTTCAGTGATTGATGAGCGAGGTGTTCGTTTTTCTTGCTTAAACAACCAGCTAGGTAAGTGTTCCTTTGCTCTGGTGGCCAATTGCCTTTGCGTTAGCCCTATGCAATTGCATCTGCAAGTGCATATAAATTCATAAACACAGTTTGAAGTGGCGTGCATCGGCAAGGCATCCTTCGCACGAGGAATCGGTAAAAGCTTTGTTAGATTGCAAATTATAAGCACAGCGGCATAATATGTCCTGTGAATGGCATTAATGAGTCGTCTGGACATCGGGTACAGGTGCGAGAGTGGTGAGAGAGTGGGCTAGATCCTGCCAGTCTACTTTCACTGTACTTCAGTCACCGGGTCTGCCTTCAGCTTGCGGAAGCTCGTGGTGGACATCGTCGAAAACGATGGTTGAAATATCAATCCCAGTAGATCCTAAGTTAGAAACAAAACTTGCCTCCTCCCATATCCCAAGCAAAATTTTTCACTGAGCGGGCTACGGGGCATCTGGTAGGCGTCCTAGGCTAATTCAGGTCACCTAACTACTAAGCAAAAGTCATGACTGGTAGTGAAATTTGGCAACCAGCTGGGATGACTCTGGAACCACGCTAAGAGATAGCACCTGATATTTCCTCGTGAGAAAGGATGCTGGAAAAGGTACCTAAAATTCCTTATAGATTATAACCTTGGACCAACTAACTAAGAGTGCAATAAACAATAATTGATCGTCCTAGCTCTGCGCCATCAGGCAGGCTGCGAAAGTGACACGGCTCACTCTAGCCATCCCTTTAGTTCGTTCTCTTTAAGTCAGACCGATGGTGAACAGCCTGGAAGGGAGGAGAGTGTTTGGTTACCGGCAAACCTCGGTGATAGCTGTTTCTCTGAGTAGGGAGAATTTGAGGAGGTTGGTGCCGGATACAGCTTCTTTTTTTTGGGGGGGGGGAAAAACATCGAAGGGCAGAGTGGAGATAGGCCTGAGTTGCCTTCCCTATCATGTACGACGTCATGAGATGGTTGCCTGCTTGCCGAAGGCCTTTAGTGGCCACCTTATGATCGGCACGAGCGAAGCAGCACCTGTACTTCCTCAGTGACCAACTCTCAGTGACTTGGCTGAAGCGCAATGTTCTTGGTGACCTCACTGTCCGCGCTGACAGAATTCAGACTTGAAGAAGAATGCTACATTGAGGATTTCACAAAACTGAATTTTCAGCAAAAATGGCTCCATTCACGGAGACCAGATCGTGAGGTAAATAAAGGGTCATTTTAAAAGGACAAAGGTAAAAGGTCATGTAATACTCACAAGTCAAGTTTTTCACGACATTCACATCAACTATGGAGACAGATCGGCTTTCAACTTCTCCATTTCCGCTTCTTCGCACGCTTTTTTCTTCGTGTTGTCATCCTACGGAGAATTGTCGATGTTGCTGTTGTTGGTGAATTGCATATGCGACAGATTGACCGCATTTGAAAAATATTGGGATGGTCATATGTTGTAGGTAAAATAACTTGCTTTCGTGCATTTAAAAAGGTAGCAGCGTACTGTAGATATGACCTCATGATCATAAATACAGACAAACAAAGCAGAGGATTGGAGAGGATGATATAGGATAATAAATTCCACGTGAAGGGAGGGCGAAAAAAATGGGTGGCTCAAATTCGAAAGCTGCGCCTAGAAGGAAGCGCATACTCGCTAAGAGATCGGTAGATGCAACGGTAGTGACTCTCCCTTCCTACAGACCTGCGTGGAACACAATATTCCCTTTGATTAACACATATGAAGTGGATGTATCCTCGCAAGCGTCCCTAGCATCTTTTGTGCGAGGTCCTACTGCGGATGTGTAACGAACGCGCCTTTATACGTAATTAAGATGCTGCGCGATGCCGATTTTTCGACGGATCGCCGGTTTATACTGTCTAAGATGAAACGACAAGAGCAACCGCACAGTTGCTTGTAAATTAGGTCAAAATCACGCAATTTAACTACCGTATTACCTGTTACGACTGAACGTTGGCTGTTGCATAAACTATCAGCTGAAAGAAATTGAAACCCTCGCGGCAGGTAACACTTTGGACACCCAGTATAGGGAACAGTCGGACACCGTCCAACCCACCGCGGCGGAAGCCGTCGACTGACCGCACAATCGGTACCAGTATTGATTTGATAACAGTAGCAAAGAGCTCTGTAACCTGCAGTCCAAGAAACGCCATGATCTGCACCAGCAACGCCAAATGTAAGCCGGTGGGGACTGTGAACAACTGGCTGACTCGCAAAGCTGAGGAAATCCAAGTGCATATCAGACAATCACCGTGAAGCAAAGAACGCCTCAGCGATCAGTAAAATAGCAAACGGTCCAAAGGCCGCTGCTAAGCCAAGATGGCGAACCCTCCTGAGGGCGAATTCACAGATTCTGCGGCGCTGTGTGACTTACTCGTAGACTTCTCAAGACGCGAATTGCCGGATACGCGACGGCAGTGCAGCGAAATGATGCCAATTCTCACGTTGCGGCTCATTCGACGAGGCACGGCCACACATTAAAATTTGATGAGGTCGAAATTCCAGCTAGAGGTAACAATCGTGTGAACCGACAATTACTTGAGTCAAAGTTCGTGGGTCTGCAGTTCATAAACAAGTGCAACGACTTGCCGATTCATATTCGGTGCCGAGGCTCACTTTGGCCAAGGTAAGTCGCCACTTGGTGAGCACACAGGCCATCGTGTCCAGTTACGCCAGCACTGGGGAACCAGATATCCGAGCAATCAGAAGGCCAAATTCCACCACGTCTAATGCAAGCTCAGCGAGTCAGGGCCCGCATGCCGATAATCCAGCAATCAACACACAAGAGGGCAATTGTCGTTACTTTTCGTTATTTGTCATACGGATGCAGTAATGGTTATGTCCTATAAATACCGCAACTCTCTGTTCATGTGTTACCCTCTTCTGATACTGTTTTCTGCTCATATATCTGATGAAGAATCCGCGACCGATGTCGAAACGTCAGGCGAACAAAAGTATTGTCCCAGCGATCGAATCTTCTTCTCATTTACTTTTACGGTGTTCTAAACTACCCATCGACAAGAATCACTGAACAGACCTGGCGCATTGGACAACCATGTCGACCTTGATTGCCTCCTGCCTCTCCTCGAGATAATCGGTGCAATGCAACAATTGACCCCAACAACAGCAGACGCAATTTTAGTCGCAGTCTATAATTACGGCGGCGTAACTAACAGCAAAGCTTACATCATCACTGTTAAAGAAGATAGTGTGCCAAGGAAAAATCGTACACACATTTCAAACCTCCAAAGTGAAAGGCAGCCGACGTCTACAAAAGAATTGGGGTGGCCGTTCCCTTCTCAGCGTCGGAGGCAATTGTTTCATTTCTGTCCTGCTCAATTGCTTGGTTACGCACCTGGAGTGGGGACCCCAACCAGAAACACAGTGAGAGCATTGCGAGAACACAAACATGCTCTTTTAGGCCCGCTAACGACGGAAATGCGCCAGGAATTAAATATCAACCTCTGCACCACGTTGATGGGTCTGTCGAAAGTACTGGACACATTGAATCGTCATGGACCCTGTAGGACTTAGCTGAAGCCCGCATGTTCTGAGCTTTTAACTAAAATGGTGAGAAAATTCCACAAAGTCACGATGGCTTGCGGCATGGAGGTTGGCACAATCCCTAAACCATTTATGGAACTATTGCTTTCTGGATTAGGTTCATCGGAAAAATAAAGCTGTACATGGGAATTTTCGAGCTGGTGACGCCAACCCGTCCTCAGGCAAAATGAAAGGAAGCTAGAAAATAAGAAAGTGCCACTAGACAGTGTAAGCGTCAGGACAGCTAGACCATTGGCCTGCGAGGGGCGAGTCACGGTTTGTTTATGGGCGACGTGGGAGCAGAAGGGAGAGGGTGGATGGTGGGTCGGTTGATGTCAGGATGGCTGGGTCAGCGGTCGTTGACATGTTATTAGGACTGGGAACGGTAAGTCTTAATCTTAAGCCACTGTATTTGTCGCTCAAGTCAACGTGGCAGTTAATACTACTTACAGAAGAATATTAACTCACGAGAAATTTTCGCGCTCGTTTCGAATTTGCTATGGCGACGATTCCAGTGTCATCGAACTTAAATCTGCGTTCATACTCGATTACCTGTGCGAAGACGAGAAACAGGGGACAGCGGCGACGGACAGCTATTCTATGCTCATTGATACGAGTCTCCAGGAGACGACCTGTGTGACCAACATACACACATAAAAAACCTGTGAACGGTATGCAATAAACCATATTTGATTGTTGTTCCTTTGGGATAGGTTT
>JAYGXS010000002.1:45402828-45463303 GCA_036362985.1 Ligula intestinalis
ATCAAGCGCAAAACTCGCAAGATTGCCAGGGTTGGAAAGGAAACAAAGTTTCAGACAGTAATCAAATCAACTTCGGGGGGTCTTGGCCACCGGGAAAGGTAATTAGTAGTGGGCAGCCGAATTGATGTCCTTCGGCCATGGTAGCTACGGCGCCTTTACGAAGTTCTTTTGGGCCTACGGGACAGCTTTGCGTAACCTGATTGCAGCCGCTTCTACCGCAGCCAATGGACGTGAATATTTAACTTAGTTGCATAAAAATAAGCCTGAAGACCGGACGAAAATTAATCGAAAACTACCGTATCCTCGCCAACATGACTTATTTAGAAGAACATCTACGAGCATACGTTGCTTTCGATAAATTATCCTCGGGCCATTGCACTTATATAATGAGGGGGTGAAAAGTAACATGCTGGTAATAATGTTCAGCACTACAGCCAAATTAGTCATGGGGATAGGTAAGGGGGTGGGGTTGATGGTAATCAGCTGGCTGCGATTCGATTAGGGTTTATTGAGTCCAGACAGGGGATAGGGGGAGTTAAAAGGGGAATGGAAATTTTTCCAAATATAATATTTCATTGAACTCTCGATTTTGCAGACCCATTCGGTATGAAAAGAGGTTATTAGATATACAATCTAACTTTGGCTGCCATAAGTTTAATAAAGTTACGGGCTGCCATTTTATTCCAATAAAGTGTTAGTTGAATATCCTGAAGCGAACCCAAGTGCGCTTCAAATGATTGAAATCCAGACCTTTGGCTTACGGTAGATGATATATATTTATTTATAAATGCTGGAATTTCATACGCGTACTGGTACATAAAACTACGTGGCCATATGTCCGTCGTGACTTTGGGGTCATAAACACGGTTACCGCCTAGATGCTAAATACCAATTTTAGACCCAAAATGAGTATTTTGGAGGAAATGGTGAAGCTCTCGAAATGCTAAAATGTTCGCGGGCGCATTCTATTTTTGTTGAATTCATAAGGTGATACATAACATTATGACTGGTCGATTTTCTCCCGATGGCTAGCAGCAACGTGTGTTTACTCTCTATTTTTTATTTGCAATATGCATTTGCTTGCGAACGCATTATGCAACCCAACGTATGACCTACTTTCTTAGCAAGACGGTAGAATTCGCGACGTATAATTATATTAGGACTACGAATATATCCATCTATGAATGAATGAGAACGTTCGCGTTCAAGGTATTTGCATGCATAAGGAAGAAGAATTGCCGAGCACCGGATATTCTTATCCTGAACTCTCAAATCCTTACTGGAGTTCATCAACAGAGGTACGAAGCAGCAACATTAAGGGGGCTAATTATAGTGTGTGGACACCAATAAACTGTCAAGGGTCGTCAGGACGCAAGGGGTAAGAAGCAGCCAAGAAGAAGGCGAGGATTGTGTTGGGACAATTTTAGAGATAGACGTTGATTTACCGTCAATGATAGCAACGTTTACCGGGGCATCAGCAACGAAACTGGGGCAATTATAGAGAATGTGGGTCCGATTGACTGTGGCGGACATCTGGCCGTGACTGCACATGGTTGCAAAAGGCTCCTTATGCCGGCGCTAATTCGATACCTCGGTTGATTAAATTCCCGTCCAAGGACCAGTATTCAATCGAATTCCTGCTCTTCTTATTTCTTGCACATCGCTAAGAGTTACACAGTGTTCGACACAAATCATTTACCGTTCTCAAAACAGACATTTCCCACTTTGTTCCCCTTTGTATTTCTATAGCAACTGGGTCATTTTCCGTCCTACTCTCTAACCCCCAACGTTTTAGTCCTCCTCGTTTAAAGGGCTGCATATTTGCAATGATGCATTTCAAGATTAGTGCCTGTGCGTAAAATAGTCGACATTATTTGGGCTCAAAAATTCTCACAAAGGCTAAACGTCCAGGTTTCCTAGTGATTACTGCGTGGGAATTTGATGTAACATTATAAAAATGCATTTCAATGCGTGCATTTGCCATTGCAATTAGGGCTGCTCAATGGTTAAGGCATGTTAATGCTCAAAACTGCCTGATGTTTGCAGTCGCCATATACTAAATTAGCTTAATTTTATTAGGCCTATGGGTTGTGTTACCAAAAATGTATTTTAGCAGTGAACTGGTCAAGTTCGTAAATGACGTTCCCCTGTGAGCCAATAGTTATCTCCACAAAACAGGGTATAAAATGTCGCTGTTACTTTGAGCCTCAAATACCGCTCTGAAGATATCGCTAACTGCAAGCGGATGATTTTCAGATCCCGTTTTGGAAGGAGTCTCCGAAGCACTCTAACTAATTTTGCAATCCGCCAGAGCAGGCATAGCCCACTAACCCCAAGTGACAGTATGCCATCGTGTGATGCAATGTCAGAGAGACTGCCTCCGCAGTTGTCTACCAAATACGTTAGACCGATGGAGACTGCAACTATGTTTACGAAACAGCGCGCAAATTTTAGACCCGCCTACATGAACATAAACTGGTGGCCCAGCGTGTGAAATCGAACGTACAGCTTGCGACTCCTACTGGAGAAACTGACCATAATTTCAGTATACAATGGAGAGACCATCTCAGGCCGAAGCATCACAAAATGTGGAACACCTGACGCTTGAGACATGGGATTTAAATGTCAGCTCTGTCAACAGGCGCCTAGACATTTCTGCAGCCTACAAAGTCCGGTGCCATTACGTGAATAAAAACCAGGACAAGTTCACACAGAACTTAATACATGCTAGCAAAGACGGCTCTTAGACGAATCCAACGGAATAGGAAACAGGATTATCAACACCCTTCACCATGGTTCGAAGTACAACCCTAATGACCTTCAAACTACGCAATCATTCATCGAAGGAAGGAGGCACCGAAGGAGAGAAACAATTGATCAGCTCAAGGCCGACAAGACCAGCCAGATATTCCGATCACTGATCGATAGTGATTGTCGGCACTTTGAGAACGGAGGGCCAATCAAGCTCTCCGAAACGTCAGCACGAAGCAAAGATTGATCCGGTTTGCCGATTTTCATCCCGGAACACTCACCTTGGCGAAAATGTAATATAATATATTTTTATGGCCTTCGTCCTGAGCAGCATGCTTGATGGTTCTCCAAAAAATCCACTCACTAGTTATCTTTGAGGTAGTCTTGTTTGTACTGTTGCTTCCTCCCACCAAATAAGACATTAATCATTCCCGAAAAGTGCGACTGCCGTTATTCAATCCAGTCGTCCATATTTCGACAAATATTAACTCAGTTTTGTGTGCACAAGTTTTGATTTACACTATGCAAACAAAGGTTAACAGACTAGTTGTAGCTTCTGCAATGATTCTTCTGCTTCAAAATGTTTTTCATCTTCATGCTTCCGCGGTAGAATCTGACAGGAGGAAAAACTGTTCGAAAATTTAACAGCAATAATGCTTGCTGAGTGTCTCAAGTTTGCACAATTCCGATTCTTACTAATTTAGCCTTCTTCTTCTTCTTCTTCTTCTTCTTCTTCTTCTTCTTTTTCTTCTTCTTCGTCTTCTTCTTCAGACGTTTATGTTTAACTCTATGGTCTGCCTCCAAACCTTTGTAGAACAATGTTCTACCCACCAGTAACCTTACAACTATCACTAACATCAGTTTTAGTGGTCTTGGGTAGCGTTTAGTTGCAGGAAAACCATGAGAGTCTTGGTTAGAGGCATCATTTTTTCCTCTTTTATTAACTAACTCCCAGTTGTGGCTCCCCGCAGTTAGGCTCGACCCAATGACCACGCCGCAGTAATTGCTCTGATCGACAGGCTTAACTAGACAAGGGTTTCAGGTGTTTTGCTTCACTTCGTCTCCCTATTTTTTCCTTTCCGGTTTACAAAAACGTCCTCCCGAGAACGCGTCATGTAATCCCTTATGGTACACACGTTAATTCTGGTTTTTCTTTCCCATAAACAAATTCACGATCCATAGTGGTGTTCGACAGTCGTCTGGGATGTTTAGACAGAGCTAATTGTGCATGGCGGGACTTCAGTCCTCGAGGCAGCTCGAGCTAACAAAGTTGCCCTTAACAAATGCGGGTTTACTTCACTTCCCGCGTTAACCTTGGCTCGCAGATATGCAACTCACTGTAAAAACAATCAAGCTAACAACAACAAAAACTCTCGTCCCCACCCATATCCTGCCTTATCCAATAGGCTGTGAGAGGAAGTTTGCTCACTCTGGCCTCTTGGAATGTTTGTCCTATTTTAGACCATATCTGGGGCAACAGACTGTGATAAAAGCCAGTGTTGGTAGTCCTCGAAATCCCGCGGCACAGACCAAACCTTGTTGCCCTCAGCGGTATCCGATTCTCCGAACAGGATTGCCTCTGGGAGGTGGATGCCGACTACACGTGGTGCTGGCGTCACTTTGACTACAGAGGACGACGAGTAGAACAACTGTCTGTTCTGATAGGTAACTTCGCAACGGGCATCGTTGCACACACTCTCCTAGTGCTTAGTTCAGATGAGGTAAAGAACAGGTTCTACGAAGATCTGTACACCTACCTGCAGAATGGGCCAAAAGCAGACAAACTGGCCGTCCTTGATGAGTTGACTGCCCGCGTCCACGCAAACCCCACTGTCTCGGAACTAGTGTGAGTCACTACGAAATTGACTGCTGCGAGGATAACGGCTTCTTCCCTCTGACAAACACTGCCTTCTTCTCCGCACCAATACCTGCTGCGTCTTCCGACGCGCGAGTAGGAAACTTGAATACAACTCCGATCGCACTGCTGGCGTCTGCTGAACTGCTTTCTCGTCCGTAGTGGAGAACCGGGCGTATTATTGACCAAGGTGATCTGGGATACCGATGACTGTTCGGATAACCACCTCGATAGATCCAATATGTGGCGTCGACAACAAACTCGCGGTTTACTAAGAGACTTGTGATCCCAGGCACTGGAATTTATTCACCCTTATAATTGAAACATTGTTTTCCCGGAAGAAATTTGAAAAAGGCAAAGATCACGAGTTGAGCAGAATTTATTGACGTCATAAAATTTCATGACCTTTAATTCGTCTGCACACAACCATTGCCTGTTAATATAGTAAATTAACTGTCCAATTAGAAGGGCGAAGCTTAATAGGTAAATAGGAGGGGAAACGTAAGTCAAAAATGTTGTGCATAGTGAGGGGTAGAGGAGGGGGCAGTTAATTATCACAGCAAGGCAGTTCAGGTTACAGTGAAAGCCTGTGAAGTGTAATTAAAGTGGGGGGGGGAAGGCACAGTACAGGGCAGCAGTCGGTCATAGCGGGGGAGGAAGACATGAGAGGGGCTGAGGTGATCGATCGTTACCACGGCAATGCGAGGTTTATCACATGATCCCGCTGCTTACAGAGTTTCGGATTTCCTCTGCGTATTGCAGCGGCCTCGGCAAATCGTAGGAGACGTCCGGTCGCCTGTATGGTTATTATCCACTAGGAGCTTAGTGATTCACTTCTTAGGTATTTTATTTTCCGCCCTGAGCAACCACTTCGGCATATGTTCAGCTGACCGGGTTGCCAACCGCCTTTGAGTGCGCCCGATGTATTTGCATCCGCAGCTACATGTTAACTCGTAAACTTAGTTTGGGGAGGTGTGCAGAGGCAGAGTGTCTTTGTTTGGTCTTACTGGAATAGCTGTTGTTGTGCTTCTATACAACAATTTGAAGGCGGGATAAGTTCGTCCAGTCGTGCATCGAAGCCTTTGCTTGATCCCATTGGACACATTTTAAGCCTTGAAGGGGAGGAAGATGCTCCCTGGCTTTTTGCCACGGATATTTCGGTAAGCATTTCTTGTCTGCGTTTGCTATACTTATCGATGAATCTCTCATGATAGCCATTTCCAAGAAACACTTTCTTGTGGAAACGCATCTCTTCGTCGATCGTATCCGCAGAACAGATTCTAGCAGCTCTATTGAAAAGGCAAAATACCAAGTTTCGTTTATTCTCGATTAGAACGAAGCTAAGAAAGTGCATGTATTGTCCTTTCCATGTGGTTTTTCGTTAGATGGACCTTTGAATGGAACTATCTGCCCGCCTGCGTAGAAGCACGTCTAGGAAAGCCAGTGTGTTGTCCGTCTCATGCTCGATCGTAAATTTGATCTTTGCATGTGCCTCGTTCATGGCTTAAAGTAGCAGTTCTCCCTCTTTAGGGTTTTCGACTACGACGAAAATGTCATCCACGTATCTTCGATAAAAGCAGTCTTTTCTATGTGTTTGGCCAGTTTTCGTTCAAGGTTCGACATGAAAATCTCCGCTAGGCGTGGTCCTAATGGGCTGTTCATAGCTACACCATCGATCTGTCGATACAGCTGTCCATTGAACAGGAACTGCACATTCTTCGTGCATAGCTGCAGTAGTTCCCGTGGAGTTGGCTTGCTTCCAGGCATGTTTCAACCGCATGCTCACAAAGTATGTCAATGGTTTCGTCCAGTGGCATGTTTGTGAATAGACTTTGCACGTCGAGGGACATCATGTGCTTAAATCATAAACTTTGGTTCTTCAGCTCTTCTACGAATGAAAAGGTGTCTTTGGTCGTGCGAGCAGCAAGGTTGCATCCGATATATTTAATTTGTTGCACTAGCCATTGGGTAAGCTGATGCTGCGGTAAACCTCTCATTGACAGAATTGGCCGTAATGGCACCCCAGGCTTGTTCAGAAGACAAAGATGCGATCACTGGAACAATAATTTTATTTGCCTGACGTTTCGGATTCCGTCGGGAATCCTTAGTCATAGGTAATCGTAAACAGGTCTGAGACATGCGCAGATAAGGGGTGATACATGCACAGATTGCACGACACCTGATGACGTATGAGGTCTTATGTCATCAGGTGTCGTCCCTCCTCATCGCACATCAACCACGCGACACTCTCTCCACGATCGAACGTAAGGCACTTGGAGAACTCAGAGCCGACAATGACCTCGTTATCATGCCGGCGGACAAGGGGCGGTCTACTGTCGTATTGGACAGGACAGACTGCATTCACAAAGCTCAGACTTTGTTGGACGATCGTCAGTCCTACGTCCCGTGCAAATCCAACCCCACGAAAACGCTGACACGCGAGATCAACACAACGCTGTTGGCAATAGAGAACTCAGGTGCAATATCACCAATTGATCGACGCATGGCGAGAGCGCTAGAAACGGCCCTGGCCCGCTTCTTTGGTCTCCCCAAGGCGCACAAAGAGGGCGCACCCCTCCGGCCAATCGTATTTCTCAAAGGAACTCCAACCTACGGACTGGCAAAGTGGCTGTTCCGACGGCTCAAATTCTTGACTGCTGATTCAGACACAACAATCCGGTCGTCAACACAATTCTTGGAGAAACTTAAAAGGGTAAGTCTTCAGCCAAATGATATCATGGTTTCCTTTGATGTCACTTTTTACTTCTATTCCACAGGACCTGGCCGTCGAGACTATCCAACTACTCCTTCGAGAGACATACGATGAAACGGAGAATCGCCTCGGGCACGCTCAAATCCTCCAGCTCCTGAAGTTCTGCTTGAAGACGTACTTTACCTTCAACGGAACTATCTACGAGCAGGTGAAGGGCATGCCTATGGGTTTGCCTATTTCCGGACTCACAGCAGAGGCGGTCCTGCAACGGCTGGAGTCGCTGGCTTTCCGACACCACAGACCGAAACTCTGGGCTCGGTATGAAGACGACACCTTCGTCGTTATTGAGCGTGATCAGGTACTGACATTCAAAGAACATCTAAACGCCGTCTTCCCGGACATTCAATTTACGATGGAGGAAGAAGAAAACAACCAGCGGGCCTTCCTGGATGTCCTCGTTTGCCGCAAGGACGATGGTGGCCTTAAAACTAAAGTGTTCAGGAAAGCAACCAACACGATGCAAGTCCTGAACTACAACAGCAACCATCCAATCGGTCACAAACGCAGTTGCGTAAGAGCGCTATTCCGGCGCATCGAGACGCATTGCAGCGAAGTGGAAGACAAAATTGCTGAATTACAATATGTTCGACGGGTACTGAGAGCGAATGGATACCCGCACAATTTTGTCAACCAGTGCATTCGTAAACGAGAAACGAAGCCACGTCCAGTTGGTCCAAACGTTTGGCGAGCTCTTCCGTACGTGAAGAATGTATCGGAAGCGGTCAGCCGTCTACTCACCCCACTGGGAGTTGGAGTTGCACACAGGCCGGAAGCAACCATCAGACGCAGGGTCATGAGGCCGAAAGACCCACTGCCGTGGCAGGAAACGGCTGGAGTCGTTTACCGGATCTGGTGTAGTTTTGGACAAAGCAAATACGTTAGAGAAACTGGCAGATTATTCAAGACGTGAATGGCCGAGCATGCAGCGGCGGTGAGGAAGAAAGACGTCAACTCCCAGGTTGCAGCTCACTCAACGGGACCTGGCCATATTTTCAAGTTTGACGAGGCCGAAATCCTCGCAAGAGGGGACAACCGCGTGAGCCGCGAACTGCTCGAGTCATGGTTCGCAGGCCCCCAGTCCATCAACAAGCGCAACGATTTGGCGTTCCCATACGGTGTACTGAGGAATTGCCTGAGCAAGAAAATCAGTCACGTGGGAAGGACTGGGCGCAACGCTGACGACAGCGGGCGTAATTGTCGAGCAATTATCAAACCTGCATTCGACGCGGACAAGGACGCTGTGGCAAGTAATGAGCAATCACCGGACCAATTAAGACCTCCAGTGGTGGCCACAGGAACGGACAATTATAGCACGCATGCGGGTGACCGCTGTGAACTATAAATACCGTGCAATCTGCACATGTATCACCCCTTGTCTCAGACCTGTTTACGATTACCTATGACTAAGGATTCCCGACGGAATCTGAAACGTCAGGAAAATAAAGTCCTTGTTCCAGTGATCGCATCTTCTTCTCTGGAACTGCTGCCTGGAACTCGTATATTCTCCCCTTTTGGCAAACATTGAACTTCAGCATTGCCACTAGCTGCCAAACACTGCCTTTTTCATGAATGTTTTTGCAGATATCGGTAAATTTCGCTAAGGGCTCGTGTAACAGGTCATGAGTGTAGGCGATATGCCTGAGAAAATCGTTCTTATCACTCTCTCTCTCTCTCAACTCTCCAATGTTTGGTCAGTTGTATAACCTATTTTAATTTTTCTGCCAAGCAAATTCACATGAATACTTGAATGAATACGCAAAAACGACATGTGGTTCTAACGGTCTATGCCCAAGCCAATGACAAAATGGCTAGATTGCTGCTGGAGCCATTGACCTACATCCCGCTCACCGTGTTTTGCGCACAAGGTTCGAGCCAGTTCGAACAAGGCCAACCAGAAAGCAAAATAAACTCGAGTGTTGAAAAGAACCAGCTTCGGAGTTAAATAGGTGAGGATCCGGCCAGGAACCACATCGACGCCGCGCTCACGCGGTTGAGATCAACTCAGGCGGGTAGGAACAACTGATAACTTTGTCAGTCGAAGAGGAGCACGTCAGCCAGTTCGCTGACTTGCGACAGCCGAAATGTGAGCATCGATCACAAGAGCTCACCAGCGATCAAACTCACGATCAGTCAATACCGATCAGGCGGGTCAAAGTGCGTACGTCGAGCGTGGATATAATAACAGGCACGCGGCAAGGCTGCAACGATCCCGGCGATCAGGAACAACCATTCAGTTACTCTGACGATGTAACCGAGAGAGTTTCCGGAACGTCAGACTTAAAATAAATCGTCCTCGTACCTTCTTCTTCCTATTCTTTGGGAGATGGTGAAAACGAGATAGAAAGTTATATTATTCGTAAAGTTTTAAACAATGCTAAGCTAAAACATGTAGGTTCAAGAATGATAATATATGCGACCACGTCATCTCGAAACGGGGAAAAAATCGAAATAATTTTGAGAAGTATTCTTTACTATGTGAAGAAATTGCTGAGATCTAATTGCCACCAGCCTAAAAAAACAAACCAGTATCTGATATCTCAGGTATAAGTTTCTAAAAAAAAGAATAAAGTAAGGAATCAATCGTCACCTGCATCTTTATTGGTTGTAGGGTAGCAACAAGTTTATGCAGCCACGTAGGATACCGTCACGACATCATATTCGTAATAGAGCCCGGGCAAACAGGAAACCCATGTAGTCGGTCCGGGTGTGCAATTATGCCTGCTTGCCTGCATGCGAAAGTTAAGATTGTCACTCACATCCGTGGCTCCTGGTCGGTGGTACTCCGGCTCTATTAGAATTCGAGCCACTCGCTTGCTGTACTTTTTCTGTGAAAAGCTGGTTCATTTTATGTGGCCAAGGCGTTTTTAACACGCATCTAAGAAATTTTTAGGAAATTTGGTCTTTCTGAATCAGATTTTTCATCAGCCTCAGTTCAATGAGAGAAAGAGGAACCAGTACACGGGTCTTGGATAGCTATAAATTAATTTACGCGCGAACCAATCTTTCTACGCTCGCAGTGCCGTAGGACACATGATTGACGGCATCAGCGTTGTCAGGTGTACTGACGTCACAGTGGACCTTTTTGTACGGAGCTTTTAATTGGCTTTTCCACTTTTTGTCAATTGAATTTGGCCCATAAATTGACTAAGTTTGAGAAGTTTCCTCCTCCCTACGGGTATTTCGGCAGGGTCAGATACGTATTCTGCAAATTAGAACATACTTTCTGTGTTTCTGCGCTATGGGGCCCTAAAAGATTACCCAGCGCTTACTGTATAATTTTCGATATTCTGTCATTGAAATCCTATTTGGAATATAACAACACGTTTTTGAATAAGTTAGAAGTAATACCTGAAATCCATCCTAGTCCAAAACACTCGAATTTTCTTTCGTTTTTTTTAAGACCCCGTTTTTATTGCTCTTTTACGATTAAACATACTTTAATGATGGTTGAAACGTTTTAATCGCAAATTTAAACGCAAATACTCGATCACTGGGACAAAACGTTTATTCGCCAGACGTTTCGAGATTCGTCATAGATTCGTTATCAGAGGCATAATCAGATAGCAGTAGCAGACTTATTGGTGTTGCCATTGAATGAACTAGTAGGCAGGAGGTAAATAATCGCATTTTTCAGACTGTTCTTCGATCACGTATGATTACGGATTCCCGAGGGAATCCGAAACATCAGGAAAATAAAGTCCTTGTTCCAGTGATAGCATCTTCTTCTTTGGAACTGCTGCCTGGAACTCGTATATTCTCCTCTATTGGCAATCGCATGCCTCTTTGAAGACCAAAGGCCTGTTCGAACAATGACATCGATTTGCAACGAAATATCCCGTCCGTCAAAAATAATGACATCTTCATGAATGATCTTGACCAGCCGCAATGCAGAATCACTACGTGTATACCTCTAGTAATCCAATAAGGATGACTGAGTTGCTTAAGAGACGTTCTTCACCATCTGAGCCATCTGTGACGAACGTTTATCAGTTGACCACCTGGCTCACAATATTTTTTAATGGAACGGAAGGGGTTATGGAGCCTTGTTTGCTGTTCTTTTCGATGCGCAAATCATGTCTGGTTATGCTGATCGTCCCTCCTGGAAAGATACTATCGCCACAGTTTTTTAAGCCGGATACCTCAAACCGGATCACACCAGGCACAATTACCCTCCCTTAAGGACATGTACAAATAAAATTCCACTTAATGCGTTTTAACACCTACAGTAATAATTGTTGGGCAGAGTTAAAGCACTGGTAATGAACTGGTTTGAGAAAATTTATCTGATTCTGTAAATCTTTGATACTGTGATAGTAATTTTTATTCCCAGAATAAATGAGTGCTTGATATCCAAACGTCATAATTGCAGGATACGAAAAACTTAAACTTATAATCTCCATACCTCGTTGTGAGTGCATTCACTGGCTTTCGAAAAAAAGGATATTTATGTCTTTTTAATAGTATGCCTTCCCCAAAACCTGCTTAAGTATATTCCACGTCTAATTAATCAATGTTACAGCGCGAATCACGATTTTTTACATGCTGTTTACTTCCACCATCTGTCAGTTGTGATTTCGGTTTATTTTGATAACAACAACTTAGTTTTAAAACTTCACTGAAAGCAAATTCATCGACGCTTAGCCTGGTTACCGATGTCAGTTTTACCGTCGTCACCAACGATGCACACCGCGTGTCCCACAGTAGGATGGGTGCAGGGGCGATGAAATGCGCGTGATCTGGATGTTGCCGACCGTTAACCATGCTCCTTGCTCTCTTACCAATCTGTGCCCGGGGTAAAACAAACCTCAGGAAAGGCTGAAGATGGGATCAGGTGCAGGGACTGAAAAAGCTAAAAACTCGTGTGTTCGTGTCAGACACACGCCTTCTCCACACAATAAAAATCAGATGTACACACGGTAAGAATGGATACTGATATATACCGCGATCAGACATTAATTTCTCTGGAGATTAAAAAGCTGAACTTTCAAAACCGTTATATCAACCAGAAAGCAGATAGGGAAAGCTGGGACACCAACTGATGAGCCGGAGCCCTCACAGCTGTGTAAAGCAGCGGCAGAATACCGGCGAAACACGTACCTGGGCCTTTTAGCAAGTACCTAGGCTGTTAGTATGGTAAGTTAAAACGTCAAGCCTGAAAAGGCCGGTAGGCCACACGGAAGAGGAGCCAGGAAACACACTTCCTACGTAAGTGAAAGGCCTCTCTTCTGTGCGTGTAGAGAATTTTGTGCTGCGGGTGCATGTACGAAGTGGGTGGATGTAGGGAGATGTCTGCGAATTGGATTTGCTATGCAGTGTTTTACCACAGAGTGGAAAATGGGCGCACGTGGCCAAGTAGCTCATGCGTTGCTTGGATATGGTTGACTGATTGATTTTGATGCTTTTGGCCCCTCTTCGTCAGTCAAACTGCGGGTTAGTTGCAAGTGACCGATCAAGCCGGTGACAGTAGAGGCAAGTCAAGTTAATGGAAGTTGGTTTGATCTTGGTGGAGATGTTGTTTTTGTGGAGTAGGATTTGGTAGTTCTGCAGATTTGAGACCTATCAGATGTCTGTGGTGACCGGCCAAAACAAATTGCACTTTCAGAAGTGCCCACTGTTTCCTGGCTCTGTAGCAGCCCATCACTAACTGACTCACATAGGCCCTTATGTAACGACTGCCGAGCAGAAATGACTCCAGACGCCCTCTACTGGATTGCGGCTGTGTGGTCGTCTGGCAGTCAATTTCTTACTGCCTATCCTCCCATTTATCCTGTATAGAATATACTCTTCTTACTACTCTGGCCTTCCCGAGACGTGTCTCTCCTATCCTAAGGAACTGGGCCCGGAAGATCACAGCTGTCAGGGTTAAACCTCAATAGCCTTAACACCACGCGATATGCCTACGGTGAAACTAGCATTTAGATATTGCGTCGAATTCCGCAGTCCTAGATGCGCTTGTGATCAGTGACTCAATGTGTGTGAGCTGTCTTTACCGTTGGGGTTAAGGTTGGGGCTCCCCACACTGCTCCCTCAATCTTAGTGTGATGGATCTACTAGTACCCTATGGTGTAACGATGCGACCACCATGAGGACGCTGTGGGATCAAACCCGCATGGCTGGTGGGAGAGGGGTGGGGTTGGCTGGCGTTTTTGAAGCAGTGATGGTGGTAGCAAAGAGTGTGATGATTGCCGTTGTAGGCGCTGTGATAGGAATTATGGAGATGACGGTCGGTGATATCCAGCGGCCGTGGCTGAGCACCCGAAGTTTGGACTTTAAAATGGTGCAGGTGGTCATCACCGTGGGCGTCAAGAGGGGTTGCTGTTGCGTTGAAGAGAAAGGCGTTTGCTGGGACACACAAGGTGGACTTGCTGTAGTGATGCTGCCCTGAGTCCGAAGGCGTCCGCTAGGGCCGATCCGTGGATGGAATGTTCACTGGCAGCGTGAACATGTTGAATGGAGTTGGAGGTTGGCTTTTTGGGTAGGAGGCGCTTGTGACTTGCGAACCCCTATTTGACTTTGACGGTGGCGATCGCTCTACTTATTGCTTTCCTTCTCTCGCCTGGTTGGTCCTGGCCGATATCCTTCCCGGTCTCCGAGGGGATTTGCAAGTGCTTGATAGCGGTCTCGTTGCTCATTTTGGGGTTCAGTTTAGGGTTAGCTCACCATCGCGGACCCAGATAACCTTACTGGAATTAAGCTCAATGCTGCCTTCTATTATCGGGCTCCCGTTCGCGTTTATTATCCCAAACAAGGTGGAATTAATGAATTTCAAAAACCTTTAAGTGAAAAGGCCTGCCAGTTGCCCCAGTTCCCCCGAAGCGAATGTCCATAGGCAGCGGCAAAGTTGCTTTTGAAATTTTCCCTGCATGCAGAATTCTGTATAGTTGGATATTCTGTGAGCATGAACATAATCGATGAAGGCAGTAGTTTTTTACTAGCATTTAAAATGTCAGCGGGGCGATTAAGCTGTCTTAATTTACGAACTGAAAGTTGGCAAAGCTAACGAGAGTGAAATCGAGTACGGCACTTACTCGCGCGCCATGTTTGGCATGGTGAACATCTCGGAGGTTGCACATTTACAGTCAGCGCTCTCTAATTCACGATTAATTTTATAAAGTGCTGTCTTTTGTATTTCTCTCATCTTCCAACATTTCAGCAAAATAAGTCCACCTAAATTCCCACAAGTGTACCATGTTCCAATCTGGTATATCTGTCGATTGACAGCGGGCTGTTCTAGTAAGACCAAGTAAAACATTCGATTACAAATAAATTCATATAAACTATTGTGACATAAATGTTTGAATAGACTGGCTGAAATATTGATTACTGGCTTAGCGAAGTCGAACGTTGCGCACTTTATTTATTCACATCAGGTGCAACTTAAATCCCCTTTCTCATATCAACTATGCTTCCACAAACAACAGATGCAATTTTTAAGGTGGAATTCAATGAAATCTTCTATGCAGTTACTTTCTTTCGTAAATTGCTGTCACCGACCACATTTTCAATTTGGTCCGTAGTATTTATTATGGAGCACTAATCTAAATAGTTCAGTATAGTTCAGTATATTTAGGGTAGTAGGCAATGCCTAAATGCAAACGAATTTCCCATTTAAACATTCTGCAACCGACAACATCAGGTTCCAGCATGCGGAAATCCACTAGGACAGGAGGGGAATAGGCGTGTCATGCCCATGTTCAAAATCAGATATTTTTCTTCGTATTTTTTTTATGAAATTAAATATATTCAAAAAGCCTACAGGTAATTTTTGTTTTAGTATCTGCGTAGTTTTGGCTCATGCGCATATTTATGTGCCACTGCTGGAAGTCTCACCGGCAAACTGTCATTTAAACTTCTCTTCCTAAAGCAGGACACAGACCACTGGCAGACCACTGGTCATGTGAAAAGTATTTGCTATTTATATTCTCACTTTATATAATCACCGAATGGCATCTAAATTACGAAAATACAATAAACTACGCTTGAAATTTCACGAGTAAATATAGCATTCATCTACACAGAAAATTACCAGTGTTTATCAGATAAGTGCACAGTCAGTAAAATTCTGCAATGTCTCCCTGATTATTTTTTTGAAAGATGAAGAATTTAGTGATCATCATGGAAATACACAGTTGAGGTAAGATTAAAAAGCGAAGTAATTTGAGGTATTTCAGCTGGCCGGGAGTACATTCATCCCAGTGATAAGCTTTCGACGGCTAGTTCACACGAATACGATGTTTTATGATTCAGGCCATAGCCTCTGCCAAAACGTCAACTGCATAAATGATAATGCTTCGGAAGTCCCTAGTAAGGTAAACAAAACTTTCGTGAACTGGTCTTATCGAGTGACGAAAACGATAAGAATTTAGCCTACTCAAAAAGAGTACTTTATGCGACGGATCGAATTCTTCTTAAACATATGTTTGCCTTTTTGAAACTAATAAGCAGATAATGGAACCGTCCTGTCCTTCAAAAAGTTGAAAGGACTGCTTTCGTCCAGATTGAGACGGTCTTTTGCCGCCACTACATCTATTAGGCGTATTTTCGTCAAGAGGAACATATTAGGGAGTTTATTTGGCCCTTATAACGCAAGCTTCCAATAGAAAATTCCCGAGGAAGGAGGAATAAGCTTTTAACCGCCCTTTTTTTGCTTGCGCAGTAGACATTTTACCAACGTTGAAACTAAGATAACGGTTTGTAGGAAGAAAATAAAAACCGCAAAAACGAATTAATGTGAACAATCTCTTCAAGCCGGCTAGGACACATTGGCATAACCTGGGAAGAGAAATCACGTTAAGCTGGAGGTCACCGCAAACAATTTCTGTGGACTATGTATGCTAAGGCGTTTACAGGCGGACACTTGTGTATTGATCGTCAAAGGAGACAAATAAAACAGCGTAAAGCTAACCGTATACCCTCTCCTACTTTAAGGGCGTTTTAGGGGCGGCAGAACACCTCGCTGTAGGCATAAGTTCTGTAACTGCACATTGGCTTAGAATCACCATGCGCAGCCGGATCAGAACATTGGAGAACCTATTTACTCACGGGGATCAGTTTGATATCATGTATTCCGTAAATAAATTGTCCTTATACGTAGGCAGGTCACACTACATGTGGATCGCGCCGCGCATACACGATAATAACCTACTTGCGAGTTAATACACACCTTCGAAGTGCGTCAGAGGCTCATATGCTCAGGCAGAATTATATTTATTCACACCGGAAGTAAGACAAGATGATATATTTTTGAGGGCTAATCGGTGGACAAGAAACCAGGCAACCGATTTATTCATTTGACTCCGACCTACAAAGTGCCGGACAATCAGCTCTTTACTGGTATTTGAGCGGTCGATGAGCTTCTACACTGCCGCTATTGTTTTCCTATCTGAAGAGGGCCTGCTTTTAACTTTGAATGCTCTGAAATTTCAACAAATGTCTCCGATGTTACGCTTACGTTCATATGGAACTCTAGTATCCACCTCTGTTATCTTTTGTCTTATTTTGACTATCATAGACTAGCAAACGTAGCTTTTGGACAATGAGTTGATAATGCCGAGAAGAGAAGTATTCACAGTTTGCCACTGGTTTCAGTAAAACGCCAAGTACGTTTGGGGAAACATACTTTTATACATTGAAACTAATGAACTTATTGAGAACAGGTTGATTCGATCGCTGGGAGAAGACCTATATTCTGTTATTATTTTAGTGACAACACAGACCAACATCACGAAGCTTTTCGGCCTATGTGGGCCTCATCAGGTGATGGCAGGTCAACTCTAGTGTAGCAGCAGAAATTGCTGCCACGCTCGAGTTTCGAACTTGCGTCTCACCGGCCATAGGCGAACGCTCTAACCATTGAGCCACGGGTCCGCCGTGTTTTCGGCTTTTGATCGGGACTATATATGTTATAGGGTAATTCTACTCCGATCTGTTTCAGGATGTACCCATCCTCTATCATTGTCATGAGCACCGAGCTAAATGGAACCAAATTGTATATGTTACTCGCCAACTATTAGTAACAACGTTATTATTTTACCGACAACACAGACCAACATCATGAAGACCTATATTCGCCTGACGTTTCGGATTGCGTCCCGGATCCATTATCAGAACCATTAACGGACATGGGTAATTCATATACAGGTAGTTGCAGTATTTATAGGATCCAGTCGCTATACTACTGCATACAAATTATAATAAACGGCTTCCCCATTGTCGAAGAGCTTTGCCCGCTTGTACACTAATTGCTAGATTGCCGGTGTACGGGGCGTGACCTGTTGAATATTCATCACACGTGCTGGATTTGGTGTAATAATTACTCGGCCATCTAGATTATCGGCACTACCGGCGGAAGACGTATTTGTCTATGCATTAATCGAATGATGGAGTGCTTTAGGCAAATTGTATCTCTGCGCCACTTATGGGATAGGGAGGTAAGTGCACTTGTTTAAAACTGGGGAGGGGGGAGGCGTAAACCATGATTCGAGCAACTCACGGCCTCTACGATTATTACGTCTCGCTATAATTTCGTCCTCATCAAATTTACACGTGTGGCCGGGTCCGGCTGAATGAATCACGACTTTAGAATTGGCGTCATTTGTATGCATTGCTACCGCCCGTTTTGAAATTCAAATCCCTAGAAGTCATCCAGTTTTCCCGACGTACCACGCAACGTTCAGACATAGGCGAAAGATTGATACTATTTCGCTAATCGGTATTGACTCAGGTTGTGATACTGATTATCGCGTCGTCTGTTCTGAATTTCATTCCGTCATGATAGGATGCGGGCTTTTTAACGAGCTTCGTTCTGACTATCAGCAAAAAGTGCCTATCGTAAAAACTGGCTACTTAAGTAGTTCACCTTTTTATCATTGATTTTGACTGCTTTTATAAATTTTATAAACTGTAGTTGCTTTTTCAACAACTCATCAGATCCGATCGACGACTATATGTGGTCATTTCCCTGGCAGTGGATCATAAGCCTTTATTATCTGATACCTTATAATTGCATTCGGCCTGTGTGCGACTCGCGACAGCCACTTGTCTATGAAACACTCATTTCTACTACTGGCTCTGACGATGGTTTCGAAAAGAAATCCGAAAAGTCAGGCAAAATACTGCTTTCTTTTAAACGCCTTCATTTGGGCAATGCAAAAAACAGAAAAATACATCATTTTTCGTAACCGCATTGTGAAACCGAGTCAAATACTAAGCAAAAAAGTAGTTGCACACCATATTAGTCCATTCAGACTAGAAGGAGATTTTGGCATACGGATGCTCTGCAATGTATTTTTACATGCCGTTTAACTAACGTTGTGTTACTTACTCAGTTGTCCTTATAAAAAGGCGATGTTTTTTCGATAGTTCTTTGTAATGATTTAGCACAATTGGATAGAAACAGGAAACACATTAAACATATTTATACTATATGTTACCTTTTAACCTTTTTGCGCGTTAATTTAGTGTCTTAGCGTCTATACATTGAGGACGGAATTTCCTAGCCACTTGGGAGGATTTCACGCTGAAAGCGCATTCTTCAATTAATAAGCTTTATAAAAAGTTTTTCGGGCTCTGCAGATCCTTCTGTTTCAGTTTGTGGCAGCCACTCTGTGGCCACACCTCGGGTGACAGTCAGGTATCTTATACTATTTAAAAGAACCCTGCCAGACAAGTTGACAACACCACCAAAAGTCCGACTTAGACTATGCTGTTCAGCATTAGCGAATACTTCTGCCGTTTGTCTGTGATGATGGGTTCAAGTGGGAATTGGAATAAGCAGAAGAGGGAAATTCTTGCACATACTTACCACACTCAGTTTTTATTGGGTCAGGGCCTCGGCCGTGTGCCATACTGCCTCCATTGAGGCACAGCGGGTGGACATCCTCTAAGCACCCACAAAAAATCATAGGCTCTTCTTTTGTAGCTGAGAATTATGCAGGATGTATGCTTCACTCCACTTATAAAATGAATTCTCCTGTTTACGGAGATGTTGGTGCTATCCGTTTCGAATGGTGGTGTGACCAATAGACTGTTTTGCGTTGTGAGACAACTTCCGGTCGAAAAATAGCTCCGATACTTCCGTTCGGACATTTTTCGTAGACCACCTATGCACTGTAGGGGAGTACGGACACTCCTGTAAGCTGTAACAATTCACGCATGTAGTTAAAGTTTGAAATCTCTTAATAGGATGCAGTATTTAAATGACTGTGGTCAGATTATACCGACTCGATCATCAACTTGGCAAAAAAATTTTTCAACGATTGTTACCGAAAAAAATATCAATGTAAAACCTTTCCTTTCCAAGCAGCATGCTAGCATAGAACATTTCTTCGAAATATTAAGCGTTTACAGTTTACAGTTAAGCCGAAGGTGGTTACGACGTAGAGCTGACATTGACCTGGTGACTGTTATCGACTAGAGGTGTAATAATAGTACTCGAAATCAGCCTGTTTTCATCTTTGCCTAGTCAGGTAGGTATACACTTGCTTTCATTCCATTTCAGATACCTTTTTATGTGGCCTATGTAATCCGCTCCATAGAGCTAGGTAACTGATTAAATGCACACTGTTGTGGCCAGCAATTGTAGTAAATACCTACCTCCTAAGCGTGGAAGATGATATTTTGAATAAACGCGTAATTTTGCATGAAGAGAAATGCGATTGATTACTGTGTTTAGCCGTCGTCCTATTAGCTTGATTGCAGCTTCCTCTAAGAAAAGGCTGTCTGTTGAACACTTGTTCCTTCCCTGCAGTTACGGTGGCAAGCTCTGCAGTGCGCTACCCAATATTCCGAAGGCTGCATACGTCTGCTACATACGTTGCCTAGTGTGTTCCACAATTTTTACGGCTCTTTGACGGCAGTTACAGAAAGGCACTTGTATCGGTCTCTATCTGCGGATACCTAAACTAACATTTCTGCATATATGTTAGTTTTAACCAGAGCTGATCACACGTAAACAGTTGGATCAGGATGTCAACGTTCGTTAAATGATCTGACAGACAGAGAAGATCCTTCACATATTGGTCATAGGTGTCAAGGTCTGTAATGATCTCGTAGAAACTCCTTTGCCTGACCTTGCCTAAGAAAACGATTGCGAGAAACGTTTCACACCGTGAACCCATTATCAAGCCGTTTAGTTGTCTGTATAGCTGATAATTGCAGAGAAATTGAATATTTTATGTGCAGCACGTAAGTTGCTCTTTCAGCGTTTTAGTTGGCGTGCCTATCTGGTGGTTTATAGTCCACATCGTATCACACAGGTAGTTTCCCGTTTTGCTAATAAAAAAATTAGCTAAGTCCCATGCGAAACTCGAATTCTTGATTATACGCTGGACTGGACATAGGTTAGGAGAATACTTCGCGATTTTGAGTCCATCGTTAGCACTCGCACTGGAATAAAAGACAATCCATGTGTGTTTGACGCCCGTGACAACTGTGGGAATGGCGCCCTGTGCAGACGGCAGGCAGGTTCACAAGATAGGAGGGAGATTGACGAACAGAGGTAAATATTTCGCGCAAATTCACCCATGAGTATAAAACCGTTAGGTAAATTTAGTGAATTGACTCGGTAACGGATTACATTTCACGAATAGGTCTAGTATTTAATTTAAAAACAAACCCTTTTCAAAACAAACCATACAAAATCCAAATATCGACAGTCTGTGAGGTTGCTAGCAAGAATCGGAAGACGATAGATTCAAAGAGATAGAGAGCGAATAATTGCTTTATTTAAGATACAAAATCCTAAATTTTCAGCAAAAAATGGCTCATTTCACCGAGAGCAAAGGATAGGTTAAGTAATGGGTCATGGTAAAAGGGAAAAGGTCATGTAATACTCAAAATAAAAGTTTTACACGATATCCACATCTACTATGGAGACAGGTCAGCTTTCAACTTCGCAAGTTCCGCTTCTTCACACGTGAGGTAGCGTGCTAGGAATGGGAGTACAGAGTGCTGATATGCTGATGTGCGTCAAGACATATGACGGAAGCCTCGATGCATTGGACGGGAAGGCTTCACAGCCATTAGTTCAGAGTGGAGAGGGTGAGCGACTTCAGTAAAGATGCGATCAGCAAATTGCTTGACCATTTTAAAGTGGCACTGTATTATAAGGTCACCTAAAAAAACATAGGGCACACCGGCAGCTGAAAAGAGCATTCGGAGGCTAACTTTCAAAATGACTAGGTATTTCTTAAGCATGGCTGGAAAAATAAGTGGAGAACAGTAAATAATGAGGAGAAAATGCAGGCATGTGCAAAACGCCAGATTAGGGCTTGCGGTGACTGATCTGAACGCAAGCAGCGGATATAATATAAAAGTTTATGGATTTTTATAAAAAGGCCTTCTATATGAAGAGAAAATACAAGGTTGGATGCTAGAGTAACACCAAGGTATCGAAAAGAGGATACTTCGTTCGGCAGAATGTCAATAGTTTCAGGACTGGTATAGTCGAAAAATAAATTGGACTGACTTTCGCTCGTTAAGTAGAAGGCAGTTTGCTAATGACCATGTTAAGGCATGGTCTAGGCCATCCTTCAGTATTTGGAGATGTGACTGACTTTTCAGGGGATGGCCAACAACCATATCACCAGCATATTTAACAAGCAAGCATTCGTTTGGCGATCGTAGGTTGCCAGTGTGGAGAGAGAAAAGATGAGGGGAAAATATAGCCCCTTGAAGAACTCCACAGTTGTTGGACGAATTGAGTGCGGGAAGTGAAATAGTCCTCAAGCCAAGACACAGCCCAGCCGGGAGAGTCGCACGCAGAAGTTTTGTTGAGAAGTAGATGGCGCGGGATCGTATAGAAGGCTGAGGAGAAGTCGAGAACAACCGTATGCACGGCAGCCCTTATCTAAATTGCTTAGAGCAGAATGGACTACCAGAGCAACAGCATCTAGTGTACTACGCCTAGCCTTATACGTAAACTGCAAGGGATCAGAAAAAATGGAGGAAAATTGTGTGATGATGTCTAAAGCGACTGGTTCTGCAAGTTTCAATAGTGCAGAAGAGCAGGCAATTGGACGACAAGATTTTGGACCAGAAAAGGAAGGTTTTTTCGGGATTGGAGTGATTCTCGCTGACCTTCACTCATCAGGGATCTTAGACTCCATGAAGAACAAGTTGATGAGGTGTTTCACTGCAGGTGCTAGCTGAAAAGAGCAGGATTTCAAGAGAAACGGTGAGATCCCATCTGGCCATGCAGCTGTTGAACCTTGAGCATTTTTAAGATGTTTCACCATTGTTTCCACAGACGCAGGAGCAAAGACACTTGGTAATAAGGAAATGGCGTTTGTCGGAAGGCAATGGAAGTGTAGATGAAGTTTGCATCTAAACGATCTAAGTCTAAGTCAGCATCTACATGTGCTAGTGTGTTGCGTTGACGCTTAAGACTCTTCCAAATGTCATCCGAGGAGAGAGGAAAGGAAGATTTAGAAGAAGTAAAGAGCTGACTGACAAAAATGTCGTTAAGCCTGGAAATCTCACGCTTTATTAGGACGTTCAAATCCTTTAATCTATCTCGCATACCCCGTTTGTAGAGCAATTTCTTTTGGCGTCTCAAAGTTTTTAGGTGGGGAAAAGAGATTCTGTCAGTGTCAAGAGGACAGCAGACAGTAAAATGTTGTTTAAAAAGTTGTAAGATAACTGGAGCATGACTCGACATTCGAGCGCTCAAGAAGGGCAGAAAGATTTTCAGATATGACGGTCTGGAGCAAAGAAATATTACGCGGAAACGTGTCTCGAACCTTTAGTTTCCTCTCGGGTTTTGCTAACAGCCAAAATTTAACACGCAAGATTTATCACTGGAGTTATACTGGCAAATATCATCAAAGGGCAAATTTCTTTGACATTAGTCACGTTTTTCTAAAAATTAAACAGAACAGTTTGGTAGAAAAGTCCCCCACTGTTTTTCTTGATATAAAAAAACAGACTAAGGAAGAATACGATGTCCATCTCCGCGAAACAACTGCAATCTATCTTGCAGCAACAAACAAACTCAGTTCGAGGTGGCTCACGTCCATGTGCAGGGAATGGGGAAGAAATAAAGGATAAGCTGGGAACATTGGTCATGCAAATGGGTGCTAGGAGCAACTGAGGCAATAGCTATATCGCTAGCGAATCTCATTCTGTGTTGTCAAAAGGTGCTTATACTAGCACTATAACTTCCGTAGCGATTGCATATCAAGCCCGCCACCCTGTTGAGAGCAGTTGACTCCGTGCAAATGACAGTAATTTTCATTGCCAATACAAGCGAACATGCGATTCCCAGGAAGTAATTGAGAATAAGACAACTCGATCGCTGGGCCAATACTTTTATTTGCCTGACGTTTCGAGATCCGTCGTGGATTCGGCATCTGAGACACAATCAGAGAGCAGTAGCAGATACGGGTAGCGTATGCGCAGGAGTTTGCAGTATTTATGGGGTACAGTCATAACTGGAAACATACAATGACAATTAAGGCTTATTGCTTTCTTGCACGTTGATCGTTTGTTGAGCAGCATGCGGGCTCTGACCTGCTTGACTTTCATCACGGGTGGTGGACGCAGGCGTTATGATTGCCCGGCCATTTGGGCCTCCAGTATTGGCGTAGGGTTGCGCGGTGACTTGTCCGTTTCCCAAGTGGTGACTTGCTTTGGCCTAATTAAGTCTCACCACCGAATCTGGATTGGACAAATCGTTGCACCTGTTTATGGATTAGGGGCTCGTGAACCATGACTCAAGTAATTCTCGGCTCACCCGATTGTCAACTCTTGCGAGAATTTCGGCCTCATCAAATATGAATATGTGTCCGGGTCTCTTCGAATGAACCACAACTTGAGAATTGGCATCATTTCACCACACTGCTGCAACGTGTTCGGTAATTCGCGTCTTGAGACCTCAGCTAGTTTTTCCGACATAGTTGCTTTGCCCGCAAGTGCACCAGCTCCTGTAGACGACTCCAGATTTTTCGTTCCATGACAGTGGGTATTTTGGTTTCATTACTGAAAGAGGCAATGCCACAGCAAGAATAATCTGGAGCCATCTATGACATCTTGTGTAGTTGTGGGCAAAGCAACTATGTCAAAGAAACCGGCAGACGCCTCAAGACGCGAATTGCTGAACATGCTGCAGCAGTGCGGCGAATTGATGCCAATTCTTAAGTTGCGGATGTGGTGACTTAAAGATGCCTCCATTCTTCCGCCCACTCGCTAGTGGTCTGCTGTTATTTTGCGAGCCTTACTTAAAAGTGACTTGTTGAATTTTAAGCGTATTCTCCGATCGTTCGCTTCGGCTGGTTTTGTTGTTTCTATGATATTTGCTTTGTTAAGTAAACAGCAGGTGACAGTATTGTTTCGGGATCAGTACGCTTACTTTGCATAATTGCACACATATTTCGTAGTAGTTAACATGTTTTCTCTCCAAAAATTTAATGAGGAGTCCATCCACAGTGCACTTATCACAAGGATTTCTTTAGCAGCGTGTGGCCACTTTCAGTTTTAATGGTTTTGTTCACTTTTGTTTACTTTTTTTGTTAGTTTAGTTTTACTCTTTTGGCCACATGCGGTTGCTTTTTGGCTTAGAAGCTATTGTGAGTTTAAGAAAATGGGGGAAAGCCTAGATTTCATGGTTTTACTTTAACCTCTACAATTCAATGCATAGCCGATATACAATTGTATCCGATTCGCAGCTACTAGTGGACAGATCCTATTTCCTATTGGTTGTATTTCCCATTTTGATTATCGCGCGCCAAACATTAGGTTATGTTAACAATTATCCCAGTTATTTTCTTCTTATATTCCTTTAACTTTTAAATTATTTGTTCCTTCTCTATTAAAAACCTATTACCACCGGATCTGTTTTACATATTGCTGGAGTTTTTCTTTGCTTTAGTGAACGCAAAATGAGCCTATCATTCCTCAACATTTTACAATGCTCATGTAATTCACGGACCGAATTCTTTAAGATGTCGTCCATCCCATTCACCCTGAACTAAGTACCATGTCGTCTTCCCGTCCGGTGTGCTGAGGCTTCCGATTTATCTTTTGCCGTGCATTGCTATTTAGTTGACCCTATCTTGCATGTAAAGAAACTGAAATACAGAAACTTGTATCGGAACTGCCTCCCATCTTGATGTGCACTTTATGTAAACCTTCACTCTTCTGCTTATTTATCCTCCGGTCTCCGTAAGTAGAGCCATTTTCACTGCAAATTTGAGTGCTTATTTCGAAATGAAGCATTTCCCTATCTGCCTCTAGAAAAAGTATAAGTATAACCAGGAACAAACCTTATCTATCTGAAAGTCATGTTTTAGAAATATGCAAGTGAGCAGCCCAGTTTATACTGCTTATTAAGGTTTACTCAAACGTTTAAATTCATGTTTACCATACCCCTTCATCACGTGTATATCCCTTTGCTAAAACCGATTGTCTTCGTTGGCATATGTGAATTTCTCAAAGGATTTAGTAAATAATCTTTGTAAGGAACTGCGTAAATTAATTTAAGTCCACTGTTTTTATTTACAATTGTGTCTTTTTACGGGTGAATTTATAGTCGTGCAGCAAAATGGCCAAGTAAGCATTAACGACATGCAAGTTATGGACACGGTCATTTAATAAGGACAGTTTGTATAACTGGTAATTCTTTAGGAACCTAGGCAATCTATAAATCATTGAACAACTTTAGAACGTTCGCTTAGTTTGCCAGGGGCTTGTGGACAACATACCTATTTCATAACGAAAGTTCAAACACATTTTATTAAAAATTAAAATTACTTTGAACGCCAAAATAATTGGCTTATTAACTCTAACAGGCTTCTTTAAGAACAGAAGACAGTGCTGCTACTCGTTGGTCGGTACAATTTCATTGACTTAGAGGACTGATTATAGAAGTCACCTTGTGTGGCAGTCTAATTTATACGTCACTTTTACGTACGTTTCACAGAAACGTCTATAACCTGAGCAATCACAGCGCACTGTGTTCCTATATTTAAACCTAAAAATCATCTTGCTCATGCATATGCTCAGATGCGCAAACTTATCCTAAGAAGGCATTATTCCGCGGGGAGGAAATTAGGTTCTAACGAGTTAGTCATCTTATCTTCGCTAGAACACACCGCTTAACTGTCATTGGACAGTTATGCATGATATCTAGATTGCATGACATAAGCGATTTGTTCTAGCAGTCGATAAACCTTTTTGTGCGTATTTATGATTAAATTGCTCATAATCATAGCTTTTAAAGGTAGCTTTATATACATTTACCGAACGACCAAGGAAATATCGTTAACGTTCTTTAGATGTGGCGCCGACGTTAAGTCAGTAGGAAGATTTGGATAAATGGTGTGCACTTTTGCTTTATCTTCTATATTATATTTTGCTAAGGAGTAATTAGGCTGATCATAAACACTATAACTATGTTTAATTTGTTACTTGCACGCCAAGATTAAAATTGCGAGAAAACTGTTTATAGAAAAGGGTAAACATCTATCACAAGAGAAAAGTTTGAACTTAATGAGCGTATTTTGAAAATTGAGTAGAAAATAATAAACTATAGGTTTTTAATTAAATTCAATAGGTTAGATGAAGAACCCTGGCATTTAATTTGCGATTAGGCTACTTTCTTCTGTTTTTGTAGAAAATGTATATAGCCACGTTTTTGTTGGCTGTGGTTTTTAAGATTAATTTATGAGATCTCAATATGAGAAAAGCATACTTTATTTAAAACTCCTTAAATTTAGTGACTGCTACAAAGAGTACAATGCGTTAGGGGTGGTATTAGGAGTGTCAAAACAAAACTCCTTATGGACAAGGAATAGGTGTTAAAAGAGGATATATTGTACCGAGCGTCTTCTGAAATGTCCCGTTCCTGTGTTTTTTTCTCACTCCACAGTGTTCTAGACTTCTTAACTTAAAAATCTCATTCAAAGAGATATTCAACCAGAATTCAGATTTTACAAAATGGGAGTACATCTACCTGAGTGGAACCAATTGGCTGTCGTGCGCTCTAGCTTATAGAATCGTAACCATTGTTGCTTAATAAATAATTCAAAAAGGAAATTAATCCAATAAACTAACGGTCTGCGACAAAGAAAGGATATCTGGCTTGGAAAACCAGAAACATCATCAGAGGACACTTTATGGAAACTAACGTTATCACTTTCTGGCTCTGATCATTGCGTTTTCAAAAGTTCAATTTGCAAAGCATGATACTATCGCCTGAAGATACCTCATATAATTCTTCGGGAAGCCATGAGACCGTACAAGTCCCGTTAAACTAATTGATTTACACTAAGTGCCCTTAGGGAACATAACTCCGTGTCCCATCTTCAACCTTAGCCGCAGACCAATCGTTACCCGTCAGCCTAACTTTAACTGTCCGTAGAACGGGCGCTTTCTATTAATTACTTCTTTAACGGAAAGCAGGAAAACGTCATTATGAATGATTTCAACGGATGCATGTTTCAATCGCAGTGTTGATAGTATCACTAGGTTAAATACTTCAGTGTTTCGCATTTCTTCACCAGTGTTATATTGCACTCAAAGATTAAATACAATACTTTTCTTGAGCTAGAACTAGTAGGGTTGTTTATGTTCACAATCGATAACAACGTGCTCAAAGCGCTTAGGTAAATAACTGTATGTCGATGAAAAGGATGTACCTGACGTCTCATCTTAGGCAGTAGCATGTAAGATGTGAACAATATAAATCAGGCCACCCGGTTTAGTCTCGAATCAGGAACTAAAATTGGTTTACACGTTCGGCGCCTTGCTAAGCAGCAAAGCTGACGGAAACGTTGGTACGGATGTTCATCAGGAGAACAATTGATCCGACAATGTAACAAAGGTCGCTTATTTGTACAAATAAAGCAGGAAGGATGTCCGGTGAATTTGTTTGGCAACAAGCGTCTACAAATACTTGTGTGTACGGGTGGCTAGACAACTGTCAAACAAAGCATGTGATCAGCAGCCACTGCCTTGGTATCAGACAAATACTGCTGTTTGGTTGTGTGAAGTAAGTTGCCTTCGAAGATGATATGATGAGAAGAAAGATCTTACGAAAATCGAGCTTAACTCGTGAATTTTCGAACAGGTATCACTTGTTCGTCGTAAGACTAAATAAAAAGTGAGAGCTAGGAATGTCACACGAGAGGTTTTGGGGGCAGAGGTTACGACGAACGGGGTGAGATTGGGTGGGGAGGTTATGGCGACTTAACTCCTGCGGCGATAGGTTGTACTGGTGAAGGGAGGGAGGTGTTAACGTTTGGACTGTGGGTCACCTGTTTGGGGGAGGGGGGGGGTGGTTCAGAGTCAGTTAAATTCTACTTGACCGAGCGCGGACAGCCTGCTGTTTTTGCAGGCTGGGCCCAGATTGGTCGACCATGCGCAAAAACCGGTAAAGTGTGAATCAAGCTCTACGTGTCTGTTAATATTAGCCGGGCTCGAGTGTCACGCCTCGATGAATTCTCTCGCTTGCCACGTATTAGCCATGGCGATCACCCCGGTGCCATCCCAATTGAATCGGTGATCACACTTAAGGGAGTGCGCAAATACGAGTTATCAAGGGTCCCGTCGGTGAATGGCTGACTAATATTCCTTGATGCGAGTCTCAAGGCATCGGCCTGTTAGGCCAATATAAACACAAGGGCAACCATTGCACGGTATACGGTAGATGACTTTACTTAGTTGTTCCACCGGTAGGCGGTCCTTTACTCGAAATATGTTTGCATGCAGTGAGGATGCGGACTTGTGGGTGATGGAGATGCGGAAACAGCTTAGTTGACGAGAGATGTTTTCAGATATTTCATTCACGTAGGGCAGAGAATAATATTTCCGTGGCACTATATCTTCATTGGGAGGGACGTTTTGTGCTTGACCCCGACGTCTAAGGCAACTTTTGGCAAGGCTTGTCGGATATCCGTTGGCCCGGAAGAATTTGTACAAATACGCTAGTTCTCTTTTGAGCAAACCATCATTACTGCAATAACGGTGGGCCTGTTGGAATATAGTACGAGCACAGCTTTTATGGTCCGCAGGGTGTATACACATGCATATCTAGGTAAGGGTGAGTTCTGCAGTGGAGTCCTTTCGGTAGACGCTTGTTCCGAGTTCGTCAAGGAATGGGAGGGTATCTCCTGTTTCTCTTCGCGGGTAAATTGTATTTCCGAAAAGACCCCATTTAGACTCTGGTGCAGCCGTTCGACGTCGCAAGTCTTTATAATGACGAATGTGTCGTCTAGGTAGCGGAGCCACATTTTTGGTCTTACAGCTCAAAAAACCTCCTCTTCTAGTCTCTGAAAGACTAGTTCGGCCAGTAGCCCTGATATTGGCGAGCTCATTGGGGTGCCCTTTACTTGCTGATTTTACTTGCCATCAAATGAACAATAGTTCTTGCGAGAGAGCTCAAGCATGTCCAACATGTGTTGTTTTGGAATATCAATAGGATTTTCATCTAAGCACTGCTCTATACTATCAATGGTGAAAACGTGCAGTTCAGAAGAAAACAGGGCAACAACATCGAATGACATAATACATTCGTCAGGACTTACTTGAAGTCCTTGAATTCTGTGACACTGTATTGCGATCCATCACTCAGGTGCTTTAGTTTCCTGTAAAGCAATTTGACCAGGTTGTAGGTGGGGGATCCAATTAGTGGCACTACCATCCTCAATAGTGCATTAGCCTTGTGCACTTACAGAAGACCATATGCATGTGCGATGTGAGGGCCGCTAAGATTGATAAATTTGGCGTCCCCGGGGGTGATGAGTTTCAACCGAGAATGTTCGTTCACCTTCTTCTTTATAAAAACAGTCTGCTTTTTAGTTGGGTCCGCATTGAGTGGCGTGTACGCCTCTATGTCATCGAAGACTTGGTTTGCCTTGCTGACGTACACGGTCTTGTCCATGGCGACAGTTGCTCCATCTTTGTCAGCGGGCACAAGGATTATACTGTCATCAGCCTTCAGTGAAAGTAGCCCCTTTCTTTCCTCAATAGCTAGGGTTTGATGTTGATTCCTCTGCCGGAAGAGACCTGTTGCGCAGCTGCGTATGTCCGCGCACATATCGCCAGACGGTGGAGGCCAGTAGGAGAGACTAGAGATTGGCTAAAAAAGGGAATCGGTGTCGCATCGGCATGATTTGATTTTATTCCTTTTGACAGGAGGTTTGATTCAACAGATGTCAGTATCCTTCGCAACAGGCTGAAGACTCTCTTCAACATGCTGCTTCCCTAAGTAGGAGGGAGAAGTGATTTAAGCTTCTCCTGTAGATCGGCTCGCTACTTCATTCTGGCATCCCTTGTGGTGGCATTTATTCTTTTCAGTACCTCTTCGAAAAGATTTACAGGCAAACACAAATACGAGGCAAGCGAGAGAATTCATCGAGGCGTGACACTCGAGCCCGGCTAATATTAACAGACACGTAGAGCTTGATTCACACTTTACCGGTTTTCGCACACGGTCGGCTAATCTGGGCCCAGCCTGACACAACAGCAGGCTGTCCGCGCTCGGTCACGAAGAATTTAACTGACTCTAATCCACTACCTCTCCCCCAAACACGTGGCCCAGAGTCCAAACGTTAACACCTCCCTCCCCTCACCAGCACAACCTATTGCCGCAGGAGTCACATCACCATAACCGTCCCACTCAATCCGACCCCGTTCGTTGAAACCTTTGCCCCCAAAACCTCTACTGCGACTTTCCTTGCCCTCATTTTTCCTTTTGTCTGACAAAGAACAAGTGATAACTGTTCGAAAATTCAGGAGTAAATCTAGCTTTTCCAAAGATCTTCCTTCTTTTCATACTGCTGATTGCTCTAGAACTCGAGATAGAATCTTTTGGATACACGTTTATCAAAACGATTAGCATGAGGCAACTTTTTGAATCAGAGCCATAGCTGAGCAGAAACAGAGAGCGTAATGTTATGAAAGAAAAGACTTGATTGCATAGATAAGGAAGAAGGATTATCGTGCGCCGGATAAATTTGTTGATTGCCCCAAGCTTTCGAATTCGTACAGGAGTCCATCTTCAGCGATAAGAATTGGCAGCAAAAAGGGGGTAATTATAGCGGATGTACGCCAATCACGTGTCACAAATCGTCAGTTCATGAGAGGTAAGAAACAGCAAGCAAACATGGAGAAGAGGGGGAGAAATTATAGGGGCATAGGTTAATTAACTGACCGTGATGTTAAGACCCGTTAGCAACGAAAATAGGGGCAATTATAGAGAAGTTGCGCCGATTAACTGCCAGTGATGGCCGCCTGTACTTGACTGCGCAGGACTCTATATGCCGGCTCTCTATGTCACTTAGGATTGGGTAGCGGTCGTAACCCGCTGCGAGGGTGGGCGGGACGGAGGCTATCTGAAACAAAAACAGACTACCCGTGCTCGGCCAAGCAGAACTTTAGTGATTGTGCATCCCAGCGGACACGTGGCCCACAAGCTAAATGTTAATACCCCGGGATTCACTTCACTGTAACTGAAGCTACCATTTGTCAGAGGTGATACATTTATCCCACGTTGTGAACCTATTGACGCGACACTCATGTCGCCGTAAAGTTACCACCTTCCCCCTTCCCAGCGGAACCTACTGACGCGGGCTTCACTTCACCGTAACTGAAGCTATCATTTGTCAGAGGTGACACATTTATTCCACTTTGTGATATGCTCATCAGCCGAAGTCACTTGGCCTGGATTGTGAACTGGGGATAATAGGTCATCCGGTATTCACATGCCTTGATGTTATACCTTGGCAATTTCACTGCTTGTCATGTAAGAGCGTGTTCGACCATCGATTTCGATTAAATACATAAAATGCACCAACCGGTTGGCTCAATAAGGCCGAAACGGATTCGGTTACATACAAGCTGTATGAGCTAGGATACTGCTGCTACAGGTACGCGCCTATGCTTAAACTGCTAAATTCTAGCAATCATGCTTACTGAGGCCAGGAGATAGTATACATGTGCTTTGTAAGAAGTCGCACCCAGTATGCACCCCCAATCTGTGTGAGGTAATAGTGATTAGCATTTGTATAATAAAGTGTTGTGTGTTAGTTTGACCATCGCAAGCGAAGATGTCCACCATTTACTCAAGAGCAGAGACGGTGACTGTGGTCAGGTATAGTGATAGCAGGCGTGCCACTACTTACCCCACTCAACCCTCTCAACTGCATTTAAGCGGAGACAAGACAAGTCAAGATAGCCGCACAGAGGGGGGGGGGCGTAGGCCGCTGCCGTAAACACCACCTAAGCTAAGTATATAGTGACAGTCGACTTTGCGCTGGTACAACTGCGCTGTCTACTCTCACTCAACTATAGTAGGCATATAGCCTGATTCCAAGAAGCCAGGCCTCATTCTGCTAAACAGCCATTACTGCTATTTCTAATATTACTGTTTGGGGTACATCTGAGTAATATGTTCACTATGGTTAGCAGCAACTATTTGTATCAAACACAAAATAAACACTATTTCTGTTGTGTAACACCATGAACTCGTCTCATTTGGATTAAACGATCCTATTCCAGTCATTCGCCTATTCTTTCTATAACCATACTACACTTCAGTTGTTCACGACGACCTTCACTTAATTGTATTTATTCTACACTGCCATTTTACTGATAGTTATTTAGCGCTTCTCAACCAATCCACTATGTGTACAGTGCAATCTTTATGTAATGCACGAGCTTGAATTCGAGAGGTGTCGTAAAAATTTGCTCGAAACAACAATTTCTACTTCAGGGTTACTCCATCTTCTTATTCACTTTCGTCTCATCAGTCCGCTTTAGAAATTCACAATCTACGTTAGGAAACATGTAATTGTAATTTGCTAAATCAGCAAAACGTCTGTCACGTTGAGTCTTTTGCCTTCCCGTAAAGTTGTTATTCAGCTTTTGCTTCAGTCTACTGGATGAATTACATTGAGTACATGCTTACGGTCTTTGAAGTTGTTTATTTACTCCTCAGATACTGTGGAGGAGGTTGTCCACTCCGGTCTCTGAGAAATAGCGTAGGACCATCTTGTCTGCGTTTTCGCGGTTACTGTCTTTTCAGTCGTAATCAATAGTTCCAGCTGAGACATTTTACCTGAGGTGTATCCGTGACATTTATACGACTAGAATTTTGTTCACTTGAACTTGCTTCGCACTATAAATTGAAACTATGAAATTTGATGTGAGCGGGTGTATCTGCCTTATCACAATTCTGCTTAGTTGGAAGGAGCCATCTTCGTCTTCTCAAATACGCTGAGGACCGGATGACTGATTATCCAAGCAAAACACAGTTCAACCAACGTGTACATAAAGTGGCCTTGTGTTACATCTAAGGTTGGCATTATGCACCGACGTTCTACTAAGTGTGTTAAGGGGCTATAACTGGAGATATGACTATCGATCTGTTCCTACTAATATTATAATATTTCCCCATATACTTTTTTATATTCTCTTTTGTATTTCCTCTGGTTCCCTATGATAAAGGTTCGCAATGGCGTGCATAGCGTCTAACGACTACCTTTGATTATATTGATTATAGATTATACTGAAATGTTATATCGTCTATTTTCAGTGTCTAATGCTATTTGACAACTGACACTCTTGAGTTGGACATTAGACCGATCGGATCTTCAATCCCAAGGCAACTGTCTACTCTGCTAACAATCATAACCGTGTAAACGGCTGTTTATCTCTCACGAGCCTAATTCAGATGCACGCGAAAATCTACACACACATTCATTATAATGCTTGGCAGACGATTTCAGAATGGTTATCGGGCGCTGTATCTCCATCGGACTTGATTGGTATGTGGCATTCAGTTTTTTGATAAACCATTCAAAACCTGTAAACGTTGCCTGTTAAAGTTTTTAAAGGGGAGGACAGCCAATCTGAATGTATGAAATCATGTACAACCACCTGTAATGAATGTGAGAATGGTTGATTTGGCTAGGTTCGTAGATGGATACCAACGGCAATGTAGAACACTTCGGTGGTTCAGCAATTATGAACAACTATCTGTGCTGGATGAGAAGTTGCTATTTTGAATGAGCGTGCAACAACAGCGAATGCGTCGCGTAAATACTGCAACGTCCATATACCAGAGCACCTTATACAAATTCTGTATTGAAGGAGGAATAGGAGTTTTAAACCGAAAATTCGAGTTGATGAAGCCTTGGTTCCTTTGGTAAAGTCTCATTCTGTAAAGCGCTACTGAGTATTAATCAGCAAAGTCAAGAGCACATGTACCCACTTCAAGGGCTATCATAAATCGAAAGCCAGATTTACCCCTTTGGCAATAGCTATACCGCATGCATGGCTTGCAGCTAACCTTAATGATGAAAGACTGCCTCTTCAGCATCATCACTGTGCAACTGTTCATTTACTATGTGTTGAAGAATAGACACCATAGTTTGAAGAAGGTGCTCAAATACCGTTAAGTTTCTTATTATCTCGAAACAACCAGGTGCAGTTCGAGAACTGTCCCAACTAATATGGTCATTGATCATTAGCTTTATCCAAAATCGACTCAAATGACATGACGAACCACCTGCCAGATACCTTGCCCTGGTAAATAACCAGAGGTTTTTCTCAGTGTCCCCATTCGTCTAGCATTGCGGAGGGCGGATCCGCCTTTCCTTCATACTTCCTTCCTCCATAGCTCGGGGATGCTAAAATTCATAGCTCTATTTGCATCCGCGATTTCCCATTCACGAACAATGTTGATGCCTGCTTTACCCCTACACAGCTTAACTGGTTTCTGTCGGGAGACAAAAATTATTCTAGCGTTCGTAGTAGGTCGAGTGCACGCCACGTCGGTTCACACCGTCGTGACGGCGTGCGTCCATGGCTGGGAACTGGGAAGCGCCTCTCGGCTGCGCGAACGAAGGGTGGGATAGCAGGGGGCATTTTAACATGTCTGTTGATGGATTTGGAGGGAGGTTTCCAGGCCTTCAGTAGTTATCGCCCCATTTTATAACTGGCTCGCGCCATCATCTGTGTGCCTGTGCCTGTGAAATTGAAATCTTCGCCTTCCTCCAGGGTGTGGGTAGCGATCTGGGACAGTGGATCACCGTTCTTTACTGTCCTGTTATCTCCATTATTCGCGAGCTAAGTCGTCTTTTGGTCTGCCCTGTATACTGGCAAGAACAGTCGCGACATGCCACTTGACAAACTACAGTAGATTGCATATCTGATGCAAGGTTGGGAATTGGAGGATTTAACGCACACTTGAGGTTAGTTAGTGAGTTCATTGAGTTGAATTGGGTCGCAAGATGCTGTTTACTAGCATTTTATTACGTTTAGATCAGAATACTGGGAGAAAATATAGGCGGAGATGCGCGAATTCCAGCGTTTTTTGATATCCGGGAAATTTCCTATGCTATCAAACGCTGCGGAAAAGAACTTCTTGCGTGTACATGTTGCACTATAAAAGAACATTCCTGAAGAGCAAAACCATTTTAATCATATCTGTTCACAAAACGTAAAATTTTGTTTTGCATCCATGAAATTGAGGTTAGTGTAGTTAGAAGATAGTACATTACTTTTGGGAATAGAAGAAAGAAATGTTTGAAAATTTATATTGTGCAAATATGCCAAGTTTCGCGCCATAAATTGAGGAATTAACTTTTGAAGCTTTTCTTTGCATTACTCCATATTAAATTTCTATTTTATATTTAATGGGTTACAGGCAAGGAATGCGTTTTAGAACTTTATTAGTATATGGCAACCAAATTAATTGTACAATTGATATGGAGTTGGAGACAGTTAACATAACAAACATTTGACAGAGTTGTCACGGGACATTGCGAAACGGTTTTTAAAAAATCGCCGTTGATATTATTGCCACTCCTCTTTGTATTTGTAATTGTAGAACTTAGTCTATAAGTAACCAAATATACAAAAAACTGTTCTGTTTTAGATAAAACAAGTAGGTCTTTCATTTATAACAGAAGTGATATCGCTAGTTGTTAGGGAAATCAATCCACTGGCCAAAATTTCACATTCTGACCTTGACTTTATCATCAAAAAAATTAAAGTACGCAGAGGTCAGACGCCAAAATATATAAGTAAAGTTTTTTTGAAGAGTTTACTTTTTGCAGCATTTTTGTAAATTAACCTTGAGCATATTTATTCGCCCCTTTGGTAGTAGATGTTCATTTTTCTGGGCAATGAATTAACATGATTGGGTGGTTCTGGAAGTATGACATACAAAGACAGCTGCAAAAGAGAAAATGTTTAAAAGCTAGTTATTTATCTAAAATCTTTTAAGATACATCTTATTTTGAAGGTTTTGGTAAGCACATAGAATCTACTCATTATTTATGTTCGATTGACGAAAGGCAGTGAAAATTGTAAAGTATTTTTCAGAATTTCGTGAAAGATCTGAACCTCTTCGTAATAAAAACATCAAAATAGTTACAAAGAAATATGATGGAAGGCGATAACTCGTAGTGTATAATAAAATGGTACGTTTAGAATTGTTCCCGACAATTCTATTTCAATTAATTAGTCACTGATCGGCATGTCCGCAAGTGAGCTAAAGCAATATATTACTCCTCTGCTCTCCCAATGGGGCATATCAAGCGAAAACGCGGTTGACTTAGTCCAACATAAGTGAAGCGATGCATAAACGAAAGAAACAACTAGCAGTTCCCGTGAAAACATGTTAGAATACATATTCGAAATTTAGGCTCTTCGGTAACAGCCATACACTATATTGCACGTAATATGGAAGCATATGCATTCGAAAACTTGACAAAACAATTATTTTCCTACGTAATTTTACTTGTGCTGCTTTATTTACTCATTGGTTTTGAATGAATGGGCTTCCTCTTTATGTAAAACTTAAGTTTACCTAGTACGCCAGATTTCCACTTTTTCGGAATTTTCCACTTTGTTAAAAAGTTGTTGTTTCTATAAAACGTTATATTCCTTTATAAATCATTGTATGCTATATTGTGAGGAACGATCATAACTTTATTGCTGTAAGACTTTGGGGGCCACAGCTTGGGCTGCGTTTGAGTAAGAGGGAGTTTCTCATAAAAATCGTAGGATTGCATGAGTTTGGTCACCTAATGTATGTCAGACTGCTCACATACATCCACTCGGTCTTTTATTTGTATGATCCGAGAACGCATAGGAGCTTTCGGACGATGAGCAATACCCATGCCAAGCTCTGCAGCGATAGGTTCCGTCGCTTCTAACACATTCTTATGTATGGTAGCATATGCCAAAATGTTGGTGGTTCTCCTCCATTTGTTCCCCGTGGGCGCGTACGGAGGCAGTGGAGGACGAAAATTTTCGCGTATCCTTTCCTCACCAGTTGTTCCTAGAGATGCCGTTCTTTTGTAACTCGGCCCTCAGGTTCTCTGCAATGGGTTTTTACCCTCTGGAAGAACGCTCTAATATAGCCGCGTTTATGCGCCATTGGGTGGTTGCTATGGTAGTCTAGTGCCTAATTTGTGTTAGTCGCCTTTCTATACACCGTAGTGCTGCGTTTTCCATTTGGTTTACGCGTGATGAGGACCTCACGAAAAAGCTGTTTTTCGGCGTTTTCTTCTTCCCTTGTGAATTGAATATCAGAAAAGATGCCTTTAAGCAGTTTTTTGGACGTAAAATATTCTGCTTCTTCCAATCACAAGGAGCATACCTTTGAAATATCGGCGCCAGCACGAAGGTTTGTATTGTTTGAAAGCAACTTTTTCTAGCTCTTCATAGACCAGTTCTGTGATTAGACTGGATAATGGAACACCAAGTGACGTTTCTTTGATCTGCTCGTATATTCTAGCATTGAGAGTGAAACATTGCTTTCACAGAAGACCGAGAGTTGCATTAGGTGGTCCATTTTTGAAGGACCCCTCGATTCGTCGTATGTCTTTTCGAGTCGTTTGCGTAGAACATCGCGTGCCGGGTTCGATGGGATAGATTTGTAGAATGAAACCACGTCAAAGATACCACCGTTTGGTCAGGCTGAAAGGTTCTTCCCCAGATAGCGGCCAGAAAATGGTAGGCCCAAGTGATTGAGGTTCTCGAGCCCTCTCGAAAAATGTTTTATTTTAGGGCAATGCATCTGGCTAGAAGGTAAAGCTGACTTTCGACTCAGTGTGTATATTAATAGTCACTGCGCGACTATCTCAGTAGATTTAAATCAAGCCCCTAAACAAAACAGACTGAGTGCATCCCGTCACACAATCGGGAAGACCCTCTACCATAGACAACTCAGCTGATTGCAACTGGCAGGCTGAAAAGCCCCTAGTTTTGGGGTTAGAGCTTTGGGCTTTTAGCCAAAAGGACGCGGGTTCATGTCTTAGGTGGCTACAAACCTGGATTTGGACATAGCTCTCTGATCGTCTGCCGTATGAATTAGATGGAAATCGTTTTGAAATTTTGATATTGCAACAGAGTGCGAAAAAATCTTCAAACTGAACAAATCGTCAATTTTTATCTGGTTGCCGAGGGGAACAAAAGTGCAACGTACTGATTAGCCCGATGTCTTTGACGATCATTATCTAGTTTCAGAGGTTGATGCGGCCGCAGGCATATGTTCAGAAAACTCACTGTGTTCCAATGTATAACGGGGCTCGTTTGCCCGATAAAAATACTTTGACAAACTTCAGCTAGGCTAATCACGTGAGAAAACTGATCAAATGTGAAAGAAACGTTACATTGCATGTAGATTTTAGTTTACTTCATAAACCATGTAATATTGGTTGGCTAAGTGGTCTTCTAATAAAAACTGCTCCAATAAAATATTGTGACCAGTAACTTCCATCATATAATAATTAAATAATCAAATTCTTCCGAAAATGTTGTACTATGACTAGTAAGTTGCTATTTTGTTTGAATTATGATTACCAACGGTAATGAATTTTAAACTACAAAGTTTATCGTATAGCCTCATTTGTATGTACAATTTACCTTCGCAAACCAATCTTGCTACAGCTCTAGCTAAAAATATTGTTACAGTAGTCACCGGGTATTAAGCCCATTTCGGGCCCAGACCAAATTGGGCTTAATAAGCGGCGGGCGCACTAACCGGAGAGTCCTATTTCTTGATTAACAAACGCAGGATAGGCAATATACATTACATACGTACTGCATTATGTGTAGAGCTCGGTTATGAATAAGAAAAGAATGCTGCTTGTCTGTATTTTACTTAATAACAGAAGCAGAAAAAAATATTTGCGACTGGAGATTGGCCAAAATTATCTAACCTTTTGCGCACGCAGAGGGATGAGAATCTCACTCTAACATTTTGGCAAACTGAGCTTCGTAGCCGGTGACTGGGCTTATTAGCCGGCGGATTTTGCCATGTCAAATTCTGTCTTAAGCTGATTTGGGCTTAATACGCGACTAGGACTATTGACCGGCGACTTCTGTATAAAACTACGAAATTTACATCCGTTTCGCAAAATAAGGCACTTTTGTTAGCAAAGGAGGACATTTTGAGCTTGAATACTTTTCTGTTCCTGCATTATTAATTCGACATTAAGATTGTTTGACAGTGGTCTGGACATTATGACCTGCTCACCATTTACTCTTGTTCGGTTTACAGCGAGCAGAAGAAAGAGAAAAATAAGCATCAAACCTTTCAGCCAAAGGGCTTTCCTGAGCGACACGAAGGGATAACTCAACAAAATAATAAAAAACACGGAGGTTTGCATAAAATCCACAGCTGGTATGGAGAGAAGTCCAACCTCAGCTTCTGAATTTCCGTTTCTTTATAGGTTAGGTAGAGTGCTTGTACTGAGATAACAGATATCTGATATCAGCAGAACGTACATATGTCGGAAGCTTAGGCGCATAGTACAGGAAATATTAGCACACATTAATTCAGACTGGAGGAGATGGGAAACCTCAGATATAAGTTGATTAGTGTGATGCTTGAGCGTTTTAAAGTGTCGCTGTACTAAAACATCAGCTATCAAACCATAAGAAACACCGGCACCTGAAGAGAGTATTCGGAGAGGTCTAACAGATCTGAATAATTCAGTTGACTCATTTGTGAATAATTAATTGCTTTAGTGGGATTCGAAACCACATCAGCAACGAAGGCTTTAGTACAGCCAACGCTCTAGCATTGAGCACAAAGGCACGCCGAAGTTTTGAATTGAATCACACTTGGGTCGATTTACCCGCCCAGTCTATTGCTCGTATGGAATCGGTCACTACAGATATCATCAGTTGACTGATCAGGCAGGACTTCCTAAGCCATCCTCTAGGATCTGTAGTGACTAGATCCACAAGAAATGCCCTTGTGAACGCTTATTGTGACCAGCTCCAGTCGAGAGTACACCCGTGAATGCTTGCTCATTCCGGCCTCTGGCACAGCCAATCACAGACCGACTCACACAAGACCTCGTGTGACGACGGCCAAGCGAACATAACTTAAGACGCCGTTTGCTGGCGGTCGTCTGACAGCCAATTTCCTACTGCTTATTCTTAATTCCTTCTGTATAGAATATACTTTTCCTTCCTTTGTGGCCTTCCCATGTCTTTTCTTAAAAAACCGGGCCTGAAGATTGCAGTCGCCAGGGTTTACCTTTCCTAACCCCTTGTGATATTGGTGACTTTCCGACGTGATCTGAATTCGCAAATTTTGATGTGGCATTCTGCCCTACGATATTGGTGGCTTCCCGATAATGGAGATTTTCCAGTGTGATCAAAAAGCACAACTTTAATCTGGCTGAGCTCGAGCATCATCGAACCTCCTTCGAAATTTACTGATTTTACTGGTCACCTTTTGGTGACCGCGACATGGAGAATTCAGTCACCGGCATTTTGTCTTGAAGTGATATAAGGAATATCAACCTTGTTCAGTTCATTAAGTCCGGGCCATGGTTCCTTCCCAATCTAGAAGAGAAATCCCACTATGAATACCAACATCCAGATCATCGTCCCAACAACTGGTCCTACTTCTACTGCCAACAGTACCTTTTAATTAACCGCATACTGACACGTCATACTGATTTGTCATTGACGTTTAACTGAACCACCGCCTTTCTCCAACCCCGCTGCAGCCTGGCTCATTCATGCCAGCCACAAAGTAAATTAAGTATTGGGAACCATTCAAATCTGCCAACACCCCCCAAACAATTAAGGTGCTTGGTAGTCATTCTGGTGGATTCTCGATGATTGCTTAGGAATTTCTGCCTGGATAGTCAACTAAATATATCCATGTAGGTGGATTCAATACGTGCAGTAGGCTAGGTGGTTTAATCAGCCCGAGTGTGATTAAATTCACGACTTTTGGCGTGCCTTCGTAGCTCAATTGGTAGAGCGTTGGCTGTACTAAAGTCTTCCCCGCTGTTGTGGTTTAGAACCCCACCGACGCAATGAATTATTCACAATTGGGTCAATTGGAGTCTTTTTTAAGCTAGGCCGGAAAATACATTGAGAGAAGTAGTGAATGAGGAGGAGAACGCAAGCATCTAAAAATTGCCAGATTAAGGTTTGGGGGTATGTGATATAACCGTAATCGACAGATATAATGTATAAGTTTACGAATTTTCACCAACGGGGTATCAATAGGAAGAGTAAATGAAAGTTTAGATGTTAGAGGAACGCCAAAATATGGGAAAAAGGATACCTTCTTGACCAGGCTGTCTAAGGGTTCAGGACTGGGAGAGAGTTGGAACTGGAAAGCAATACTGCATTTTGTAATTTCAAAAAGCATGTTTATTTGAAAAGTCTATTTGGCAAACATACGTATTCGGCCACGTGCAACTGCAGTGATAATGAAAATAGGAGCGCTGGAAAGAGTTTAAAAACGTTATCAAACAGAAGTTAGTGTTTCTGAAATATGGACATCTTGTTTTGCGATTGAGAGAATTTTCATCTCTTAATTTCTTATCGATGTTAGAGGAAGTTGCAGCCTTTAGCCAAATCCACAACAAACCGTTTACTTACCTTAATAGCTCATTGAGTTCGCAAATGTTAGAATGCTGTATGTTTACATCCTCATTGTTTGATATGTTCCTCTTGTCTGTCGTTGCGATTCACTTTACAGAGCCTTTGTGATAATTGACTGACTTACTTTTTGTTATAAATCTGAACAGCGTCGGAAGAGAGAGGACTTCCGATCTCTTATGTGATAAATGTTTTTACGCAGCAGTCGGAAGTCTATTTTTTATTTTCTGTATAGTGAAAGTCGTTGATTACATTATTTAACAATTCCTTTTTCATTGATCTCGGTTAAAGACAGGCTTTGTGATTTAACTGAGAATTACGTTAAGTGGCACAAGGAATAGCCCTCCTCTTCACCAGGAATACTTTACTGAATGGTTGGTTGATGGCTGACATTTGCATAAATAATCTTTGAATTTTCAATAGCGTCTCTTTCTTCCCAGTTACTTCCTGGAAATTGCATTTTTGCCTGTAACGCTAAAAGCTAGCGTTTTACTGCATTGATTGGGTTTTGCCAAACTTCATAATTACTTTTCAGGTTTTCAAGTTTTTAACCTTTTCGTGGAAAAAAATGAATTCGTTTTTTTTCTTGTCGGAGACCATGAAGGTCCATTGACAAAATTTTTGATTGGATGTGTTGTGGACAAATTGACACTAGGGAATTGGCTCTGTGAAAGAAGTAGCAAGTTGTCAAAATTGTTCCTTTGGTACGGGTTCACTCGTGATAGACTGAAACCGTGATGTCTGTAATGTGCGACTTTATCAAGAATCGAAATCGGCAGATGGTTTATATAGTTTTTTTGCGATTAGGCTGTGATACTTCTGTCTGCAGAAATACGGGGCGATTTTTAAGCAGAAATAAGAGAATATTAAACCGTCCAATTTTCAGTCGATGACCGCTGATAAAAACCAGTTATCAAACTGAAAGAACCGAAAATTCGTGTTGGCAAACGATCGCTTTCGGTCATTCATCGTCAGGCCAGTACATGACATGGGGAATAAAATTACTCAATTAATTACAGCGATTATATAATCGTCAAATTTAGGGAGGGGGGAGGGGGAGGAAAAGGGCGAGGGTAATTAAGCAGCTGAGTTTTCCCTCGTCTCCTGAACGCGGGCGCCTGCGCGGGTAGGACGCTGGTTGCCATGCCCAGATGAGACAGGGGGGATGTTCTCGCGGTCCGCGGATTGAGTTCTGTATGTCAGCCGCGCAGCTTGCGCTTGACTATTCTCCGTAGCTTCGTCTTCTTTGGCTTCAGTAGGTGTTGGATTTCCGCGTGCAGTCGCCAAACTAAGACGGATGAAAGAACAGAATCAAGCCAGGAAGAGAACACAGTTGGAACCGAAATGGATTAAGTCAGTACCCATGGACACGGGGGCCCCAAATTCGCTTACATGAAGTGATCCAAACACCTAAAAGAGAGGCAAAAAAACTAACATTAAGAATACATTAGATTTAACCCAACTGAGTTCATTTCGTCTAGACAATTATACATGCTCTTGATCCTTCACTCGGAAACCAAGTTGCTTCCCTTCAAGTAACCTAGATTGGAGGAAACTGGTTGACCAAATAATTCAAATAGCACAATGGACTTATCATGGGATCAGCGCATGGTCACACTGCCCATCAAACATGAAATACGCTCGTGATGGAGCCGCTGAAGAGTGGAAATGGCAAAGCAGCTGAATAATAGGATAAATGGACTCGCACGTAAAATGCAGTAATGTTGGGCAATTTCTGCCAGGAAGGAGTCAACAGACACTACCCTCGCCATATTCACCTTACTGGCCAAACTTTGAAAAGGGGAGTGCAGTACGTTCGATTGACTGATTTTTATCAGTCAAAATCATGATTTTATCCAGTGACTTTATGTTAGAAGGAAGTTTATCTACGTAAGAAAGAGAGACAGTTAGAGTATATTTATGTTCCTGCTCATGAATTTCATTGCTCCTCTTCACTCCATCTTGGCTACTTGCCAAAAGTTCAGGCAAGAAGCCATAGCATGAGCAATATAAAATTATATACCTAAAAACTTGCCGAGTTTTGTCACGTATCCTGTTTTACTTTCGTTAGAGTGGCAATTTGGCAGATCAGAAAGGCTGCGGTTAACTTACAAAGCGTTCGCACGAGTCGGCACTTGTCCCAATGAATATGGAAGCGCCTCCCAGCATGGCCGAGCAAAGATGATATCAGGAGCATAAACGGCGCAATTCTTGTCCATATTGTTATTTTCGGACATCACATGGGCCCCACCGAAGCCTTCAAGGTGATTTTTAAGGTCCCACTAAAATATCCAATGTTCCTGGGCCAGCGCCTGCTAGCAGCAGCAGAAGCGACCACTATCAGACTGACTACACCGGCGTTGTTTGCGCAAAAGAATTTCCCACAAGCTCCACGTCCGGCATGGTCCACAGCCACTTAGTTGCAGGTACTCGTCCGCGCTCCCTTTGTCTCCTACCCCTCTTCCTCCCCCTTCGCCTAGATGAAAATTATTGACCGGCTGATTAGTTAGTATTCCGTTCCTATGTACGTGTAGTGACCCGGTGAGAATTTATTTGAAGCCTACGTTTGCTCGCCAACTACTCTTCTACATTCTCTGATGTAATTTTTTGGAAATTTAACTTCCAATTCTCTAGTTTGTTTACTGGTCTAGATAAGACTAACCTTTAGTTTGTTGCCGCCTCGTCGGTACCACTTTCTTAATAATCCTTAGTGTCTGTTCTTCCCACCTCTGGCAGACACTCAAACGAGCTTTGCCGCGAAGTCTCTGACTTTAAAATCGTCCGTGACGAGTCTTGGACAAGTGTCTTGACAAGTCTTGAGTGCCAAGAACTATTAGGCACAATGTACTGCCTATTTACTGCACTTGCTACCTATGGAGATCAAACGGTGAGGGTGCAGGTTAACACACGATAGAGTTTTTATTTTTCAACTGACCAATTTATACACTCCTTTTGTACAGAATCCACTTTTTTCCCACCTTATGTCGCACGTACTTTCCTACAGGGAACCGGGCCTGAAGACCCTAGCGGCTAGAGTCTTCCATGTTAACTTAAGCCACCACGATATGATCTGAACTCACAACCACCAGATGTTACTGAGATTTATCATCGCAAAATCTTCTTCGACTTGAACTAAATTTGCCTGTGTCATCTGATGCAGCCACGATATAGAGAATTGCGTCACCGACATCCTGCTATGAGGCCATGCGAAGGTCATTAACCACTCGCAGCCCATCAAACCCAGGCTATACTTTCTTCCCCATTTAGTAGCGAAGTCTCTATATGAGTGCCAGCATCCAATATCCGAATTTTCTTCTACTGCCAACGGTATCTCTCAACTCAACTCATATTGAAATACAGATTTGTTCTCGACGTACAACTTAATCACCGGCTTTCCCAAACTGCTCACTCTTGCCAGCCCCAGCTGAACGCGCTGTTCACAAACATTACCATTGGTACGTTTCTCATTCACTCAGTTCAAACATTTTTTTACCGCTCCGATTTTTTGCATATATTCTCCGGTAGTGCTTCTATCGTAAATTCCCCATTTTCACGAAGCTGGTATTTCTTCACTGACACAAAATTGTTGTAAAATTAAGCACGATTACTGTGGCTGTTGTGTAAGCTCATCCCGCTAATAAGTAGCTTTGATTGTCAATGCTGGCCAACAAGGTGCCAGTGCAGTTTCAATTTAAGTGGACTCAACAAGATTCAAAATCGCATCAGCATAGGCGGCTTAATACAGCCAGCGCTCTACCACTTGAGCTAAGTAGGCACGCAGAGTGCACACTTGGATAGATTTGCCCGCTTCGCCTACTGCACGTACATATTAAATAAATTGACTGCCCAGGCAGGATTTCCTAAGTAAGCATCTGAAATCCACAAGAACGACTGACAGCCACACTAAAGTATGAGGAGGGTTTGGGCAGGCATTTTTGATTGGATTACTTTAATATGCAAACAGCTGATTACTAAAAAATAAATCTGTTCAACTAAGTTTTTTGAAGGAAACCAATGCACAGAAAGGAACAAGTCTCACGTGTTTCGACACCCATGGAATTTATTACATGCCGCGAATCAGAACTTCTTATTTATACGTGTTGTACAACAAATAGCCATTAATAAAGGCTAAAAAAGTTGAAATTACATAACATTCAGAGAAATAAACATAACTCAGCTTTCCTGAAAATAAGGTAAATAGAAATCTGAAAAATCACATCCTTTTCGGACAAGTTAAGGGCGGATTCAGTTTAAAAAAATGGATTTGCATATCTGCTGCCATAAAATTTAATGATAAACGTTCGCGGCTGTAGTTTGTTTTATCACACCGATAATTGGAGTCGTAAACCAGCAGATAATTGAAAATTTGTGGCCTGCCGTCAGTTACCCTTCTCACGCCATATAGGAAAGATGTCCAAACAATTTATTTCTAGCGCTCACAACGAACAAATACAGAAACGTGAAGCAGAACGGACAGGAGCTTGCCCGTTTTCGCTACATTTTCGTTCATATTTTGCCAGTCAATTGTGCATTTGAAACCCTAAACGTAAAAAAAAGTTTCCGAAAACCGCTCGCGTATAGGCAGAAAAGCGAGTTTTTTAAATTTTCAGCCATGGGTTCATCCACAATCTTCAGAGCAGTCAAAAAGTTAAAACTTTCCTATTGATACCTAGAAATAACCTAGATAAAAGTTCAATTACGCAGATAAGCGACGTCATGGTATCTAGTCTAAGCGTTTTTTAATGATTACATCACGCATATTAATTTTTGAAGTTTGTTGTGGATCTTCTTTTGTTCGGCAATGAATTCCCATGTCTAGGTGAGTCTCAAAACGTGAGCCAAACAGACTGCTGCATTAGAAAGTATGTATAAAACTTCAATATTTCAGCAAATGCTTTAAAGGCTCACCTTGTTCTAAAACATTTGATGAACACATACAAGTGAATCGATTATTAACGACAATCGACTGAAAGCTGTTCGCTTATATTCCAAGAACGATTTGAATTCGCCTTAATCCAGCAGCCAAAATAACGACAAAGAAATGTGACGAAAGGCAATTTCTTTTCACATAAAAATTGAAAGTTTTGATTGTCCCTAAAAATTACATTGAAATCTAGTGGTTGTTTCCTGACATGTCTGGATATGAGCTTATGAAATAACTTATTCTTGTGGCCTTTCAATGGATGCACTCCAGAAAAAAAGCTGGTTGCCTTAGTACAACGTACTTCAAGCCATTTGTAAATGGCAGAATCGACAGGCAGGAAATGCTGGAACTTTGGACTGTTTATTGACGGCAGTTATTTAAATTGCGCCTTATGTCGAGCAATTGATCTACCAAAACTCACCAAACACCATTTTTAAAGGTAATCCTACGAATACAATAGCCGCTGCATAGGGACACAAAACTTCCATAGCACGTACATGTCGAAAATAATTGCTGTTTGATTGTTTATTCCTCGTAAGTATGTGCAATTGCCATTCAGTAGCCTTAATAATCCGTCGTTGGTGCGTATCTCTAGAGAAATTGTTTTGCCATATTTTAAAAATCTGTCAGAGGTAAGTAAATAAGATTAATTTTATTCAAATCTTTCAAGGTAACAAATAAGAAAGTAAAAAACCGATGATCATCTGGTAGATTCTTAATTGATTGCTTATGAAATCCTGCTTGTGTGGTCAGCCTTCGTTGTTATAATTGGTGGATTCAATAAACTGTACTAGACTGAGCGGGTAACTTGTTCCAAGTATTATTTTAACTCATGGCTCTTCGTCACAACGGTTTTAATGCAGTTTGTACCTTTACTGTCATTTGTTCACATGCCCCCGACGTCTTTGTGTTTTGCATAATTATATCAAAGGAATGATTAATATCAGTCAAAAAGACTCATAATTATGTGTATGCATTGTTAAATTTTGTTCACGATCCTGTTGTCAACATACGCGAATCTTCAAAGAAGAAGATGTTATCACTGGAACAAGAGTTTTATTTACCGACGTTTCAGATTTCCTCGGGAATCCTTAATTATAGGTGATGATAACAGGGTTATCGTCATGCGCAGATTCAGGATTAATGATTAATGATTCCCGAAAGAATCCAAAACGTCAGGCAAATAAAACTCTTGTTCCAGTGATAACATCTTCTTCTTCTGAACTGCTTTCTGGGACTCGGATCTTCTCTACGATTGGCAATAATTGAATGTATTATGAAATACACAGATCTTTTATGATCGAGGAAACAAGCTGGTGTCATCTACCGTACCATACCATGATTTGAGATCTTACAGTTAAAATAATGCGTAAACTGGCCTCTTAAATGTGTGAACACAATGCCGCTGTATCATGTGTCAACGAACTCTCGCAAATCGCTCCCAAAAAACTAGGAGAAATTAATGTCCTTGATGTCCCCATCATTGTCAGAATTAGCCGCAAGCCAATTTATAAGATAATTTAAACAATTAGCTTGTCATTTTGTGTGTCAATTAGCCTGCATGTTCGTCGCCTGTCAAGCTAAAAACAGTTTACCTAGAATCCTCTAGACTGAGTTACCCCATGCGTTGCCGATTTTTGCATCCCGTGTTGCTGATAACATGGTCTATTCGGCAAAATACTTGAGCCTAGAGTAATTTTGATGTTACATACAATGGTCTCCTTTATATATTTATGTTCAACTACCCGTTTGTTTAATGCCGCAGAAGTCTTTTTTATATTATTTGAATACTACAAGATTTCTCATTGACAGCAGATCCCTTAACTAATGACGTATTATGACTTTCAAAAAAGTACCTGTTACTGTAAAACAGTCTATGCTGCGCTCCTCAAAGGAGTGAAGCAGTAACAAAATGACCGTTCTTCAAAAGAAGGCATATTGCAGTCTATGAATTGATACATATTGACATAAAAACAATTAGATTTAATTATTAGGAACTTTGGCAGATTTGCTTTATTTGAGTTGACTTAATTGTAAAAAAACTCGAGGCGTTCAGTGGGGTTTGAACCCGTGTAGTAGAGAGGGCCTTTACGCGAAGCCAAAGCTGCCAAACCTCCTAATAATTAGGTTGGCATAGTAGTCATTCTGGTAGATTCTAGATCATTGCTTAGGAAATTCTGCTTGGCCAGTCAGCTTGCTGTTCCGTATGGGTGAATTCCATACGAGCATTACAGTTGGACGTTACATCGACCCCAGTGTGATTAAATTCATGGCGTGAGGTGGGGCGTTTTTAATTCAATTGGCTAGAGCGTTGGCTTGGCCTAAAGGCCTTCTCTACTATGCGGGTTCAAATCCCACCGAACGCCTCGAGTTTTTTCATAACTGGGTCAACTTGAATTAGCTTTCACTTGCACCTCATATTGCAAATAATGAGAAAGTAGCTAGAATTCAAATAAAGCTAAATGTTAAGGTTCTCAAAATAGAAGGGGGATAAAAAAGGTAAGATAATGAAATGTTATATATATAATGTGAAAGATAAGTACCTACGAACAAGTAGACTTTATCAGTGGGGCATGCATTTTATTCGCCCGACGTTTAGAACTGCGTCGGGTTCCATCATCAGAGAGAACAACATATAAGTACGAGTTGACTGCCTATTTGCAGTGAAAACAACTTAAAGTTTGTCAGACATAGAAATAGACAGATTGCATAGAGTGGTTTGTTCACTGTGGGTATAAAGCACAAAAACAAGTCCTAGCTGTTGGCTAGTATAAGATTAGGTCGGACGCTGAACTCGGAAAATCTCATTATTGTGTTAAAGTTAGATTATATTTGCAAGCCTATTAAATGCATATTCCCTTAGAGCGACGAACGCAAGCATTTATCTGTAAAATTATGTTGTCCTTTCTGCGTCTGCGGATGCCGTTATAACCAAAGGCATTTGTTAGGATGTCAGTGGACACCATGCACTAACTGTTGTTGACCAGCGCGCTGCCAGTTCGCTGAATTTAATGGCGATACACACTATTAATTGTCAAAAACTCGCAAAGGTTGCCGTCGGCGGAGTGTACTCACTCAGGAAACTCGTTGCAAATCTGAAAAATAAGATGTTATCACAAATGTAAATAGCCTACCAACATGGTCGCTGGTTTTCCAACACCACAAACCGAAATTCTGGGCTCGGTATGTAGATGACACCTTCGTCGTCATCGAACGGGATCAGGTGCTCACGTTCAAGGAACGTCTCAACAGCGTCTTCCCGAACATCCAATTTACGATCAAGGAAGAAGAGAACAACCAGCTGGCTTTTCTTGATGTCCTCATTTGTCAAAAAGATAGTGGTGATCTAAAGACTAAAGTATTCAGGAAAGCGACAAACACGATGCAAGTACTGAATTACAACAGTAACCACCCAATCAGCCACAAACGCAGTTGCGTAAAAACACTCTATCGGCGTGTTGAGACGCACTGCAGCGAAGAAGAAGACAAAGTTGCCGAGGTAGAATACCTCCGACGGGTTTTCAGAGAAAATGGCTACCCGCGCAACTTCGTCAACCGGTGCTTGTGCAAACGAGCTGGCCAACAAAAGCGCACCGACCCCAAGATTTGGCGTTCGATCCCGTATGTCAAAAACGTATCGGAAGCAGTCGGGCGCCTTCTCGCACCACTTGGAGTTGGAGTCGCACACAGGCCAGAGGCAACCATAAGGCGTCAGATAATGAAGCCGAAAGACCTAATGCCACGGCAAGAAACATCTGGGGTCGTCTACAGGATCTGGTGCAGTTGCGGTCAAAGCAACTATGTCGGAGAAACTGGCAGACTTCTCAAGACGCAAATTGCCGAACACGCGGCTGCAGTACGGCGAAATGATGCCAATTCTCAAGTTGCGGCTCATTCGACGAGACCCGGCCACACCTTCAAATTTGATGAGGCCGAAATTCTCGCAAGAGGTGACAATCGCGTGAGCCGAGAACTACTTGAGTCATGGTTCACGGGCCCCCAATCCATCAACAAGTGCAACGATTTGCCCAATCCATATTCAATCCTGAGATTCAATGTGGCCAAAGCAAGCCATCACTTGAGGAATGGGCAGGTCACCGCCTCATCGTACGCCAACACCGGGGAGCCAGACGGCCGAGCAATCATCATGCCCGAGTTCACCGCCCGTGACGAAAGTTCAACAGGTCAGAGCCCGCGTGCCGTCCAACAAGCAGTCCACGCACAAGAAGGCAATTAACGTTAATTGTCGCTGTATGCTTGCAGTAATGACTGTGTTCTATAAATACTGCAAACGTCTGTGCATACTTAACCTTTCTGCTACTCATGTCTCTGATGACGAATCCGCAACGGATATCCAAACGTCAGGCGAATAAACATATTGTCCCAGCGATCGAGTCTTCTTCTTCTTCTTCTAAATTGCTACCTGCGACACGGATTTTTGCTTGTATTTCCAGAGTGTCTTGTTATCATATTGATTTTTGACCCCCTGCCCTGAAGCATTTACGAAGGCCCTTGCACATACAAATGTTGCAACTTTTTATTTTCAGTCATATAAACAGTTCTGTGAATCCTGCAAACAACTTTCAGGATGAAATTTAACTTGGTCGTGAAGCGCATATCTGGGCAGCTTATTTTGAATAACTGAGTGGATTTAATCAAAAGAAGGGCTTTGCTTTGGAAAATTGCCCTCTTATTTAGAGCGATTGGGGGAAATAGGCTCTCATTTCGGCTGAATCATGAGTACGTTACATAAAAGGAATTCCGTATGCTATAAGAAAAGACTGGACAAAACTTTCTTCTTATATGCATTGTGCTGTTGATGAATTCCCTAGGTAGTAAAAAAAGGTGGAATAACTATCCCTTCCATCACTGGAAACGTTTGTGCCAAGTTGACCAAATGGAACTTCAGTGAAATTTAAGGGATTAAATTTATTTTCAGAAACAAGCAGCGTTAGAAGTTTTAGAAATTATATTTAGCTATTCTGTGAAGTTTTTTGTACAAAATGCAGTAGCAAAAATGTCTCGTCGCGTTTTTTTGAAACCTCACCACTGACCTTGCACATAACCAAACTTGCCATAGATGTTACCACGAAGGCAGCTTATTGAAGGACTTTTTGAATGTAAGTCATGTAGAAATATAGTTTTTTTGTAAACAATACAATTCGAACAAGCATTATTTATAAACGGTACAGACAGAAGAATAATAAGTATTTCAAAAAATGGTCATGTAATTGGCCTGTTTTTTCTGCATTCGACGTTCATTACGGATTTTGTAATCAATCTCTTGAAGCGAAAAAATAATCTGTTATAATGAGAAAGGTACGGTCCTTCATCTTCGGTGAAATTTAAGCAATTTGCTTCCAAGAACTTAAAGAAATTATCAAAAGTCATCAATTTGCCTGTAAGATTACCTCGAAAAAGTTTGCTATACGCAGAAATTCGTGAGTTAAATATCCAATAAAATATTTTTTGTCAAGGTTACCTATTATGGTTTCTTCTTTTATTAATCTTAGGAATAAAAATATGCGTGGTATCTAGCAGACATGTTGTATGCTCAAAATTGTAGTTTGCTGTTTTGAAGCATTTGCACATTCGACCAACACGGCCATTGGCATTGGAAATAATATCCAATAGCTCGTTTTTTTCGGTCAATGCTGTTTTGTTATATCTTATTTTAAAGGGTTTGATGTAAACGTCGAACAGACTGACAATAAGTAAAATTATCAATGAATACACAGCAAACTATCGAAATGAAGAGAGACTTTACTTCAAGATATTCAATAACTACGTATCCGATCATTATCACATATCCAAAATATTTTGACTAATGTTCTTTTTATATAAAGAAAGTGGTTGCTTTAAGTAATATACTTAACACACCATTTAAATTTATTGCTGTAATTTATAGCTATTTTGACGTCTCAACAAGCTGGGAATTATTGAGAAAATTTTATTTTTCTGAACAAACACTTTGTGCTTCTTATAGTTCAGCGATGATACCCATGTAAGCGTTAAGGAAGTCAAGTTAAGCGAACGAACGTTTTCGATTAATTCATCATCAGGCAATACAGTAATATAAGGGAGGGTAGAGTTAACGAAAGTTTTAGGCAAACCAATCAGCAGTAACAAGGGGGAGAGAGGGGAAGAGGTGTAAAGGGATCAAGGGGGTTCAAGGGGATGAGATTCTAGTCTTAATTGGGGACAGAGAAATGGCGGTGGGGGGAGAGGGGAAGGAGTCAGACAATTAGTTAATGTCATCCAGTGGTCCTCGTCTCGGGTTTTGTTGGGTTATGTGAGGACGCAAGGTGTCAACGTCTTGAGACTGTGTCGGTGGCCTTTGGATGCTTGATGCCGCTGTCTCATCATTGTTTCGCGACGTAGTAAGAGGCGTGAGGGCGGATGTTGAAAAGGCTTTTGGCCACAGGAGCCTTAGGGCCGCTACAAATGCTTTCTGTGCACATAAAATTGGGTTTGTGAGGTGAATGGTGACTGCTTCTGCCGTCGCAAGTATCCGCTGACGCAGGAACTTAGAGTGTTTAGCCGGAACTTTATAGATGACTAAATGCTTGGTTGACGTCTACCCGATGAACGCTGTCTACCAAGTGAGCCAGAATTGCGCTTGATATCGACTTAGTTTCGCCTCTTTTTAACCACGCAGGGTGATGCTCTCGCATGCGCTTGGATAGACGTCTAATCGTTCGACCAATGTAACTTGCCCCACAGGAGCATGTAAAGTTGTAGATACACATTGATGTGATCTGGAACGGCAGTCTATCCTTGCCTTCAAGGCGAAGAAGTGGAGTGCTTGTGAACAATAATCTTAACTTTGCTGCTGTATATGTACGCGCGATTGTAACGTTCAGACGAAGCTGTAGAAGTTCGCTTGCTGGATCACCTTGAAACGGCAATGTAAGAAATACGGTTTTCTTCTCAGCCGTCGGTACCTCCGGTCTTGGTGGACGTTCCTCCATAAACTTATCGATGAAATTATCGGGAAACCTATTTTCTTGTATTGCCTGATAATGAATTAATCGAAAACTTTCGTTCGCTTAGCTTGTGTTCTTATAGTTCTTTTAAGTACTTAATATTCCTAATGGTGCTCATTGTTATTGATAAGTTTTCGTCAATGCGTTCCCGCTGGTATGGGAGAAATAAGCTAACATGTAAAAATTTAGGAAAGTTGCTTTTAAGGACTACCAGAACTGTATGTATATATGTAACAGGATATGTTGTGTATACATGGGAAGATAAGGCAATCTCGGGGATCGTTGTTTTATCGTCCTGACGGTTCAAAAGCGTACAGGGTTCCATAATCAGAGGTGGTTATTGTACCATGCCTCACAGTATTTATAGGTGTTGGCAGTTATAGTCAATAGGGGTTAAACCAATGCAGAGGAGGGGAAGAGGGGGTTAGGAGGGATGCTCAATCATCGTGCCCTGTGAAGCGCAATAACCTCATTCAAGCAGTCTCCCATCGGCTTCCGGTGTTCACACTTGTGCAGCTGTCATTGACCGAAGCTGCCATCCTAGGTCGTGAATCCTGCTTGCACTCCTAAGTCCATCTGGTTTCACACTTGCACATTTCAATGTGAAAAATACATTATTTGTTTCTCTGCCGAATGCGACAGGTGCTCGTGTACAACCTTGAGTTACCTAGAACTGAATGATCTCGTTTTTACCTGGATTTTATGTAAGTTCTTCATCGTATTTTACGGTGAAATAGATCGCCGTGAAAAATAAAGTTAACTGTGTCACCAATTGCTTTTACTTATCAAATGGTTTGCGAAGCGAATTCTGCTGACTTCAGACGGAAAATTTTCACTCGTGTTTTCAGAAGTCACACATAGCCTCTTTTAGTCCGCCCTGACCGAGATACTCATGGTAATTTAGAAGTCCGGCTTTTACGAAACGACAGCTTTTTCTGCCCGTGTCATCGAGAAGAACTGGCGTGGGTGTGGAGGCTCGGTAAAGGCTTAAAATAAAAGAGAACATAAATAAACCGCGTGTGGGGCATATTTGGACAATTAAATAGAGTGAACGTTAGGTTTGGTAAACGCCCGAAAAAATGTTTTTAAGCTGTCAAAGAAAGTGCTTGATATGATTTTGCATGTTTTATTTGTACGCATGGTTCATATTGCATATGTAGTGGATTTCTCTCAAGCAAAGATATTGCAAGTGATTATTTTATTTACTGGAGAATTTACCGTCACCATTTCATTATTCCGGTAGTCCACTTGCACATAAGACCTTTTATCTATGGTTCAAATGACGGCCAGGTGGTCACTTCACTTCAACTTCGCATTTCTGTATAGTACACTCACCACCGCCTTCAAAGACTGAGACCGACTTATTTTATTGTCGAACACGCATAAAACGCCATCTGACTCTCGCGATAGCCCTCTTTCAACAGCCATGCGTTTTCAAATATTCCGAAGCTTCCCTTTGAAATTAGTGAAGTCACACGCCGCCAAACATATACCAGAACATAACAGAAGAGTACATAAGTAAAAGATAACTTAAATTATTATCCCCTTGTCGTGTGTGTATCTTAGCTCCACAAACAAATATTAAATCTACGCATACGCCCACCCTTAGTCAGTTCGGCGATCGGATGTCCTCAATATTTCATCATCCGGCCTTTAAAGTTATGTAGATAATCTAAACATGAGAGGTAAACAAAGTTGATAATTGCCCTTTGGTTAATACTCACCGTTCTCAGGCCGTCGAAAACGCTGAAACCCAGAATCCAAGCCTCTACAAAAATACAAAGCCACTGGGCTACCCCTGCGTCCAATCTTGCATTTTAGAAACTCACACCATTGCAAAATGGCGGATAGAAAGGCCTAAGCCTTATACATACCTTCAAAAATTGAAAAATACCCTTGAGTTTGTTGACACTACAGCATGAACTGTACTCCAGGGATTGACCACTAGATTGTGATATTTAGGTCCTCCTTAATCTCTGGAGGCAGAACTTCAGCAATTGCGATACACAGGGTGTGCAAATGGAGACCTAGAGGGATAAATCTTTCGGAATATTAAAAAACCCCACGGCAAGGCTTACTACCTTGACTGCGGAAAAATTAAGTCGTGTTCAAAAACTACCTTTCTTACGAAAACACAACCAGAGAAATGACAAGACGATGGCCAAGGGCAGTATTCATGAGCTGTTCTCGCCACTAACCCATGCGCACTCGTCACGAACTCTTGCTTTCGTTGAAGGCCACACTGATGTAAATTAACTCTTGCACCTGCTTTTTTGGAGCGGGATAGAATGGCCGTAAAACAAGGCGCCTGGAAAAGAGGATGCGTGAACACATACTGAACTAGCTAGGTAGAGGTGAAACGAGATCGGTTTCGAGTTCTATTCCCGCACATCTAGTCGATACTTATCACTGAGTCAATCCCGACTGAAATTCCACTGTTGTCTACCAGACACCAACCAAAGTCTCTAAGGATCTACGTCAATGGCTGCTACCAACAGTCGAAACAGTTGTTGTACGGTTAATAAATCCAGTGCTGTGCTGTCAGAAGAAGCTACTACAGACGCTATCTCTTCCATGGCCGACGCTGACTCCAGCCGATGATCACACGTTGCCCCATCTCATGCTGATAGCTTTTCATCCTACGCGCTTCACAGTAAAGTCCACTCTCAAAACTTGACCCATGAACATTGTTCACGGTCTATCCTACTTCCCCCTTCTCCAGTTCCAATAACCTTAATGTGCCTACCTCGCCACGCGGGTGCCGTGAAAAGTACGAGTTTAAATTATAAGACATGTATAAACCCTGTTCAACTGTCATATTTTCATTACCTATGCAATTGTTTAGGCCCGATGCTGAACTACCGGAAACATATGTTCACCGAATTAATTTTCAAATAATAAAAGCCTTATGCCAAGACAAGACATCTACAGTGCGGCAGTAGATTTTTATGTGCAATTAGATTGCTTTTGTTATAAAGATAATTGGAGATAGTAGCAGCAATTACTACTTAAAGAATTACATAGCACCGGTTATAACTAAAAGCCCGCACGCGTGCGCACACAGGTGCGAGGGAACTGGCTCATTAATGGCTCCCTAGGGTTGCCTCCTAGATATTCTGGTAAGGAATATAATACGTACAAGCGAACATGCGAGTCCCAGGAGGTAATTGAGAAGAGGGGAATGTTATCGCTGGGACAAGACTTTCATTCGCCTGTGCTACATACGCAGGAACTTGCAGCATTTATAGGGCGCAGTCATAACTGTATGATCAATAACGACAATTAATGATAATTGCCCTCCCGTTTGTTAATCGCTTGAAGACTGGCATGCGGGCCGGGACCGGCTAAACTTGCATCACGCGAGGTGGGAATGGACGTGACGAGTACTTGGCCATCATGTTCCCCAGTGTTGGCGTGAGACAACGCAGTGGCCTGTGTGTTCCCCCAGTAGCCACTTGCTTCGGTTAAATTGAAACTCAGTATCGAATATGGATTGAGCAAATCATTGCACTTGTTTATGGCCTAGAGGCTCGTGAACGATGACTCAAGTAATTCTCGGCTTACACGATTATCACCCTTGTGAGAATTTTGGTCTCATCAAATTTTAAGGGGTGGCCGGGTCTCGTCGAATGAGCCTTAACCTTAAGAATTGGCTACTATTTTCTGACCATGTCTCCGATGAAGAATTCACGATGGAGATCGTGATCAAATCTTCTTCTTCTCGAATTTTAAACGGTCATCGTGCTGTTTTTGATAGAACGCGGCCGAAAAATCCTAATGAACCCTCAAATTGACTGATTTACTGAAAGTTTGCGACTTGCTTCTGTGGAAATTAAAAATCAGCAGTTTCTATCAACAACAGAGCACAGAGAGGATGCTGTGGATCCCCTGGTAGCTGTTTCAAACAACAGCAGAATACCGGCGATATACCTATCCGCGTTTTAGCCAGTACTTATGCTGTCCATTTCGTGTTATCTGTAACTCCCGTGTGTACTCCGGTTGCCTGTTAGATGTTTTGTTAATATGGAGTTCGTATCTCCAATGAAGGCACGCTTTTCCTGGATACACTTAAGCTCCCACAAGGTTTCAGCCTCTTTTCCTGAGTTCCTGTTTGCATTGTGTATTCATCCTTAACTGTGAGAAAATTTGTTAGGTCGTATTTCAGCGCAAGCCTATCTGAAAAGTAATAAAGTCGCCAGCCAAAATGTAACGCAATGTGGATTCTTCCCACTTTTAAATTAGCAACACCCTCCAAAAATGGGTGTGTTTGCTTTCTACGGCTGGCAACTGGGGACAACAGAACATAATTAGTGCAACCAAACGAATCAAGTGGATTTAAAAAAATTCCATTCCAGAGAGGAATGGTTTCTTGAACAAACTGGCTTCTTATTCTTTAATTATAACTAATTTTCATGACAAAATAGTCGACAGGAAATACATCAAAAATTGCTTAAATGACGTAAACTTGCATTGTTCCAAGTGCATAAACTTATTGCTGTAAAAAGCCTAGCAATGCGCACTTCAGTGATAAATGAAGCAAGCCACTGCTTACGAATATAGTTTAACATCGAAGAGCCATTTAAGTTTGAAGTAACTTTCGTTTCTTGCTAACTCATTACAGAAAACGTATTAGTTTTAGATTGATATTCTAAAAACAAAGCTGAGGTAAACGTGTATAAAAGGACCTATTTACGAAATTTTCAGTTTTATGTCGTGGTAATTCTTTCCTAGAAGTATGAATCTAGCATTTAAGCTTCAAATCTCGTTCATTGCATCCGAATTAAACTATATATAAATACATTTGGGCAAAGCTAATTTAAGTAGTGCAGCTCATGAACCCCTAGTTCCAGCATTTTGTCCCAGAAAAACGGTGGTTTTATGGGTTATGGGGTGGGAAAGTAGGATAGGCTGTGAAGGAAGTTTATAGAAGTAAGTGGAAAGTTGAAAAATACAGTTGGATTTGTTTCGCGTGGCCACTGGGAGTAAGTTGTCCCGCGTCTAAATTGAAGACGTGCGCGGCGCTTTGCGCCGCGGACATTACTTATTAACTCCAGAAGATAAGTTGGATGTCAGGTAAGTTGAAGTAGACGGCCTCCTAAGCACTCTTTTTATTGTTTCAGAGATTTCAAGAAACCTACATTTTCCACCAATACGCTAAATGATAATGCAGAATAGAAACATCTACAGACATAAATCAACAACATTTCTAAATATGGTTGAATAAAGATGCATATAGTAGTTATTAAATTATATTCGATTGGCTTTCCTAATTCCCCACCCCTAAAACCCTATAACCGCCGTGTCCGTAGGTAAAAATGCTGGGACGAGACGGTTTATGAGATGCACTATTTAAAGTACTGTTGCCTACACGCGTCAATTTATTTTCGAGAATTAGGCTGATATTAATTTAAACGTGTCACATTTTAATCATGCTTTACTGCAGCTGAATTACGCGTGCGTAGCTTTCCTATTTTGCCTTGTTTTATTATAATTGGCCATGCTAAACATACACCACTGTCAACGCGTACATGGTGTTTGGAATATCGTGCAACATCAATGAGTAAAGTATGGAAAACGTTGCAGCCTATAATTTAACTAACCTTCGCTTTTATACAGCAAATAATCACCTTTTCAATTATAGAGAGCATATTGTTTAAAGCAACATTCCCAGACATCAAAAAATTCGTTAAAATAGTGTTTTTGGACTTGATTTGTTTAGTTTAGGAAGCGCTTGAAATCGCTTTTCCTTTTATCGTCACTTTCTGCGCAGATCCTTTTGTGTTTTCGGAAAGAGGGAAAAGGGTTCAAGCATCATATCAAAGGAATTAGGCTCATATACGACATTATTTATCTCAGTGTCGGTCAAGAACGCAACTCTAGGTTTCCCCTTGTGCGCAGGCACACTGTCCCACTTTGAGTTTCATGCATGCTATCCTCGCTGTGAGCAAGACCAAATGAATGTTTCAGTACGAAAATCTCAGCAACCCAGACAAACTTCCCAATTTGATCATATTCAAAGTCGTAAAATGCATGGCCATACAAAAAAATTCCCCAAAAATGTATGCGGTTAATGTTCTGCTACTCGAACTTCGTCGAGCACAAGGCCTGAATAGAGGATCGTTGGAGTAAACATATGTGTTATCAACACTGACGATTTGGCAGTAATGGTAAGAGCTGTTCTATTCAAATCGAGACAGGAACATATACGCGGCGTCATTGATGGCGATCTAACCGAGCGCCGTGGACCCAATAAGCAACACTCTTGTGAAGACCAAGATAGCTGTGTGGAATTCCTTCAGAACTCACACGCAAATATGGCT
>JAYGXS010000002.1:45463738-45476816 GCA_036362985.1 Ligula intestinalis
CATTTTTGTATAGTGCTTACAGCATCCGAAACACATTTCCTCATATGCTCTGCCCACTTACTTTGTTTGAACTTGGCTTCATTTAAATATTAGGTAAATGCAGCACTGCAGATATTTCTTTAGAAAGAAAAGCTATCTTCAACTGTTGACAGTTGGTAGACATAGTATGGTAGAAAAAAGATCAAGTTTAAAAAACTGGCAGCGTATAAGTAGTCAGTACGCATATGCACCGCATGCATAGGCCTCCCACGTTTCCACTAAGTTTTTTCTTAGTTTTTTCAGATAATATTCTGCCCTATTTAAAAAAACATTTAATTGAATTCTTTTCTATTGTGTAGACTCGAGTATATCTAAGAATGCTTCACTGATCAGTGTATTTTTCTAAGACCTCTTATCTAGCGATTTATATTAAACCCTCTCCTTTCTGGAAATTTATAAACTTGTATTTGCATAAATACCATAACTACCAAATATTGCTTCCAAGAAGGCATTTGCAGACGCACAATTTCCTAAAGTTTTCAGCAAGTATAACCAAATGGTTAAGATGAAACCCCGACAAACAGGTCATCGACATGTTTCCCAATGAAAGAGGCCACATAGAGTACGGCCTAGAACTTGTGTAACGTGCCGACATATGCAAAAGATTGATACTCCTTCGCACATCGGCTTTGAGTTAGGTTGTTATACAGTGGAGTCCGGTTAATGTAGACACGGTTAATGTGGACAACCGCTTAATGTGGACAGTTGGCCAGGAACGGAATTTCTCCATAGTAGAAACGACTGGTTTGGGGTCAGTTCGCTTAATGTGGACAACCGGTTAATGTGGACAGTTGGCCTGGAACGGAGGTGTCCACACTAACCGGACTCCACTGTACTGACTATCATGTAGCCTATTCTGAAGTAATTTAAGTGACGATAAGATGCCTGCTTTTAACGAGCCTCTTTCTGACCGCTTAAAAACGTATGTACTGTAGAAAATGGGCTTCTCAAGTAGTACGCATTTTGATAACTGATTTTAACTGCTGTTGTAAATTTAAATACATTTTATGGAAAACATATGCGAAACAATTATTTCTCGTTCGATTTTGGTAGCAAGATGGGTGAGGAGAGAGACTTTAATAGATTATGCGCATTTTGGCCACACTCCAAACAAACTAGCATGCAGATCAACACGACCGCGTCCCCTCAGGTAAGCATATGGTGAAGGTCAGCGCGAATGACTATCGAATTATCAAACTACGCTTTTCAACTAAACTCTACGGCCGCAGTTCATCTTTTAACTGAATGTGTATAAACTGGTTACTGAATGTATTTAAGTAGCGCTGTTTACACATAAACAAAAGTTGCTATTGACGCGCAGCAATCGAGTGACTTTCCGAAACAGATATGTTCCACATAATTGGCATAGGGCATGAACATGCCAACGAATACCCGGCCGGATGGATTTATGCAAAAAAAGTTGTTTGCCTTCATCCCGTCATTTAGAATTTTGACAACTAATCTTGACACAAACTTGTTCTCGTACGCGACAGATTTGATCCATAGGCTAGTTTATTGGATGGATAACTAACATTTTATTGTTGTTATCATCCTTCTGAAACCTACAAAAAACGGGATTAAGTCGAGCGCTACCAAAAGCAATGTTGAATTCTCACCTACACTAAACAAGAGACCCAATAATCCCGCAAAGACTTTCATATTCCGAATTTGGAGCAAAACTAACTAATGTGACTAGGGGTATGCTAAAGATGCCCTTCATCCTGAGTTATATTTCAAGTGGACAGCGGTGATATCATTTTCATGAAGAATCTGCTGAGCGGATGGCAAAGTTTCAGGCACTGCTATGAATAGGCACAATCTATTGAAAGGAACAAAGGACGCGAACATGCTTCGTGAGGTCACTTTCAACAACATCATCGAAATTCCTTTTAAAACTTTAAACGCTTGCTTTCGAAGGATCCATCTAAAGGAATATAGAAAGTATAGAATTAAGCATTGTATACTACGTTCCGAAAAATAGGCAAATTTATACTTTTAGAGGTGTATAAATCATTTGATTAAGTACCAGGAAAGCCAAGATGACTATTATCAATTAATTTGAAGCAGGTATAAACGGCAGAATTTATTTTAACAAATAAATTTCGGGAGAGCTTGTCAACTGCTTCTACGACTACTTTTGATTAATTGCCACGTTAAAATGACCTTGCTATTACTGAGTCTATGAAAATTTCAAAATGCTCTGTTCTCCACTTGTTACGTTATTCATGCAAAGAGAGGAAGCAGTTGACAAGCTCTCCCGAAATGTATTTGTACAAATACATTCTGCTGTTTTCGCTTGCTATAAATTCGTACCTGGAAAAAATCTTTATAGTATCGATTGGCTTTGATTGCTTGCCGAATTACTCCAAATTGAAAACATGGCTTCTTTTTACATTCAAGCGTTTTGCACTCAATATAATGCTTAATTATGTACGATGAGCTTCTCCAATCAAATAAAGACATCTGTATAAAATTCTCAATGAATTGGTCTTTTGTGTGAAGTAATGGAATATAGTACCGGACAGTCGACGAAAAAAATATATCGAAAAGTGGGTATCGCATCAGGCTAATTTGCTTGGGACAATAGACAACAGCTATCATTAGTGTTGCTCAATATGTCTGTGAACCATAAGAATTTAGTTCATAGATATGTATCGAAAATTAGGGATTATATGTATGTTGAACAGGTTAGTGTTGTTCACTACTTTGCATTTTTCCAGTGAATCTCTCACTCATTTTTTGCTGTAAATTGTTTATACATTCTGATGAACTGATGTGTGACCCAGACTCTGATTGTAACCAATTGCGGCCAGCCTCCAATAGCATAACAATAAAAGGTTCGTCTCCCCAGAACTTGTCATCTAATGCTTGAAATCCTTTCTGGAGAGGAAGAATCTTATATTCCCTGTGCGGGCAAACGTAAATTTAGCGATACACTTCAACATACAGACTGACTTTTGGCTTTTATGAACGAGATTCCTGTGATCTTACCACACACCTATGCCCGCTTTTCAGTAAAACCCTGCTAGGGCACAACACAATTTTAAACTTGACACAATTGTATTTATAAAACCCGTGTCCACAGACGTAAGACATACGCATGCCCGTTAGACCCTGTCTGTTCCTATAAGTTCTGCACTTTCAAATGAAAACTATGCAAATATGCAGACAATAAATCTTTTGGTCTTTTCAAGGGAACATCCTTGGAAAGGCACGAACTTTTGATACTCCAAAAGGGACTTGGAACGTGTCGTCGAAACCCTTAGAAAGCTCCTATGAAGCTTAGTATTCTTAACTGTGTTAAGGTAAACACGCCTTGCCCTTGCAGGGCAGCATGAGTTTCCTAAATATTGTCTGAAGAAAACCCAACTTTTAGTTATTTTATATGGAGGCATTTCTACCCTCCCGCTGGCCTATTTTGTGTCTGCGACAAGTAAAATGCACCATGCTTCACCATCTAGAAATTTGTCCCTTGCTATGTAGACGTTTCGACGTTCAGCGAAGCCCTTTCGTCTCAAAAAGAAATTAATAAAATTCAGCTAATGTACGCAATTTGGGTGCAACTTTCAACCGAAACACTGAAACGATTCGGGGGTCACCCTGCCATTAAGTGCAAGGACAGCGACAAAAGGGCTAGCGAGCCCAGCGATCGAGTCGTCTTCCTCTCAAAGGGGTTATGTTAGCAAATGCAGCGAAGTACACACCTACAAGGAAGAATCTAGACAATCCTGCCATGCTTATATAACTCCTATGTGATTGGTGTATCTGCTCCTACCTCCTTTCAATGCATATAGGTCAACATTCGATAACGGACTTGATGGGAACCTGAAATTGACCACAGCATATCAACTGCACCCAAAAAGCTTCACATTTTAACATATTTATGCATGCTTCATAAAATACAACGGAATACGAAAGTTTGATTTTCGAAAGTTCACTAGATGAAAAACAAATATGTTTCAGTCTATGCCTTGTTCAAGAGGTCTGTCCAAGTTTTCCATAAAAGACGCTGTTAGACATATTTTTCGGTATCAATTGCAATTCAATTTCCTTTCAACTTCTAACATGTTACCATAGAGTGTAGCCTCATACAAAAATTAAAATGCACATTTTGCGGTTTCCATCCCACTACCTAGAGTGGAGGGGAAAAATAAAGAATTAAAAGCATTGCACTCCGTTCTATTTCGCTCTTTTATGTTACTTTAGTAAAACCGTATCATAGATTTAGACTACTCGTTTACAACGTCGGGAACTCATTAGTTTCACGATAACATCTCCCATGGAAATGACTTTTTCCTTTGCCCTAATAAGCTGCATGTTTGGCATAAGCAGCGATGTTTTATGTCATAAGTTTGCAGGCAAAGATGCCAGGATTTCTACCGAAATAAAGACTGAAAGTTTGTTTTTGTATGAGTGTCGTGTCATTCTTCAACAGTTGGAAGACAACTATATTCATAGGTAGAATTTTGGATTAGAATGAATGTTTCTGCTCGTTTGCAGGCAACTTAATATTGTTTGGGCTTTTAGCGAATTGAAGGTAGGTGGGTTTAATACTGGATTGACTATGCGAATAATTGTATGCTTTAGGCAGTTTTGCTTACAAATGAGTAAAGGGTGTCAGAAACATCCTTGCGTCATTCATGCCGTCCTACACTACAAATTCCTTAAGAGAGCGATGTATACAATTAAAAAGTGTCAGGAAGACAAATCACTTTCCAGCTGGCAAATTATTTCATCCATCTGATGGCGTTGCAGATAATAGCCTTCGGAAACGTTGGGCATCGACTTTTTCAAATAACATTAATGATTATGAAAAGCATACGTCTTATTTTTGTCTTAAATGCTGGTCACTATGGCATCCGAACTGCAGTTTGATTGATTTCTAGGAGATGAGGACACTCACAAGCTTAGAGTGTTATGACTGTTTCCTATTGTCAAGTTCTGCATTCTAGATGTGTAAATGACCTTCATTAGAATTAATCTACTTAGTAATTAATGGACTTCAGTTGTAAGAGAGTGTAGCAGATGCATCCCAAGTCTGCCTCAAGCCAAAGTCGGTTACCTGACAAACGGTTGGACTGTTGTCGATTAGGAAACTCTCACAAAAATTACTCTGGTAAGACTTCCATGCACCACTTCACTCGCTTGTTTAGAGAAATTGCCATCAGTTACGGGCTTCAAAGTTTCTTCCTTCACTATAAAGGTAAACCAGCAGGCCGCTAAACAGAGATCTTTCTGGTATTTCAGATATGGGTTTTTTAGTTCACAAGTATAGGGATTTTCTAAACAATTTTTTGGGAGAAATACCAGTGTACTCCGTAACTGTCCCTTGACGCTCGCCCATTTCCGCGTTTTCGTGTGCCAAAAATAAAGGAAGGTGTTAAACTTCGACACAGTTTAATTCGTTTTGCCGTGCGCAGCTCCCAGTTAGTGATTGATAGCACCATTAGGTAGTGGTGCAGGCATCTTGCACTGTCTGTCCGAATAGGAACGGGTGGCCGAAAGCGCTAAGCCGCGCGGCCTCTTAAATGACAGTAGCTGCAATGCCAGCATGTGGCCGGTCAACGCCCCTCTCATTCCACTGCTTCCTGTTCATTGGTAGACAGAGCGATGACATAGTGCTCACCGATTGGCTGTCCCATAGCGTAGGCAACTGATTGGTTAAGTCAGATGCGTCTTAGTCAGCGGACTGAATTAAGAGGCGCAACAGCTGGTCATCCGTATTTTCATTCAAACCTGTTTCGACAAGTCGACATCCCCTGCCTGCCCGCGATGAATTGCAGGCCACATGATGGCCTCGCCGGATTTACTGCATTTTGGTGGCTCTTTTGAGAAAAGAAACGCCTTTCGTGGTGAACTGTTGAGAGTGCAGACGCCTGTGCAAGGAGGTATCAAGACTAATGGCTCTCTCATCCGGTCCCACTCTGGGCCCAATATTATCTCAGAGCAAAAGTCTGCTGGGAGTCCGAGAAGGGCCGCAAATTTTACTCCAAGGAATGTCACAAACCCTGACCACCTGGCCCCCAGAGCCGACTCCCACAGTTCTACGTCACTGGCGCAAGATGCCCAGGAAGAAGAGGATTATGACAGCGATGAAGACAACCATTATCTGGCATTGTACTCCAAGTCTGTACCCTCAAACTTTGATCAGGTTATTAAAGCGACTGGAGATACTTGTGTCGTAGAGGAGAACGATGCTGATGAATCACCCAATAAAATGCTTCTCTCAGAGTGCCCCGAATTCATTCCCTACCTTAATCCGCCAAGTCCCTCATGGAGACCGGGCCATCATAACTTGCCTGGTGTTAATGGCGACAGTATTGATGAGGAGGTGAATACTGACGACGAAATAGTCTATGGATTTCGGTCTGTGGACCCCAAGCTTCATGAAAATGGAAATGAAACCTCAACGCAGGATGCTGATAAAAGCGATTTACTCTGGGAATTACTCGAAGCGCAAATCGAGGCCGAAACGGAAGCGGAAGATAGACTGATCCATTCTTTGCGAAAGTCCAACAAATCTGAACTATCTAAAAGTCTATCAGACTCTCTGAGAAAACCTCTAGTACCATCCAAGGTATGGTTAAAATTTCGAACTTTAGTTTTATTTTACCTTTGACTCTTAAACTTTTACTTATCTTTGTACTGCTAACGGAAGTTAAAGGTCATTCTCTCAGAAGTTAACAGACACTGCCGAAGGAATGAGATGAGATAAAAGTACTTTGGTTGTTCGATTTGATTCAAGAGCCATACTGGTCGCATAATCAGTCCGTATCATTATGATGAATTATTACTGTCTTCTTTAATGATTCAGAAAGCGGACATCGAAACTCGTCTTTATGTATCTGCGTTTAAGGCATGCAATGTATTAATCAACCACAAATCTGCATGCTGCCTTTGGTTCCAAGCCTACTCTTTATATCAATCTACATTGCGATTATCTTTCAATTATTTCATACCTGAGTTGTACAAACTGAGCAGGTTCGTTGACTGAGGTTTGCTTTACCTCACATGATAACACTTTTCTATTCAGAAAGAATGGTTTTCATTTCGTATAAACCGAAAGGCAGGTATCCCAAGAACTGTATTTTCATGGAAAGGCATCCTTTGGTAAATACGTAAGTTTATTGAGAAAATTTTTGACACTGGAGCCCCAGTTCGTCGTCAGGCTTGAGAGAAATTTGCAAACAAAAGTTGTTGTTTGCAAATTTCTCTCAAGCCTGACGACGAACTGGGGATCCAGTGTCAAAAATTTACTCAATAAACTTACTTATTTCCCAAAGGATGCCTTTCCATGAAAAAGGGTTTTCACTCATAGGATTGTCAAAATTCCCATCGAAGGACTTAGAGCACCTGCTGAAGAGTATCCCTGCACTCTCCATAAATTATCATCGGACTAGTAAATTTTTACTAGAAAGGGATACAAATTGAAACCTGTGCTCATCTTTTCGTACAAGGGGGTGTGTAAGTATGGGATGGGGGGGAGGGGATAATAAGGTGCAGTGGAGTGCAATCAGGTTAGCGACTGTTGGCCAGGCACGAGCGCGGAGTTTGCAGGAGACTCTTTTGTGCGCACAAGGTCGACTTCCCCAACTTGATAGCGGTCGCTTCTGCTGTTGCCAGCGGGCGCCAGCCTAGTGCCCTGAGGTAGTTTGGTAGGATCTCATCAATCACATGGAGGGCTTCATTGGGGTCCACACAATGCCTGGAACCAGCAATGTGTGTAAGACTAACGCTGTTTATGCTGGCAACTTCAGCTTGCCTCAGCCATACCGGGCTAGGTGTCGGCTCGTGCTGGTAAAATAATCTGGTCTACAGGAGCAAGTGAAAAAGTAGATGAACAGGAAGTTCGTCTAAGCTGGCAAACTTTCTTTATCTTTTCCGTGTATCACGAAATGGGTTGAGAATAAGATCCGCACTCTTGCTGCTCGAAAGATTCGTGAAATGGCTTCGTGAAGGCCATTGCGCCTCATGCCGTCCTCAGTCTTTTTGACTCTATCTTAACACCGGGGGCATGCGCATGGAGTAGATGCAACGCAAGTCTGTGATTATTTTAAAGTCACACCGTTACACCCAAGTTAGTAAGTTGTGGCATACGACGGATATAGTTATTCGCGATGGTCGAACTGTCGGAAACATCTCGATTTCTCTATTTAGGTCAGGATCATATCCCTTCTGTGCAACCGTTTAGATCGTGTGGACTCAAATGAAAACTCAATGGCTAGAGGGAACACGCGAGATTTCTATCATTTGTCGCAAAATTTCTTAATACTACTGCTACTTCAGGAAGAGCAGGACATATTTTAGTTTCAGTGCCCGTCTATTCATAAAGTTCTATTCAAAATAGTGTTCTTTATATTTTATTACAATGCAGCCTACTGTCGCACATTGTTTTCTTTGCAACTAAAGTTTTCAGAAAATTGCTGATGTAACGTATTTTGCTTTCAATAGGAACCTCTTAAATAGACAGGTTCTTTTCGTGCTGTTAATAATACGAATTCTTCCGATAAAAAACCTACAGAATGAGAGAATGCGGATATTTTATACAATAACTCTGTAATTAAGGCTATTCAATTAATCGGCTACACATGTACCAACGTATCCTAGAAATTGGTTTGAAATCCGCTCTAAAAGGAAGACGGGCTTTTACATTTATAACCCCTGGATTGATTTCAATAGCGCAAAAAATCCGTTGACCTTCTGCTTTGATAGCAAGTTGCAGGCTCTGTCACCAGAGTTTAAGTGAGGTTTCATTATTTTCTGGTAAAATGGCCTAGGCGTGTCACATCTACCGAGAAAACCAAGCAATTGAATCTAAATTGAATATGAACAAGGCGAAGATCACGAGATCGGCAGGATTTATTGACGTCATCAAATTTCGTGACCTCCTATTCAACTGCGGACGGTCGTTGCCTACTAATAAGATAATTAACTGTCCAATTAAGTGTCAGCCTCGAAGGGTGAAACATGACGTCAATAAATTATGCTAATCTAGTGATCTTTGCTTTGTTTCAATTTCTTCCTGGGAAACAATGTTTTAATTTTATAAATTGAATAGTGAATTTTTTTAAAATTCCCATTGAAAAGCTGCTGCATCTCAAATGAGTCATTTAATTAACTCTGGCAGTTTGTCTGCATCTATGGGAACGTTAAAACACTTGTTGCCGCCTGTGGTGCATCGTCCAGTTGACCTAATCCAAGGACACCCATGTGCATTGTTGGCCGAAGCGATCTTCTAAGGACTGCACAGGCAGAGTGCGTTGCGTAATATTTTGATTCTGTCCCAGGTGAACGAGGTCGCTAAATCGGTCGATCGCCCGTAGACCAAAGTGTTTTTATGTCGCATCCCTACCTAACAGAGATGGCACCGCTCCAGATTAATGGTTGTCAGCCTGAAGAGGTAGACAGTCTCAAATACCTCGGAGCGAGGTTGCTGTTGATTGGACGGCGTAAGAATTACATCTCCTCCCGAATCAATGCAGCTCGTCGAGTTTTCTCAAGCCTATTGCTCCGAATTTCGCGTTTACCGCGCATCCGTTCGGTCTATCCTTCTGTAGGGCTGTGAATGCTGAGCCAGGTGCATGGAAGATGAGAGTAAACTAGAAGTGTTTGATGAGTACAGTTTAAGAACCATACTTCGAGTGTAGTACACCGACTTCGTCTTAAAGTCAAAAGTCCGCTTTCGCTGCGGCAACATCACGAGAATATCTCAGTCCATTCCACCAAAAACGACTGAGGTGTTTTGGACACGTTATTCTTCGTCAACCTCACGAGCTCAGTTTTACTGACCTCGATCGGACACCGTTACCGAATTAGATACGTCGAAGAGGGTACATTTTTAAAACCTGGCTCGACTCACTCCATCAGGATATGGTAGTAGATATTGGACCTTTGGTGGTTGGTCTCCGGCGTTGACGAAGAGGAGGGATTGAACTGTCATGGGTTGTTACGCGTGGATAAGTACCGTCCAGGGCATAATCAAGGCTGGCTAGATCAGTCATGATGGCAGCCTTAACGAGTACAAGGTTCTTTATCATAATAAAAAAGGCGTAACGTACATGCATTTACGGACGTGTTTTCCCAGTGGTTCAATGAAAAAGAAAAGACCCATTTGGGTAATGGGTGCCTTCTTAATCCTGACTGAGAAGGGTATGACACGGAAAGTGACTCCCGCAAAGCTAATGGCTTTGTGCTACATTCCATGGAGGTAAGTCTTAGGGTTGCAGTTAAGTTCGGGGTTAGCATTAAGCTGAACTTAGGACTATGATTAGGATTCGTGCTAAGTTTGGGTCTAGGGTTAGAATTAAGATTTGTGTTAGAATTATCGTTAGAACGCCATAGTATACATACATCGAGGAATTTAGTGCAAGGCTGCCCTTGTTAAGGAAAGTTCCTGTTCCTGCATCCTGTATTGATAACTTCTAAGCCTCCCATTTAAGGACAATTGGGTCAGGCCTTTCTTTCTCTCTGTCACCTCTTCTACGTTAAGGAACTTGAAATCTAGATGCCAGTTAGACATGTGGCGCTACCTTTAGATATGACAACCTTATACACAGCTTAACAAGAATCGATATCCAAGGGAAGAGTACACGTTTTTAATACGTCTGAAAAAGTGAACGTTGCACAAACTTAACCCATTTTTTGACTGCTTAAAATGGGATGGAGGAATAAAGCAGGGTTGAAACCACCTTTCACAGGTCACTCCTAAAATCGGCCGATTTTTTGCCGGGATTAGGTTTGCGCTTATTTTTTGGCGCTCGGTTGAGGGTAAGAATTATTACTAGGTACACGGTTTACGGATAGTGGTTGAAAAAAGTACAACGTTAGGAGTAGAACTTTGCTCTCTCCTCTGCTTGCGCTTTTGACAGTGTGTTTTGCCGATCTCCTATGTCCGCTTGACTAAAGGCCTAAGTCGACAACTTCCATGAGGGGTAACAAAAAACATTGATAACAGGGATACCAATCTGGCATATTTCGGCTCCACATTTCTGATACGAAATTCTTGCTTTAGAATCTTTGGTAGTCAAGTATAGCATAGTCAAGTCATATGCAATGCTTGGAGTCGTATCTGAAGTACGTGTCCACTTGCAGTCATCTCCAGCTAAAACCGGGGCGAAAACTTATGAGGTCACTGTAGAGGTCTTCTGCGTCTGCCTTCCTCGCTAATCACTTCGTTTCGAGCACCAGTCAAAGCACCCATCCTCTACTGACCAGAGGTAAGCTTCCGAAGAAGCTTAATAAACAGGACATCAATCTTTCGGCTGCATGTCTCAGAGTGTGTCTTAGCTTAGAGAAGGAAAGGACTGACCGTGAGACTACTTTCAGCAGGCTATAATTCTAGGGGCCGACGACAAACGCTGCTCAATACTACGCAGTGTCTCGATCATTGAATGAGCCGTACTCGTCTTGTCTCGATGAGGACTATGTATGTCTTGTCTGGTAAGCATTGTCCCTCTCAACAATCAGTAAACCAGATTGCATGTTTTGTTTGAGAAAATTGAGATATCTCCTGTGTTTTAAATAGAAGTACAGCTCTGCTACCTTTTGGCAACTTAGTTTGGTATTTCGTCCCATGTTATCAATAACTGCTCTTAGTGCTACATTATTGCCTTTAAAAAGTATTTTTACGCTTGATTATGCGTCTTTTACACTAATTTATCGTATTTTCTGGGCAGATTTTTCTCCGCACGCATAAATTCATCTACTTGCTCTATCAAAATAGTTTCTTTTCAGCAAAACGTGCTAGTAGTTCTCATGCAATTGATGAGGTGTTCATTCTTATCTGTGAGCATACAGACCCGCTTCTTATTCCAAAGGTGTTAGTAAAGCCTCAAAGACATCAGCAGACGTTTTTCTTTCATCCGTTCGCTCATTCACTAACGATTAACATGAGGTTCAGTGCTTTGAATTCATACAATTTGCTTTTTTGTTACATCTGCATAGTCCGGCGTTTAAGCCTTCATCGGTGTGACCTTTATATTCTTAAATTGAACCCATTTGTCACGTCGAAACCTCCAAGCCGCATCTTACTGTGTGAATAAGAGGCCTACTTTCATTAAAATCCTGATAATATAAACAGACTTGAACGCTGCCTTTCAAGTAAACTTACCGATTCGCGAGTGCTGAATCGTGTTGGCATCAATGGGTCATGTTCAGTTTGCATGTTTTGTTGACCTAGACTTTTGTGACCTGAACTTTAAACAAAATTTTGACCAAATCTTGGGAATTTTTTACTGTTCGTCTACTTCGCTACTTGCTCCAAAGATCCCGACACCTATAAAGATGACTGTCACAGTAGCCGTCTTCAAGGTGCGCCCGTAAAAAGGGGTGCTTTTGTCTTCTTCCGGACAGTAAAATGTGATAAAAATGTGGCCCCACTGCGTTCTGCTGAATCCTTCTGGGGCGGGCTAGTCACAGGCAGCCAATAACGATAAACAGACAGGCCTCAACGCCACAGCCCTAGACAGATGAGATGCCTCATTGACATGTCTAACTTAACGGCTGAGTCATACAAACGTACAAATTCGGCCCTACTACGCCTCCTCCCGCCCACAACCAGTGTTCAGCGCGGGGAAAGGGAAGGGGGAATATAGCGGCCACTGCGCACGCGATGAATCAACCTTACACCTCCCCCCCCCCTCGCGTACGCTCCATCTCTGCCCATGATCGTCAGCCCAAAAGTTGCTGTACGACGGTTCCGACGCCAGCCCACTTGTCGAAGGCATCTGCAGTAGCACCCTTCCCGGTTCCGAATGCACCTCCAGGCCAGCCTGGTAGGTGCGCATCCTCGCACACGCATACACAGATACATGTGTGCTGACGGGGGAGGGTAGGAGACACTTGCGTCATCGGAATGGCATATGAACGAAGTAGACGTACCAATGGATGCACCAGCCTTAAAGGAAGCTGAACACCCAAAAAGTGGTCTTTTACTTTTAGTCAGCGTCCTTTTTTTCTGTTCGGCAAAAATCTGGCACCGACCGGTGTCCCCCCTACTACTACTACTACTACTACTACTACTACTACTACTACTACTACT
>JAYGXS010000002.1:45476826-45596321 GCA_036362985.1 Ligula intestinalis
ACTACTACTACTACTACTACTACTACTACTACTACTACTACTACTACCACTACTATTACTACTACTTAGAAACGGAATGTATACTGGCTATGCCAGAAAGTAATTTCGGGTAGACATTTGTCTTCCGTCTTACCCACTATATGGTGAAGCAGCAATGTTTATTGACCGGCCGTCATACCAACTCGAACATTCATAGCTATACAGTTGGCGAATTCCCTTTGCACAGTGCATTTTCGGTTCTGTGTGTTTTATTCCAGTCTTGCGGCCACTGATTCACGTGTATACTCCAGAACTCGACCCGGTCACAAGCAAAATTCTAGCTCGCTCCGGAATTGGGAGGCTGTTTTTGTAAACATTTGTAATAAATAGTATCTGCCATCCCCCCTGTTTCAATAAGCCTTTTCCTCGTGACTTTATAGCTAACTTATGCGGAGGTTTGTCCGATATGAATCACTCATTATTCAATTATTTGTTTTACCAGCTCCCATGCACCGGGGGTCACGTGCTTAAACAAATGCAGAGGCGCCCACGTTTTCGAATACCTGAAACGAGCGGTACAACTTAGCCTGGTGTATAATGGGCTTTCCGTTGTAGTCTTAACTTTTTCCTCCGTTTTTGATATTATCTCCATATCTACATATTTAAGTACCTTTGAAGGTTTTATTCATTTTATCAAGGATGAATCTTTCTCTGAGCAGGTTATTAAATAGGGCCGTCCGGATGCACCTTAAAACGCAAATTAGAGCCCTTAAAGGCAGTCGTATGAAGAGTTTCAAAGCTTCACTCTTAGCTCTTGATTACCACAGAGTCCAGGATTGAAGCTGGGGTTGTTCAAACTTTACTGAAAATGCAATAAACGAAAACCAACCACCTCTTTTTCCACTGCCTTTGTTGTTGTTCGCTTTATACTCATTATATTGAATGAATTTAACAAAGCAACTGGAGACCGCAATGGCCATTTTTGGCTTATTGGTCGTCATCAGCCGGTCATGCCCAATCACAGGTGTGGATCGCGAGATTTGGACCCGGGACCTTTGGTCATTGAGTTCGCCACGGTGCCATTTCAACAAGGGCTCGTTGCTTTGTCGTTTGAGATCGGGAATATAATGAATATATGCGCATCGTCGATCTGATAGAGGTACCATTAGGTTTCGTTTCGCCCTGGATCTCACAATTAGCACCCGCGCAGGCAGTCACATATAGAATGGAATGGATCCGACGTGATTCTAGCTCAATTTGATCAACGTTAAATTCTATCTTCGTTAATGGTACTGCCAGACAAGAAGACTCAATTGGTCCTTAGTTCTGGCTGTTAGACAAGACCTTCTTTTGTAGTCTGATGGTCGAAGCTGTTTCTGTCTGCTTCATGATTTTGAAATCGAATCGATTCCCACAAAACTGATGACGATTCTATATTTTCACTAGTTATTCGGGCTGACTAGTTACTAGTTTTCAGATTTGACCAAGGAAATTTTCAGAGTTTATGTTTAGTTTTTGTGCTCTACGCTGCTACGTCATCTCCTTTAGCTCATCCGTGATGAGTGCTTTTGCAGTGTTTAGTTTGTTTGAACTTTGTCTGGAGTTATCCATTAAAGATCATATGTACACACATTTTCGGTGCCTCAGAAGGCCAACTGAGTCGAAAACACATGGAGTACTTAGCCGAACCCTTCAATATATTGCAATTTGGAAAACATTTACTACACACATGCTGGCTTCAGTTTGGCATATTATGGTCCACCAGACCCTTAGTCTATCGTGAGTAAAACTGCAGTTTAATTAGTATGCTTAACTTGCATTTCTTCGCAATGCATGTATAACTGGGGTTGCATTTTATGAAGCTGTAACCCTAAGTTTTTGCTCCTGCACGCGGTTCGCGGGCGGTTATATTGTCCTGATGCAAGATTCGGAAAATTGAGGGTTTCCCAAGCAGGAGATAGGGAAGACAGTAAAATAAGCAAGAGGCAGAGCGTTAACACGCAGCTTCACAAGAAGATGCAGCCCGCGCCCCAACCAGGCCAGTAGCAACCGAAGGGCATCCGCTTAGGCTTGGCTTGACTACAGCCAATCAGTGAACAGGTAAATATCGATTGGCGTTACGGCGACAGTGGAGGCAGTCACACGCACCTATGCCGTGTTTGACATTATAACTTGGTAGGGGTGAGTTGTATGGCCGCCTTAACGGAGCACAGGACTGGAAAGCACGCACACTGCATGTGGTTTTGCGCAAAAATCCAGAGAACTTGGGCTCATGCTGAAGGTGGGAGCGTGGGCTAAGCTTTGGGGTGTTAGTTAGCGTTCGGGTTGGAGTTAGGATCAGGAGTATGTTAGGGGGTTATGGTTTGGGTTCATTTTAACTGTGGAGTTTGGGTTCAGGTTAAGGCCAGGGTCAAGATCAAGGTTAAAGTTTATTTTTATGTTAGCTTTAGTGTTAGAGTTAAGACACGGAAATATTTATCCTTCCTAAAATGTATCGCAAGGCAACCTATTCTAAGCGGTCGGAGCCTTCCAATTCTCAAAGCCTGTTTGGGCGGCTATACACGTCATGTTTACCAAGTTAGTAGACCCCTATATTATGTTTCCTTTGACCATGTTTTCGAGCGTTAAGCTACAAAATGCATGCACTTAACTTTTTGTTCCACCGACCGCATTTACTTATTCTTTACACCTGTATGTTTTGAAACACAATCTGCATTTGAACGAGGTGTTTAATATTCGGAACGTCTTCCCCACCAGTTTCCGAAGCAACGCTATGTGTCCTCATCGGGAACCTTCCTACTACGCGGAAGTAAAAGTCGTGAATAATTCAAATGATGGCTGCGCGTTGAACAAAGTAGGATCAAATTATTGCGGTAATCGAAAACAGTTTGGATAGTACGTATTCCAAAACTAGCAGCCTTGACCGAAAAGGTGATCATACAGACATCTGTCAGCCACCTTGCAAGAACATAACCCTGGGGTATATTTTTCACTTTAAAATCTTGCTTAAACCCCTGACCAGTGTTTCATAATTATCGGTTTTCGAAATCAATATGCGTGAAGGTTTGAGGTCCAGATATCTTACCGTTTTCACGAGGACACGGACCGTTTTATTTTTAGACTGACATTTCGGAAACTCACTCGGCTCCATCGTCAGAGTAACTGGGTGGTTTTTCCTTTTTGCCGGGACTGTTTCACCCTTGCTGCCTGCCTGATATTGTATCCGTGCTCGAAATGTTGTTTGGACTTCACAGAGGGCGACCGTCGACTGAGAACTCAGCGACGCCGACAGAACAACCCCAGCATGCAGGTTTTGCGGCCTCCCGTCTGACAGTCAGGTGCCGTCTTCATGTGAGACATCGGTACCTGCCGCGTACTGGCCGCAGGCCTAAGGAGGGTCCTCTGCACTTGCCAGCATGTTCAAACCACGCTAAGCTTAGGCTGACTCACACTGTGGCCGTCAGTGTGCTGGCTGTTTGAATTATTTTTGCATCATCCGCCACGTGCAACAAGAGCAAGCTGGCACGTGAATCACAAAGAAGAATTGTTGTTGGACAACAATGTGTGTGTGTGTGTGTGTGCGTAGGCATCTGCCGCGATGAAGCACGCAAAGTCTGTTTGCGCGGAGGATCTGAGAGAAAAAGGTGCCACGCCAGTGAGAGGATTAACAAAGCGACCACACTTGAACAGGCGTAAGCTAATCAGGCTGAGGTCAAGCAACAAAACGAAAATTTGTTCGTTGAGCGCTGCCGAAGATAAATTTGTCGTCGAGGTAAGGGTAGCGGCGGTTGACTGATGCCGATTGCCAGATTTCCTTTGAAGATAAGCAAAGCGAGACTAGAGTATTTTTAAGTGGGCCTAGTAGGCACGCTAGTGGATTCTAGATGATTGCTTTGGAAATCCCGCTTGAGCAGTCAGACTGCTCTTCTGTAATGGTGAATTCCATATAAGCAGCAATTTGAGCGGGTAAAATCGGTCCAAGTTTGATTGAATTCACAGCGCACTGTGAGCCTCATAGCTCAATGGTAGGGCGTTGACTGCGCAAAAAGCTTCCCTGCGCTGTGGGTTCGACTCTCACCGAGGCTGCAAATTCGTTGCAATTTGGTCAACTGAATTCAGCAAATCTACCAAACCCCCCTAACAATTTTTATTGGGTTTACAGGATGCACCGTGCTGATAGAAAAAATACTACAGGGTGCCCCACAAAAAACCCCCAAGTTTGTGATTGTTACGGCGGCCGGACCGCCCATGCCGTCACGATCGATGGCGGAGAAAACAGAACACCTGGGCCACATCCGAAGTGAAGCCGCCCCCGTTGGTTCGCATCCGCATTCATGTCGCCTACGCCATGTTCCGCTCAGTGGTGAGGAGCACCCACACAACGTGGGTGGTGGTCGCAGAGGAGAAGGTTCTAAAATGCCCACCTGCGCACCATATGCCAGGAATATTCTGGAAAGACGTGTAGACCCATGCCACGGCTAAGCAATTTCCAGCGCGAGGTCATCGTCCTATTCCGGAAAGAACAGCCAACGTGGGGGTTGCAGAAATGTCGTAACATTTTGCCTAAATTTTTTGGTGCCATTACAACTGACCAGTTTAGAGGTGTCGCGGCTGCATTCAAACAAGGTGGATCACCTGTAGCAAAGGTGCGTAAGCCTGGTAGTGGCACTTCTTGCAGGCACGATTCCCCAACAAGGCGAGCAGTCTTGGAACTTGCCGTAACTCCACCAGATCATCACAGAAGACATTCAAGTCAACGTTAAATTTGTAAAGAACTGGGATTGTCAAAAGGGTATGTGCACAGAACAATTGCGAAATCCAATTTAAAATGTTTTCGACATATTCAATGCCATGTTTTAACTGAAGCACACCAGCAAGCTCGAAAGACAAAGTGTGATGCCATGCTTCAGCGCTTCGGTGAAGGAGAAAAATGGAAACAAGTGTGGTTCTCAGATGAATCATCATTCTGCTTGTCTGCACCACTGAATAGGCAAAATGAACGCATATATCGTGCAGTGGAAGTCAAAACTGATATTCCTGATGAAGATTTGCTGGTGGAGATAGACAAGCAGCAAAAATCTATCATGTGCTATGGTGCTGTTTCCTGGCAAGGCAAAACAGACCTCTATTTTATTGAAGGAGATGCTGCTGGGCAGGAAGGTGTTGCACCGAGTGGGAGAACAAAAAAAACTGTAAATCAAGTTGTTTACAGAGAGGAGATGTGCCCGCAGATGTTTACATATATTGATCAAGTAATGCAGGGAGAGCCCTGGACGTGGCAGCAAGATGGTGCAAAGCCACACACTGCCAATGACACTGTCGCCTGGCTCCGAGTTAACACTCCAGATTTCATCACACCCCAGCAATGGCCATCCAAGAGCCCTGACCTGAATGTAATGGACTTTTGCATTTGGAGTGTACTCTTACAGGAGGTTCAGAGACGAAGAATAGGAATCACTGATATTGAGTCAATAAAACATGTGTTGATGGACACATGGAAAAACATTCCTCTTGATGTCATTCGCCGAGCGGCTCAGAGCTGGATGGATCGCTTACGTCGCTGTTCTGCAGTTAATGGACAGCATTTTGAGCGGTATCTGTAACTTGTTATTAGGTAACAGTTTGGTAATTACACAATAAAGTTGTTAGTTATAATTGTAATCAATAATTTTTATTTTTATAACAGTATAAACATTATCATAAATTTAGGGGTTTTTCGTGGGGCACCCTGTAGTTTGAAGTCCAGACACGTGATTCGCCAATATTCTACGGCTGTGTGGCGCAGCTGCGAGGTTTCAGTTCATTAGCGAGTCCCCAGCACTCTCTGGTAGATGTTCCACTCATGAAGTTGTTGCTTTTTTTCATTTTCACAGAAAGTATTTGGAGAAAATCAGTTCGAACTAAGTTTTTTTATGGGTACTGACCGACTTTAGGGATTGGCACAAACCTGCGTTCAGATTCTTCCGCCCTTAAGCGTTTACCTTGATTGCGCAATTCGTTTTTTTTTCTTCTCTACAGCTTTCCATCAGCCTGTGCTCGGTGTATCTGCAATTGTGTGGATATTCCATGCTCCTGCCGAAACACATTGTAACGAATTTAAAAAACCATCTTGGAAACCTATGTGAGACTTTGATTTGGCTTCTACATTCGAAGTAACATGTTTTCAGCGGTTTTCCTGGAACTTAGACTTGTGATTTTAACTGAAGTCCAGATACACCTGCGTCGAGAAGTGTCATACAGCTGCCGAAACGATCACAAAACGCAATACTAACTTCTGATTAAAAAAGAGAAAGAGACTCTAAGTTAGCTTATTTCGGTATTATGAAATCTCTTGATTTAGGGAAGCTCCTGGTGCTCGCAATATACTGCTTTATGTGTATATTATCCTGCGCAATTTTTCGAGCAGCACACTGTGAACCCATGAAGCGGACTTAAGGAGAACGCATGTAAGTATCTCAAAAATTGCCATCATTTCAGAATTCTTTCGAAACTGAAGTGCCTTTTTTAGTTAAAAAAAATTTGACCATGTAAGATAATATCAGTCCAGAAAATTTTTGGTGCATCCTTTCCAGCAAACGTCGAAATTCAGGGAAAAGTGCGCATTACTTAAGTAGCGGTTTTGCAGGCTTTTGCTTTACTAAATGGCTAGGACGATTCTCAACCACCGGTCAGTAGGTGATTACGTTTGGTCTGTTCAGCCACAGTCCATTGCTTGGTTTTGTCGTTTTTTGTTTTTTTTTCATAGTATAGGTTTTACTAAATAGTTTGAGGCATGTTATGCAGATACTGATTTGCTAAAGGGCATCGAAAAGTCGATTAGAACTAGGGCAATTTCTACGGTAACTACGTAGCTTTTACGTTATACATTTTCGAAACTAATTCACCTATCCATCGTAGGACGTATGCGGCATATACAAAACAGCCAATTTTTCATGATTTCATGATTGGCTGAAGTTTGTGCTCCCAGATGATGGAACATGTTAAATGACCATATTTTGGAACGATTGACAAGAATTAAGTCTGACCTTCTTAAGCGTCTGCTGAAACAAAAAAGCCTGAACCTAAATCTGCGCAAGTGAGGCCTGAAATAAAGTTGACAGGAAGCCATCAAAACACCATCTGTTACAACCAGCAACTTTTTGGAGACTTTGTGACCGATACTTAAATGTAAGAAGCACAGTGTTGGCTATACTAAAGCCTTCCCGCCGTCGGTGCTGGTTCAAATCTTACCGAAGCTTCCGAATTGTAAAAACTTTGGTTGAATTGATTAGTGAAATCCGCCAAAAACCCGAACTAATTGAACAGAATTGTCAAATGCAATCTAAGCGTACTATTTTGCGTATATTAGCAGAACTTTCCTTCCGTGAACGTTCTTCATAGGTATTTCTGATGCTAGACTATGATGAATTTCATATCATCCAGGGAATATTTAAGAACCTGAGGATACTCAGTGTTCCCAACAGATTCTCCATAAATGTAGATTATCTTCTGTGTTTATCAAAACCTTCAAAATGAGCTATCTTTAAAGACATTTGCCAAAATAAGGAGATTTCGGACATTCTTTCGAATGCATATGGTCGGCTGGATCATATTTGTAAACTTATCAAGCGTAGTACCTCTTTACCGGGAGAAATAAATATCCACAACAGAGGTTGGCAATGGATGCGCTTTATATATACATATATACTTTACGGTACAGTACCAGTCTTACCTCCGACGATGGAAGCTCGTCTGCTTTTGAAACGTCAGGACTTTCCAGCTATGGTTTCCGAGAACGTATTTTTTATCACATACACCACATGAACTTTGTTTAGTTCGGAAGCCTATTCGATCGGTGTTCGCACATTCCTGAGTGAATATATATATGTATATCTGTGTGAAAAAAACGGAGGCAGCGTGTATTACGAGAATATATAAGGAGGGCAGAATGCTCGTTGGATAAAATCGACTTATACTTGCGCATTTTTAAGTTGGTCGGGCAAATCCGTCGTCAGATTAAATAAACAAAAAGTGAATTTGGCAAACTAGACCGGTTGATGTGACAAGACAGACAGGCAACGGGGTGGGGCGAGGAGTGAATACATAAATACAGATGTGTCCACCCCCCCCCCTCTCACACACCCCTCTCTCACTCTGTCTTGTCTGTCGCGCGAACCGATCCGGTCTGCAAACTTCATTTTCTGTTTATTTCGTCCGACGACTGCTAACTGTCAGCAACTGGACAATTCATGACCAAAACTCGCTTTTTCGAAGTCCGTCTTTCTTTTCATTGCAAACTCTCGGAATGCAAACTACATCCGTTATTCAGTATGTGTGCGTACATATGAAGCTATTCGTAGCCTGCGCTTAGTGTGGATATTTATTTCTTCCGGAGATGAGGTACCACGTTTGAGTGGGTCTACACATGATTCAAATGACGGGCTGAATTAGGAAGACTGTCAAAAACGCTTTACTTTAGTAAATGCCTTTAACAGTATCTCATTTTGACGGTTTTGGTACACACAAAACAGAATCTACTTTGTGAAGAATCGATTGAAAACAGTGAATATCCTGAAGTCTTCACATATATTTTGTGGATGATCTTAAATTCTTCGTACCCAGAAAGAACTCTAAAGAGACGGTCTGCTAATATCCACAAAGCGGTACGTTTACAATTGCACAAGACAATGCTTTTTTACATTTATTAGTCGTTGATCGGCCTCTCAACATGTGCATTTATGAAATATTTTATTCTTTCGGCTGCCTATGGGCAAAATCAAGCGAAAACCTGCTTGCCTTAGTCAATTGCATCTCAAACAATGGATAAACAGAAAACATACAGCTGCTGTTCGTGAAACTATAGTTAAATCTATACCCGAAATATAGGCTGCTTGCTAACGGTCGTAATTTGCATTATATCGATTTTTTAAGTATATTTAGGTGCACAATTCACTAAAGGAATACTCTCAAACGTTGCTATTTTTTTGCTTACTTATTCACTCGTTTTTTTTGCGTGAACAGGTTTTCTGTTTATCCAAAACTTAAGCTTACTCGGTCAAAAAGATTTTGGACGTTGTCGGAATATGACACGTTTCTAAAAAACGTGGGTTTTTGAAATAAATGTAATATTATCTTTAATATTTCTTCTGTTTCGAATGTGCCTAAATTCATTAAAAGATATGATGCATTCGCTGGTGACAGTTAGCGAGTGAGTAGTAGTCTCTTGTAAACTTCAATGCCTTTTATGAGATGGTTCGCATACTGTATATACTGATTCCCTGCTATGCAACACAGCGAAATGTGGACTGTCAGAAAATGATTTAGTAAGGCAGTCGATACATCGAAGAAGGCGGTCCGATTTAATTGAAACCCCATCCAACCCATAGGTTGACCGACCATGGCATATGATGCTCTTGCGTACTCCTAAGCGCTTTCTGCAACATGCTCCAGGTTTTAGCGTTGTCGTTTTTTAATTTCCTGGAAATAACTGCATAATCTTGCAGTTAAATCTTTGAAACAAAATGTCTTCATCGAAGTCAAAGCATTGATGCGAATAGTTGGGCTAACGTCCATCATCTACTATGCAATAAGTGCGTAATAGGCAGATTGTATTGCCGGCCAAGACAATGGAGACTGAAATGGCCATTTCTACCTTATTAGCTGTCGTCAGCCAGTCTTTCTCAGAGTCACGTGGTGCACCACCTGGGGTTCGAACTCGCGACCTTTTGATGAGAAGTCTAAGGCTCTACCCATTGATCCATGCCCAGTAAGCCAGAAATGGCCATCCCAATCTTCTTTGCTTTTGCCGGTAATACAGTCTGTCTATTCTACCCGCTACCGCGGCTGCTGTCAGGACCAAGGCAAAAGCCGAGTGGGTCAGGCGAGTTCCCTTAGCGGTCAGTGAACGTTAGCCAACGAGTGTCAACTATGTAATGTTCACAAGCTGCCAGGAGACAGACTGTATGGTTTACCATACTGACAACGCAGGCAGTAGCTAAAATCCCAGGCACGTACTTCCTTGCACATGTATTGCTCGACTTCCATAAATTAACTACTCTACCGGCAGTCATTGTCTAGGTTAAAAACCAGACAATGCAGTTAATGCATCATTGCAAAATGTCACACCTAGGCCATACAGTCTTCGAATTTAAACGCATCAATAACCTGTCAGATATTGTAGTTTTTCTTACTAAAACTGCCTCACACGACCATGCTTTAAGCCCATTTCTATGCAGACACAACATTGAAAAAAAGAAACAGTTTTCAAACTAGTAGCGGCCTACGACGGCTGAATTCTCTCCACAGTGGCATTTACCGCAAATGCACGTGCATACTACAGAGACTACAGCAATCTTCGGCCCGATCTCGCGCCTAATAAAACACAAAATCACTGACATTCTGACCTTTCTTCCCACAGAGAACTAATGTATTCCCAAATGTTGAACGTGAGGAGGATAAGCTTTCTATTGGACCGTTCAGTCACTTGGATTTACTCTGATGTAACGACTTCATGCCGTCCTGAACACGGTTGAATTAACGGCCTCAAACCGGTATTTTCAGTCCTCAGAATGCGTCTATGTTGGCATGTCTATTTCCCAAGATAAAGGATATCAGTTCACCTAACTTGTTTAGCTCAGTGCCCGAGGAAGAGGTGTAAGCTAGTTGCAGGACTTATAGTCTACAAAAATGGGTAGTGAGGAACTAGGCAGGTAGGAACGGTGGGTTTTAAAAGAATACAATGGCGTTCCATTTGTCGGTGAAATAATTAATTGAAAGTAAATTTAACATCGCAAGTCGATATTAATATGCTGAATAGTCTTGACAAAACCAATTTGACCACCGTCGCAACTTATTTTATTCTATTTCAGGCACTTCTTTAGGTGACCCAATTTTATTCATATGGGCCTAAGTAAATACCGAATCTGAAAGAGCTGGTGTCCTCCAGCTTCTCGTCCTCTTTTATACTTGCACAAGGTCGGTTGTTGCTTCCCAGCTGACTAAACTCTTGACAAGATGAAAATGTATCAGGTTCGATCTCCCAATAAATTCCACATTACACGGTAAATACAAATTACTTTGCAAAATTAGAGATTATTTCCACTTTGTACGGGTGTCCTTATCTTTACCCAGTTTCGCAATTTGTGATTTCTATAGCGGTTAAGTCTGAACCGTCCATCGTGAGAGAGGGTAATGCAAAATGCAGTCAGCTCCGCAGATCATTTATGTCGGCTTTTTCTTACTGAAAACCATAAAACCATCATGTGTTATTCGCAGCCATGAGGATGAGTGCTTTTCGCATGCACACAACCCTAGATCCTTCAGCAATATGGTACGCATCCCTGCTTCCTTGATTTGCCCAATAAACTGCCTTACTGGTGGTGCGTAGCTGAAGTGTTCTTCCCTTATAAGTTGATTTCGTTCATGCTCACCAGATTTTGCAGTGTGCGTCTGCCATGGCCTATCGCAACGGCTGCGTAGCAGTGGACGCTTTCACTTCCGTTCGCTATATTGCATCAGTGGTAGAGGCAGCTCTGTCTGAGCCACTAGCTGCTCTGATTCGCCCAGATGGCTTATTTAGACACTGGCTGGAAGCAATGCTGGCGACCAATAAATCGCTCTTACATACATATCCCCAGACGTTTTTATTCTGCGCCCATTGAATACGCCTGTGCTTTGTGACTTTGTGCCAGCTTCGGTGTTTTTTTGATCGGCGAGAACGCAAAGCTTGATGTCGAACATTTCCTCGGCGTGATTCATTCCCTGAAGGATTCAAAAGTGGTTGCTTAGTGCGATGGTAGGACCAGTCTGTTAAAAATTAAGCGAACATTTAGTTGGGCTAAAAAGCAGTCTGAGGAGAATAAGCCTACAGAAAAAAGGGTGCTATCAATTCATCTCATGTTTTGCATTCCAAGCAACAACTTCCAAGTAGCTACCTTCTCGATAGGATCTCCTGAACTTTTATGTTTGTCATTCTAAAAACTCTACAATCAAGAAACTGTGTGAAGAACATTTAGTTACCTGATTTATTGGCAGAGTTTGTGACGTCAACGACGCTTGCATTTTAGAATTAGCTGGGTTTCAAAGAATATAATTATCTCCTCTAATTAAATGACAATATTTCTGGCTGGTCCGATAGCAAATACATTTTCCCTATCTGTTACTTCGCAAAAACACTATGCTTTATAATTGCTTTAAAATATCCAAGATGGGGCTAAATAGTAGCCAGTGATTACTATTGATCTTTCTTCAGCTGAAGTGGTACCTACAGGGTACCTGATCAAATCACACGAGGAAGGAGCGCAAGTTTGTGAACAATCGAGTCCGATTTTAAGAAGGTACGGGATGTCTGTACTGTCTGTGATCAAATAAGTCGCAAAATTACTTAGCAAAATCTTGATTGAGGGTGATCCTGTAGCCGACCTGTCTAATTCTAGTGTCATAATGCAGGGAAACTGTCGAATGGATGAAAACGTTCGCGTTCCAGGTATTTTCATGTATAAGAAAGAGAAATTCAGAAGAATATCTGGCGGAGGCTAACTGGCCAGATATTCTTCTGAATTTTCTGATGGGAATTTGTGCAACTTTAAAACAAGAATAGTCGAGCACCGAATCAATTCGTTTATTTTCCTGAGCTTTTGATGGGGCTAATTAAAGTATGTGCACACCAATCAACTGTCCAGGGTTGTCAGGTCGTGATGAGTCAGAAACCGCGATAAGAAAAGGCGGGGAGAGTTGAAGGCAATTATCAAGGTATACGTTGATTAAACGTCATTGATGTTAACGTTTATCAGGGGATCAACAAGTAAATTGTGGCAATTATACGGGGTGTGGCCCCAATTACCTGTGACGGACGTCTGGGTGTGACTGTAAGTGATTGCGCAAGGCTCTGTAGGTTGGCGGCTGGTCCCGCCCGTGGTCCAGGCCTCAATCAATTCTCTGCTCGTCTTGTTTCCGGCGTGGTCGACTATCCTGTCGGCAACGAAGTTGAACTCATAGTCTGTTTCATAGGTGTTAGCTGCAATTTGTGATAAATCGTCGCTTCGTCGTATGGCCAACTTGTTTTCACACATTAAAGCACTCCTTTCCCAAAGAACTTCTTTTACCGAATTGTTTTCATGTATGCGCAATCTGGGCATGCGTTCAGTTTGACCTGTGCAGCTACAAAGACTTTCGAATCTACCACACTCGTTTGTAAGTTTGATGTTGGTCTCTTGTATTTTTAATAAATACATCTTACTACACCACCTGATATTCCAGAATATAAAGTTCTACGAGTGGCGCCTGAAACAAATGGCCTATATGCTTAAGTAGCACCGCTATTAATCGTAGAGTGGATTAAATCCTAACAGCTGGTGCCACTTCAATCTTGGCATACGCTTAGCGAATTTTCCGATACGAACATAGAGTTCTCTTTTTGTGACATAAGATTTGGGAGAGACTAGGCAGCAGAAACTAGTAAAACAATAAACAATTTGTTTGAAATATTATCAATTAGCGGAGACTACAGACCTTACTAAAATGCAGCGGAATTTCCGTGTTTCTTCATTTTAAAAAACGGATAACTGGTTGGTTTTGTGAGGGTGGAGGACTTTGACCTCTGCTTTCCAATAAAATACCGTTTTTCGTCTTTATTGACTTGGTTTCTCTCAAGGTGAACCAGGCAGTCAATCTTAGGGACTTTGCAGTGATTTTTGTTGATTTCTCCTCGACCAGTAGACAAGATTTCCTGCTTGCACGCAGAAACCTACACATAGAAACCTTTTAAGTCTAAAGTTTTCCATTGACACGATTATCCAAACTAAGTATTCATCCTTCCTCACCCCCTTCGTAGTTGCCTGACTTTTTGTTACTCCAGCAGACGAAGCAGACCGCATATACAACCCCTGGAGTTGAGAGCCTAATGGACTGCGCGGCGAACGAGTTGGACCGTTTGCGGGTTGGCGCGGTGAGAGCGGTCCTCAGGCGACCTGCCCCCGCCGCTGCATCCACTGCTGTAAGCGTCAGGAGCCATCCGGTGACCCGGAGGCAGGAGGAAAAGACCCAGAGTACCACAGGAACCCTGGTCAGTCTACTGCAAATCCAGCTGACCGAACTCCGTCGAATGGCAGACAACGTTAATAAGGAGGTGAGTGCATAATGGCAGTGTGTGTTTATATTGCGCAGAAGTCGAAAACTCGCCTGACTGCCTGCAACTACGCTTGCATGCTGACTGCATGCAGGGGTAAAATGAAGTTTCCTGATTTAAAAAATCGTAAGACAACCACCTTCTTCGTCTGGGGATAGTAGTGAACTGAAGGATAGGAATGACTTCTGTTTCCCTTCCGCCGGATACACAGAATTCGCGAAGCAATTGTGGTCGCATGGATGTTTCAAGTTTGAAAATCAGATTTCAAGTAAATGATAATTCGTGGGCGATAGGGACCATCGCGGGTGTCATCAGTCCGGAAAATTGCTTATACCGAAGGAGACCGGCATCAAGAGCACCAAACAAGGACACACACTCTTTCTCTTCCCATGCAACCTTTCTTCCTCTAATGGTAAACTCAAAAATGCCTCCAGAGATGATCATGAACGGGATTGCTGACAAAACTAAAATTTCTTCTCCGCATTCCAAACACGAGCTCATGTGTAAATCAACGCCTATCAGGCGCTCTTTTTAATTAGAGCAAAGACAATTTCAATTATCATAAAGCAAACATAAGGTAAAACGCTCTTTGAGCCTGACCCTTAGTTCTAAGTGCGAACAGTTTTCTGAGTTATCTGACCGGTTGGCGGCTTTATACCTCATGGCGGTTTATATATTTTCAAGGTTCGTCTGGCTATTTACAGTGAGGAACTGGGAACTTCAGCCAAATTTGATCACTCATGTTTTTCTCCTATACAGCAATATGTCGTTTGAGTCAGATCGACAGGGAATTAAATCTGAGGTAACGAATGTCTGTGTGACCCTTTTAACCTGACAACAAATGCTTACCCTAATGGACACAATCGGCAAGCATAAGGTTAGGCTGATGTATAAATGGGCCCAATCCAGTGCTAACAAGCCCCTTCACTTGAAAGACGACGATGGGCATGTCATCGTGTCTGTCTTCTGTGTACGGCTGCAGCAGAATACAAAATTAACGGCCGTGCCTCAAGCGGTTCGTCTTTTTGAACTCTAGAAGAACGTGTAGCTTTATTGTTCACTCTCGCAGGCTCCTTTTTGAAAGTTTGAGTTTCATTCTTAGATTTTGATAATTATTTCGTAGCTAAAAAGTAACATGAACATGAGTACTATTGATCTGATCGTGATGATGCTTTGACACCATAAAAACTTTCGTCGTGCTAGTATAGGTTGACATCGGGCTCTACAGCATTAAGCGTGCACATAACCACGCTGAGTAGTTCTCTTGTACCTATACATACGGTTCCGTTACAGTGGATGGGATAGAAGATCAACATACCTAAAGACGAAATAAAGTGCGTTATTTGCTGGGTCAATGTATTTCTAGCCCAAAAGACTACTCAAAAGGATATGAAGTCGATGAATAGCGCATAGACTTGACAGAGAGGACGGGTACCCTGTCTTTTGTGACACAATTTGTCACAACTTGGCAGAAATTCGCCCTCGGGAGGTCGAAATTATTGGCCACAGAAAGGACAGCATGTTCGGGGAAGTACTGATGGCTAAGTTGCACAACTGCGGCATCTGTCCGTCGTTGCACAACTCGCCCTGCGGTGTACTAGGTTCAACGGACGTATCTCGACCGATCGGACAGCGAAGCCGATATGAGTTAGTACATGAACGTGGAGAGCAGCAGAATGGCAACTAAAGAGAGTATAAGCGCGAGTAATCACTGCATAACGGACATCAGCTGACCGTTGGTTGCTTTCATCTAAGGCTTTAAGCGCGACTGATATACCAGGCGTGGGAATCCGTCATTTTAATAACACGTAGTCCTGTGCAGCCTGAACTCGATTGCTATTGATCCGCAAGTAGTGAGCTGCTCCTAATAAATCTCTGAAATCCATGGATCCCGGTCTCACCCCTCTTCTAGCGTTCACTTCCTTCTCTCTTTGTCGTCAGCATACCTTATGCTCTTTCAGGAACACATTATTTGTTTTACCTCTGACCTGTCAACACAATGATTTCCTGGTGTGTACAGTGTAGTCGGTAAGGTGCACGTTGACTGCCTGTCCAGTGGGACAAAATAACCTTCGGATGAGTCGAATGTAGCTGTCTGGACTTAAGAAGGCCGCAGATAACAAACAAAACGCAAGTGGATGTGCAGTCATCTCGACTATCGAAAGTGCACTGCACTATATGCACTTGCTGCACTAAATTTCAGGTCACAGTCAAACCCCCTAGATTGTCTGACCAACCGCTATCTTCGTTTACATTTTGTCTGGATGGTAGGTGCTTGTGTTTCTTTCACGTTCACCGTGCGACAAAGCCCCGCACGACCGCCTGCCAACGTTCAAGTCTTGGTGGCTGCATCGCTAATTACTAGCCTCGGTTTCATCGTAGTGCGGGTGTATGCAGACCCATTCTGACCAATCAGTCGCTGCCGTCAGTCCGTCAGTAGGATGCTATCGTGCTCTCTGCCTTTCTCTCAGCGCGAACTTCAGTTTCGCCCGCATAAATGAGACTTCGCTGGTTCATCTGAACTCTGTCGCATGAGGGTGCTGGAGTTCCACAGTCGGGTCAGTCCATTGGTGTTGGTTTCCGTTCTTGCCAGCATTTGTGTTTGCAGCGTTTTCTATTATTGATTTATGCGCCTTAATTTGACTGTCCAATATCCTTCTTGGTATCTTTGACGGATACAGAAGCCCAAAAAATAATTGGTAACATAAAAGACATGTTTTCTGTTCGGATAACATCTAAAACAGTCGTAGTGGTCAATTATTAACCAGACAGACACCAGCCCGGGGCAAACCAGTAGTTCCCCCCCCCGAAAAAAGACCAACTCTTTTACAGAGGACGTCTTTCTCCCTGAAATGAATTCTACAGCACAATTCAGTGGGAAGGAGAACCATGACTTTGTATGGGCCTTTCCGTGACCGTCCCTTTGCTTTAAACAATCCTTCATGTATTAAAGTAATCCTCAAACTTAAACAGGTTTATTTTGTATCCTAGAAGCGCAATCATCTGATCAATATATCATCGTGCCATTAGTCTTACAGTTCAGTTTAATTTGATAGAAGGCCTTTATTCCAGTTGCTTGTCATTACTAAAGTGGGCTTGGGACATCAGGGAGTTGGTAGAAGATGAGATGCTTTGCCAATAGAAATGAATATATGAGTTTCAGACAGCAGTTCCGAAGAAGATGCGAACACTGGAACAAGAGTTTTATTTTCCTGACGTTCGGATTCTACCGAGAATCCTTGATTGTAGGATGGTCTGAGGCATGCGCAGATAGGGGTGATACCGTGCAATCTGTGCATGTAGCACCCCTAGCTGCGCATGTTTCCACTTTCCTACAATTACCTATGATTAAGGATTCTCAACAGAATCTGAACCGTCGGGAAAGTAAAACTCTTGTTCCAACGATATGCTTTTTTTGAACGAAATGTTCACAGAAGAACTAGAAACACTAGCTTTCGACCGACGCTGGTTGGTTCTGTTCCCTTCCTATAATTCATTTGGTAAAACCTAGTCTTATGCCGAGGGATACTTTAACGGAATAAGTCGCTATGAGGAATCGGAGTGGTGTGCTTATTTCCTCATCTTAGTATATGTCTCGGCCACGCCACGCGTGATGCATGCATTATGGAATGACACTGTCCTCAAGATGATCCGTTTTTTTGTGAGTTTATCCAGCTCCAGAGGTATCATGTGATTTAACGATGCTTATCTGCGCTCAGCATTCACAAGTGACTGGCTGCTTTGACTGATCTTTAACAGGGGTTAAACTGTCCACAGGCTGATTTGATTGGTAAAGCAGAAGGAGGTGCGCTGTATCCGTGTGGACCGGGGTTTTATGTGAGCTCAGGTTGCGCGCCTCGGCCTCTTATATATTAGTTATGATTAGCTTTGTCATTTGAGTAGAATAGAGGTGGGTGTGCGGATGGATGGATAGATGGATGGATAGATGGATGCAAAGGTGAACGACGCGCCACGCAGCACTGCTCTTGACAGTAAGGGTTTTCGTCTGTCACGATGGACGAACCATTGTGCAATTTTGCACTTAAGCAAACTTGCAAATGTACGTCAGAGGTGGATATATTTTTCAAAGTTTCTTTTAATCCCTGTCATTCGAACCTTGCTTCCTGATGTTTGGTGGAAAACAGTTTAGAACCCAATTACGTGACTCCATTTTTGTCTCTAGACATTTCGGTTTATTGGCCACCCATATCCATGTCATTGAGCGAAAATCTGACCCATCTCGCCCCCTGGCAGTGATGTCTTTGCGTATTTCAACCCTCTGGTGTTGCTTCCCCTATATATTTTACTGATTATCGTACGTCAAGCAGTAATTCAAGTAGACATCGAAATCCATGAAAAAATTATCAAAATACCTTGACTCGTCTACTTTTGGGAAACGTTACTCATGTCAGGTCGCGCAGCAAGCTGTCTTTTGACTACACCTTCTCTCGGCCATTTATTTTTTTCCCTCTATAAAAATCCAATGCTTGTGTATTTACTGTTTATTCAGTAGTTCTCTTTAGTCTACGTGCAAATATGACTATTTAACCTAAAATTTATGCAAACAGTTTAAGTATTGTAATACCTTTAGGACAAAAACGTTCAGTTATATAAACAATATAATTAAGAATATAAATGACCCAGGTGGAGGAGAATATACTTACCTAAAAACTTATCTGCTTTCGTGTTTGAATTGATTTAGTACCGTACGCTTCAAAAGCAAGTTTGCAATCCCACATAGGCTAGCTCCCAAGAAGCGTACTCAATCCTTCAGATAGTGTGTCAGGTGCTTTAGCACCTACTGTCACGAACCCTAATTTGTATAATATGCTAATGCAGCCGGAAGTTTATCCCACTTTTCTTCTTTTAATTAGTTCAACAACCAACTAGCTCACGAAAGGGCGCTGCTTGAGCTGTTGGAGTTGGAACACGAAAGGGTGCAAGGTGAGGTCACTCAGGCCGAACGCAAGGGTTTGCCGCCGCCCGATCTGGTGAATCACCTGCGGCACTTGAAAGACCGTCTTGAGCAACAAACTGCGCTCATTGATGACCTCGAATATCAGTATTTGGAGGTGTGTCACTCATTCTCTTGCTTATTCAACAAGAGTTATCCCTTTGTTTTTACTATATCGGGCTGTCTGTTAATACCTCACCATCGTTCTTGGCATGCTTTCATCTCCGTTTACAGTAGCTGTTGTTGCGAATACGCTCCTTATCTGCCGATTCGCATATGTTAAAGTGTTAATTTACTTAAAAATTGGAAGAAAGTATTCGTTTTCTGTTATCTTCGACGATTTGCCAGTAAGCACCCAACTTTATCCTTCACACAAGTGCAATTTTTAGAGGAAACTTTAGACCCACGTGATACGCACACTGTCTTGAAACGCATTATTCACTGTCATCGAGAATTGAGCCTTTAAATTTGACCAACTTAACTGTCCCTAGTGCATGACGTTAGTAGTTAATCCTTTTAGGAGGTTCCAAATAAAGTGGCGTATTTGTTAATATTTAACGGCTGGCCGCAATTTGCATCTAGCGATTGGTTGCTTCATTACTAAACACATTATATGCCTGTTTTTATAACAGTTGTTATCCGTCAGGAGTCTGACTGGATGAGGAAGTTCGCTTGAGGAGACGTTTCGAAAAAGAGTTTTAGAAACACTACCTTAACTTTTAATCCTTTGAAGGACATTTTGCTCAGTTTTAGTAGACCGTCAGCAAACTGTACATAACTAATGAAAACTGTATCCATGCTGCAGGATCTTGCGTGTGTATTTATTTATCCTATTTCTTAATCAATACACTGCTACTTGCAGCGCTTTGATTGTTTCTTCGCGTTCGTCCTGTTTATCTCCTACCGGATCTTACTTATCCGGCTTCCACAGATTAAGTTTGAACCTACAGTTTAAATCAGTAGTTAATGTTTTTCACTCTCTCGACGCTATAACGCATTCTAAGGACAATCTCTGAACAATGTATCCTAAAATTGCCCGCATCTTTCTCAAAGAAAGCCAGTAGTTGGATGCTATTTCATTTTTTCCGCCTGAGAACGTCGCAGAATTGAGTTTCGCCCATCATGCCACTATCTCAGCTCAGATTTGTTCGGTTGTGAAAATCAGTCAGTTTTCTAGATTAGCAGAGAGATTTTAAGCGTTTTGGCCATTTGTAGTGTCTAGAACAGTAGCTTGCAAGCACTGTTTTCTCAGGCTCAGCATTGGGAAAAAAACTACTCAGCCCTTAGATAAAAATGCCTTACAAAGCAAACGATTACTCTGCTACTGCCTTATTCTTTCACCACTTTTACTATGATTATGAACGACACGGACTGCACATAACAATAAAAGCATAGAATATTATTAATCGCTCCCAACTTATATGCATGAATGAAAAAGTTCGCGTTGCAGGTATTTGCATAGATAAAGAAGAAGGATTGTTGAGTACTGGATAATAAACAAACTTGTCTGGTGCTTGATAATTATACATATTTTCAGAGGTATATGCGTTTGTTCACGTTAAGCTCTCTTATCTATATAAAGTCCTATTTGAGAAGAATAAGTCCGTCTTACCAGCATAAATAGCCACCTCGCGACCTAATTATTCGTATTATCTGGGGACGAACTGTAACAGATTGCTTATATGGGCAGCGGAATAGGAATGCGTCGTCCAAGTAATAAAGACATCTCTGTGTATAATTCTCGACAAATTCCGCCTCCTAACACTGTCACTAGCCCTGAATCAACAATAAACACAAACTCTAGGCCTAACCCTAACTTTGTCTAACTAACCTTAAGTGTAACTTTAAAACTGACCCTAAACTTTAACTGAAACTGAAACGAAACTGAATTCTACTTTCCTTGAAATTTGGCACATAAGCACTCGTAGTACAGGTGGTTCCTGTATAAGTCATCCGAGGAGCAAAGAAATAAAAGAAACTTCTTTCATTTTGGTCCGAAACACTTTATTGTAAATCCTCCTAATCGTATTTAGAAAAGGCGCAAAAGAATCATTAAATCGAACGTTTGAACGGATCCATCGTTACATGGCCCCTTTGCCCTCAAGTAAAACAATGTGACATTGTTTACCTCTATGGACCATCGGAGGGAGTAGAAAAAGGTTAAGTGTGCAGCATAATGTACAAAAACCAAAACATATCGCAAAACAGAAAGGAAACTGGTTAATCGGCTCTTGAGTTCCATTCTTTTTTGTGGGGAACCTGTTTATCGCTGTCTCCTTTATCGGTCAGGCCTTAATCTCCTGGTGTTTCTATTTGAAAGCCAGGCCTCTTTCATTACATACGCTTATGATAAATCTAAGCCCTGAGTTTTATTAATGGACCTGTTTACTGGTGTCCCACGGTAAAAAAAGAGCTGCTCAATCTTGAGAAAGAGCGATAGGCTTCATTTTGAAAATATCATTCCAAAATTTTCTGCAAAAAACATCCTCTATTCAAAATGCGTAAATTTGGGCGCACAAACTGACAACACCGGGGTATCAAAAGCAAGCCATTGACTGCAATGTTCGACGACGTGGAAAAATATCCTTTTATTATTCGTCAAATGTAGGCCAAACTGGACTGATTTCAAAACGGCGCTAGCGTCGTGACCTCATGCGCTCATAACCTCATTGTATTTCAAGTAAAGAAAGAGCGATAATAATCGGTTTATAATGGGCGAAGTAGGCCAACCGACGTTCAAATAAGTAAACGTACGTGCCATAGGCGGGTGGAATAAATGGCCCTCTAATCTTCCTAAATTTTATTCGCGATACCTGTTCTATGCGCTGTCTTGTCCGCATTAAAATAATAACCTCGAATAGCTGAGGCTACGCCATTCTTTATCTCTCACAAACGGGGCCACAAATAAAAATTTATTAACTTATCTTATGCATCTTTTCAAAACTATGCTATTGTTGGGCATTATTCTTCAAGATGGCTTGCGTTCGACAACTGCCAGTCTTGTGTTACAATGATCAGAGAACGTTTATAGTTCCCATATATCAATGCTATCATGAGCTTTTTCAAACCCGCACAGAATAAATACCATGAATTTAATGCATCTGCAATGTACGTGAATGCTGGACTTCCAAAAACCATCAAATATTCTCTCAAATGGCTTATACGTTTTCATTGAATAAGCAACAACTCGAGATTTTTATCGCCATTTTTTTCGCGGTCTTGCCCTGGAGGGCGAACACGGGCCACGAAGACTACTTCAGAATGTGCATACCCTCAACTGTCTCCCTTCCGAAATCGCATGAATTTAGCTCAAAAATTCCCGTTGCCCACAATCAGCCCACATTACATCTCAAAAAGTCTTCCCAGAGTAGAGAAATGATCCTTCTATAAAAGAAGGCATACTGCGGCTTTTAAATTAAGGTTACGCTGTTTATAAATACCACCACTTTTAGAAAAGTGGAAGTTCCGAAAAGACGAAAAATCGAGTTAACCAAATAACTTGAAGTTTTCAATGCAGACGAGGCCTTCCCATTCAAAAAATACAGAATGGATAAAGCACCGCAAGTAGAATAATGTTCAAAAATGCTCATTTTGTGAAAATATGGGATAGATACGCTTCCATACTACGTGCAATGTAAAATACGGCCTTTCCCAAACAGCCAAAGTTTGGAGTTTGTATTCTTACCTGCTTGAATTAAAGTAAGCAATTTTCGCTGGATTGCACTGATTACGGCATCTTAGAAGTAAGCTATTTCATAAGATCAAATGTGGGCATGCTGGGCAGTGACTTATAAATGTAACTGGAATTGCCAGATGCAATCGTAAACAAACCACTTCGTGTAAATTAAAAAAATTGCCCTTATGACACTTTTGTAATGAGTTCGGGTGTCCCATTAAGAAAAAGTTGAGATAGTTTTTGAAATTTTGGTGAAAAATTGATGATTTTCTGTCAATTTTCCATGAATAAAAATTCAGTTCTGCATGTTCATCAACAACTTGAAAATGGCATGCATCGTAAAAGCATTTACCGAAATGGTGTGCTTTAGTACATACTTTCTAATTTGGCTGTCTATTTTGGTGCCAAATAATTGCTGAAACATGAACGTCCACAACAAAAGTCACAAATTAAGATGCCTATTCTCAATTAAAAACTTTTAATAGCAAGAAACCTCTCGAAAATGCGCTTATACCAAGTCACTCGACGTTGAATGTCTGCGTTATAAACCTTTTTCTAAGGTTATGCTGAGATAAAATGGGAATGTTTTATTGCTTTTTTGCCTTCTCTTAAAATTAGGGATAAACCATCTGTGGAATGTGAAAGAACTCATGTTTCTTTGCATAGTTGGTCGCCATTTGGCAAACTTTTCTACTTGAAGGCCTATTTCTAAGATCTCAAATGCACAACAGAGTGTTATCCCCATAGTTGCACTAATCTGATATTCATGAACGTAAAACACAATAACTATTTATCTGGAATGGTCGAATTAAAATCTTTTTGGCTTATATTCGTGGTAGTTTATAGTACAATACGCATAAAATAGTGGTTTTGGTTCTCAGCGTTCCATAATATGGGAAATTCCTTTGATGTCAAGAAACGTTGCATTGTACCCCTTTCTGCTTATTTATTCCTTAAATACTCTGATTTGAGCTGAATTTCGTTTTAGCAAACATTTTTGGCGCCTCAAATACGGTCAATAAACAAATATAACAATCCCAATTATGTATCAAACTGCTCCACCAAATTTTGATTTTCACATTTTATGCGTAAGACCATTTTCTGTCATTTTTAAGACCCAGATCGTCACACTGAGCTATGTTCGTTGTTTAGATCTAAATAAAAGCCAGCATACCTAATGTTTCGAGCCTTAGTATATTCATTTATAGTAGTATGACATTAAGTCTATTAGAACTCCATAACTAATCAACTATGTTTGAAATCCGAGAGTCTTGTAACCCGGGTTTGGGACTTGTCTGTGTTTTGCTTGTGTGTAAACCAAAATTGGCCACTTTAGTTTCATTTAGCCTATAGATTCCTCCGCCTCGAATGATGATTGATAGTCACAATTTTGTTAGACAAAGAGCACCAGGACAAAAAAAACAAAATTTACAAATCTCTCCTGCATTAAATTCTGAACCGCTAGACGAGCATTATTTTACTCTCGGCTAGGAAGACGAGAATCCCAGCATGGACCTCGGCGAACTCCAAATTGATCGATAATATAAACCTACTTACGGCCAGAGATGGATTGTTCAGGGAACATTAGTGCACAATAATCCAGGTGGATGGGTTTAGCCATTTTGATCGTCAGGCGGCGCAATTTTTGATGCGCGCACCGTTGACTCCCGCGCTGCTTCTGGAAAATATCAATGCTGTTAATCTGACTTAGAAAAATACGAAATGCAGCGTCGTGTGATTACCACATGCGTGATCTTTATCTCTTGGTAGAGGTAATATAACACGTATTGTAATACTAATTTTGCAAAATGATTAAATAATAAGTATAACACATATCAACATGATGATTTTTCGATAATTTTGTCGTATCTATAGTAATGTCCAAAGTTTCAAGCCATCTTATTCCTTATACAGTGATTTCACAAACCTTTCTTTAAAATGGGCCTTCTTTTTCTATATTTATTGCCAACTTAATAGAAAATTAACGTTACAATTTTATTTCTGCAGTATATGTCTCTGGGGACAGTTGTTTACTACTAATCGGAAGCACCCGTCACCGTATCTGAAGTTCGGTTCCATTCAGTTGGCTAGTTAATAATTATGGATAACAGTAAAAAGCCTATCTAAAACTATTTCGCTTATTAGAAACTGTTTGTTTCATATTATTAACATCTTAAAAACGGTTAGAAAAATAATTCTCCAAGATGTCCCACTATGAAAGGTCTACTTTTCCATGAAGGCTTTCAAACGAATAAGTGTTAGTTACAGTTTCGCAGCTGTATTTGCGGACAGTTTGATGATTAAAGCTTGTCCACAGAAGGAACTACTGTTACAACTTTTATGTAAGCAACGAAATTCTCAGCAAATCTTATATTAAGTAGAAACGAAGGAAGCTTACCATGATTACCTGTGCGGTGCGTTTTTCTTATAAATTGGAATAAGGCCACGCCATATTCTGAATTTAATTGCCCTCGCTTATCGGTTTCCTAGCAGGTGTGCACTTCTCCTTATACCAGCCGAATATACTCAGCAAAAAGACAAAAAATACATTTATTTAAATTTTTAAGGCTAAAACTGTAACCCAAAAGCGCAGGAATACTCGCCTGAGTTAAAATTATACAAATTGATGCAGTGTTATGGCAGTTCGATACAAATGTTTGTTGAGCAGAGAATACATTTTGAATATACCACCGATTAATATCCTGCAGTATGGTTTATGAACTATGTTTCCGTGTAAAACTTAGGTGAAACCTCCACGAAAGCACACATATGCTCGCAAACTGCTCCTCTGGATTCTTTGATGAGAATTTGTGCAATGCTTAAAGCGGTATTTCTTGGCAGAGCTGACGTTTACGGTTAACAGGAGTATCTCGTCTCCAAGCTATCTCATTCACAAGTTCTTACTTGGTTTCCTGCTAAGGTGTTTCAGATGACTAAAATATATTATCATACACGTTTTCTGTCACAGGAAAAAACAAAATACGAGGAGGAACGAGAGAGTCTCCTGGTCCAACTCCGCCTTCACCAAGACTCGCCACTCACCCGAAGTAACTGTGAGGCACAATGCGCTCCAGACTCTGCTGGAGCTGCGTCAAGCCCCACTAGCGGGCCTCGCGCTGAAAATCACTCACCAAACTTCTTTTTAAACTCCTCTACGGACAATCTTGTACATCCTTCACGCTCCGAGGGCCTTTCCAGCAACAGAAAATATCACGTAGACGATGCGTCGACCACCTCACCGTCATCAATTTGTAACGGCTTTGCCGCTTCGCCGGTCCTTCCGAAATCTCAAAGCTACGGCTCAGGGAGCTCTGTTGAACCGCTTTACTCTGCCGTGCGAGCTACCGGGGTTGAAGCAAGACTCGCCGCCGTAACTCCTGCCTTCTCTGCGGTAAGCTGCCCTCGCCTTCCCAAAGATGCAGTTTTATTCCTGTTAGATTTAATTCCCAGTCGATTAGACTGCTGTTGCAGCCTTACTTTTGTAATTTATCGGGAAAATAAGCCGTGGATGATTACCAACTGCCCAATTAATGCGGGTTTTGGAGTGAAAATTAAAATTAACGAAAACAATGACAACCCTGAGACTGATCTGGATACATAAACTGAGATACCTCACTAAAAACTGACAGATGAGAACACAGAAATCCATTGCAAGTTGCATTACTTTAGATATGAGAAGGAAGTGTTGTGAACAAATAGAATCTGCTCAATCCTTGGAGACTGATATCAATTAAGAAAAAATGATTTGTTAACGAAATTATTCACTCCATTCGCTTAACTAACTAAGTTTTATGAAAGTAGAAATGCCTGCATGACTTGTAGATGATCCTTGGTTAAAGTATGCTCCTAGAGGTAGTGTAGCAAGCACTATGGGAGCCAGCCACCTATTCGGTTCCCGCGACGTATTTCAAAATTGTGATTAGAAGTCGGATTGGAAGTATTTGGCTTTTGCATTGTTTGAATTGCAGTCGTCCCGAGCAAAGAATGTTTTACTTGATTTCTTAGTGAAGAATTTTCAGAAATAAAGGTGGTTTTGTGAAGGTTGAGGGGTTTGTACATGAGTAAGAGCCGTAGGTAAAAGTTGCGTGTGCAGTACTATGCGTGCAATTTTTATCGGTCATGGGAATAGGTTCTCTGTAAAATTGCCATGGGCATTCTGATGACCACCAAGTCCATTGAGTTTTGGGATTATTGGCAGATGATATTGCCGGTTAATGCAAGGGAAAATATAATGACCATTTCTGGCTGATTAGCCGTCGTTAGCCAGTCATACCCAGATCCAAGTGGTGTCTCATCCGAGCCTCGAACTGGCGACTTTTTTGATCAAAGTCAAAAGTCTTAACCATTGAGCCACCAACTGGTTGTCTTGCCGGTTTACGACGGGGGATATTGACACTCGTTGATTAATGTTCATCCAAATGCTAACGGAACTGATCAGTCCAGTCCTGCCTTGGGCCTCGACAGAAGCAGGCGGATAGTATTGCTAGCAAAGACAAGGGAGAAGGGAATGACCATTTTTGGCTTTTTAGCCGTCGTCAGGCAGTTATACACAGGCCTCGAAGCTTATCGAATACTTTGTAGTTTTTGGTGTTGTCGATCAATTGTTTTTGCGAAAGCGTTATTTATGGTTTATAGCCTTCAAAAACCTTCAATACTTCAAAGCTTTTCTCTGTGGTGAGTTCTCGGGAATCACTTTTTTCTGCCGTTAGCTTTTTTGAATAGCCTGACACAATCTTGAAACTTAATCTTCAATGACCGTGGACGTTCACAACGAAAACCTGTGATTAATATGTTCATGGCGAAAGTGTATCGACATGGCCAGGCTGCAACCCAGAAAGCCGTTGTTTATTTGTCAGATGTACAATTTATGCACGCGATAAACACACTGACGCACCTCCAGCGGTTACCGCTACTTCGTTTAAGTTCGGCAGAATGCCGCCTCTGAAGTGTACTTTGCAACACGGGCCGTGCTCGGGAGGCCGATTATTTATTTTTAACCGCCGAACACATAGACTGCGCACTTCGGACTTAACTTACCATAGTCAGGCAGTGTTGTTTACTAGGACTATATCCTGGCCACTAACTTCAGAATACCGATGGATCTCACCAGCTGAATGTGTTACCTTTCGACGTGAAATATAGGCCCACTTCATGGGAAAAAGATAAGACTAAAATTACCCAGATATAATCGAATTTTTAAGTCTGATTTGTGATTAAATGTTTGATGCCTTCCAATGGTGTTTAAAATGAGTGGTCCCCTTGTGGTGATGGAGCCTCTTGAAGCTCTAATTCTACATGAGGATCAAAAGGAAACGTGGGTTTTATCAAAATCTCTAAAAGATAGAAAGTTAAAAAATTCTGGAAGGAGCTGCTGTGTGCCTAGGCAAAACTAGAAAACTTGAGAGCTTTTGTCAAAATAATGGTGATTGATGACCTATCAAATAATCCCAGTGCCGTAAGAGGATTATTTTTGTATCGCACCCAACAGTTACTGTAGGTTGATATACAGCCATCGGCTCAAAATAAATAGTATCTAGTTTTTGGCAGCGGTATTTTTTAGCAAAATAAAAGACCTCATTTGCAAATTAAACGTCACTAGAACCCTTTTCATGAAGAAAATCACTCAATGATAATTTTTTTTCACTTGGGTTGGAATACGCGACGTTAAGCCAGGGAACTTCGTATTCTAACAATCGCATTTTCTCCTGGAGTCAGCCTATTTGCTTCTATCGGTAGCCGCTTACTTTCAAATTCACAATCTTTTGAAGTTGAGATCATCGGGTGTGTTCGTGGAGTTCCATTTTTTGTTGCCGTGCACGTCTATAGAGTAGTTATATCTATTGATCGAACCGATATGATAGTTCAACCTTCGTTATGGACGATGTCTACCATGCGTCTCACAATAGGCTAGGTGCAGGGGTGGTGACTTGCGCGTGAATTCGGTCATGGTGATAGTAGACTTGCGCAGCATCTGCTGCACTTACTCCTCTCTCATCCGCCTGACGCCGGTACTAAGACAGAGTCACGAATGCCTGAGAAGGGGTCGATCGAGGGGCTGACAAACTTAACCAGTTCGTCAACGCGCGCTATGCAGGCCTAGTCGTTAAAAGATGGACGAGTTACTCATACTAGCAAAACTGGGGTGTCTGAGATCCCGCCTGAATGCGAATATCATAGAGGTCAGATTAATAAACAGTCGTCATTGCAACTGGACTCTCAGTGCTGAGAGGAGGACCCAGCTAGCCCATCAGTTGGCAGCCTTTTTATCCACGAGGTTTGTCGCACCACGATAGTTTAGGACAGCGTCAGGTTGGCTTTAGAAAAGAATATGCGTGGATTGTCATGAGGGAGCAGTCTCCGCAGCCTATCTTGCACTTTCCTCCTTTTCTTGGGCAGTACCAGTCCACCGCCCAACTCGGTCGGCTTTCTGATGGTGGTATTGGGCTGAACAGCCCGCTTGCCTGAGTCATGCTCGACCTGCCTTTCCACACAACAAACAAAGGGGTTGTTAATTCGGATATCATATATTTGAGAGTGTCTTAGAGGCTGCATTTAAATGGAGTCATAGAACCGACCGAGCTGGCATACGCTGCTTACGATACCAACCTGACCTGTGGATTCGCGTTTTTATGAATACTTTTCCCTGAATCTTCTCAACCCTCATCTAAATACCACATATTGCATGAATTCTGAAAATCATATCGACTGTCAACATCATTCGCTTCTGTGAGTGCTCAAAGTTGGGAATCTTTTGATATTTACAGTCCTAAACATGAACTTGGTTGAGGTGAAACGGCACCTTCTACACTCCTTAACTGCTGTAAGATATTTCTTTGAAAGTTAGTTAAAATAAGTCTATATTGGTACTTTATTATTCCCTAAATTTCATGCATTTGTTTGAAGTGATGGTGACTCTTGATGTGTGTGTGCTTGATTATTTTCAGAAAGAAATCCGAAAAGTTGAAATCCAACAAGCACAAAACGGTATGTCTGTCTTTCGCAAGCCCCTAAAGTTTTTATAACTGTACGGAATTTATTCTTTATGTATTTCTTTAATAGACATTGAATAAAATTCTAGTCTACGCAAACGTTGATAATTATATGTTGGTCGCCAATACCCACCGAAGGAGGATTTGGATTTTATTCAATGCATACGGCGTATGTCCAGCCTGTTGTTAAGTCTCTTCTGTCCACCCCCACCATAAAATAATTTTAGAGCGATGGAGCCCATATATTATTCTAACTCTTCGCTAGCTTGAAGTCCGCAAGGGTAGGCTGGACCAGTGGTCTTCTGGGAGGGCTTGCTGTACAATACGTATGCTATTAATGCTAGTCAAAATACGCCCGCGGACCATGCAGCAATAATACTGTCATGTGTACTCCTTTGGTGGTCTCAAACCCCCTGCTGTTTTATATAAGGTCATAAATCAACGCACTTATCTTAAAGGGAGAAGTTTTATTATCTTCAATAAGGTCTCCACCGACTCGACCGTTTTTTGACTATTGTCCCTCTGAAGAACCGGTGTAAATTACAAATTTGGTTATGCCATATCTCATGACATTTTCATCCGTGGGCCCTATTACGGTCAGGATGACTTAGCTAACCCGTAAATAGGCCATGAGGATAGGAGCCGCCTGTAATATATGTGTAGCTTTGTGGAAAATTCCGGGCATGTTAGATGAAGACTTAAGGTGAATGTTATAGTTAAGTTTAGAGTGAGGTTTAGTGTTGGGGCGAGGGTTATGCTTAGGATTAACTTTGAGGTTATGATTAACTGTAGGATTAGAACTAAGATCCTCAGTACGATTTACTGTTATTTTATGGCCATTGTGAAGACTAGGACACAGGAATATTTACCCTGCCTAGAATTATGCGCTGGGTCAGTTTTATTACTTGGGCGGGGTATTCCTATTCCCGGCCCCAACCCTCCAGCGTTGGAGTCAGTCTTCTCCGATTTAGGTAGTAGGACAAAGGCTAATTGCAGAATTCACGACGGATTTTCAGACAAGCTTTTAGGCTTTGGGCAAACTATCGGCATGCCAACAGGTTCACTAATGGACTTGTCCTACAATGTCCTCGGGAAGGGACAAACACGGGCTTCCAACGCTGCGAAAAAATGACTTTTTCCGGAGCCACAATAATTGATGATGCACACATACTCCACTTATACCACGGGCATGGGAGGTTCTGCTGCCCTAACCCGATGCAACAGTAATCTACGTGCCTAGATCTGACGAAGCGACCGCCTCTTCTATAAAGCGTAGTATATGTTAAGTCTGGTAGACCTAATAGCATAATTATGTTGCCCTGGAAAACGCTTGTGACAGTCAGAATAAGCAAAACCATTTCTTGCACAGGACTAAATTTAGCGTGTGCGCATCAAATACTCTGTTCTTCATGCTCTGACGTCTAAAACGAATATTGCTGCATAAGAAAGCGTGAAGGCAGCCTTCATGAATTTATGTCCTTTTTTACTTCCGGCAAGGGCAACTCCGTGCATGAGACTGGAACGGGCGGACGAACAAGGCAGCCGATATGTCCTTAAAAGAAGGTGACACAACCCCAGCAGTCAGCCGCTCTGCCTTTAAGGAGGACTTGGCCTCGTCCACAAAGGCTGTTTCTGGGACGTGGACTGGTTGAGTGAACGTTTATAAACGAGTGTCAATATTCGCCGACCTAAACAAGCAAGATAATGAGCTCGTGGCGCAATAGTAAGGGCGTTTGACTCTGATCAAAAGGTCGCGAGTTCGAGGCTCGGGGAGGCATTACGTCGAGCTTGGGTATGAAGGGCTGATGGCGGCTAATAAGCTAGAAATGTCCATTCCAGTCTCCCTTACCTTTGCCGGCAATACTATCTGCCTAGACTAACAACTACAGCTACCAGGACCAAGGCAGAGCCGGACAGACGAGTTCCGTTTTCGGTCATGTGAACGTTCGTCAACGAGAGATAGAAGCGGTATCTTTATACACCATTAAACCGATTGAAAAACTCGGACAGTGGGGCTGTTGATCTGCCAGGCGTCGTAACCTTCCGCCGTTAGATGACATATTTTGTGGGAATTTAGAGACTATCCATATTATTAGTGCTTTTTAATGAGACTGGAAAAGATCGTCGTACGTTGAAAATACAAAAGTATTCATCGGTCGAAGAGTTACCTACAGGTCCACCAGAGAATCCAAAGAAATGCTTTTCACCCTACTGCCTAGTTGCCTAAACGAAGGTTTCATTAAAAAACGCATTTTGCAGAATTGCTAGTATCTCCAAGACTAAGATTACATATTTTAAGAGGAAAAGCAACCCGCTGGTGGATTATAGCTACATTTCAAATTCATTCACGAGTTCATTTCCTTGCAGCGATTACTGGTTGTACCTTAAGAAAAAATATAATGGAAACAAATTTTTAAATTTTGGCTGCGCGTCCAACTGCTTAATCCTTTTGCCAATACATCAAGGAGCGTATTTGGCGAGCGTATGTAGGCTTTCGATGCATACTCGTCGGACTAGTAAATTTATATGGGAGCTGGGTACAAGTTTAAACGTGTTCGTCTTTTCATACAAAGAAGCCGCGGGAATAGGGGGTGAGGTTGATACGAGGGGATTGGTTATCAGCACTTCCTCTTCCTATTCCCGCGACTAACTTGTACTAAAAGACGAACACGTTTGAACTTGTTCCCCGTTCCCATACAAATGTAGTGGCCCAACGAAATTTTATCAAAAGCCTACATACGATCTTCGACTACTCTTTTGATTTTTCTGATGGGCATTTTCGCAACTTTAAAACAATACATTTAAGTTCAAAACTGTAGTATTATCAGCTCCGCAAAAATGTGGGCATTGAATGACTACTCGCATGAAGTTACTGATAATTAGGTCAAATTTCAAGCTGAAGATGATACATGCCAATGCGGTTAAAAAGTTAGTCTGCTTTACCGGAATTCATTTACGATGTATTAACGAACTCCTCTGAAGAAAGTGAGCTTTCTAAGACATTCCCGCATGAGCTATCAGATTAGGCACTCCAGTGCATTCTTAAACGTGCCCTCGAGCAGATTGACTGTTCAGTATAGCCGTGTACAAACGTTCTCTGGGGAAGATTATCCATCTGCGTAGTAGGAAAGTGTCGAAGACTGTATTTACCATGCCCTGGCCACGGCGTTGGAAAGGTTTTTTGTCATACTGACATCATTAGACTAAAGGATTTATATGAACCTGTTACTAGGCTGCAGCACGATAAAAATGAACGCCTTCCACTTCAAGTTTTCCAGTATGTATTATGTCAAGAATTTTGGGTTCAGTTGAGTAGAACCTTTTCAAAGACAAAATCTATACGAATCAGGCGACGGAAATCTTAGCTGCGTTGTCAAACCATAGTTCTGCGGTCTGGTAAACGATCCTGCCTGAAAACCTCCCTGAACTAACAGAAGCATGTTTGTGGACCTTGTTAACTGTCAGACGTAATTTACGACTAAGCGGATATTGAACCTTTGACCTTCTTTTGAATTTAGCGTGAACACCGATCTTCTATTGGTTGACATAAATCATCTATTAATTGGAGCAGCTTTATCATTCGGATAAACATGAGGCTGATTTATGAGGAACACGTTTTTGGAAAGAAAAGTAAAAATTCGTTTTTTTCTCAACTAATCTTTTCGGAACTCTCGACTTTGACAGTTTATGAGCTTTTTCACAGATGGTCAGTCAGTCCCGCCGTTAGTTGGTTAGGAATCACATTGCGTTAGTCCTGAGCTCTTGCACTTTTACTGCAAACATTGGCAATCACGTAAATTTAAATTTCCAAGCATGTGAGAAGGCCGGAAAATATTCTCCTCTACCGAGAAGTCCGGTTTCTATTTGAGTGTTACCTCAGGCGTAATTTATTCGACCGGTGCTTATGTCAGACTATTAATTATGCGTGATTAATAACTGTTTCTTTATCAGAAATAATGTTTCCTGAAGGGACGATGACAAGAAGGGACAATCTAATTGGCATTATCGCTAACCAAAAGTGACTTATATCATGAAGCATTTGCCTTCAAACTGGAGACAAGAAGGACCAGAAGTCATAAAACTTTGACCAAAGTATTTGAACCTATTTTTAATGGAAGAGATTATTCATGTGAAGTTGGCAATTCGAACAAAAGGTATCATTGTGCCACCTGCGTTCATACATGACAAAAAGCTGACTTTTGACCAATCTTCTTTCCAACCATCTTGCATGATTTATGTTAGAAAGGAAACACTACTTGTTCTAAATGTGCCCTTTGACGCTTATATAAATGTTATCGTACTCAATAGAAAAGTCAACATAATAATTCACTTGTACACTTTTGTCTTATAAAAGTATGCTAACTTGCAACTTCTACTTCGAAGCAAATATTATTCGATTTTTAAAATAATTTTCATTTCTGCACCTTTCAAAAGTTAACACGCTTATTCATGCAGCCTGCACTCATCGTTTGTGAGAAATGAAATAAAAACCTGTCAAATATGATCCCTTTATTGTAATATTTTGCAGACTCCAAGAAGCTGTTTGACAGAAAAGCGTAGAGGTGTGGGAATTTACTGTGGAGCAAATATGCAGCATGTAGTTTGCAACTCTGAGAAATAACGAGATCTATATTTAAAACTTATAATATTACCTTCTTCCGAATAGAAGTGAAGCGAGAAGCAATTCGCTATACATTTAGTAAAGAGTGGTTTGCAAGCCTTTTATTTCAATTTAATCAATTTTTGCAGACTCTGATGGACAGTAAGGTATCAATACTGATTAAGTTGTGAGCCATGGCTAAAACGTAGAACATTCTGAAGCCACGTAGGTCACCGTGTATTACCCGATTTTGATGTTTGCTCCCTGCTAAAAAAACCTGTGGCCTCACCTGAGCAATACTAATCGTTTGCAACTGTGTCGAAAAAATTCGAAAAAAAGTTTATTTCATTGCAGTGCATATTATGCATGTGAATTATTAGATTTTTCAGCTGATCTTAGAACTTAGAACTGACGGACTTCCGGAGAAGCCTGAGTCAATCCTTTTTTGACTCAACCCCTTCAGACTAAACTTGACCGAAAACATGCACACTGACAATCTTACATTGGCTTAGTAGTATTGTATTTGGACACAGGCAGTATGCGGCCTTAGAGCTTCGTCCACTAGAAACGCCCATTTTAACATCCAAATAAGCTGCGGCAACTGAAGCAGCCGTCTGCTAATTAAAAGGGTACAGTCGTCAGGATGACTGAGTGCACAGTTGACCTGTCAACAGGACGTAAAAAACTAGCTTGAATGCCCTCTCCCCGGCACCCATGTGACGATGCACCAGGGTGCAGCAAGCGTGAACCCTCCAGGGCACATTCTGGCGTCTTTTTAAGGTTATGCGCCCAAATACGTGTAGCTTCGGGAAAGGCCGGGTCATCTTGCACGTGAAAAGTGGCGGGGCATAACGATAATTCTCAGGACGTGCCCACTTTGATGGGGCGGTGATAGTGGCTCCGTACTGGGAAAAACCAACGGGAGGTTCACTTAGCTCGCTACTGCCCTTTTACCCAGACCGCATAACGTCGCATTTTGACTAATTGAAGGGTTATGTGGTTTCTGGTTAACAAAGCACAAAATTCACAGGAACTGTCTACTACTGAACATTGGCATGCGTCCTACGCTACTGATGGTTAATCTCATAGTTCCCAGAGGTGCTTGCAGCGGAGAATCTAATAGAACTCGATCTTGGTACTGCCGTTATGATGGCTTCAGTAGTTAAGAAGGGCAAGGTGCGCTTACTACCAAAACCCAATTATGCTAAGATATGTTTTTTTCGTATTATATTGATGCCCTAAAATTTATGTTGCAGTCGCCCAATAAACAGTAAATAAAGAGTTTCTGAACGTCCGACGAACATAAATCGAATTTCATATGACAGTGGTTCCAGTCGCCGATACATTTACTGACGTCTGTCTCGCCAATTTTTTTTCGATTCATATATGGTATTGGCTTCTTAGTGAGTTCTCTAGCGTCCTCTATGTAATTTTCAATACATAAACTCAAGATAAGGATACTAACCTGATAATTTAAACGATTTTTGTTGGACTGGTGTAAAATGGCGTGCCCTAGACACAGCTAGGTTCGCGTTAGTTCCCAAATTGTAATTATCAGTTAAATCAAGGACCTTGGACTGGCTGACCCACGCGCGCACGTGGTGTCTTATTTTTGATGTTTCTTCCGAGATGACCGTATGTTCAGAGATTGTACTGGTAAAGGAGACATATGGTCGAACACTGGAACAAAATTTATTTTTGCCTGAGCTTTCGAGCTCTTACAAGAGCCCATCGTCAGAGGTGGAGAAACAGCAACAAATGTGGAGCTACTTGGGGCGGGTGTACAATAACTAAAATTTTGAACGTGTAGAAAATCAATTGTGTGTGCTGCCGGCTTGCCACTGAGGGCTGTGCTAGCCAGTGCTAGTAGGCAAGACCGACAAGTTGTGTGGAAATATTTACAGAAATAGAATCGTCAACAAAACAAGTAATAGTTATGGTGGGAGGGATGAGAAATTAAAAAGTCATAGGAGAAGGGAAGAGAAGCGAGGGATAATGTAGGCTTGGGCGCCAAATGGCCACGTCAGCATCGAAAGTGGGATGATTATGGAGGATTTTGGGCAAATTGATTACGGCGGGCGTCTGGACGTGATCGTTTGCAGTAGCGTAAGGCCCTGTACGCTGGCGCCAATTCGACACATCTGTTGACCGAATTCTCATCCGTGGACCAGGCTTCGATAAATTCTCTGCTCGTCTTGTTTCCCGCGTGGGCGAGTACCTTGACGGCAGCGAAGTTGAACTCATGGCCTGTTTCGTAGGTGTGTTCGACCATATGTCTCCTTTACCAATAGAAATTCCTGGAATACGAGTATTTTCTCGCATTCGTGAGAGATTGTACTGTTTTCGAAATCTTCCTTTACTGCAAATGTGTTCCACCATTTTGAAAATATGTTAGTCTCTGTGTATTTTCTTGCACTTTTACCCACACAATGAACCAATTGCAAATTAGGCACTCTTTGCATTACTTCTCTTAGACGCTAAGAATGTAAGTGATACTGCAGTAGCGACTGTCGACTACGTATGCAGTGGGGGGACAGCATGTGTCCGGATTTTGTGGTCAATAAATTACTGCACAATTTTTATTAGTTGTTCATCTCCTTTATCACCCTCGAACACATTTAGTGGGTCTCGATCTCAGTTGTACTAGTTTTAAGTATTTTATTAATATTAAAGTCATTTGGGAAAGAATAATGTTTATTGCGTGAATTTTTGAGTCCGATTGCCCAGCTCGTCGGCAGACAAATGAGTTTTGCGAAAACAGTTAGCTCAAGGCGATGCCTAACGCAATTTTGTACGATGAGTCAGGGTGTACGTATGTCTGATTCTCAGTACTCAGCATGGTTTCTTCCTTACCATAACTCGGTTTGCGTGTGTGGATGGGCATGGTAACGAACTATCAATTACTCTGTCTGAAGTCATGACATTTTAATGACTGCAACGGAAAGCTACCTATTTTCTGCAGCCGACTGATTCTTCGCGTGTACTTCTTTCCAAATCGCTACAGTTGACGTTCGGAATGTACTCTTCTGCCTTCCAATTCGTCTTAATTCTTAACTTGCTCCAAAACGTAGTTTCAAAGTCGCCAGTGTAATCCAGCAGAAGAGGGAATCGCACGTAGATTACTCTGTAGGCAGTTTGCAAACGCCCCGTGGTGTCGAGTATTTAGAAGTGAAATTAAATTTGGGCTGGCCCACTTTTTGCACGATATTTGAACGCTATTCGTTGATGAACATTCACTGATCGCTAGCAGAACTCCTGCTCTGCCTTGGAGTTCACTCTCGAGCTCCGCTAGTAGCCACATAGCGGCTTCTAGTCTAGGCAGATGAAAATTGCCGGTGAAAATAATGGGGGTTTTAATGACTATTTCTGACTCATTAGCTGTCATCAGTCACTCATACCCAACCCCAAGTTCTACACGAATGGTTACAGTGTTGGGCTTCTAGGCAAAAGGACGCGGTTTCGGGCTTCCCTGGTATGACGCTCTGATGACGGCTAATGAGCCAGAAATGACCATTCTAGTCTTCCTTGTCTTCGCCGGCAATGTTCATTTGAATGGTACGTCAGTTGTTTAGACTGTGAGCAGGGTGGCAATGTGTAAAATTTAAATGGGCCATATAAACTGTACAAAATTGTCCCAACCAATATCCAACTTTCTTTAAATCGATAGTTTTCGTCTTTTAAGGAAACCTTTCTTGTTCATTTGGCCAAATATTAAATCACTCACCTTCGTTCACTTGTGATCTAACTAAATTCGAATACTTCCGCTCCTAAGGCTTAGCTTCATTTGACTATGCACTGTAAGTACGAGACTTTCTAAAACCTTAAATACCTGCTGAATCCTTTGCTGCATAGGCCAAAGGGAACCGCAACAGCAATATAAGGGAGAAAAGTCACCTCCGATGATGCCAAATGCAACTTTCAGTGACAATGGTGTACAATTCACACGCCCTCAGGCCTCCATTCAAAACCAACAGGCACTCAACGCCGCAGGTATACTGTCACAGTACAGCAACCAAGACGTCACAATGTCCGACGCAGGTCTCCTCTCGCGGAACCAATCGCTAAAATCACCCCCCTCCGGCCGCTCCCCCTTGGATGGCAGGGATTTTGTCTGCCAGTCACCTTCTGGGCTGGACAGCCCATTTGCGCCTGTAAGTTCCCACTCCATTCCTTTTCCGTCACGCGCGTTTTGCCACGTGCTGAGCGTCACCGGAATCTACAAACAGCTAATAGTGCTGGGAAACATAAGGCTGTTCGCTCTAACCGTTTTGGCTGGAGGTGTGCGTGTAATTTGTGATTGAAGAGGAAGAACATTTCAATGATTTGATTGCAGCATCAGGTATAGAGGTTCGATGAGAATTACCTTAATGGCCCCTTAACAAGACATGAGAACAGGAACCAGCCGCAATGCAGGCTTCTTTGTGCCAAATTCCAGGGCAAATATGCTTCGTTTCAGATTTCGGTTAGGTTTAAGTATAAGGTTAGGGTTAGGATTAGCATCAAGCTAAATTATGTTAACGTTGAGGGTTTAGCTTAGGATTTGTGTTAACTGAACAGTTTCGGTTAAGAATATGGTTGGAGTGAGAATAAGGGCTACATTTTAATTTAGGGAGTGTGTGCAGTGTCATCTTTACAACTTGTGTGGGGTGCTCCTAGTCCTCTGTCTTGTGTAGGGGGGGGGAGCATGTAAGAATACATTTGGCAGAAATTTACTTATTTTGATGTTTTCTGGCACACCTTTCGCTGCCCGTACGTGATGAGGCTGTCGTAAGTGGTTGGGTTGACAAGGAGAAGGTTTTCTTTATCGCAAGTCAGGTAAGACAAAGTTTGTTGGAACAGTTTTACTGCAAGCAGATGAACTGTAGGAAGGCTGTGGGATGAGCCAGCTGCCAGCTATGTCTGCACGTCAGTTGTGTCCGTGAGTATGTGTGTTGTGGTGTAGCGTTGCCTGCGTGATATGTATTCTGCCTTCTTCGGCCAATCAAATGAGGCGGGAGATTCGATTGAATTCGGACTCATACGCTTAACAGGTGAGTTGATCGACAGCGAAAGAAAAACCGATATCGCACGGAGTGGATAATTACGCATGGACGAAAGGCCTTGCAGAGCGAGGTCAGTATGAGCCACGGCACAATGACAGTTCGCTCTGTATAATAGTTGGTAGAGTTATGTATGGGAAAAGTTATCTCGTCGGGTATGAGGGATGGTCTTGGGCTAAATTCCGAGTATGTATCTATTTTCGTGTCCTGGCCCTAATCCTAGCCCCAACCATTACCTTAACCCTAGTCTTAATTTCAAGTTTAATTTAGCGCAAGGTCCCCTGAAATACCGTTACCTATTCCCTCGTCCTCCCTCTAATAGTTTAAAAATCTCTGACTTTTAAAGGGAGTCTTCCTCCACTAATTGAATCGTTGCCTTAAATTAATTCCCACTTTCCAAAAATAAAGCTCTCACTTAAGAGTTTCACCCTTCCGCCAATGGAAATGCAAGATAACTAGGTGTATATGTGTAATTTGTCTATAGCATTTTAAGGCCTCTCCACTGCTTATTTCAAGTGTTTTTTGTTCTTCTTTCAGTCCCAAACAGACCCTGGCATGAATGGCAATATCGAACGGTACCAGTCTTATCCAACTGGATGCTACTATGAGCAGCCAAGGCATCAACAAATTCAATTTCCCCCTGTGGACGAGGACAGCCGTTCTCAGCCTTTCCATTCCTCCCAGTCGACTGTAGTCACTCTGTCCAGTCAGGGAGCCGAGCGTGGCAGTGGCAGTGGTGGTGATGGTGATGGTCTTGAGCCAGCCTACTCCGATCGCCAGATCTTCCACGCTGTTCCACCTCTTCCGCCTGGCAGTGGAGGTCTCATCGCTACCACCCAGTCTTTCATTTCCGCATCCACTCAGCAGTCAGCGCCCGTTATCAACTGCAACTCTCAAGTGGTGATGCGGACGAGGACTGCTTCATCGGGTCGCCGGGTCTCTATGGACGCTGAAGTAAGGACATGGCCAACTGGTTCAAACAAGGCTGTACATGCTCTCTAAATTTACAGCAACGTTTCCCAGGTGCAAATTTAAAGATAGCAATAACAGCAAGATTTATTGGATCCCATTAATCTTGCTGTTATTGCTATATTTAAATGTACATTATATCCTTTACTTAAACTTAAATTTTATCTGGATGCTCTAAAAGCCGTGGCTTGGAGGGTTGCCAAATGACGGGATAACTTGGATCCCGCTGTCAGTCCAGTGTGTGCCTTGTTGTGTGGAGTGGCTTACTTCGGGCTGTGTCAGGCTCAATGGCTCTTTCTTAATGTGACCTTCATGGCGCTCCTCAGGCGGGAGCCTACTTAGCGAGGTGTGTTTTTGGTACGCGTGTTGAGTGTTGGTCGTGCCAGCCAGCTGCGCTCTCCCTCATCTCCGGTCTTCTCGACTTTGTCTTGACATCGTTTTCAGGTTTGGGAGTGGTGAGACAGTGGGATAGATTATCCGAAAGTCTACTGTCACTATAATTCCGCAGGAGTCAGCGTGTTGCTTCAAACTACTGAGGCTCGCGGTAGACATCGTCAAGAGCGTCGGTCGAACTGTCATATTACGTTCGTTCGATGCGAACGAGAAATGTTTCGGCGTAGTCGGGGAGTTTATTTTAAAGGGGCCTCACAGGATGGTTTTGCTGGGAAGAGAGTGTGCGGTAAATACAACGCAAGTCTTCTATCAATTAAAATTAATCCACGCCTAAGTCCCACCCCTGCACCACCGTGCTTTGGAACACTCGGTGGGCCTTGTCGGAATGTAGGATCGAACTCTCGTGTATGCGTGTCGATTTAGGTTTGGATGTAGCCACGGCCTCAGTTGACCACCATGGTGGTTTGCACTACGTAGGGGATTCACAGCCAATCTGCAGAGGTCCGTCGATGGTTTGCACAGGACATGGGCAAACCACTGTAAGTGGCGGTGCTGGATGTATTATGCTAGCTCGATATCGGAAATTTGATCCTGTCAGAAGATTCTTAAGAGGTTACGAAGACACCAACGGTCAAAGCCTTAGAGCGATAGGATGTTTGCCTTTCTCACTGGCCATGTTTCACAGGCATATACTAACACCGGTCTGATTGATGCTCTGTACGTAAGCTGATGGCTGAGCGAGACCAGCGTGATCTGGCTGGCAGCCTAAATGCCTTCCGAGCCTGCGCGATTCGGTTCTTGATTTCTTCTTTGGCCTGTCCGTTGGCTAACATGTTCGAGCCCAATTAGTGGAAGCAGCTAACATCTCCGATGGGTTGACCACTGATAACCAGTAGTTGGGCTGTGCCAAGGCGGATAGTTAGGAACTTCGTCTTGGAAATGTAAACGCGCTTTGGTATCGGCAAGATATTGGCCAATGACCAGCCAGAGAAGATGACTTATATATAGTCAAGTTCCATCGATGGAGTGATTCTCCCAAAGCAGAACAGCCAGTTTTGTAGACTTCTGCTGGAATACCATCCTCACCTGATACGCTCTGACCTTTCAATCGTTGCAATGCCGTTTCCAGTTCTGCTCTCGTAGATGGTTCGTGGACAGTATCGTATAGAATTCCAGTTGATAGCTGTAGGTTCGCAGATGAATGTATAGGCGATCCAGTAGCTCACTGAAGTGCTCTCGCCATCGATCGATTCTGCCAGCCATATCTTTTATCACTTGACCCGAGTTATCCCGAATGGTGATGCAAGGCGATTTATAGTTGCCAGCTGCTTTACCAGAGTTTGAAGCTGATTCCATTAGGCCAGCTAACTCGGTTTAATGGTTTTGACGGTCACGTCTTGCTGATCACGTAGTTTGACGTCTCAATGAACGGTAGTGCTCTGAGCTTGACGATTGGGCGATCTTAGCTTGTGCCGAGAGATGGAGGGTTGTTATGAATATCCAGTCCTTTCTCGGTAATATATGTTGTTGAAAGGTCGAATTCATCGCAGTTTTAATGGCCTCCCTCAAGTTTGGCTAGTAAGTATCAGGAGAAGTTTGATTACGGACGTTATCTGAGGGTTCGATGTAAATGGTGGAACAAATTCGAAAATAAAACTTGGTTTTCCAGAAAATAAGCATAGAAAATAAGTTTTGTATGAGTGCTGCCTATGAAACTCACGTGAGTTCAATCGCCGAAAATCCCTTAAATGCATACACCCTACTTTGACAGCATTGTTTTCGGGTGACACTTACCAAGGAGACAGAAAAAATTTCAGTTAGGCTCCAGTAGGCTACCGTATTGAAATTGTGTTTGGATTTTACCGGTTTCTAGGCTGTTGTACGATCTCACCTGAGTAGTATTTTTGCCCTTTCGAAATTCTCGTTCTTTATTTTTCATGAATTCCGAGAGCTAATTGCCATTAGTTGATCACATGACCTTGGCCAAGTTTTCACTGGCGCCTTTTGCACGGAAGGTGTGTTTATTTTGGTTGTATACTTTCTCAACAAACTGTTAGTTTTAACGCGACAATATTCAGTCTTTTTGGATTGTGGCCATGCCAATCTTAATTTACTAGCTTCCCCCACAGTCTCGGTCGATTTTTGGGTCGCCACAAACAAGGTATTGTTTACACTTTCCTATGTTATCTGTTTTTTATTTGTATAGTATACGTATGCTCGCCAACTGTCCTTCTGAATTATTTGTATATATAGGCTCGGCCCTTGACGCGTTACCTGCCGGTGCCCGATGACGTCTCCTTCGATCTGCGCAATCATCTCGAAAGCATTTGTGGTCACACCCTCTGCTCACCCACCCTTTCTGAACAGGTCTTCGTGGAGACCACATGTTGTTCCGGCTTCCTGTACAAAATTGACTCCACTCTGGGCCAAGTCTTCGCCTCCCCGCATGAGATAGACGCTTTTGTTTCGCCAGCAACCTCCCGACGGCGGCCGCCTATTGGTGGAGGCGGCGCCAAAGGTGGAATACCACACAGTGGTAGCAACAGCAGCAGCAGCGTCATGGGCTCGGCTTTCAGCTTCTTCCGTCGACGTCCCCGACGGAGGCGCTGGTTTGTTCTTGACAGGCGGCGTCGTCTCCTTACCTACTATTCTACTCAATGCGCCAAAGCGCCTGCTATCCCTCTCAAACCTAAAGGTGAGTCCTGGAAATTGCGCGAACGCTCACGACGCCAGTTCTGCCAGTAGGGCAAAGTAAATCGACGTTTTTACTAATTTTTTAACAAATTGTTAAGCAAAGATCAAATGAGAATTGGCCAATACAGTCTATTAGCGATTATATGTGGTCGGCAGTTTGATAGGCTCGGAAAAGTAAATCCTCCCTTGAATACCTGTGCATGGCCCTTTAAGTAACCATATTCGCACTGTGAAGCTTACCAAATCAGGGTCTCCAGTGTGAACTCATATTTTTTCCCGGGATACAGTCGTTCATACGACTGTCTTGGCGATCGCTTTTTCCAAACAAGCAAATGATGTTCTGCTTGCGCATAGGGTGACTTAATTGCCACTTTTTATGTGTGCGACCGAGGGCAGCACTTCAGTTTTGCTTGGGTTTAGCCTTTCTACGCCCTTTGCTACCGACCAGCACGATAAAAAAGGTCTTTTATTCCTGCTTGCAAAAGCTTAATGTCAAACTTTATTGTTGTGCTTTCTTACAGTGACTCCGACAGCTTGTTCAAAAGTTGGGCAAGTTATTCTGCTATTCTTGATGCAATAGTTTCAGAAAGCTGCTGGGCGCCACGTACCAGGACCAGTTGTAACTAGCGCCTGTTCCTGTAGAAATGCATATGCGAATTCCAGCAAGCTCTTCAGAAGAAGAAGATGCAATCACTGGAACAAGAATTTTATTTGCCTGACGTTTCAGATTCTGTCAAGAATCCTTTATCATAAGTAATCGTAGAATAGTATGAGACATGCACAGATTGGGGTGATACATGTACGGATTACGCGATATTTATAGTTTCTTAGCGGCCATCAGCATGCGAACTTTAATTATCCGCTCCCATAACCACCGCTTGAGGTCGTAATTGGTGTGGGGATGGCTTGGGGGTTCACTTTCGAGATAATAATGGCCACCATTTCTTTGTCCGCGCCGGGTGCGAGCTTGATAATCGCGCAACAATAACGTTCGCTCTCGTCGGAGTTGTTGCTGGGCCCGGCCCTTCCCACATGAGAAATTCTCCTGCTCGGGCAATGTCTTAGCACGCAGTATGGGTACGACAAACCTTTGCGCCTGTTGATTGACTGTAGGTAACCAATGATTAAGGATTCTCCATAGAATCCGAAACGTCAGGAGAACAAAATGCTTGTTCTAGTGATCACTTCTTCTTCTAGCCTGTTCCTGTGTTACCTCAATGCTCTGCTTAACTGACGATCTAACGATTCTCTTATCACCAGCCAGAGGGACTGCATTCTAGTCATTTAAAGGTTCAAAATTAGATAATAATAATATTTTATCGGGTCATTTTCTCGCCGGCACTTGTCTGAAAGCCCACCTCTTAGCCGCTCGCAGTCGACAAAGCCAAAGGAGCGGTTCGCGTGTCTCAAGTGCCTCCAACCAGCATTGCGACCTTCCAACCCGTCCTATAGTTTCCCGTGATAGTTCGACCATCGATTTCGATTAGGTCTACCATATGCTCAAACAGCGGGGGTGGTGAATGCAGTCAGATATAGGGAAGGCAGACGCTCAATCATCCACCACACCGCTTGAACCGGTGGCAAGACGGAGCCGAGATGACCAATGCAGGTGATAAACACCGTCTAACTTAGTCTTAAGTGACAGTAGCCTTTTGCACTGGTACTACTGCACTTCATACCCTCACTCACCCTCAGCAGGTTTCAGAAAGGCTCAAGGAGACCGAGTCTGGTATGTCCACTACTGCTACTTCTATTAATACTTTTGCTTACTAGCAGTGTAGCTGGGCGATAGTAGTACTGGTTATATTACTGACACTAACCTTTGTCAGAGGTGTAGCTCATCAAAGCCAACGCTGGGACTCATATCTCCTCGATTCCAACAGGGAGTGTGAATCTGTGTTTATGGTGTTCCGATTACCTAAATGTTTGGGGCCCGGAGCACATCAGGACTTTCCTTATTTTCGCCTATATTCACCAAAAGTGTAAGCAAGTGTGTAAATTGTTTCCTACGTTTAGACACAAGGGCTAGGATACTGCTGCTATAACTAATATTCCAATGCTAGGAGTGCTAATTCTAGTAATCATGAATTGAGGCAAATGTTCGCATCCCAGGTATCTGTATAGATTGAGAAGAAGAAAAAGAAGAAGAAGACGAAGAAGAAGAAGAAGAAGAAGAAGAAAAAGGGAAAGAAGAAGACGACATGGCTTCGCACCCACCGTCACGCTTGTCGCAAACTCCATGACGCCCACGACCACCGGTGTGAACACTCCTGATGCCTTGCTGCCGGCACTGTCATCTGTAACCTCCTACCATCACACCTGAAAGCCCTTGTAATGACGAATACCGCCGATGCGAACACTTTTAACGCCCTGGCAGCCATGACCACCTGCCTATCCACCTCCGACACTAGAAACGTGGACCCGGTCCCAACCTGCCCAGTGTGATCCTCCGCTTCACATTGACATGCTCGGTCACTTGCGAAATCATAGCACAGAAACCACCGAACTATTGCACCCGTGAAAAAGTGCGGTAAAGCACTGTCGATCAAACCAAATCTCCTAACCAAAACACAGGCCACATGTGAATCGTTCGAAAATCATCCCTCATAGACAAGAATGTTGCACCCGTCGCGTAAGTAGGAATCGTATTCTTCAGCCCCTTCTTACTGCAACCTCTAGTACGCTAACGGTCGTAAGATCCGAGCGGCCTACTATCTTCGTGTGAAAATGGTAAGTGTTTTATGTGGACAGGTCCTGTGTGACACCTGTAAGTGGGTTACTTAGTTGTGCCTGCCAGTGCGCTTGATCTGGGTATCGAGTGAGGCCGGCTCAGAAACTCAACTCATGCGGTAGACTCTCGGCACATATGCCTCACTGTAAATAAGATGATAACCTTTGCCCTGGGCGACACGGTAGACCTTGCCAGGAACCAGGGTCTAACTGCCAAGTGAACAAACACCGAAACGGCATCTCAATTCTACGCATGTTTTTTTCATGTGCTTTTACAAACCATCTGCAAAAGAGCATACACTAATAGAATGTCCGCAACGAACCTGCAATGGAGCGTTATTATATGTTGCATATTTCCTAATATTTGCCCCTTATTTTGTAGGGTAAGACCCAGAAAAGTTTTTTTACGATTTACGAGCTTGGGAGTTCTACCTTTGCATTTGGCTTGGATGGTTCAGAGTTTTAAGGTGCCTTACGTTCCTGTAGGTGTTGGCTCTAGAATCGGACAAAAGCTGCATGCAACCGTAGGAGCGCCGTGCGACATCTAGTGTTTAAATAGTCGGACAAATTGAAGATAAGGATGGCTTATATGGCTCGGTAAACAGTACGTAAGAACATTTTATGCCCTCAGTATATGTGTCTGCTCCAGTTTTAAGGAAAAAATGATGAGGCTTGTGGTTATGGTTGGGGCTGGGGTAGATTTATGACTAGCGCTAAGGCAAATCAGACTTAAGAATGGGGTTAAAGAAAGGCATAACGTTAAGGTCAGTGCTACGGTTTAGACTTATGTTAAGTCTAGTGCTAGGGTAAGAACACGGAAATATTGCCCCTTTCTGAAATTATGCGCACAGTCACCTTTATTATTTGGTCAGGGCTTTCCTATTATCGGGTCCTATTTAGGGCGCCATATAGTCATTTGAAGGAAGGCGTCCCTTTGGAAAATAGAGTAACTTAACTGCGTACATTTTCGATGCTGGAGCCCCAGATCGTCGTCAGACTTAAGAAGAGGCGCGACTAACAGTTACAATTTCAAACGTGCTAGTAAAAGTAAATTGTCATCTGGTGTGAATTCTAGTTGGCAGATGCAACCTGCGTCAGTCCATGGTAGACAAATTACTAGTCATAATTGCTAACTGGCAACTATAATTTGCGTCAGTCCGGGATGGGAAATTACAAGTCATCCGGCATGAAGGGTAATTAGTGGTGGTGGTAAGTGTTAGCCTGTGTTGCTTGACTGTCACTTCTTCCATCTTTCTTTCGGGTTTTTGTACATTCCATCTAGCTTGACATGGCTTTTGATGCATGAGTTATCGGAATGCATGACCTCAATAAGTTCTCGGCCTTTTTAAGGGAGAAATTCAGATTATGCGTGTTTTTCCCATGCAAAGGTGGGTCCTGTATCAAGGCTATGCATAGCGACTTTGGATGAATAGTCACATCTCTTCACCACCACTTATTGCTTGTGGATACAAACCTTCCTGTTTGGCCACAGTATATGGTAATACAGGCTTCGCATGGGATCTTGTAGATGACTTTTTTCTTATCGGGATAGCTAACTCTATTCTTAGAGTGTACAAGCTGGACGCGTTACCTAGCCATTGGTTTGTGCGCCACTTTTATTTGGTGTTTTCGGAAGTGCTTTCAACGAATTCAGACACATTCTTTATATAAGGAAGGATTCGTCATGTATTTGTTTCTTCCACGTGAGTAGAACTATCTAGTTCCTTTACTCTGGATGGTGTTTTTTTTATGCATCGGTGTACAAAGTCCCTGAGGTAGCCAGTGCGGGAAACAAATCAAACAAATAATTTAGTTCGGCTTGGCAGGTTTCTTAGTCAGAGCAGTCTGTCTTTGCTTGGCGTAGCAGACTGTTGACAGCACTTCTTTTGTGAGAAATTGGTTCATTGGTCTCATAGTTACGAATGACCTCGATATGCGTGTCTTTGCGGTAAAAGGACGCTTTTTTCGTGTTCCTTCAGTCTTTCGCTGCACGAGAACATCCAAAATGGAAGTTTTTTTGTTAATCACCTTCTCGCGCGTAATTTGGATTCCTTTACCTTCAAATCTACTGAATATATTGGTATATTATATAAACAGCAAAATCGTGCCATTCCCCTAAAGAGGTATTACCTAAGACAAATCACTAAAACGGGAATATTACCCTTTTCTGAAATAGTGCACAGGGTCACCTTCATTCCTTGAGCGAGGCATTACTATTCCTATTCCTCTTTAAAGAGCCATATAAATGTGAAATTGAATATAGCTCATTTTTATCTTCCTTGTTCACTTTGACACCATCCCTAGCACAGTCGGCGCAATTCCTTAAAATGATTAACCCAGTCGCCGAGGGGCTCCTCGGAATACTGTTATTGGGTTTAGGCAGCTTCCAAGACTGCTTTTTCTGCCTTTACTCATTTTCTGCACAGATTTTGTTTGCTTTTGGAAAGAGATCTGAAATCACAAGGCGTCACATGGAACGAAGTAGGCGTGTGCTCGACACTATTTACTTCACACTAGGCCAAGAAATGCATCCTGCGTTTTTTCTTGTGTGTGCAGCTTCAGGAAATAGTTGCGCAGTCTCCTCCAAGCAGGATATTTGGTGAGATCGGAAATAAACTTCGTTGGGCACAGCACAAAGCCCTGAGCAAATAGCAAAACCTGACCGCTTTCCAGGTCACGAAAATGTATGTCCAAGAAAAAAATGTGTCAGGTCTTCTTAGTTGTTTTTTCGGCGCCTGAATCTCTGCAATTATGGGTCTGAATTTTTTAGCGCTTAAAGCTTTGAGACTTCAGTAGAGATCGTGCAGTTACATACACGTAACATCAATAGGAACGAGTTAGAAGGACTGGTCGGAACTTGAATAAAGGGTGCGTTTTGATTTTGAATATGTTCCTTATTTTATGAGATGTTTAAAACCGTGAAATGTCCTGCTATAAATCACCGTACTTGTGCATTTATTAATGCTGGTTGTAAGATATACAGTTTGGTCTAAATCCACTTCAAAATTTTCGGAGCACTCTCAGACGTCTTCTTCGTAGCATAGAGAAACGCGCGTATTTTCTTCGATAGAATCTGTATAGCATGCAGTTTGGAAACGCTGAATCTATTTGTAGTTCAAAGTTATTCAGGAATTTAGAAATTGGTATTAAACGCCCGCTTCATGGCATGACTTTAATCATACTTGGATCGATATTACCCGCTCAACTTTTCGCTCATATCGCGTGAAGCGGGCGTTTTTAGCTTAGCGGTAGAGCATTAGCCTCCAGCAAAGGCTTTCTCTGATGCGCGGGTTCAAATCCCGCCAATTGCCTGGAGTTTTTCACACTTGGGTGAACTCAAATTAAGCAAATCTGCCAAACCAACTTAATAAATTGGTAACAGTTAACTTGATCGCCTACTTTAGCTACCCCTAGCCTCAAATCTTGTGGTTACTTTTAGTTTCATTAGTTTTAAGTTAGTTTACTTTTTAGTTTATTACTTATTTTATTAGTTTCATTTTGTTTATTTTATTCTATAGTTTAAATAGATACCGCCAACGTTAGATAAATATACCTAAATAACTACTGCATACTAAACTAAAATTTAATTCAAAACTAACTAAAATAAAAAACACACTAAACTAGAATTAATGTAATTTGCTGATTAATAAACTAAAATAATACCACTGGTTCCCGTTAGAGAGAATAGTGGACCTAGGGGTGGACCTAAGGTGGACGACTAACTTGACTGTTTACCTAAAAATGTTTTTTAAACCTAAAGATGTCCTTCTGTCAAGCACACTTTTCGTAGGAGGCGGAACTTTCTGAAGAATTAGTACAGGAATAATATTTTCGTATATTTTTTCTATAGAATATGCAGAAATTTATAAGGACATCAAAAATTGATGAGATAACTGCATCCTACTAAAGTAAGAATTATTACATAGTTTAGTTTTTGGAGAAGATCGTAAAGAACCTCAGTTGAAAGCTGGTACCCTAACCTGACTGAAGTACATCGTTTTTATGATGCACGATAATTAAAGTTCAGCCCTACTTAAGTAAGCTTTCGAAAAGAAACCATATTTCAGAATTTCCATTCATATTTCATGAAATAGAAAACTACTGTAATCGAGATACTGGCCATTAGTGTAACCTTTTCCAGCTGGTAGAGATCCAGGTCACCTGCGACGGATTGACTATCTGATTTCTTCGCATAACCTTAATTTGGACTTCAAACATGGATTTCTATATTGTATTTTTTTCCCCGAAAGCACCTGCTATCCGAATTCGTTCCAGTTGTATTCCTCCATTTGTTTCATATAACTAAAGCAACTAATTATTTGCCATTAAGTCAACGGTTACGAAGGGTTCTTGCTTCCGCATCCTCGCATTCATGAGCAAAATGCCATCTTTTTCAAAGTCTGGTGCAGGAATGGAACATGAGTACATAATAACTGCGAAGTCAACGCGGAAATGTGGCGCCTCCGTAAAGCGCCTTCCATTCCACACTCCCCTCGATAAACCTGTCGTGGTTGTCTTCATTGACAACTTGGACTGTGAAAAAGAACACTGGCTAGTCGATGACTACTTCTAGGTATTTCGTTGTAAGAGCCCATGCCACATTTACTGCTGCAAAGTCTGTTTTAGTTGGCTGGCATCCGTGATTGGCCAAACTGTATAATGTATCAGTCACCGGAAGCGCGACTCGGTTAACCACAACGTGCCGTGAACTGAATGCCAGTTGGGGTGGGGAGCAGGGATGAAGCGGGAATAGAGGCGTAAGCCTGAAGCGTCTAGAGTTGAGGGGACATAATCGCGTGTCAAGTCACGTTAAAAATTATTGGGCATTCCCGCAAATGATTGGCATTTCACGGTAGCCTAGATGGCACCCATGCAGGTTAGTCGCTCTCGGCATCACTACTATGGCATGAAAATATACACTTGTTCGTTTAGTAGGTGTACTTTACTTCCCTTTCCCTTTTTTTCCCCTTTTCACGTTTTTTTTCTCTCCATTTCCTATTTTCCGCTGTAGATGTGATAAGTTTCACCGACATAATAGATGTGTATCCCGATCACAAGGCTCGAAGTGGGCACAGCTCCTCCTTCTGCCTCCTGCTAATGGCCAACACTTCCCTGTGTGCGGAACCCATTGCTGATGGGACTTACAGTCCAGCTCAGTCGGCCCGTAGCCGCATCCAGACCCGCGTACTCTCGCTCGCTGCACCATCTCCCGAAGCAATGCGAGTGTGGGTAGACGCCCTGTTTACTTGCGCCGGTGCCTATCTATGCCTTCCCTCACGTAGCCAATGGCCAGGCAGTTAACCCAACTCCTCATATCGGAACAAGTCCGAAGGGGTTTTATATACCGATATTCACACAGATGCAAACATCATTGAGCTGGGGGCAGGGGGTCGAGTAGCTCCTCTCACATCTGTCATCCCAAAACTGTCATTTCTTAACCTCTGCTGCTTCCTTTCTTAATCTGATTTTGTACAAAACAGTTCCTTGGACATTTGTAATATCGCTACTGAGTCAGCGCGCTGGCTCTGCCAACGTGTCAAATGCAAATTATCTTTTTTCCTACCATTTGCTAACTCGTCCCAGCTTCCAGAAGTGATTGCGCCGGCAAGAGAAATCAGATGAACGCAACATGTCAACAAATGAACAGGGGAACATCTTGAGTTTGCTAGCAGGATTAACCGAGAACGAAACGCGATAGTCTATGTAATTGCCTGCTTTGTGGGACAGTGAAACATTGGGTCTGTGTAGTTTAAGCAGAAGTTGAGGCAGTAACAACAAAACATCAAATTATACTCAAAACTTTTATGAAACAAACCTTCTAGCCCGTCCTAGTCCCGTCCTTAGGTCAGAGCCAAACTGTGGTGAACGAGGCCATGGCCCTGCTCGAGGATCTTTCGGCTTTTATTTTTGACCCCACTTACTAATAATACTACAAGTATTTTACACCGCAGATTACGCGGGTACGCCCTTTGCATAGATATGGTTGTAGAAAAAAATTGTACGAACAAACGAACCCCCTTGTTGGTGAACGTTCACCTAACCGCTAACGGAACTCATCTGTACCGCCCTGCCTTGGGCCTTCGCAGAGATACTAAACAGATATTCTTTGCTGACAATGCTTTCTACCTACCATCAGCTCTTATGGCTGTCAGGGCCTTGGTTGAGGCCCAAAGCAGAGTGGGACAGATGGGTTCCGTTAGCGGTCAATTGAACTTTCATTAGCGAGTATCAATATTCCCTGACCTAAACCGGTGAGACAACGGGCTTGTGGCTCAGTGGTTAGGCTGTTTGATTCTGATCAAAAGGTCACGAGTTCGAGGCTTGGGTGGGACACCACTTGGGTCTGGGTGCGACTGACTGACGACGGCTAAAAAGCCAAAAATGGCCATTGTCGTTTCCCTTGTTTTTGCCGGCAATACTATCTGTCAAAATGATTCTCTTTATTTGCTTTTTGGGATTGGGACGGACTGGCCCAGTTGTTAGAATTCACACCGCTTGGGCGTTGGTGGTCGAAGAAAAATTACGTATAGTTGACAGTCTCTAGCAAATGAAAGAACTTTTAATTTTATCCAAAGAAACTAGAAATTTGTTGTTAATTAGCTGGTGAAGTTTTGAAAAGTCGAGTTTGAAGTGATTTAGACAGGATGCAATCTTTCTTAGATTTTATTACCTAAATGAGAATCATTTTGGTTGCATTTGCGTTCATTGATAAGAAGAAGAAGACATAGAGACAGAAGGAGCTTACCGTTGTTCTTTTATTTATGACTCTGCTACAGGTAAACTATTAACATCACAAAGGCCCACGAGCGTGGAGTTTGAGATTTTAACAAATTTGCATACACCACCGTTACTTTACTATGCCCAGTAATGTTATGACGATAATAAATTGTAGAAATGGGCGTTAGGTTGCGTACGGCTTTAGTGATTCGGCTTCCTCTTAAAAGTGTCTAAGGATGCAGACATAAGGTCATCCTCACGTAGAACATTTCAAATTTCAACCACTCTGTTAGGGAAGAAGAATGCCCAAGTGCTCAGCCTGACCCCGGTTCCACATAGTTTGAGGTCATTGTACTTTCTACCTCGAAACAGTTTCCCGGTATAATACAGCAGTCCTGATCGCGCATGACGTGGCATACTTCTATTAGGTTGTCACGGTCGCGATTTCATTATTGTGTTCCGTAAAGCTGTGAACTATGTTCATTGGCCTGCTTGGTTGTATGCCTTTGAACTTCTTCGAGGAAGCTAAGCTCCTTAGTGGTTTAGACTCTCCACGCCTGGGTGGAAAACTCAGGCTGAAGCCGCACAACAGTTCGGAAGACTTGAGTGAATCAATTTTTAACAAAGGAACAGAAATCCCGTTTGAAAATATACATGATTAATAGAATGGCGAGCGTTTACGTGGAATTCTGATCTACATATTCAAGTCCTTATGAATGCCTGTTCCTAGCACTGATATCCCATTCAGGCGGCAAACCATGTGATTAGGAGATCTGGTCCTGTCTACTCATCACGGTTAGGATGGATAGGACACTGAAGAACCTGCCACACCAAGCTGGCGAAATCCCACCTGCAGTCCCTAGGTATCATTATCTTCTTTCTATGCAAATGAGTTACAGTGTCCGACGGTCAGGTCTTTGTCACACGCGAGGACGGACCGCTCTGCCTGAGCTCATCTCTTGAAAATTAATTGGATTAAAAAGTACGTTTTCTCATGCCTTTTTATATAGGTCAGTATTCTCACCAACTGACAGAGATGTGCCAAAATCACCTTTTATTCTGAAAGTAACCAGCCTGCAGCCCATAAACGAAACTGTGGGCTGACTCTTTTCCACCGGTTTTTCCGGTACTGCAACAGTGATAACATAAATAAATTAAGGATAATCGTATTTATATCGGTTATTTCAGTCCGATTGATACCCGAAAAAGTTGCCTCAGACGTCAAAGAATACCATAAAGTCTCAGTTCCAATAAAGATATGGTGCCACAGAAATGCTATTCTCTGCCTGACGTGCCGAGAATTTCAAAAATAAGGCCCTGGCAATTGGACCACTTCGGTATTTCCACCGCCTACAAGCCGGCATCCACCTTACGCGCAAACATATGCACTCTAAAGGACTCTAAACCCAAATGACAGTCAACCAATATCGTTTGATGCATCTTTTTGCCAACTGCTCTTGCGTTTACGTTAGTTAGGCAAGCCGACTCCTAGAGACTAGCTTGGCATTCGCCGAATTGATTCAATATTACTCGCTTTCATGTACGCCCCTGAGTGTGACCGTTGCTTCAAGTGGGAAGGTACTGATATGATCACCATTGCTAATTCCAAACGAGCACGAGAAATCCTCGAAGCTTTGCACTCTAGCATGCCCAGCATCAACTGCCCATGTCAAGTTGAATACTTATTAAAAAGGTCGCTCTATATGTTGCAATGGCATGCGTCCACCTTCTAGTAACCACTGATTATTCATGCCCGGTCATTAAGAATCTTACTGTCTTGCCATTTCCTCCCTTACACATGGTGAACCACAATTGAGCGTCCTAACACGTCCAGCAACGGCGCACCGACCCCTGACCCTATCCTGCACTGAAGACCGCTAACCCAGTCGTCTGTTGTCCCGTTACATTGCCGTCCGCCTTTCCCTCCAACACACGGAATCATAACTGTCTCCTTCATCCACCCCAAAATATACCGTAACGACAACGTGTCACTCCCGCGGGTTGATTTCCAGATGATTGATAGAAGTCTTCCAGGTGTCTTTGTAACGACGGTTTTTTCGCATTGTCTGCAAAAACCCGTAATAACGTAGCCCAAGAATAGTCATTTGGGCAGATGCCCATCCTCCCTCCCTACGTCCTAGCCACTCCATTACAGTTGTTTCTGTCTCCGTATGATGTGTATACTGAGGACTCCAGTGTGTTCCAGAATCTCGGTGTCACTTTGAGTCACTGTATTAAGGGGAAAAAGGCTTTCACCCTTGAGCTCCCTATTCATAACCAAAAATCGCAAAATAGTTCCACCGTAAAAATAGTACATAATACAAATGTAGCCTTAACATCAGCGATAAGTGTAAGCCAGTTGCAAAGTGCTGCTATTGACACTGTGCTCATTATATCTGTCACAGTTTCTCATCAAATGAGAATCAAGTTTGTGCTTTAAAATGTCAACAGTATTTGAGAGGACCACCTCGTCAGGGCGTCCGTTCCACGCTCCAATGATCCTCTGAGAGAAGGCGTTCCATCGACCGTTGATATGGGACGTTTTTCTCTGTAGTTTAAAGGGATGATCCCGCAGATGATCAGTCCAAGCCAATTCGAAGAAATCGTCAAATTCTGGGGCGCACTCACGGCCTCTAACAATTCGGTAGGTTTGTATGAGGTCACCGCGGAGTTGCCTATGATTGAGAGGAAATAGATCAAGTTCGGTCAGTCGGTCCTCATAAGGCAGATGGCCAAGATTCTTGACTATCTTCGTAGCCTTCGCCTGCATGCGTTCTATGTATAGGTAATACTTCTTGAACCACGGACGCCAGGCCTGGACAGCATACTCCAAGTGGACCGAACCAACGCTCCGTAGGTTTTCCTGAAGAGCTCCTTGTCACTGTTAACGAATTCCCGCCTAATCGCAAACAGCACCTGTGTCGCGCGTTTAGCTGCCTTTACACACTGTAAAGATTGTTTAAGCGAGGAATTTATAAGAACACCGAGGTCCTTTTGTTCGTCCACATTTGAAAGCGTGTGCCCATCAACGAGGTATTGGAAAGGAATCATCCTCTTCATTAGTCCTTCTAGTACGGGGTCTTAAGACCACACACTTACTAAGGTTGAAGTTTAAAAGCCAAAGAGCAGACCAGCAGCTAAGTCGATTGAGACTCTCTTGAAGTGCTTTCCTATCGGCGTCAGACCTGATGGCTCTGCAGAGTTTGACGTCGTCGGCAAACATGATGGCGCTGCAACCCAGGTCGTTGACACAGTCGTTGATATAGATAAGGAAGAGCAGTGACCCTATGACAGAACCTTGAGGGACGCCAATCAAAACAGATAAAGGAGTTGACTTCGAGTCACAGATGCACACAGTTTGCGATCGCCCTTTAAAAAAATCTGTGATCCATGCCAGCAGGTTTCCTTTTATGCCAATTTCCGATAATTTATAGATTAGACGTTGATGTGGGACGTTGTTGAATGCCTTCCTAAAGTCCGTATAGATGACTTCAACCTTACGATCTTTGTCCAGTGCGTGAGTCCACTGCTCAGTGGAGAGTAGTAGACTGAAAAAACAAGAATGGTTCTTTCTGAAGCCGTGTTGGAGCCCTGACAGTAAGTTTTTCTCCTCCAAGAACTTCATTGTCGTCTTCTTATTTATCGTTACCATTACCTTGCAGCAAATGCAATTTAGGCTGATGGGCCGGTAATTGTTGACCTTCGTTTGGGCTCCGCCCTTATATATCGGGTAAATATTCGCCGTTTTTTATTCAGATGGCTGTTTTCCTAATGTAAATGAAGAACGAAAGATATGTGCTAGGGGCTCTGAAAACTCGCTTGGCAATTCTTTCAAGAACTTGGCTGGCATGTTGTCTGGACCGGATTAGTTTGCTTCTTTGAGGCCTTGCAGCTCTCCCTCAACTACAGATTTTGGGAATAATAGAGATTGACGTGCTGGACCAGCGTTTACAACAGCATTCTTGGCATTAACTAGATGAAGCTCGGTTTCCCTAGTGAATACCGAAGCAAAGAACCGGCTACAGTACTCGGCTTTCTTGTCATTCTCAGCGACTTTCCCGCCATTATCACCTTATGTACTGCGACAGGATTCTTGTTTTTTAATCTACTGTCAATATAGCGGAAAAGAATTTTTGGCTTTTCTTTGGCCTGTTGGAGGATTCTTGATTCATAGTTTTTCCTGGCCTGGCAAATCGATTTTTTTACCGCATTTCGTTGGTGTCGGAATTCCTTGAGGTGTACTGGTGACCCAGTTTCCCTGAATAACTTCCATTACCTATTTCTCTTCTTGAATTGCCTCTTAAGGTCTTTTGTCAACCAGGCAGGGTGTTTAGTCGTCTTGTGTACCTTCACTGGACAAAAGCGCTTAATCAGATCTAAGCAGACCCTCTTGAGTGATCTCCAATCTTCCTCCGGCTCCCCTTTGAGCAGGCCGTCCCAATTCACGGAAAACAGTGCATTCTTCATTAAATTAAGATCTGCCTTCCATATATTCGGCTGATCTTCCGTTTTCCTCAGACGTTGAGAATGGAGTGAGTAATCCCACATTAGCGTCGTTTGATCACTCTTACCGAGCGGAGCACTTGAATGCACTTCATCTATGTAGGATAAATCCTTCGTAAAAATGAGATCCAAAAAATTAGCTCGCTGGCTTTCTCGAAATCTGGTTGTGCGCTTTACGCTCTGTGCTCAAGAGAGGTCAATCGGGAGATCCATGAATTGGGAACTAAAGGAAGTTGACGCCGCCTCCACTGTCAGGTTGTCTTAGTTTGTTGCAGGTGCGTGGAAGTCACCAACGATAAGAACTTCCTGGTGGCTAGCAGCTTCCTTCACCAGACCAAGAAGCGGGTCGTCGGCTCCACTCGGAATTTTTGGTGGCCGGTATACGGCCAGGAATTCCAGGTTCTGTGAATTGACCTTCTTGATCTTGAACCAAACGGATTCACACTCCAGGGCTAGAGTATGTTCTCTTTCGACAACAGAGCTTCTAGTTCTGACATACCCAGCAACCCCACCACCTTGTCGGTTTTGGCGGTCTTTGCGGAAAAGCTGGTATGCCGGAATCGAAATCTCCGGATCCGCGATTTCTGTTTTTTGCCATGTTTCCACTACATCCGAGGAGTCTTCGTCTTAAAATACTCCCGCGGTATTTGTTGGAGGCAGCTGAAATGGAAATATTTGAGTCATATTGCTTGGTCATCATAGAATGTCCATACTTTCGTCCGGTACAACAGCTTAATGAAGTCTGCAGCCAGTATCTCCTCGGTTTTTCTGTTGAATAAGATACCACAAAAGTTTCACAGAGAGTACTTGAGCCAGCCCATGGTTTAGCCGTCTCTGGAGATTTGACTTTGGAATTGGTCGTTTATCCTTATTTTTCTCGCAATCTTATCCCCACGATACGCAAATTTCTTCCCTGTTGCGAGGTTAATTCCATTGAAAATTATACATGATAGGATGTAGTCAGCAGGGAAAGCTGAGTGGTGCAGGAATACCGTTCTCCCGTGTTGTTCATCAGTTCGAAGTTGGCGCAGCCCAAAACCAAGTGATTGATATTTCTCTCCTTCTCCTCCTCCATTGTGGTACTTGGCACCAAGTCATCCGCGATTAAAAGGTTGTGAACGATGGTCTTTGATTTTTCACAGTCCTCCGTCAGTTCAGGAAGTCATGCCAACCGTCGGGGGCTCCTCGCGCTAGGCGCCTACCAAGAACGTGGAACTGAGTATCGTGAAGGGAGTTTGCAACTTTGGTTCATACCCATTAGTCATGGGAAAAGTTTCACTGGTGGCCCATTTTCCGTGCAGAGAGCCATCATCCCTTCCTGAAGCTGTATTTACATTTTAGTCAACCGCTCAAGCCATTCAAAGGTTAGCATTTTTCTCCAGATCCACCATCTGGAAGGTCTTCGTCAAATTGACGGATTTAATGTGTAAACATGAATCTTTATTCATGGTTCGTGATCCTCTATTCGATTCTGATGTACTTGTAAACAATCCCATGTAGAGTGGATTTTATATTTGCTATCATTCGAAGTTTCTGACTCCTGAAATGTAGACTTAATATCATTGTTCACACTGTACTTCGAATGATTAAACCAACACCAACGGTCCACAAATTATTTATTTGTGTGGCTTCATCCTTCTAATAGCGTTTACAAAAAAATATTTCAAGAAGCTAAATTAACCATCATTACTCACCTTTTCTCAAATCAAAGCTGCATCAGTATTTATAATCCTTAATTAAACGGCGATTGCTGTAACCTAAGATGTTTTCTTGACCCTAGTTAACACCAACGCAGGGATCGAAACTTTAGAACAAAAACGTTCAGCGTAAACAAAATAATCAGCGTACTGTTTCTTCATTTGAATATCTAACGAGTGTTGATAAAACTGGCACCTGCCATTAGCAAAGGATAACTGCAAAAGTAGTTAGAAAAGATGGACGACAATGAACAAAGCAAAAGCTCCCGTACAGCAAAACCGTGCTAAAATGGTAAGAACGCACAGATAACGAACCAGCTCACACCATACTATTAGAGAGTAGTAAAGTTATTAATCTGCAAACTCCCACCCCTTTCATGTGACATCCTACAAATTCAGGAAGAAGCCCAGTTAGTCCACCTGTTCAGAAATCATTATTCTTTACACCGGTGAACTCAACAAGCCCAAACTATCAAGACCAGTGGAACAAGAGTATTCCTCGTTCTCACTAGGAACACCTACCTCATCACAGATTATCCCTCTCAGATCCAACGTCCTAAGCATACCTCTACTCAGTGCAAGACCAACAGTCCATGAAATTTTTCAAATTCGGACTTTTATTGTCATCTATAACCCTGTTATCATTGCTGAACCGTAGATACTGGGAAAGAATATATTTATTTTAGATCATTAGCGTAAATAAAAGAATGAGTGGTTGAATGCCGGTGCAGTATCGATAGTGTCAAAAAAACACAAAAGGGGACCTAGCACGGTACTTTGGAGGACACTGCTTACAGCAGGACTCTCAGAGGAATCTGAGGACCCCACTAAGACCTTTTGCTCCCGATTAGATAAGTATGACGCAATGAACTTACTAACAGGAGTGCGAAGTCTTTGGGCATCCAGTTTAACGATGGGTGGCTTATGTAGTGGTTTCTTTATATTGAGCTGTCATTTTTCCTTCCTTCTATTCGCACGTGAGTTTCATATATATCGGTTAGCCAACGCCGATAGCAAAAGTCTAGAGTCCTCGCTCCTAAGGTGGTTGCGCGCATTCAGGCAACGCATGCCTGCCGTTCCCCTCCTGACCTCACGACCACGTAGGCTTCCCCGCGCGGGCAGGCCTTGCTGTGAGTGCATGTGATGAAGGCGGCCGGAGGCCCTGGCCTTTCCTTACATGCAGTTGATCCAAACGTGGCCCAGATTTCGACCATGTGATGCCCTTCGCCGGCAACATAAATCGAAGCCAAAAAATCTGGCAGTGAACCCTTCTGCACGGCCGAACGCGGGGGCGTTGGGTGCGCACGTATGCCTGCGGACACGGAGCTGCGCGAAGGCCTCTTACGATTCCAGAGAAATCTAGACGAATCTAGATGTTTGCCATCAGGGAAATTCGTCAATTAGAAACCGATTTATATTCCTCATTTTTGTATTTGAATTGCAACAATGTGATCATCAGCGCATGGCGCTAACGCCAATATGAAGGAAGTTCAGTTTGGCCTACATTTTGTGACGCATTCAAGGACATTTCTCCGCGATGTCGTCAATTGCAGTCTTTGGCCACTGCGCATTGCTTGTTATTCCTTTGTGCTATGGGCTTGTGTGACTTGTTTTATTCATGGTGAATGGAGGACGTTTTTGCTAAAAAAAATTTGAATGTTCGTTCCAAAATGAAGTGCATCTCTCTCTTTATTGGATGTTTTTTAAGATTTAAATACATAACGACCAATGATAGACAGCACAGTCCTGAACGAATTAAAAAGTAGGTTTGTAAATGGAAAGAGCAATCTGGATCTTTTCGGAGGACGAGTAATACGGACACGTACAATGTGTCTAATTAACTAATTGCTGCCAGCAGTTAGAAACTAAAATTATTGTGGAGCAATACCTAAAGTCTGCTTTCAAATATCGATGAATGGAGAATCCAGATTACAAATATATCGCCCGATGTTATGGCAGCAATGGAGATGTGGCTGTCACAAAATGTCAGTAATTGTGACGTAACATTATTGGGATGCCAACTATTAAGGAGAGACAGAAAAGACCACAAGGATGAATAATGTAGCATGTTTGTAAAGAACCACTTCATTGTATGAAAAATACTCACTATATGAGAGTTAGTTAGCTTATTATAAGGGCACGGGGTCGCAGTCGTTTGAAACCGTGATTATTTACCAATGGCTGAGGACGGAACTCGGCGAAGATGCTTGCTTGTTGAATAGCATAGAGGTGATTGGCAATCAGCCTAGTGTTTTTTGTGGGTGATTTCAATGCTCCCGACATTTGATGGACCAAGATGCAAGTGAAGTGTTTGTAGTATCCTTTCGATCACTTGAGACAACACTTTAAGCTCCTGTCACCCAGCATCTCCTGCTTCAAAAAAGAGTGCGTAGAAACCATTAGGCTGGTTGTTTGGATCTCGTCGTCACAATGATCCTCATATTATAGACAAAGTACATTGAATACCTCCGCTCGGTTTAAGTGATCCTTTAGTAATTCATGGGATATCTTGTTAGTAATTTACGTGAGTACACCTGAATAACGACTTAATTATCGATGCTCATAGTGGAACAATTTTGACCTCGATACTACCAAACAGACGTAGTAGCTGGAAACGTACGTATGTTATTACTTTCTATGTATATAGAACTGTTTTCTCGTGCGGAAGATTGCCAGAAGTTGGAATTGAAGAGTATTTTGTTTTTCAACAAATTCTACCAAAATACGAGCTAATGGAAGCGCAAATTACGGCCTGACAAAACAAACCGTCAAAGTTCTACAAGATCTGGAGTTATCCAAAACCTCCGGGACCTATACATAAACGTGCACACTAATTTCAACGGTCATGGACAGAGAGGAACCTCGCAATATTAATACGATCAGGAATGTTACTTTGTTAGAAAGTACTTGTTCTTCTTCATCTACGCAGGCAGAACGCTTAATAGCTTTCACAAACGAAATATACACATACGAAATTTTTGGGGGGTTGATTAAAAAACATAAAGATGTTGATTCACACAGCAATTCAGCTTCTAAAAAACCAGAGCAAACCTAAGGAGGATAAGAAGAAGAAGTTCCCTAAAGAGTTTAACGGCGACTCTACAACAAGCTGCCACATATCAGAGGATAATTGCGCATCTGGGTTTTCCAGCCAATTTGAATACAATGAAAGCTCTGTCGGCTATCCAGAAGCTTACAAGAGGATTCTCCTCACCAACAGAACTGCTAAGCTATTCAGGGCTTATCTGCGCCAAACATTCCAACTCCCTCTGGCTATCCGAACTGTCCTGCAGAACTTTCACTCAAAACCAGAGAAACAAATCCATGGTAAGGGGAAACCGAAGAAAAGGGCCTGCAAGAATGAATTTTAGTCAGATCTGAATACCGTGTCTTGGAGGACCTCGCTTCTTTTCATTGTTACCTTAACCAGCTTTGCCAGCCAAACGTGGAACTAAAAGTTCAGAAAATTTTTTGGATCGGCAAAAGATGTGAAGATAGTACGGGATCTCCACGATTGTGACATCTTAAAATTGTGCTGGGGAGCAAAAACGAATCAAGATGATCTCATCGCAAAACCCAAATGTCATCACTCGAATAAAAAGGATTTTTTACGGCCGGATTACTCCCCAGCGGAACGGCTTAAACGTGGAGAACTGCTCTCGGAATTACAATCGAGGCTCAAAGATGGCCAGCACAAAGTGGATATCTTCAGCAAGATTGTAGTTTAAAAGAATATGATGTTTCTTTTGAACCAGGTAGTAATACAGAGGACGACGAGAAGCGCTCGACTGACACAGACATCATCAAGGAACCAGTCGCTCACATAAATAATACCAATTAATCAGTCCTGCCTAGTTTTATGGGTGAGAATCCTATAGTTAATGAGACAGATCTCGAAGTGAAACAGGGTTATGAGGCTGACGTTCGATGCAATGCAGTAAAGCCCACCCCTGGGGCAAACACAACCATAAAGGTGGCTGACGCAAAATTGTCGTGCTTGTACAAAAAGTTCAGAGCCTTTTATCTAAACTTGATTAATTCACACTCTGTTTTGTCGAACTCTCTGGATGTGAAAGGATACACTGGAACATGGCTGATCGGTCAAATTCAAGAAAGAGGAATATAATTATCTGGGTACGATATATGCAGAAGAGAACAGGAAAACTGACAGAGTGGGAGAATATTTATATATCTAATACAGAGCCCAATAGTATTCAATAAGACAGCCACATTTGCGGGCAACACGAAAGATATATGTCTGACCATCAAGGCTCTCGGCTCTCTGTGCCTTGATGCTCTCCTCTGATGGCAACGCTCTAGTTGCAAAGGCTCTACTGGTCCTAGGTCGGACCAGATGGTCTAGGATAATAGACCCTAGATCTTTTGATAAGATTGCGGCGTGAATGCATATCTAAGCGGTATTCCGTCCGTTGAATGAGGGAGGTTACAAGCGTAAGGTTTTTCCGGGGGAAGGGGCTTGTGTGCGTGTAGTCGACCATCGATTTGGATGAAGGCTTGCAACCTCCCCCAGTCAACGCACGGAATACCGCCCTGATATGAATTCTTGCCGAACTCGTACCAAAGGGTCTAGGGGTCTCTTCTCCTAGGCCCTTTGGTCCTACTTAGGACCAGTAGATCCTTTGCACCTAGAAAATTGCCATCAGGGTCAAGGTCTATCTGTCATCCAAGGCATTCACCAGATCAAAAAGAAGACAGTAATATTCTACAGTGGGAAGAAAAAATATGTGGTATAGTTTTAACTTCATTTCCGGAAGGTATTTATTATGTGATATAAAACCGCATCTTCTTCCAGAAATTTGATCTGCATGAGGCGATAATGGTAACTTATTCGTATGACTTAGACTTAAGTCCCTTATGGTGGATCGTTCTAAAAGTACAATATTTTGAGGTCTAGAGGTCTCGAAACTTTGGTGGGACCAAAGCACATGAAACTACAGTTGGATGGAGAAGACTCGATCTGCAAACTGGAGTTCAAACGTGAGCGTTTAAGCAGGTCTGTGTTACTTTTATCAACGCAAACATTAACCTCGACCTTAGGAAACAAATGCACTTAAAGTCCTTTGCGTAAATGAGGTTGTATGAGCCCAACTGAAATTTCTTCTGCATACAGAATGAAATAAAGAGGACTTAAGACCATGCCTTGAAAAACGCCACTCGTGATCAGCTGATGCATGGTTGTTCTCCCTATACTACAATACTGCTATCCACTTTTTGGGCTTATGAACATGAATGACAGTAGTAAGATCGAAAAGATATAGCGAGTTTTCACTCGTAAAATATTTTCGCTTTCTGGTTCTGGTATTTCTTATACAGATAGATGTCAGTTGGCAAACAATGCATTTCTTTGGGTAAGAAGACTCGAAGCTGGTATATGCTTTCTGTTTCGCGTAAACAACAGTCCTTATCTCCCACAAATTAACACTCTTACTCCGGTAAATCTTACGCCACTCTTAACGCTTCTATGATAATTTTACCAACCCGCAGCTCCACATCTAACCATTCTAGCTTTTGTACCTCCAAATATGCTTTTATTTGGAACAATTTTCCACTCGAAATAAGTTTTCTACTACATCATCGATTTTCAAAGGCAAGTTATACAAGCAGTTAAATTTGGAGGAAATTAAGTCGTTAATGTCTGTTTCTTTTCCAAAAACGCAACTGGTAGATTTCGAAAAGGGTCCTCCTGGCACTTGAAGCTCTTCCCAGGATACGGTGATCTTTAAGGTCACTATTGATGGTTATTGCTTGGTCGCAAACTTGTTGGTGGACTCTGGAGTCTGGTGGGTCACATCTCGGTGATGTTGCCTTGACTTCTACTGTCTTTTCCTGTTGTCCCGGATGACTCCTTCTTAACTCACCGCTATAGTATTTTTACCGTGACAATAAGCGTCCCGAACCCTCAACAGCAGGATCCCATCTAACTGCATCATATCATACCATGCTAACTATTAAGATAGTTTTTATCCTACATTTCTTGGAAATCGGTGGCTCGCTGAACTCATCCAGTGATGTAGGAGTTTTTTACTGCTCAGATAATTATTTTATAAGAGTTCGTTATTAATCGGAACTATTGTTATTTTCTTATTTTCACGATAGCACTAAGTTTGTAATGAAAGGGTCTTTTGGGCCTTAAATATACAATTTTTTATTTATAAATAGACAATTTATTTATGCGGGGAAGAGCCATTACCTACTAAGGCATTCTGGCTGCCGTTAGACACGTAGGAACCAATGCGCTCAGGGATCTGGCCAGATGCCGGACGGCCTTCTATTTTTATTAAAGAACATTTGTGCGGTACTTTGTGCAGCGCTTTGCTAAGATCCATTGATTGGTGCTAATTATGAATGTAAGTGACAAGATTGATAAAATCTAAGTTACGCATGATATTCCAGGTAGAAAACCATGCTGCTAGCCGCTTAAAAGTTTATTTTCTAAGCAAAAATTAAATAGTTGATCTAAAACTATTTTTCAGGTGGCTTTGATAGAGCTGATATTTTATGAGCGCCTGATAGTCATTTATGTCCGAACGTGATCCGATTTGAACACTAGAAGAATAATAAATGTCTTACATGAGTCAGCAAAAATCCGTACAAAGGATATACTGCGATTTAGCTGAATAGTCGAAAATATGCGAGGCCCAGGTAATTGAATAGAATGCTGGAAGACGCTTTCTGAAACTAGTTTTTTATTCGTCCGACGTTTCGGACTCAGTCAACACTGAGTTAGGCAGACGAACGGCCCTGCAGAATGGACACGGAACGATTCGGGTCCTAATCTAGGATTGCCACTTACGTTTGCGCAAGTACAAGGCAAAAATCGAGAAGGAACAAGCCAAATTCTTAACAATCCTCGAAGAAGTGATGACAACAGATCTTCACCACAACTATCTTTAAATGCCAGACGCATTTGTGATACACGTGACGCCAAACGGACGAATAAATTGGCCGGACTGAGTGAAGAGAATGCTAAGCTCTGTCGAGCCAATATCGTGCACAAACTGTCCTCCAAACAACTGACATCAAAGCAGACAAGAGTCCTGGATTATGATGCCTGTTTCCATACCACGGATGCTAATCCAGTTGACTGCATCGCAGCTGCAGAATCTATCATTCGCGAAGCTCCAATTCCCGAAGAAAGCCAAAATCTGCTACGACAGCGAGTATCCTCCAGAAAAATATCCCACAAAAATGCAAGGTGCTCTCGAAAACAGAAAGCGAAGCACTACGGACACTGAAGGCTGACAAAACCATCGTCATTCTTCCAGCCGACATAGGACGGTCGACAGTTATTTTAAACAAAGTTGACACACTTTTGGGCTATAGAACCGCCTACATTTTTTTACGGCGCCGAAGATGTGCTTTACAAATAAATCTTACTATTATACGTCAGGAGGATGACCCAATAAAGACGCTAGTTAACAGCATAAACAAGGACCTGGCAAGTCTTCGGAAGTCAAAGACAATACCACAGATCGACAGGCAAAAGATGAAACCAAAGGATGCAGCACTCGCAAGATTCTATGGTCTCCCTAAGGTCCACAAACCAGGAATACCCATGCGACTAATCATTTGCCTGGGATGCACCACAACGTTTGGCCTGGCCAAGTCGCTGTTTCAACGTCTCAAATTTATAACAGTGGGCTCTTCAACGACCGTTAAGTCAGCTGAACAATTTATACAAAATCTGCAAGGTATTCGACTAGCAAATGACGAAGTGATGGCAACCTTCGATGTGACCTCACTTTTCACTTCGATACCGCAACATCTTGCAGTGGAAACAATTCAACCTTGTTAGAAAAACAGTACAATGAGGTGGATATGAAGCTGAAAATAAGTCATCATATTGGGCTCGTGACATACTGCCTGAGAATCTTTTTCACCTTCAATGTAACCCTGTACGAGCTAGTAAAGGTGCACCAATGGAGTCACCGTTGTCCGGCCTGCTTGCCGAGGCAGTATTACAACGACAAGAGGCATTGGCTCTTGACCACTTTCGACCACGACTGTGGATTCATATGTTGATGACACGCTTTGTCATCATCAGTCGAGACAGGATTGGGAATTGCACAGAGGATCTGAACGCTATCTTCCCTGACATCCAGTTTACGATGGACGAAGAAAAAAGACTGGTAGTTGTAGTTCTTTGACGCGCTGGTTTGCAGAAAAGGTGGTGGGGAACTCAAAACAACAGTTAACAGAAATGCGACAAATAACCCACGTATTCTGAGTTACTTCAGCAACAATTCCACCACACACAAACGCAGCTGCGTGCAAAATCTATATCGGCGCATAGAAGCCCACTGCAGTGAACCAGCGAACGTCAGAGCTGACTTAATCACGTTGTGAGCTGAAAGTTTTCATTCCTTGAAAATGGCCTCGAGTGAGAGTCCGAAACGTTGGACATATAAAATACTGGTCCCAGAGAGCGTCTTCCAGCCTTCTACTGAGAATATATGGTTAAGCAATCGGTTTTACCCTAACGGATGCTGTCTATGGTCAATATATCCATTTTTATGCCCAAAATTTTTAGCTGAGAATTTGAATCGCTATTTTACGCAAATGTATACTTAAAACTCCTTCTTTACGGTTTTCGACGTGCATTTTTAACCTTGAAAAGCTCGCTTTGTTTTACTGTTTACACCTAAAGGGAAACGATTCAAAGTAATAAAATTGAGTTATGACAGGTGTCATTGGCGCGGTTCAGTTGGTCCTTGTTTTTTGTCTGGCAGTTACCGGCCACGCCGAATATCTTCGGCAAATTGTCGTTAAGCCCGGTGGAGTTTTCCACAAAGAGTCCATTGAAAGGGTTTGTAAAAAACTAACTAATCTGTGAAAATATTTTTAGGATGGCGTTACTTGTGTGTTTGAATATAGATGTCAGGGCGGTACCGGCGAGGTTTGCTTCGTTTTCTATATAATTTTTTGAGAATTGGGATCTTTCGATCATGGAGGGGATTTCTAAGGGTCATGCGGTTTGCCACGCCCAGCGAGCCGGTGATACTACTAGCTACCTCTATTTCCAAGAGTTCGCCTTACGAATTGAGGGCCCAGTCAAACTAATAACTGGCCAAGCCTACGTAATCAAATTTACATTCTTATGTGTTTAGTCTAAAACTGACAATCCCCTGTCAGTGAACGAGTTTTCGGTTGATAAGACGAAAAAACAGGGTAATGTTGCCTGCCAAATTTAACCCTTGTAGTTTCGCAGGTCAATGAAAAGTTCAAAAACGCGTTGGTGCATGCTTCAGCGGAGTATATGCACTTGTCTAAAAAAGAACTATGAATTTACGCATCCCATATTATTGGGTTAAGGAAGTGAAGCAAACTCCCGTGGCCACATGTCTACTTGGTGACTGTGTTTACTGGTGGCCGATTAGTCTTTCCTTTGCCTTTTTTGAAAACCTCACTTTGGGATTAATTATTACAGATATTCTGGTCTGGCTTTTCTACCTTTTGTTTTACTTCCATTCGTAATAAAATGCATATAAGTTCTTATCTGGTGGTCGGCCCGGTATTCTGGACCAAAAAATTGCGTTTTATGCACGTCTGTAACGAGCAAACTCGAACCATGGGTGTTTGAACGCACCAAGGTCACTTTTTGGCGTGAACCCAGGATGGAGGTGATGTGATCGACTGTCTGCGAAGATGCCGGTGCCCGTTCCCCTTCACAACCGCTGACTCCCCGCCCCACAACTCTTCGTACTCGTATCGTTTCCCCTCGCCCTATGTCAGCACTCCCTCGTCCCTCCCCTGTAGTTGCTCCCATTGCTGCGCTCCCCACCGGTGATTGAACGGACATGAGCGAACACCCCCACTCCAGATAGGAAATTTATCCGTGTAACGCCTTTCCTTACTGTAAATTATATATGATCCGTGTACGTATACATTAATATCGAGTAGAGTAGATTCTGTTCATTCCTTCGATCTTTTGTCATAATCTTTCCGTTCGCATGCTTGTTCTGGCGTTTATCAACTCTGTTCGCCGCTCCCAATGACTGAAACATCTTCAGGTCTCTTATCCTTCCGTGTGTGTGCCAACCTCGACATCCTCGGCTCGTTACACGTCCGCATACGCAGTATGGCAACTTTCGTGCACCGATTAATAATTATTCGGTTTTAATGGATAAATATCAAGAGATTGGCACGATTTGATTACATGCGTAGTACTTTTGCAAAAATTTACTCAAACACTACCATCATTCATATGCGGAACGATTTGCAATTATTACCTGTCCAATTGTCGTGTAGTCTATGTTCGCTATATAAACTCATTTTGAATTTTTTGAAAGTCATCCTCTTTAACGGAAAACGTTTTTTTAAAAATATTTTACGCAGTTGATAAAGTACTGTGGATGCTTATGGTTCAGAACCAGTATTTTGATTGTTTGCTCTCCGCGCGAATTAAGAGTGGTCGGGCATTCTCTGTTCATTGTGCAAAGTGCTTCCATTAAATGGGCCTGTCACATCGTTATTTGGTCTTTTTTTACTGCGTTCGAAGATTACGTTGGGAATCCTGGGAGTTCAACTTTCGTCTTCAGATTATCCTCGAGCAAATACGGTGCATTTAATTATCAGGGACGTAGCACTCCTCTTTGTCAGCAGATCCAAATTGAATAGTTCCTCGTCTTTTCAAGGAGTCTTGTGTTATCCTGTGGAAAGCTTTACTAAATGCACTTTCTCGTACTCAAAGGGTCTCCTGTTGCGTTAACCACAACACTTCAAGCTTGACGTTGGAGTCTGTGTGTATTGCAGGCGAAGTCATTCATAATATGTCTTGTTTATTCATCGTATTCTTAAGATTTCCCTTGGTTACTTATGTCAAAGGGGAGGATTGTTAGAGAACACTAGTTTTCATTGAATGGTGAGAAGGGCAGCCTTTGTGCCGATATTCATATCATATTTGATCAGTATTTCGCTCCATATTTATCAGTTTTAAACTCTCATCAATTTAGTAATTAGCATTTCAGTAATCATGTCTGGTTTAGCCGGACTCGATTATATCACGAACTGTATCCTCCCATGCGTAAAGGTGTGCGGTAGCGGGTCTGATCAGCTTGATCCATTTTCTTTTCCGGTGACAGGGACCGGATCCAGAAGGTCCAAAAACAACTTAACTGTCTAAGTAAACTCTCTGGAGCTTCGTTTTAATTTGACCCCTTCGACACTTCCAGGTGAGCAGAGGCGCCTGATCGATGGTAACAGCTATAACCTCATGAGACTAGATGAGAATGCCCAAACCACTCCAGTTGTCTTATTTGGGTGACTTGTGATATCCTCAAGATGCTGACTTACCGAGTACTGACTGTTGCATTTACGAAGAGATCAGTCAAATTCACTCGAAAAATGTTCGTTAGGCAGTGCACACGGCTTTTCCTTCATGAACATGGAGAAGGACCGACTGGGCAAATGCCCGATATATACGGATCCTCACGACGACGGAGTTGTCGCGTCAGATCCGTAAACCTTTTTTAAGTTGAGAAAATTCTGCAAGCAGCATCGATTCGGGCGACAATGCCGCCATTACTCTGTCCAGTTCCATTTCCCAGTTCATGTTTACAGCCGGTAATTCCGAGGGATTCCCTCTCCTGGTCAGGGATGCAGCTCGATTACGCTTTAGTCTTCCCAACGTTTATAGGCCGACAAATCTAGCAATTTCATTCAACCGTGACACTGCATAGTCAGAGTTCGAGTGTAGGACAGCGATATCGTCAGTGTAGTCAAAATCAGACAACGGGCGGTGAAGGCGAACCAGACCGGTCGCTGGTATTTTTTTGTAGGAATTGACTGCACTTTACAAGCTGTGGGCTATGCGGGCATCCATCTACTGTTTACTTTTGTCTAGTTTGCAGCCTTTAAAGCTGTACAGCGGTTTTCCTCCGAGTAACTTCGCATGTAATTATCTCATATAACTCTAACCCGCATTACAAGAGTTAACTGCTAACTAACTCGTCACATGCGGTCGCTGGTCTCGTTAGGGTACACGACTTAGTCGTCCAGTTTGGCCTTGAAGGTCCTTTGTAGACTGGACTAGTATGATCCGATCTTCAACTGGGTCGGCGAATGCCCCTTCCGTGTTAATATTCATGATCTTAACTGCCTAGGTAACGATTCTTTGGGCAGCCGATTGAGCGTAATTTTAATCGGTCAAGAAGTCCCTCCGGTTTTTCCAAACCTATGGTTTGGGTATGACGGGCTGACAGCGATTACCATTTTAGAAGTCGAAGGTCCAGTCTATTTTTTCCACCACAGCAATTACTGCACGGCAAACCTGGAAATGGGCTTGTGGTAGTTAACTACTGGAATGCGGAAGATGAAGCAATCGTACCGAATGCGACGGATGTCGGCTGCTCACTCCGATAAGTGTGTGATTCCACAATAGTTTAGTCTTATAAATACTGCAATCCTTTATGCGTCCACTCCTCTGACCTGTTGCAGTCTCTGATGCGAAAATTCGTAGCCGAAGTTATGGTTCTAGCGATCAGACGTCAAGGGCATAATTAAGTTTTCACATACCTCACTAGTACCCGTCGATCTTGTTGCAGATTTATATTCATCGTTTTCATTATCCAGTAGTCGCCGGTTATTAAGCCCACGATTAATTGGCCCAGCCGCGTATTAAGCCCAAATCAGCTTGGGACGGAATTTTACATAACAAAATCCGCCGGCTAATAAACCCAGTTGCCGGCTACAAAGCCCAGTTTGCCAACAGGATAGAGTGAGATTCTCATCTCTGCGCGCGCAACGCGGTCTACAGGCATCAGATTTCGCAAAATTCGACGATTTCTGGTGCCTGGAGAGGGACATCAAAGAGCACTAGCGAGTGAAATTTCCTCCAAAACAACTGACACTAGACCGCTTTTTTTGCTGTTGTTATTACGTAAAATACAGAAAAACAGCATTATTTTCTTGTACATAACCAAGCTCTACACATAATACAGTACGTATGTAACTTATAGTGCCTATCCTGCGTTTGCAAATCAAGAACTAGGACTCTCTGGTTATTGCGCCCGCCGCTTATTAAGCCCAATTCGGTATGGGCCCGAGGTGGGCTCAATAGCCGGCGACTACTGTATCTCGAAGAAGGGGGGCGATTTCGTAGAGCAAATCATATTTGGACTGACATTTCGGAACCCTTCTCGCTTCCATCTTCAACGTATTGCAGTTGCTGCGTCTGGTGGTCTTGAGTTTGTCAGTCTTGCCGTCTGCCTTGTGTTATGCCCTTAGTGGACGCGCGAAATCTTACCTGCCCGTTCGTTGCTGACTACATTGGATCTCCCAGAGTTTGGCCGCTGACGGGCTTGCGTGACATTTGTCTCCTTCGGGGTCAACGTAGTTGTGAGCAACTCAATTTGCGTGTACACTTCTACTTCAAACGGTGAACTGATCAGTCGTTGCTGTTCGTTTGAGTTTTTCTTCGCTTTGCGAGTGCATGGATGAAGCACTGTCGGCTGTTGGCCACGTGACCTCCGACCGCCACCCCTATCTTCCTTGAGCGTAGGCTCTCTGTTCGGCGTGCTCGCTTACTCATTTGTTCCCGTTCGAATTGGTCCAAGCATTGTCCGGTGTGCCTGCTAGATGGGGTTCAAGCCATGGCTGGATTGATTGTGCCAGTTGAGGACCAACTTTCAAGCAGTTGATCCTCAACGTCAGTTCAAATATAATTTGGCCCACGAAAAGGCCCCCTTTTCTTCCTTGAGAGATGATGAATGCGCTAAAATATCTGGATCCCGAATCCTTACGCATATTTATTTATAATCCTGTAAGAATGCGTTCAGCACGCCAGATCGGCTTCTTTTGGGCTTGACCATCGCAAATAATGTATCATTCACATGTAAAATATGGTTGCTACTTATTACTGCATTAGTAGACATGATTTTAGCAAATTCAAACCATCGCTTTGGTGCTGAGGTTTCCTGTGGCCCAACTAAACGGGGATACTTGCACGCAGTTTTGTGGTTAAGGGCGTGAGAGCTACTTTAGCTACACATACTCCAAGTTAGATCCGTCAAATAAATTCCAAAAAGAGCAATTTATTCGCTGCACAGGACTGCTTGCTTGTGTGGCTGAACAAAGCGTCCATTTGGTAGTGTGTGAGCAGCGTTGTGTTGCTTATGCACATGTGTATGTTTGTGTTAGCACGGCAGCATGAGTATCTGGGTGTTGGGCGCATGATTGGTTAAGCCAAAGGCTGAGTCTAGAACGCCTGGGCGCCAAGGAAAAATGACGCACGTAATATAGCCTCGAGTGCAAGCGCGATCCGAGCACAGCTCAAGCCTGAGAGACTGCCGTTATTTTTATGTTCGCCTGCTGATTAGCAAGCTTGTTGTGGCCGTCGGGACGCCAGCGAAGAGGGCACTGGAGCGGCTGTTACACTTCTCCGATAAATTCTCCCATGCGGTGTACAATATTTCGATTATTGCCAGCTTAGCGCTTTCCACTGTCAGCCTTCACATAGCTTGTTGTGGTCTAAGTAGTGAGTGTACTTGGATCACTACAATCATCAGGCCAAACTCCCAAGTTGTAGGCACAAGACAGAAGTCACCTGTGAGAGAGCTTTATTGTATACAGGACTCCCACTTGCAGTCTCAAGTGGCAGTGACCACTGGCGAAGCCAGGGCTAGTGTTTACCGCGTCCAGCCAGACCTGAGAGAGCGTGGGACCGTGGTAGCAGCTGCTTAAGTAGGATTGCGGAGCAGGCTTGAGTGTTCTTCAATTGGTGTGTGTTTGACATTACCCAGGGGGTGTAATATCTCGCGGCGTGGGCTCTGTCGGCCGAGCGTGGGAGAAAAGAACATGTTCAAGTCGCGCTTAGGCAGTCACGACAACCTGGACGCGCGCGTGTGTGGCCGAGTGGAAGTCGGTCAACTCTCTGCAGGCCAGTGCGTCTGAAAGCGTTGACTGAGGTGGTGGATGACCTTGGGGCAGCTGGCTTCGAACAAGGACGCCGGACAAAGCAATGTTGGAAGTCGGCTACAAGTTCAACCCCTACCTCAGGTGAGCATGATCAGCTTTCAGAACGCTCACTCTCGTTTTAGGATATGAATATGACTCTGGTCCATCCCAGTCATAGCAAGGGTATTTCTGTATTCGAAAGATCCCACAGGATCAGCTCGCTACTAGTAAAAATCAACAATAATGACAGCGTCCAACCCAATCGGACCTCGCCATGGTGTACAGGAAGTATCTACACATTTTAAGGCGACTGAAACGAACATGTAGGATTTACTTACCATAATTTCCGTGCCATACTTGATATCTCTTTTGTACCCGAATTAGTGGTTCATCACGCACACTTTTCGTGAGCCCGCGGCCCAGGTGGCGGAACGTGACTAAAATGATTTAATTACTACTTAGATCTTAATCTAGGCATTCACGCTCTAGGGTAGAGCTGTGACGGCGGAATGTTCATCCAAATCCCCCTTATCTTTATTGATATTCCCCCGCATAATTTGTTGTTTTTATAGTAAGTACCTAGCTGCCGAGACTAAGCTGGGGCTCGAAAGTTAAACGCAGTGAGCATGTTCCTTCTGGTAAGCTGGTCGATTGAGCACTGCTTTCATAAGACTAAGCATTGCTTTTTTTCTCTTTAAAGGTTGGTTTGTGCATTGGTAGGTTGCTTGCCCAGTTTGCTGTCGCTCGTGCCGACGCCAACAATGAATATCTACTTTCACGTACTGGTTAGGAGCTTATGCACCTCTTGAGAGTCTACGTCTGATTGCGTTACTTGCATGCATTCGACTGTTGAGTTGGTTTTTAAGACTTCGGTTAACATCTAGACTCCTGATTTCGCACACACCTTTCTACTGTGATATGAAAACAACCCTTCTTACGCTGTTTTTCGCCAATATGTTACCGTGGGGCATACTTAATTGACCCGCATGGAAAAACTCAGTGGCATTCGAACGTACGACAAAAGGAGGAAGGCTTTACTGCAGCCAACGCTCCAGCCACCTAAACTACTAGGTCCCACCGGAAGCCGTGAGTTTAATCACACTTGGAATTGGTGGATTCCGTACGTTGCTATAGGCTGTGTGGGTAACTTGGTCCGAGGGTGAGTGAACTGGCGGCTAACGGTGGGACCTAGTAGCTCAAACAGTCGATAAAGTACGAAAATCTGCTAAAAACCCTATTTATAAGACAGATTCCTTTCTAACACTGTTCCGGAATAGGTTTTTGAAATATCATTTCTTAGTCATGTGTTTTATAACTGAATCGTTGCTCGTTATGTTTTCTCTTGCGTTCCAGATTATATGCCCTGATCCGCCCATCATTTGACACCTGTGGAACTCCGCATGTTCAAAATATAATAATGCTTCGGGCCTAGCTTCCACTTCGGTTATTCGAGTCTTTCCTGAGGGGTGGAATTAACACATATCTTATCCCTTTTTATGAGAGTTTCTGTACAACTCCAGACTGTTCTAGCGGATTTCAAAACCTTAAAATTGGAAATCCCTTTCGATCCCTTGTGAGAGGATGGGTCCACGTAACCGATCATATGATTCATCGACTGCTTTCCACCGGTTATACATATATCAGAAGCGTCAGTATTTGTAGCCGTAAGCGAGATCTTTGGCGGCACCTGGGCATGTAAAGGGTCCGGTATGTGCGAGTACTAACACTCGGGGCCTTAAGTGCGACGGCTTAGGACATCATACATTAGAACATAAGTATCAGACCGAAAGTACTGACCCAACCAAAGTTGTTTATGTGTTCTGGATAGGTCGCTTGCTCGTCTGAGATAACGAGCCTCACATGACGAGTAGGTTCCTGTATCTCTGCGACTCCTTTTCGATGCTAGGGGCTGTGGTTTGTCTGACCAAAGCTGAACTGCTCAATTTGCAATGTGTCTCACCTTCACTGTTGAAGTTAGTCTGTGTCTACCCTTTGACATATTTCTTACATTCCATTACCGTCGTCGTTTTCGTCTGCTTAAGATTTGCGCAATGTTTTGTCTTCTAAGCTTATTCCGAAATTCGCAAAGTCTCATTCATCTCAACTACATTCTCAAGGATGTGTCGTGCTGAGTATCACTCTACGAGACCGATTAGGATGGTTGTTTCGGCTTCTTTAACTTCATGGTATGCCCTGTATGCACGTTTGGTTACTATCAAGGCATGTCTTGTTAGGATTCGTAGAGGTCCATAGTTGTTTTAGCTTGGCGTAAGAAAGCTTGCAAAGCACTATAAATTCGGTTGCCCTCAGAATGAATCTCACTGAATCACTTGTAGACTTCACATACAAATTTTTGATCAAGACGAAAGTTTTTTCAAGAGTCTGGTCTTTCATTTTCTCCTATCCTGTTTAATCTTATTTAGGTCCCCTGAAAGGGTTCGTTTTGCGATCTCCTCCTCCTCTCTTGAGTAAGGAAAAATGGACTTTAATGAAGTCTTATTTTAATGACTAAATTTAACTTTTGTGAGCGACAGTATTTTTTTTCGAGCGTTAAAGTTCGCTATTCTAAACTTATGATTAGCCAGATATAAATGAGATATTTTCTTTCTATAGCTGAACACCAACCCCGTGTTTTATCTCTGGCTAAATTATAGGTTTTTATTCCGAAGCCCAAAGCTCTATTGCAAACCCCATGGAAGGGGTGATGGGGGCATACTAAAGCGTAGGTGTTTACGTACTTGTGTTTCACAACCACGGATAACTTTGCGAACCTCATGTTAGGCCAAACTCGATGATCTTAACGGAACCTACGCTGTACAGTTGATTCTCTCCGTTTCAGTTCTTTGCAGCTCGAAAATCGTGCTTTCGGAAAACAAATTTTTTAGTGGCTGTGCATAAATAGATAAATAAATTGTACATTTACGGCCCAAGAGGCCCTTTCATTACAAACTTAGTGCTATCGTAAAAATAAAAGATTAATAAAAATTGTTAATCACAGCTGCGCGTAAGCAGCTTATGATAACAGGAATTAGTAGTATGTTACGCGTGGTAAGATGGTACGTTAGATCCGATTAACAACGAAATTCCTTATAAAATAATTATGTGGACAGTAAAAAAACTTCTACATCGGTGGATGAGTTCAGCGAGCCACTGATTTCTAAAAAAATGTAGGAGAAAACTGCCTTAATAGATAGCATGGTATGACATGATGCAGTTAGATGGGATCCTGCTGTTGAGGGTTCAGGACGCTTATTGTCATGGTAAAAATAATACAGCGGTGAGTTCAGAAGGAGTCATCCGGGACAACAGGAGAAGACAGTAGAAGTCAAGGCAACATCACCGAGATGTGACCCACCAGACTCCAGATTCCCCCGACAAGTTGGCAACCACGCGATAACCATCAATAGCGACCTCGAAGATCACCGCGAAGGTTGCAAAACGGAGAAGAGCTTGTAGCATTTGGAAGTGATGCTTGATTTTGCAGACGAACATGCTAACATGTTAAAAACCATTTTACTATCCTGGGGAGAGCTTCAAATGCCAGGAGGGTCCTTTTCGAAATCTACAAGTTGCGTGTTTGGAAAGTAAACAGACAGTAACGACTTTATTTCCTCCAAATTTAAATGCTTACGTAATTTGCCTTTGAAAATCGATAATGTAGAAAACAACCTTATTTTGAGTGGAAGATTGTTCCATTTCGAGTGAACATCACAAAATATATTAGTAGTTCGTGTGTTATAAATAGCACACCCGGCATTCTTCCGCCACTTTTGTTACTTTTCGGAAACATTTAAACCGGACTTTCCAAAAATATGCTTCCGCCCACTTTTTGTGAGAGTGCGGATAAGCATTCCTCATAAACAACATAAACTCTAGGTTTGTGCAAGAGGGAACCGGTGGCCTTAGGGGTTAGGTGGACGGAGTATATCAGATGGGAGAAAAATAAGTAAAAAAACTAAATAATAAACTAATAAAATTAATAAAACGAAACCAACTAAAGCGAAACTAAAAAGGCTGAATAATAAACCAAAAAACTAAAATAAACTAACTTAACTAAAACAAAAGTACTAAAACTAAATAAGGAAACCGTGCTGGTGTGTTTTCACCCTAAGCTCTTTCGTCTGTGTCTGTCCGTCCCTTTCAACTTGACAGGTCCTAAATCTCAATACCTGCCGTATGTTTTTTCTATGTGAGAAAGTGTAGACTGGCCCTGTATTTCCTCTTTTTCACTGTAGGGCTTCGCAGAATTGTGTGGTTTCACCCTCTAAGTTTTCAGAGCGTGTGAGCCTGCGTGTCTTCGTATTCGGATTTTAATGCTTTACTAATTGTTCTCATAAATTTTGCCACAGGGTGGTGTTCGCTAACTATTTGCTGTTGTTGTGAGTTTTAAAATTTTGATGGATAGGTAAAACCAGAAAGTTTATCTACACCAAAAGAAAAAAATCACTCATAAGAGCAGTTTATGGGGAAACGGGCCAAGGAGCAGTGCATTTGTTGAAACGAAATTCACATTCCTTATATATTTCAGCTTCCGGTATCCCCAAAAATCCGAAGGATTGTTCTATCACAAGCGTGGACTAGTGCGCAATCTCGGAACACATGGCCCATCAGTTCACTGCGTACGCTCAAGGCCGGGATAGTAAAACTGAGAAAATACATGTTTTGGCAATTGAACTTTCCTTTACTGATCAGTCTCTTTGACAATCTGACTGTACCTTGTGTGCAGCCGAGCGAAACCCCCCCCCCAAAAAAATGCTAGGTGTTTTCATCAAATGCTTTCAGGTACGCGGAATTGACGGAAGACCAGTTTTGTGATTAACTATGCACATCGCATAAAAGACCCTATTGTGGCGGTGGGTTTGTGGCGGTCCTGCGATCAGCCTTACGCTGACACCTATTCTTCCCTGCCAGGCTGCAGGTCCGCATGTGACTCTCCACTCTGCGTGACTCATTATGCTTTTGCCCGCAAACCATGCACGCGTGACTATCCACACCTCGGTCGCACGATGTCTTGCGAGCTGTGCACCCTCTCCTGATTGGTTGCAGGACAGGTCAGAGGTTGCCTCCAATCCTGCGCAGAGGCGCAGAACACGGACACGACAGCTGCTTGGTCTACTGTGAGCTGATCCTCCTGCAGAGCCTTTTGCTAGCTCCTTTTCCTACGCTATATTGTCCTACCTAATTGGTCTTACTGACTTCTGACTTGGGAAACCTTCTGTAGTCGACTATCACTCCTTCCGACAGATTTACCCGAATTTGTCGGAGCTCTCATGGTTAGTTAGCGCACAAAATGTGAAAAGAAATACTGCATAGCTTAAAATAGAACTGCAAGAAATGCGCAAAGAAAAAGGATGACAAAAATGGCTGGGTTACAAACATGCGCACTTTTCTTAAAAAGTTGTCTAGGAAAGAATTTTATTTTGAAAAATAATAGAAAATAAGTCCTACTATCAGACACTTTCTGAAGTCGACTTCTCTGAGAATGACTGTCAGTGACCAATTAACTGGTGGTCTAGGAAGCATCTTCGACTCACGCTAAAGAAACGCGTAATGCTTTACTTTTTTCTCGTAATTTTCGCTTTTTTACATCACAATTATGTAGAGGCAACTATGCGTTCTCACAAAACAAAGACTAATCGAATTCCATCTTGCACGCTCCACCAACGTAGGCTCCTCGTGAATCCATGCGTTTTCACAAATGTGCATAATCTGTACGATTGGTTGAACGAGAATGGTGATGGACGCTAGCCGAAGTGTGAAATTCACAGCTGGTCTCGAATACTTTTAGGGCAGTGACCCTAAGTTCGGGTGCATTTATGATGTTCTCCTATATTCTTTTGTTCATGAATAATTTACGCGTATTTTGACTTGTAGTGACCCTGCACTGCCTTTCACCTTCGGCACCATGCCACGCATGAGGTCACGTGATTTCAAGTCTTAAACCGCCCCTGAGACAGCCAATCACAGGTGTTTCAAATTGCACTAATGCTCAAAGTCTTGCGGCTGCTAGTAAGTGCGGATGCACCAGTCAGACCAGTCATCTTCCTGAGGCTGACTTACACGGGGCTTCACTGTGATGACTGCCACCCTCGGGCACTTCGGACCCGACCCCCTCGCGGACGGATATGCATTCGTCCGACAGTCAACTTCCTCCTATCTATTATCCGCTCTTTCTGTACAGAATAAACTTATCGCGAAGAGTTAAGGCTATTCAGGTTTAACCCTAACGACTACGATCTTCCAGGACCAGTTCCTCAGGAGAGGAGGCAAGTCTTGGAAAACCAGAGTAGTAGGAAGAATATGTTGCTTACAGAATGAGTTGGAGAATACTTAGTGGGAAGGTTGAGTCGACCGTGAGGACCCTGTGAGCGCGCAGCGGCGGTGCGTCCACCCCGCGCGGAGGCGGAACTCTAAGTGTCGTCCAGCGTCAGTCATCCCGGGCGGCTGCCGAATGACCGCTTTGTCTCAGTAACCTTGATGCTGATTGGTTGGACGGCGTGAGGATAGACACCGGCGTGGGCGGTCCGTGTATCACGCACCAGTTTGTGTCTAGTCGGAGGCACGCCGAAAAGTGCATTCGCGCAAGGTCCTGCTCTAAGTGACCTTGTCTGTGACGTCAAGAGCTAGGAGGGCGTCGGGCAGCTGCGACTACTGCAATCTATTCCTCTCACCTGGTGCCTCACTTCTTCGCCTTCCCCTAGGAAACCAGAACCGAAGATAGCAGAAGCAAGGGTTCAACCTGATAACCCCACCCACTGCGATAGACCCTCATAGTTGCTCCACCGGGTTTATACCATGACTTTTCTAAGAAAAACACTGGTTATTTTGTGAAATGACGTCTCACTTTCTACTGTGTAAAGTAGCTCAACCAATTAAATGATAAATAAACATATATGCTTGTTCGTATCTCGCTGAGTCATTGATAAGCCCAATATCATCATTAAAAACCGTCATTTAGTGGGCCTTTTGATCAATCTGAAATCGAAACCAATAAAAAACCCAAAATGCGTGCGTGCACACGTACCTCCTTGGAATTTATGTATTTTTGGACCAAAACTTGCTAAGGTGTGATTGTAGTACTGACAACTAGGAAGAACCAGCTCAGGTTAAATTAAGCACACTGAAATGCAGATTTATATTTCAACCTCCTTCCGTCCTTCGGTGTCAATCGCTCTTACGCCAAAAATAGTGCCTACGTGGCCTGCACTTTTACTCTACTCCCTTTTGTGTGTTCGTTCCGATGGGTGATTTTTTTTCTGATATGACATGGGATTTTCAAATGGTGTTTTTTCAAACAAAATTTAAGCTATAATTTATTAGGGCACAATAGACTGGCTGACTTTTTAAACAAAAAATGGCAGATAATGACTAAAGGCTTGCCGCCCAAAAACCCTAAGTTCAAATAAACGCACATGATTTATTGGAGCGGACACTAGGGAACGTATGAACTAACCCCACGGGTGTTTAGTTCAAGAGTCCTGCAGAAATTCCTCAGACAGGGTAGTTTTCGATGTTAGTGTGAAGATGCAATTTCTTAAAGAGAATGCCTAGATGACATTTTCCAGGAATGGTAGCCGGCATCTCAAGGGCTGCTGTACTCATGGCGTCGGAAAATAGGAGATTTCTTTACTTGAAATGTCTACTAAGGTTCTTTAATCATTCAAACCTTCTGAAAATTTGGAGCTTTATTCGTGCAGCTTGGCATACTTATGTTTCATGCTCAATGGTAAGGTGTTGGCTGTGCAAAAGCTTTCGCCGAGGACGCGAATTTTTCATAATTGGGTGAACTTAATTATTCGAATTTGTCAAACCCTCCTAGTAATTAAGTCAGCCTTGTAGTCATTCTGGCGGTCTATAAATGATTGCTTAGGAAATCCTGCTTGGACAGTCAGTTTACTGTATCCGTAATGGTGGATTCCATACAAGCAATAGATTGGACGGGTAAATAGGCTCAAATATGCTCAAATTCACAGCGCACTGTGACCCTCGTAGCTCAATGGTAGAGCGTTAGCTGCGCAAAAGCCTTCCCTGCTGTGTGGGTTCGACTTCCACCGAGGTCGCCAATTTTTCACACTTGGGTCAACTGAATTAAGAAAACCTGTCAAGCCCTTCTAAAAGTACTCATGTTCGTTGATGGCATGTACGGAATATGCATCGCAATCACTGAATTTGAAGTAGGGCGAGTGCACTTTATAAGTATTGAACCTGGTTCAGTGAAGCCAGACAGTGAGTGGAGCCGGAATTTGCGTCGCATTTGGCATGCGTAGACAACCAGGCTTCATCTTGTCAGTCACCTCTGACGGGTGTCGGAAGTCAGTTTGTGCAGGAAAACAAGAGGGTGCAGTAGCTGTGCTTATCGCAGAGGAGTTAAGGCTGAGAAGGTTTAACCCTAACGGCTGCGATATTCCAGGTCCTGTTCCTCTGGAGTCTTGGGAAGGTCAGAGGGTTGGAAACAATAAACAGTAGTCGCCGGTTATTTAGCCCACGGTTAATATGCCCAGCCGCGTATTAAGCCCAAATCAGCTTGGGACGGAATTTTACACAGCAAAATCCGTCGACTTATAAGCCCAGTCACCGGCTACAAAGCCCAGTTTGCCGACAGGATAGAGTGGGATTCTCATCTCTCTGCGTGTGCAACTGGTTACATAATTTTGGCCAGTCTTACGCAAAACAAGATGCCGGATGTGATTTTTTTCATTGTTCAAGTTAAATTTTGTGACAGGCTGTTCGGACGGCAGCAGACATGAGGGGTTAGGAGGACAAATCCCCAACACGAGAAAGCCGCATGCCCAAAAGGTTAACGCGCCTGAACTGCAGCGCTGAGGACACACACGCACAAAGGGAACAACGCGTTCAGGCCCACGCTAGATGATGCCGACAGGCGTGACCCCGAATGAGGAAGTTGTTGTTGTTGTTGATGATGATGATGATGATGAAGACGAAGAGCCAGTTCCTACTGCTGTACAGATGAGAACTGCACTCTACACCCTGAAACACGGTCTACAGGCATCAGATGACGCAAAATTCGACGATTTCTGGTGCCTGGAGAAGGACATCAAAGAGAACTTGCGAGTGAAGTTCCCTCCATAACAACTGACTCTAGACCGCTTTTATTAAACGTGTCGCAAATCATTTTTTGTTTTTGTTATTACGTAAAATACAGACAAAGAGCATTATTTTCTTGTACATAACCAGGCCCCACACAGAATACAGTACGTATATAATGTATAGTGCCTATCCTGCGTTTGCTAATTGAGAACTAGGAGTCTCCGGTTAGTGCGCCCGCCGCTTATCAGGCCCAATTTGGTCTGGTCCCAGGCAGGCTTAATAACCGGTGATTACTGTATTGTGTACAGAAGAGTTAGGAAGAGGTTGCCAGTTGGTCTGGCATGGCGTTCAACCGTGAGGGCCGTTTGAGAGCGTGGAGTCGTCGCGTCCGTCCCGCTGGAGGTGGAATCCCAAGTCTTTGTCAGTGCAGTAACTGTGACGAGGGCCATGGAGCGGGCTTCGTGTGAGTCAGCTTCACGACGCTGATTGGCCGAACCAGTCTGGGGTGCGTGTGTGCGCCCCAGGGCAAAGGTCGCGCCTCGCATGCGGACATGGGCCGTTGGTCTGAGTCGAGTGCGGCTGGGCGACCAGGATTTCCACTACGAGACCGCGTCTGTGGCGTCAGGAGTTAGGAGGGCGTCGGGCAGCGGTGACCACTACATGCTATCTTGTGCAAGGTTAACTAAGACTCTGAAATATCGATAGAAGCGAATATGTGAGCTCCAGGAAGCAGTTCAGAAGAAGAAGATGCTATCGCTGGAACAAGAATTTTATGTGCCCGACGTTTCGGATTCTGTCGATAATCCATAATCCTGCCACGGCAGGAAATGGCTGAAGTAGTTTACCGGATCTGGTATAGTTGTGGACAAAGCAGCTACGTTGAATAAACCGGGAAACTACTCCGGACGTGAATGGCTGAGCACACAGCGACGGTGAGGGTGAATGACGCTAACTCCCAGGTTGCAGCTCACTCGACGGGACCCGGCCATATTTGATGAGGCCAAAACTCTTGCGAGAGGTGAAGATCGCGTGAGCCGCAAGCTGCTCAAGTTATGGTTCTCAATCTCACAGTGAATCACCAAGCGCAACCAATTGCCTTTTCCATACCCCGTACTCAGACACTGTCTGAGCAGGGGAATCAGCCACATGGGAAAGGCCGGACCCAGCAATAATTCAGACGTCTGCGAACATAACTGTCGCGCAAGCCCGCATCCAACATCGACAACGAAATTGCGAAAAGTAATGGATCAAAGTCCAAGTGCCAAGCCATCACCGCACCCATTACGATCCCCAGCGGTGGTTACAGAAACTAATCATTATAGTGCGCATGTGGGTGGCCGCTACGAACTATAAATGCCGCGCAATCCGTGCATATAGCAACCCAATCTGTGCATGTCTCACCCATTCTACGGTTAACTATGATTAAGGATTCTCAACAGAATCCGAAACGTTAAGGAAATAAAATTCTTGTTCCAGCGATTGCCTCTTCTACTTCCTCTGGAATTTAGTTTCGATTCAAAGAGGAAGAAAAGTACTCCAGTAGGGATTTGTGCGATTAACTCCCCGGCAGCGTAATCCCCAAGATAGTTAAGTCACTTTAGGATGCTGGCTTTTGCGGGACTCTCCTTTTGGCTGCCTGCTACTTAAGTAGTAATCTTTTTTTTCTGCAGGCGGCTGGAAGGCAGTTCTTTGGAAAGCCGGCATCCTGACTGTGACTTGAGCGACAGTTGATATTACAGTGCTGTTTTAAGTAACCTTTTCAAGCTAAAACATATTTTTTTGGAATTTTGGTTAACAGTTCCTGCAGTGCAAACCTGTTTCATTAAAAACGAAGTTACGCGCAACTCATGACTGCGCGCACCCTGCATAAACCAGGCACGACCCTCGTCGCCAGCGATAATCGAAGCATATGTTTAGTCTTCAGGTAGCAATACATCTTAACTACACCGTCGCCATATTCGAATGTTATCGTCATGTATGTCCGCCAAGGACAATTGTCATAGCAGCATTGCTGGAAAAAACTTCAAAGTAGAATAAACCGCAGCATGAAACGTACTTTCCAAAATACGGTAGAGTAACAGACGTATTTTATGCGAATTGAGGCGAATGTTCGCATCCCAGATGTGTGTGTGTGGGTGGGTGGGTGGGTGTGTGTGTGTGTATAGGTAGAGAATAAGAAGGCATGGCGATCATCGGAGTCATGGTTTTATTAGTCTCAGCTTTCGAACTCTTACTGGACTCCATCGTCAGCCCAACGTTGACATTTTTGTCTCTAACGATGGATTCTACTATGAGTTCGAAAACTCAGACTAATAAAACCGTGATTCCGGTGATCATCATGCCTTCTTATTCTCTACTTATTTTACATTATTTGTCCCAAATATGGGTGTTTTCTAAATGAAGATTCGCTTTCCAGTTTCTCAGGATGAACTCATCTCTAATCACTTTCGTTTTTGACTTATGTTAGTTATCATTTTAAGAGAAGCCCAGAAGCCTTCGTTGGCGCACTCATTTAAGGTAGCTTCATAAGTAACTATATAACGGTATTGACAATTCCAATGTCAAGCAGAATATTACCGATGAATTTCTGAGAGTTTGGTATGTGAATTTCTGTTTTATCAGCCGTCATTAGCAAGCTGTACCTAACCTCGGGTGTTGCGTCTCTTGAGCCTCAAACCCGTGGCCTTTAGCCACGGGTTCTTGGTCTTGTCGGAGACCCCACTCCGCGCTCTCTCTTACGTGATTGCAGTCTCGGTCTGCCTCTAGAACAGCCAATCGTAGAGGCTGCAAACTCCGCGCAAACGCTCACTGTTGTTAGCGCATGCAGGTGTACCGATGCTACCTATACCGGTCTGGTCAATCACCTTCAAGACTGATTCACATAAAGACCGCTCTGGCCGCTGGGATGATTGCCGCCAGGCTCAACCACTTCGGCCACTGCCCGGCTCCGATGCAGGCCTATGCTCCTCCGATAGTCAAATTCCTCCTACGTAGTCTCCATTTCTTCTAAACAGAATAAACTGTTCCTACCCCTTGGCGTCTCGAATTTTCTCTTGCCACAAGGAACCGGGTCTGAAGACCGCAGCCGTTAGGGCTTTCTCTATTAACTTACCCCCCCCTGCGATAGACTCTAACTTTTGTGCATAGGGCGTTGGAATTCTAATGCACAGGTTGCGGGTTCGAGCCTCGGGTGGCGCAACACCTAGAATTGGGTATGGTTGACTGCTTACGGCTAACGAACCACAAACAATCATTCCGCTCTCTCTGGTCTTTGTCGGTTATATTATTCTGCCTAGAGAGTAAACCGTTAAATTTGATTTGACGATTAGGGGACTCACTGTTCAACGCCTTTAGCAGTCGCATGACGCCTAATAATGCGGACAGAAGAACAGTATCGTCCACGACCAGGGAGACCGAAATGGTCATTTCAAGCACATTAGTCGTCATCAACGAGTCATAGCCAACCCCAGGCGTTACGCCACCCAAGGCTCAATGGTTAGAGTATAAGACGTCTGCACGACAGGTTTCGGGTTCGAGTCTTGTTTGGTGTAACACTTGGGGTTAGATATGGCTGGCTGCTTACGGCTAACATACCATAAACAGTCGTTCCAGTCTTTGTCGGTAATGTTTAGCTGCTGCTGCTGTTCTGCTACTCATGTCTCTGATGACGAATCTGCGACGGATATCGAAACGTCAGGTGATTAAACATATTGTCCCAGCGATCGTGCCTTCTTCTTCTTCTTCTTCTCAATGTTTAGCTGCCTACACTACTAGCCACTCTGTGACTGCCAGTGGGGCCCGAGAGCGAGCACGAAGGAAAAACGGAGCGGCTGAGTTCTGTAACCGATCAGTGAGCGTATCGCGGGGGGGGGGAGGTATGTAAATCGAGCCGTGGTGACTGCGGTCTTCAGACCCCGGTTCCTTAGGAGAAGAAGAAGAAGAGCTGGAAGGCCAGAGTGGCGGGACCTGTTTCTTCTGTACAGAAGGACGTGGGTACTAAGCGGGAGGAAACTGACTGTCAGAACGAGCGGCTACAGCGCTGCGTCTGAAGTGAGGTGACCACGGGAATAGCCACCACGTCTGGAGCGGCCTTTGTGTGAGTCGGGCTCGACAGGTGATTGGTCAGACGGATTGGCTAGAAGGACGGGCGTAGGTGGCCAGTGTATGTGTACTCGTTGGCGGCGATGAGCCTTGGCCCATGCTTGCCCGCGCGGAATGAGTCACCGCATGTGCATCGATTCCGTTTCTATTCGACCGTAAGTTCATAAACCTGTCTCTTTAGGGATACTCATTATGTCAATCGCGAGTACCTTCATCATTGACTCATGCAGCGATTTGTTAAGTAAATTGGAATGGTAGTGAGAACCCCCCATAATCCAGGTGACTTCTTGCTAAATTATAGGAAGATTATGTTTAAGGTCATGCTTAACGTTAACATAAGGATTATTGTTAAGATTTTGGGCCTTGATTATATTCAGATAATGAGAATATTTATTCCTTCTAAAATTTAGTGTAAGGCCACTTGCATTTTGGAGAACATTCCTATCCCCGTGTCTTGTGGGGACTGCATATAAGCGATTCCGGCCAGTAAGTGTACATTTTTGGCCGGAATCGTATCTAATCTTAACTAAAATAGAATCAGGCCTGCGTGACGACCTGCATAACCTTGACAGGTTAGATAAACATATAATTTGACTGAATGGGTCGAGGCTGTTGACACGCGAGTAGCAACTAAATCACTATTCATCAAAAATTCGCCTGGAACCGCCTGGATTGCGTAGATTGTAACGATTTCCTACAAAATATGTTCTTATTTCTTCCTAATAGAAGTTTTCTCAAAGAGATAGATGGTGCAACTATGGGCCACTCAGTAGATGTAGTCTTAGAATATATCCTTATGCCAAGTTTACAGGGAAATTTATACTGTATTAAATTAATCGACCTTGCTAACAAAGGCAAGACGAACTGGAATGGGCATTTCTGGATTATTAGCCGTATTCAGCCAGTCATGCCCGATGACAGGCTTTACAAAACCCGGGGTTCGAACTCTCGATAGGTTGGTGAGAAGTCTAACGCCCCAATAATTGAGCCACAGGCTTATTGTGGATATATAATAACATTTTTGAACCATTAAGTAGTCAGATGGGGCGAGCAATGGCCGGGTGCAGAACTTTAGCAGCGAGAACTCTGGGTTCAACAGTTTGTGCACTTATCGCGATGTGGGATACGTCGGGAAGTCATCAATAATCGAGTAGTATTTAGGCTGGTGAGTTTAATCCTAATGGCTGCGATCTTCCAGGTCCGATTCCTTTGGTGAAAAGAGAGAGAAGTCTTGGGAAGGCCAGAGTATTAGGAACAATGTATTGGTTACAGAAGAGTTAGGAGGAAGTTGCCACTCAGTCTGGCATGGCATTCGTCCGTGAGGGCCGTGTGAGCGCGTGGGTTCGTCACAGCGGCCAACGACGCTGCTTGTGTCCACACCCTGACGGGCGGAATCCCGAGTCTCCATCAGCGCAGGACTTGTCACAACGGCCCCAGAGTGAGCATTATCTGAGTCAGCTTCAGGATGCTGATTGGCCCGACCAGGCTGGGGCGCGTTTGTGTGCCCCATTCGCGCAAGGTCAAAGGTTGTGCGTCGAATGAGGACATGGGCCATCGCGCTGGGTCAAGCGCGTCTGGGCGACCTAGATCGTCACCGCAAAACCACGTCTGTGGCGTCAAGATTTAGTGGGGCATCGAGCAGCGGCGACCACTACATACCCGTATTATTCCAAAGTCACAAATTTTCGAAATATCCTGGGACTGCAATAATAAATGTTCAGCAACAAAGGTTTATGAGACTATTTGCAGGACAGTCTTCTTTTGTGGCCAGGAGAGTATCAGCATCTCAGAAAGCAATGATGGTAATATTTTCATGGTGGCCGTACTCCATTCACTTACTGCAATACTGCCCTCATGCGTCTACTGGCAGGTGTAGTCTGGTTCTTGGCCCATCAATGTCAAAGCCAACTCAGACATGCTTATCGGGCAGTGTTGAGGCTGATAAGCTTTAACCCTAACGGCTGCGATCTTCCAGGCTAGGTTCTTTAGGGGAGGAGAGAGAAGTCTTGGAAGGTAAGAGTAGTACGCACAGTGTCTTCTGTACCGAAGAGTTAGGAGGAATTTGCCACTCGGTCTGACATGGCGTTCGACCGTGAGGGCCGTGTGAAATCGTGGGGTTGTCACAGCGGCCAACGACGCTGCTTGCGTTCGCTCCCTGAGAGGCGGAATCCATAGTGATGTCTGGGGGCATACATTCGAACGACCACCGTTAGCTGTCTGTCTTATGCATCCTTGAAGGTCATTGGTTGGACCGCACGAGGTTAGGCGTGGGCGTGTTAGTAGGTCGCGCGTCAGTGCGTCTGGCCCGAGGCACGCCGAAAACTGACTTCGTGTGAAGTCCTATGCTGTAAGTGACCTTGGCTGTGGTGTTAAGAGTTCGGGCGGCGTCGTGTAGTAGCGACCACTATATGGTCTCGCTCAAGGCACTGTGATACACACGTCACTCATCCTCGGACGCCAACTCTCACGCCGTATTTCCTTGTCCGGCTGACAACTTGTCTTCCTCCTCTCTTGGTTCTCTAATATTTCTGTACAGAATACAATATATAAATGCAAATAGGTTTATCGCATTGGGTTAAGTTGAGGGGAAATCTCTTGCCATGGCAATCTTCAGGCCTGGTTCTGTATGAGAAAATGAGGCATAAAACGGCCGATGGAGGGCATGGTGTATTCTGTACAGAGGAAGTTGGCTGTCAGACGAGCGTGCGTCTGCAGCCCAGTGGGGCAGTGTCCGAAATGTGTGAGAGTGTCAATTATCACAGTGTCTACAGAGTGGTCTTTGTGTGAGCCACTCTTGGAGATGGTTGGCCAGCCTATAAGTGTGCACAGGCTAGCAGCCGCGAGAGGAAAGAGCTTGAACGTTGGCGCAGTTTGCGACCCGTGTGATTGGTTGTCCCAGAGGAATGCAGAGAATCGCAACGCGTGACCTCATGCGCAGCGTGATATCAGAAGTGGAGTGAGTACACATTCGTTGGGAACAGTGGGATAGTTAAATGTAAAAAGTTTCGACGCTGGTTCTCCAGGTCGTCATCAGAAAGCAGTTAAAAAATTTAAATGGTGCTTTAAAACCGATATTCGTTCCGTGTTTGCACCAGTAAACGACTGTTGTGTGCGTCATTCTGCATCACTTGCACCTAATCCCACCTTCGATCGTCCAGATTCTGTAATGACACCGGGCACAGACGGGTAAAGGAGGGGAGAGTGCGGTAGACGCAGCGCGAGCCTACTATCGCCTTAAATTAACTCAAACGTAAGTCTCCGTGTTTATATTCTGCCTGCTAAAGCACGCGGTGGATATCGTTAACATGTGGCGGTCGGTCTATTATTCCTCCCCCCTCCCCCTTCGTTATGCAATGCTTACGTCCCCCAATGTCATTTTTCTTTGCACGCAGCTGTTCCATTCGGTGACCTGAACACCACCACTTGACCGATTTCCACTCGCAGACATACGTGCGCACACACGCCCGCTCACGCATGCCCGAGTAATCGCGGCTCCCAAAGGACCACTTCACACACCACCCCCTTGGCAAATGCGGCAGGGGCCTTTGCAGGCAACATCCCCTCGGGCAACTCGCAACACACCGATAGTAAACCACTTGAACTTGCTTCACAATCCTACTAAAGCAACTGTCATCACCCCACACTACAAACAGTCGACACTCACAGGCCTGGCTAGACGCATTCAGGACCAGCCCTGGCTTCGCCAGTGGCCACTGCCACCAGGAACCACAGCAGACGCGTCTTCGACCGCGTTCCCACCCGCCCTCAGGGCGGCCAAGGTCTGCTACACCAAACCTCCCTAGGGTGGATCCATCTCTTCTCCTCTCCATCTGTTTTTTTATGACAGATCAGCCCCTCCCGACCAAGTTGCTTCGACACGTCTTCCTCCTCGCCGCCGGGATTGAGGCCCACCTGGCGGGGCTCCGGATCCAACAAGGGCTACTAGCCAGCCAGCCACCGGAGACTGCAACTGGGAGTTCGGTATACAATAAACCTTTCTTAGCGAATATTCGAGTTCCTCTTCTAAATCTCTCTTACTGGTGACTCTTGTCCTTTACCTCTAACCTGGGATTCGACCTGACGATTGTAGCGATCCGAGTGCAACCACCACTTAGACCCCTACAAGCATCCACGGCCGAACTGTCGTATAGATTTGTTTTCGTCGGTTCCACTTTTCCTTGACATTTTTGTGTATGTCATCGAAGTCAATGTGCAAACTGACGCATGGCTCATTGGAGTACATGACTTTGGGTAACTCTCAGGTTTTTGGGAGGGGTTGATCCAGTTGATAGTAACCTTACCCCAGTCAAAGAAGTGCCCGGTATCAAGAATATCAATGGCCATTTTGGACGGATTTATGCGGATAAAGACAGTTTCTCGTCTAGCCATAATATACGGCATCACACGCATCGAATGGGATCGTGTAGACGACCTGCTTCTTATCAAGATAACTAACTCTATCCTCAGAGTGTACCAGCTGAGTGCGTAAAGTAGTCATCAGTGTATGAACCACCTTTATTTGGTGTTTCTTGAAGTGCATTTCAACGAATTCAGACACATTCCAAGTAAAAAAAGGATTTGCCACGTATTTGTTGCGGGAGCCTGATTGGAAATATCTATTTCCTTACCCATTGACTCTTTTTGCTTCGTGCATCAGTGTACAAAAACTCTAGGTTTACGATTTTGGGAAAATAATTCAAGCGGCTTCTTAAACTCGACTCGGTAGCTTTGTTCGTCAGAGAAACCTTTTTTGCTCGATGTAGCAGAGTACTGATGATACTCTGGTTACTAGACTAGTGAAGAATTACCTCCGCATGGGTTCCTCTGTCGTAAACGGACGTATGTAGTGTTTCGCCCCTCTTTCACCGTACGAAAACATCCAGAAATGGGAGTTTATTGTCAACGTCCTTCGTGAGTACGAATTTAATTCCCGGAATTGTTGACTTGATGGTGTGATAGAGTGTTTCCAGTTGGTCCTTTTTAAAGACAATAAGTGTGTCATCTAGCTGTCGTGTCCACAACGGGGGGTTAATAACTACTGCAGGAACCATATATTCTACTTGCTGTATTGGTGTCCACCATCTCCGTTCTGTCGGGCCCGGCCCTGAAAGACGTAGTTGCTACGGTCGCCACTTCGCTGCCGTAACAGCTCTTCGTTCAGCCAGGCAAGCTTGCTGATTTTGATAGGCATGGCGCGAAGTGCGCACGTATACACGTGTCTGAGCTTTGTCCGCTTACAACCAATCAGGCCACGCCAACCAGTGGCAAGCCGTCGCCATATGGGTCTGAGTCACGTCCCGCGCGCAGGCATTTAGCTAGGCGGCGGACTGAAGAGTGGTCACGCTAACAGTCACGAGGCCTGCCGGCCACAGGGCAATCAGATTACCTTCTTGGGCGTTTTCGTGCAAGAGAGGCCACTACTCAGAAGTGGTTTCACTGGGCCCTAGTTGGAAAGTTTACTAATTGCACCTCCTAGGCCTTGCTCCCTCGTGGTGTTATGCCTGTCTCGTTCAAGAATTCTCTGCCACAGGGACGGAAAGCGAAATCCATATCCTCGATTGCTGCCTGCTCTGAAAAGTTAGACCAGGCATACCTCCATTCTCATGATAGGAAATGTTATTAGTCCTACTGCAACACTGTGCCTCTTCTGCGACCTTGCTCCTGCGTGCTGGCAGCCTGGTTCCCGGCCAGTTCCAGCTATCCCAACCAACTAATCAATTTTGAGGTTAACCCAGGCATGTCCTCGCTCTAGGCACCAAGGCGATTGCCCCTCGGGCACTCTGGATGCCACTCTCACTACCCCGGACGCGTGCCCCGTCCGGCTGTAAAACGGGGTCAAGTCTGGCCGTAGAAAATCTTTATGTACAGGATCCAACACGCTTTCTCAGTCAGCATCTAACTTCTCCATTTTCAATTCAAGATCGGGCCTGCAGGTCTTAACGGCGAAGGTCTCCCTAATGGCTGACTTAGTAATTGAAAGATCAGCTGACTTGATACTTCTGGATAATCCCTTCAGATTCAGGCGATTCAGCAACTTACTTAAACGACGGCTTCATAACATGATTGAATTCAGTTTTTTCGCTAACGTTGTCATTATTGCGACCGCACCGGGCAGACTAAGTAAGGACGTGTGAAGAATTGGAGGCGGTCGCTAGGACAATAACTTTACTCACCTAACGTTTCGGATTCACGTCCAAACCCATCGCACACAGAGACAAAAGACCCACTGCCACAAAAAGAAACATCCGCACTTATTTGTCAGACCTGGTACAGTTAGGGCAAAGCATCTGGGTTGGACGCAAATTTCGGAACATGCGGCAGTAGTGCAGCGAAATGATGCCAATTCTCAAGTCGCGATTCATCCAACGAGACCCGGCTACACATTCAAATTTGATAAGGCTACAATCGAGTTGGTTGAGTCAGGGGTCACCCCCTCCAGTGCATTGACCTCCCCAATCCATATTTGGTGCTGAGACTTTGTTTGGCCAAAGCATTTGTGTCTCTCGAGAGCGTGCAGGCAGACACATTTTCCAGCGCCAGCGCCAGTGTCAGTGACCCAGGTGGCCGGGCGATCATCACGTAAACTATCAATACGGGGGATGAAATTTCAGCGAGTAACGACCTGCATGTCGCTAACCCAGTAGTTAGCATACCAGAAGGCAGCCATCCTCAATGATAGGAATGCCATTAAGTTTCCTGGGTAGGCAGCAGCACTGCGACTGCATCCTACAAATACATCAACTCCCTGTGTAGGAATTATCCGTAGCTGATGCCGTTGTAGTGACTAGCTCGCGTCGAAGTGAACTCCATTGGAATCTCACGACTGTGGTTCTCGACGTCTGCGAATAACCAATCACAGCTGCCGCAAAGCTGGTCCTTTGCAAGACGACGAATAGCAAGCTTGCACGTGTGAATTGCTCTCTCTGCCCACTGGCCTGACTGGTGTCAAACTGATACTTGGGACAGGACTGACTTCCTGGCCAGTCGTGTGCTCCAAAGTCAGATCTTTTTCCATCTATTCTCCGTCCCTCTGTGTGCACAATATACTGCTCCTACTATTCTGACCTCCGCCGACTTCTTCTCTACTAAGTAACCATGTTCTGAAGATCGCAGCTGCTAGGGTTAAACTTACTTAATCCCCGTGTATATGGCGATACTGCCTCGGAGGATAGCTTTGAGCTTGAATCCTAAGCGTCAGGAAAATACAGACCTCAACCCACCAACCACGCCAACCACTACGCAATTACTTTCTGGGCCTCGCATTTTCGCTTGGATCGGTAAGTAAAGAGGTACTTACCATATAAAGTGCCTCCGTCTTTTACAGTTTACATGCATTTGCAGATTATAATATATTGGGCTCGCACAAATAGAGCAATTCACCACCGACCAACTTGACTGCTTAAAGCAAAAATTGGAATGCCAAGATGTAGGATCATGAAGCATCTGCTCCTTGTATCGCTGCCTCCGGCTGGATCAAGATCTGGATACGGGCGTGAGGTAAATGCGAGTTTTTGACAGTAACTGGACTAACTTCCTCTTTGAGAAGAAGCAAATGCTATCGCTGGGATCTAAAATTTATTCGTCTGATGTTTCAGACTCTGTCGCGGATCTATAATCTGAGACAACAGCGGAAACAAGTCATTAATACACAAGGAGTTGCAGTATTTATAGGCTACAGTCACTACGATGCTGTATACCTGTGACAATTAACAGATCCCCCTATCGAGGATAGTTGCCCGATTGCGCTTGGTGGCCGGCGTTCGGGTTGTGACCTACTGAACTTTGACCCCCTTGGCCGGGGTGATTGCTCGGCTGGCTGGCCTAAAGACCAATGCGCTCAGGCAAGCGGCAAATAGGAGGCAGCAACCGACAGTTCCCCCGTCGATTTCGACGATGGGCACCACGCGCTCCAACAAGCCGCAGCAAGCGCTGAAGCAAGCCGCAACTGACACAAAGGTGAGCTGGGCAAGCAACACGAAAGCGACAGCAAGTGGGAGCAACGCAGAGAACTGGCACGAGAGAAAACAGGAGTTTAGGCAGACTCGCGCAGAATCTACCCACTCGTTCACCACTCCCACCTCCGTATCCGGTGTAAAGACAAAGTCAATAAGACCGGGGAGGAGGGAGGGTGTAGATGGCTGGCGCGATAAACACTCAGCACGCGCACACTTGACACAGCCATCTCGCTAGGTATGCTCCCGACTGCGCGGGAGCGCCATAAAGGCCACATTAAGAGGGAGCCATTGCAGCCTGACTCTCAGTCCTCCCTCTCCTCCCGTACGCACACACAGACACACGCGTACAGAAGGAGCAGCTACGTGGGGGCCCGAGTTTTCCCGTCAGTTGGCAGACCTTCCAAGCCACGGCTTTTAGCGCACCGTGATAGATTCAACCGCATTCAGATTTATTATAGTGAGGGAAGAAACGCGCCGAGGTCGACCTCACTCACTCCCCCACCGCATAGTGACCGCCTAGCTTTTCGGGCACCCGCAGTGGGGCCTGAAACCCAGTGGGAGTGCGAGCGCAGTCACCAACAGGCAATCAGAAGTGAGAGAAAGTGCTAGCGCCTTCCAGGCCGAAAGGACCATGGTGGGCTGACGACTGGCATTGCATGTGCATACAGATCATTGGATCTCAGCAGCAACCGCTCAATCAGGCACAACCGAAATTGGGTAAAGGTTCTTTATCGGCGTGTTGATACGCACTGTAATGAACTGAAATACAAAGTTACCGAAACTGCAATATTTCCTACGGGTGTCCAGAGAAAATTAATACTCGCAAAACTTCGCCGACCGGTGCGTGCGCAAACGAGCCGAGCGACAAAATCGTGCTGACCTCTGATTTTGGCGAGGAATTCCGTACGTCATAAACGTCTCAGAGATCGTCGCTCGCCTTCTCGTATCGTTTGGAGTTGGTGTCGCACGCAGGCCGGAGGCAACCATAAGTCGTCAGATAATGAAACCAAAAGACCCACTGCAATGCCAAGAAATATCTGGGGTTGTCTATAGGATCTAGTGCAGTTGCAAGGACAAAGCAACTACGCCGCGTGTGAGCCGCAAGTTGCTTGAATCCCGGTTTACGGACCCTCAGACAAGCACAATAACCTGCCCAACCCGTATTCGGTGCTGAGGCTCAATTTGGCCGACGCAAATCGCCACTCAGCGAATGCACAGGAAAACGCGTCTCCTAACGCTGGCGACAGGGAGCCGGACAGGCCGAGCAATAATTCGCCCAATACCATCACGCATGCTGGAAGTTCAGCAGGTGACGCCGCATACACCTGCCATCGAGCTCACAAATGGGCAACTATCCTCGATAGGGGGAGCCGTTAATTGTTATTGGCATTCAGTTGCATAGTGACTGCATCCTATAAATACTGCAACTCCCTATATATTAATTACTCTTTTTTGCTGTTGCCCCGTATATGGATCCCCGACAGAATGCGAAACGTCAGGTCAATAATGTTCTCGTTTCAGCGATCGCATCTGCTTCTTCTTAACCGTCTCCCAGGACCCGCGTTTCCGCAGTTAGTACCCTACCCTTATCTGACTCTCATCCCAAACTAACCGTGTGCCGAGGGCAATAGGACTGGTTGTGGGCATGGGTGCAGTGACTAGCGAAGTTAACTATCCTGTTTACGCGTACCACTCATCAGCTGGTATCCCCAAATATGGTTTTTTTCTTACCCGAGTTCAACTTTTGTAGGTAGAAAAAATAAGTGCATTCGAAAAAGGCCATCCTTACGTGACTAATGCATCTTCTGATTATGCTGCGCGACAGGCTATGTGTGTGTGTGCTCGACGATCGATTTCGATTAAGTCCACCAAGTGTACCAACAGGTTGGTACAGAAAGTGACGGCCTCAGGGGGTAGTTTAAAGTGACGATGGTCGTAGTTAATGTCAACCACACTTCACTTTCACCCAGGGTCAAGAAGACCAAATGGGACCCGGCGTAGGCTGTTTTCTCAAATGCAAGCCAAAACACCGCCTAAGTTAGTCTTTGTCTTAGCGCGGGTACTACTGTACTATCTACTCTCACTCATCCTTAGTAGGTGTGAAGACAAGCCCTAGGAGGCCGAGAATGAAACTGTTACTACTATTTCTACTTCTACTAACTATAATGTAGCCGAGTCTTAGTAGTACTGGTACTAATTCTGACGCTAAGATTTGTTAGAATTGACGCTGATTAAAGTCGGCACGGGACACATATCACCTCCATCACAACAAGAAGTGAAGTAGTACTGTTAATTACACTGACGTTACCGTTTTCCAGAGGTGACGCCGAGTAAGCCAACGCTGGGGCTCATACCCCTTTGATCACAACAAGGAGTGTGAAAACTGCGTTTGAACTATCCCCAGTAAGTACATGTTTGGAACCCTCAGCACAGCAGAGCTTACCTTAGTTTTCACCCTCTGAACTTTATCCATCAGGCCGTGTCCGTTTATACTCGATTTGAACTACGATACTGCTGCGTGCCTATGCTGAGTGCTAATTCTAGTAACCATGCTTACTAAGGCCAGTAAATAGTATACTTTAATACGGCTTGCATGTGCTTTTACGAAGTCGGCACCCAGTATGCACTCCCAATCTGTATGAGGTAAAGTGATTACCTTATGGGTTAAATAAAGCGTCATTAAATAATAGCACAAGCCCTACCATGCTTTTATGTCGTAAAGTTTGCCGTCTATAGACTACACATAGGCCTACTAGAGTATTTCTCTGTAACTTGGACTTTACAGAACGTCTACTCATATCCCTTCGATCCCAGCAGGGAGATGAACCTGAGTTTATGCTATTCCGAGAAGATACATGTTTGCAGCCCGGAGCATATCAGGGATTTCCTTTGGTTCCGCCCTCTCACCTCTGTCCACCAAAAGCTCGATCACATTTTACTAAGGTTGGGCTAGGATGCTGCTGCTAGAGGTAATATGCCACTGCTGAGAGTGTTAGTTCTAGTAATCATACTTACTAGGACCAGCGGATAGTATATTCTAGTAATATATTCCTATAATTGTATTAATAGCTGACATGCATCCTATTTTTGCAACAAGCATAACGGATGGGAAAATGAGCTTACGCGCGTCCTAAACTTCATCCGGGCTGATTTGTAAGACACCCGGCGAGCTTTCACGTCCACAAGGTAGATACGACTGGCATCAATGTGCACTCCTGGACAGCGGTGAGCCTTCCGCGCTGATCGTCTGCACGAAGTGAGTCACCACATGTAAACAATGCTAAAGCAATCCGGCCTGGTGGAAATAAATTTTAGAATTCTGATTCACATTTCGTGATATCCGTCACACTGTCCGCAGGGGAGACAAAGTCATGAGATAACCGATTGCAACCTGACTCTCTCCTCTAAATAGGATCAAGTTTCCCTCGTTGATGAAAGTTCACCCGACCGCTAACGGAACTCATTTGCTCCGCTCTGCCTTGGGCCTCGACAGGAGCTCTGACAGCCGTAGCAGCTGGTAGTGTAGGCAGATAATAATGCCAGCAAAAACAAGGGAGACTGAAATGGCCATTGCTGTACTATTAGCCGTCGTCAGCCAGTCATACCCAGACCCAGGTAGTGTCCTCACTCGAGCCTCGAACTCGCGATCTTTTTGATCAGAGTCAAACGCCCTAACCATTGAGCCACGAGCTCGTTGGCACTCGTTACTTCATCAGCTGTCAGTCTTATAGGCCACAGCCACTGGTGCGCCGCGATAGTTTTAAGGTACGTTATGAGTATGCACTCACAAAGGTTCGAGTTGGATTGGTCTCAGGCTCTCTTACATCGGTATAACACAGAAAAAATCGTTCCCATGTATACTAGAGTGCCTTGGACTAAATTACAAGGAGATAGGGTTAAGACACGAGAATATTGTTATGTATTGAAAAGACAGGAGTTTCCTTGGTAGTGGCGAAACAAAACTCCACATTTCCAGGTTTGTGGACAGCGATTCAAAGTCGATTCGAGCTTGATCCGAGCTCGATTTGAGCACGATTAGGGTTAGGGTAAAGGTTAGGGGTTAGGAGTAGGGTTATGGTTGGGGTCAGAGGTTAGGGTTCAGGTAAGGGTTGGGGTTGGGGTTAGGGTTACGGTTACGGTTAGGGTAAGGGTAAGGGTTAGGGTTAAGGTAAGGGGTTAAAGTTAGGGTTAGGATAAGGGTTAGGGTAAGGGTTAGGTTCAGTGTGGGATAGTGATATCGTATGTAAAAAGCCCGAAATTTCTGCTTTATATTACAAAACGTCTTCAAAAAATCCATTATTTCTGGGTTTTGGGCAAAGAAAAGTTTTCGGATAAAACTCCAAATTTCCAAGTTTGTTGACAGCGATTCAAGCTCGATGTTTTTGCGCATTTTTCGATTTACGCGCCCAACGCCGTCGGCCTATAGCCACCGTATTAAATTATTTAAACAAATTTTACAAATTTTGTTTCTTATTTTCACAAAATCCTTTTTTGGTAAATCAGCTTTATTAACTTAAAAAACCCCTTCGCACGGTTACCGTATGAAAACAACCTACGGCTTGATGTATCCAAGTCCACTACCAAGGAAACTCCTGCTATTGAAAACAGAGGGCAGCTTGTAGACAGAATGTCATGTATTGAAAACAGAAGGCTGTCTGTAAGCAGGACGTATCCTGAGGACAGGGAACATTCCAAGTGACGAGTCATGTTAACAAAGAGGGCTTTATGGCGTGGCTTAAACGTAAGAGACTGACGGGTAGCTAGTCAAAGCAAAGAGAGGGGTGAACCCGCTGGCCTGGGGTGAAGACGGGCCAGTCAGAAGTAAAAAAAGGGATGAACCTGCGTCCGTGACCTTAACTGGTCCTTTGTTGCGCGCTCGTAGCCTGAGGTCTCAACACCGCATGATTGCAAACGCAGCAAACATGTAACCCTCCGATTTCAGCGTAACACCACCTACTATACGGGGATACCTACTTCCGTTTCCGACGCTTCTGTCTTCCATTTACAAATGGCTTGCCCGAATTAAACATAATGAGAATGATACTGGACCCAGCGACCGGTGCATCGTAGAGGTTCGATCGAACATGTACCATACACGGTTCCGGTCGTGTGGAAGTTATTATGTATGCAAAACGGAAAGCTGTTTATGGGTAGGACGTATACTGAGAATGGAAAGACACTATAAATGGGGAGTCTCGCTGACCCTGTGGAAGTATATGACATGGGGTAAATGTAATAGGCTGATGAGCAACCAGTCAGAGCAACGAAGGTGTGAAGGCGCGTACGTGCCCTTGACCGGTCGCTTGTCGCGCACTGGTGGCATGATGTTCCGACAATACAGGCGCCATACACTGCAGAAGTGACATGTGATAATCGAATGGAGCCATTGCACTCTAACTCCCATTTTAATGGAGGACCTATCGCGGGGTTTTTAAGGCTAAGAACGGTTAACCCTAACAACCCTGATCTTCCAGACCTGGTGCGTTTGGAGGAAAGAGAAGTCATGGAAAGGCCAAAGTGGTATATAGAGTTTATTTTGCAGAAGGATTTTAAAATAGATAGTAGGAGATGGGACTCGGATTAGTAGGCTTCCGACCGTGAGAGCGTAAGGTTGTCAACGGCGACTACAGTGTGGGCTGCGGCCGCTCCCTGGTGTGGCGGAATCCGGAGTGATGCCTAGCGGCAGACACCACATTAAGTTCTGTGTGAGTAGGCGTGTGATTGGCTGTTCCAGAAGCCGAAAGCAGCAAGCGTTCCCAAAATGTACTTCGACTTGAGCTAATCACGACAAGCGTTCACAAGTGCAGTTTGTATGGACCTAGTCACTACGGACCTGGTCATCACCTCATCTGGCAATCTTTCAAACCAGAAACTAATAGCAGTCTCTAAATTTTTCTAATTTCCGAAGGGGAATACACACGCACATTCACTACGTTTCTTTTTGGCTGCATTTATTAGGCGGTGCTCACCCAGCTGATCCGCTGTAATTGTGGCTCTTATTTTTTGATGGAACACGTGAAACTATTGCACACATAATGTTGCCATTTGTTATTAAGGCCACAAAGAAGTTACATTAGAACTCAAGACAGCCGTCTTACTTTAAAACCCCGCCCAGATATTTGGCAAACCAAGACGTTGAAGAAGCGAGTAGGCGGGAACAAAAAGAGGTCGGCATTTCAAGTCAAAGCTTCCATTGCCCCAACGCTCACAAATGGGTATGCCTGGCTAACTGGTAGTACCTTGGGGGCGTTGTGCCATCTTCCTAAAAGTGCCATCCCATTCTTTGCACTTATCCGCTTGCTGCTGTGTGTCATGGGACAAATCTGCACTTTCCTGCGAGATAAATGAGACGTGCTGCTGACGGACACCTCCTCTTCCCATGAACTGCATCGAAAGACCCTTTTTATAAATCAAAACGCCTTAGTTTATGCTAGAGGAGAAGCTGCTTTTTTTCAGAGTCATATGCCGCCAACGCAACTGTCGACTGTAGGCAGATTAACGCGATCAAACTGAATTCTGATTCATTTTGCCCTTCACACCGGCCAAAAATTAAAGTCAAACTGTCAACTTTCGTTCATGGGAAAAGCGAGATATCTAACAATTCGCGCGCGCGTACAGACCTTTAACACTTTGTTGTGACTGCAGGTTGACTAGATTTTCTAGAATTATCGATAGATAGTATTGCAACCCTCCTGAAAAATAGTTGAGTGTTTATGTACGGGCTGGTGACTGGTCTGAAGCAATGCAAACAAAAAGATTACAATGAGTCTTAGGTTAGGAATGATTACCTACTTGTAATTGTAATAATTATTACGATGGAGTAAAATTCCAAGATATTTGAGACAGACCTGGATACCGGCTTTGAAAAGAACGTCTTATCGGCCTTCTGAAAAAACACCCAATAGAAGACTGCTTAATTAATTAGCGTGCACTTTTATGTAGAATTTTATATAGACTCTCGACGCCCGTCAACCTTCAAATATCTTCTACATAAAGCACAAGAAAAAATACTCCTGTACTCATTTGATAGCAAATCACGTCTACTTTAATCTGTAGTGACCGCATTCCGCGAGCAAGGCCCAGTCTTTCACCTCTGGCAACTGGCAGCACATACGCATATGTAGACCTATCCAAATCCAATTTGGTCAATCATCTCCCTGAGATTGACTCACACATGACCTCACTGGAGGCGCTTGTGACGGCTCCCGCCCTCTCACACTTCGGATCCAGCCCCCTCGCAGCCACACATGCACTACTATGAATCTAAACTTCCTCCTATACACTCTCCACCACTGCCATCTGTATACTTAATAAAAGTCTTGCCTCCATCTGTGTAGACATCCATTATCCTTGGTGGATGGCATCTGTTTTTAAGTCGATCACGGAATGTGGGCACACACACACACGCCCGCAAGTAGGGCATGCGCTCCTGTCCGAATATTAGTCACGCGCGCCGCCAGCCTGTTGCGCGCCAGTCTGTACGTCGATCACACAGGGTGTCACAGGTGTGCTGGAGTCACTGTGTCCGTGTTTGTCCCTGTATCGTTGGTGGCAGGCGGCGGTTTCAGACTCGCGGTTGACACCCAACGTGACAGCCGGATGTGAATACGCCACGGGGGGTGGGCGGGGGTGGGGAAGGGGTTTCATACTCACTGACCTAAACCCCTTGACCTACTATCACTTGGACCCTCCCCCCTTTTGCTTACGCGTATGTTGTCGCAGGCTAGCTCTTAGATTAGATTTTGAAGAAGAAGAAGAAGAAGAAGAAGAAGAAGAATGCTATATTGAGGATTTTACAAACCTGAATTTTAAGCAAAAATGGCTCCATTCACGGAGAGCAGATGGCAAGGTAAATAAAGGATCATTTTTAAAAGGACAAAGGTAAAAGGTCATGTAATACTCACAAGTCAAGTATTTCACGACATTCACATAAACTATGGAGACAAATCGGCTTTCAACTTCTCCATTTCCGCTTCTTCACACGCTTATTTCTTCGTGTTGTCATCCTACGGAGAATTGTCGATGTTGGTGTTGTTGGTGAATTGCAAATGCGACAGATTGGCCGCATTTGACAAATATTGGGTTGATGATATGTTGTAGATAAAATAACTTGCTTTCGTTTATTTAAAAAGGTAGCAGTGTACTGTATATATGACCTCATGATCATAAATGCAGACAAACAAACCAGAGGATTAGAGAGGATGATATAGGATAATAAATTCCCCCGTGAATGTAGAGCAAAAAAATGGGTGGCGCAAATTCGAAAGCCGCGCCAAGATTGAATGGCCTACCACATAAATCCCCACACTTTCATTCTAACCTTTACAAACTATAATTATGGACAACAGTGATACCGTTAGAAATATTCTGAACGCAAACAACCCGACAAACGATGATGGGCCGGTGACTGAAGGTAGCGTTTTGAACTTACTTCTTTTCTATCCAATGTTATTTTGTTCAGAATTATAACTTATTTGTAGGTTCTACCTCATTAGGTAGAAAAGGAATTAGAGCAGCCACGAGAACACAAGTTCGGACGATGGAACAGAAGAGATTTGCCAATGTTAATAGACGTTCGCAAGAAACACAAGCAGAAAGACGGCTTCGCCTGGAGACTAACGCTATGCGTCAGCGATATCGACGCTCCAAAGAAACCGAAGATCAAATGCTGCAAAAAAGACACAAAGGTACGATTCGCCATCAAACTAATCACTCCCAAGAAACCGAAGTCCAAACTCTGCATAGAAGAGAGCTAGGTAGGATAAGAGATTCGTAATGTCAGCAAAACGAATTACCTAGACGTAGAAGTGCACGTCTGGCTATGCAAGCATCACAAAGAGCGGATCAACGGCCCACCGATGCTGAAAACTCAAGTTCGCAACCACTTCACATATGGTTTGTCAAACCTGGCCTGTGAATTGCTTCCATAAATGCTTAAGTATGGAACAAAGCCTCACTCAATTTCAACCCAAGTCTTGGTTATACAGGCGATGCAAATGTTTTCATTAGGAAGGTGGTTGAAGTTTGCGAGCATTGTCAGGCGAAAAATGGACTGGTGAAACAAACGCCATGTGCTGTTCCAACGGAGGATGGTAAATGTACCAGGATATATCCCAAGCGATTCCTAGGTGCAACTCAGACTGATGGCGATGGTTACACTCTCTATAGCAGGTGACAACCTGAGATTGGCGGACTCGAAGCAGTTATCAATGAAAGGCGAACCGGTGGGGTGGTAATTAATAACCGAAACGTCAGGAAAATAAAGTCCTTGTTCCAGTGATCAAATCTTCTTCTTCTTCTGAACTGCTGTCTGGAACTCGTATATTCTCCTCTATTGGCACTAACCGTTGGATTGTGCCGTATTGTCCCCTACAGTCATAAGTATTCAACGCCCACATCAATGTTAAATTTTGCAACTCCGCGAAGTCCATCAAGTACGTCTGCAAGTATATCAACAAAGGTTCTACCCCCCTTAACCTAGTTCCATTCCTGGCAACGCCACATGTTTTGCATCACAGCTATGCACAAAGAGGGAGTTCAAAGTTATTTACCTATATTTCCCTAATAAAACTGAACTGAACATAATTATTTTAAGAGGTTCTCATATACGGTTTACCTACACAAGGGACAACAACATGTAAGGAAGCCCAAGGCGAAGCCGGGCTTCCGCGCTAGCATAAAATAAACTTTTCCTCCTCACTTTATTTGTTGCCATGTGCAAAGAGTGATCGTCGACTACAGAAGGTTCCCAAAGTCAGAAGTCAGGTAAGACTGAAGAGGTTGGACAGGGTACTGTAAAACAGAGTCAAAAAGGGCGCCACAGGAAAGATCTTCTCCCGGTACTCAGGGCCGTATTTGTGTGTGTCCGTTTGCTGTGCGTGCGGGTCAAAGGATCCCGATATGTAGCGGGAATTATGGGCCTCGGTTTCTTTTCAACGTGGCTCTGTCGAAGGAGTTATCGTCGAATAAAGAAGGTTCCCAAAGTCAGAAGTCAGGTATGACTGAATAGGTTGGAGCTAAAAGGGACTCAGCAGAAACAAACTGCTCACAGCAAAAAAGGCCATTCGACGTGTGTGCTCTCTACCTGTAAACAGGTTACGGAATCCGGGGACGTTCTACAGCCAATATTTGATTCTGGAAGAGAAAATTGATGCGAACCGGTCATTTGCATTCTCACAATTTTCGTGAATGTGTTCAAAATGCACAGAGCCACATCCAAGATTGAGGTCATCCGTCCATGGAACGACAAATTCATATGTATTGTAAGCAGCATTTAAAGATATCACGGGCAGCTGCGATTACTAAGTTACATTTGCTCTCATCACTGGATAGATCAAATTATTTCAAGCAAACGGAAGCAGTTTGTACCTAGGCTAAGAAGACACTTCTAAAGTGGGCAAGCGCAAGTCTCATGCCCTGCTCTACAGTGCTCCAAATAACTCATCAAACAAACACTCTAAGGTGATAACACCATTCAGTACACTCTGGGCGGACTAGCCTTCAGTTTGCTGCAGCGACACCAACTTTAGGGTCATTGTACTTCAGTCAGTTGGCTCAGCCCCTGGCTCCATTTCTTCCTCGACTACCCAACAGGGGACGCTAGTTACGCTGTGGGCGCACTGCCCTTGTGATATATTTCGATGAAACGAACAACATCGTCTGAAAAGTATAACCGGTATCGACTTTATAGGGTTTGCTAGACCTCACCCGGGAGTATAAGGTGCGAACACGCAAGCATTTGGGCTTTCGTGACAGAACTTAATGCCGATCGCAGGTGTGGTAGGCATATGAAATCAATCAGTTCAGTCAAATCGGCATGCTTTTCCAGGCCGCTAAAGATTGAATTACTCGTAAAAAAAATTAGTTGCGCGTTGCTGAGTGTGTGCAGGAGGCGTCAAAGCTCTACTTTTGCCAAACGCGTGATAGCGACGGTTGGCGAGGGTGAGCAAAGTAGGTTCCGTGGGAAAATTAGGACGCTTGTCAGCAGGAATGGGCGGAGATGGTGGCGGTTGCGTTAGTAATCTCAAGAAGCAAGGGCTCTCGGCTCATTTCTCATGTGGCACCTGGTAGGTCTGATCCGTGGTAGTGCTCAGAGCCCTACCACTATCACGCTCTGTTCCACATAGGAGGAGAAGGGGTAAGACCAGTAGGAGTTGTTTTTTGCATGCAGAAACTCAGTAGGGGTCTGAAGCCCCGACACGTGGCAGGCCCGGGCCCCGCACGCGCGTCTGTCTGCATGTCTGCTAGCGTAGTGTGGACATGAATGCCTAAACGTCATGTGAGAATGATTCACGGGCTGCTTATTGTGGATATGTTACTTTTAATTGCAGCACAACTCTCCCACCATACTTTAAGCTGAACCACAGACTTCTCCAGTTGACCGCTGAGTAAACAGTACACGCACAGCAATATTACACGACCGTTCTTATCACGCGATGCTAAGGCGCTAACTGTCCTTGACCGACGCGCACATACCCCTCAGCGCGAACGCGCGCTCAGGCTAGCCAGCGTTAGCCAACCTCAAGGTCGTGCGCCCGCGCTAGTCTAGATATCTGCAGCCCCATTAGCCCCGGGACAAAGCATTCGCCGGCGGTTCCTGATGCTCTAGTCACTCCGGAATTGACGCCATAGCAGCCGGACTGCGGGCATCCGCGAGTCAACACTCTTTCCACACACTTTTCCATCTTTGCCGAGGCCGAAATCCTAGCAAGAGGGGACAACCGCGTGAGCCGCGAGCTGCTCGAGTCATGGTTTTCAGGCCCCCAGTCCATCAACAAGCGCAACGATTTGGCGTTCCCCTACGGTGTACTGAGACATTTCCTGAGCAAGAGAATCAGTCACGTGGGAAGGACTGGGTGCAAAAACCTCGCCGACGACAGCGGGCATAATTGTCACGCAATTACCAAACCCGCATCCGACGCGGACAAGAACGCTGTGGCAATTAATGAGCAGTCACCGCACCAATTAAGACCTCAAGCGGTGACTACAAGAACTGACAATTATAGTACGCATGCGGGTGACCGCTGTGAACTATAAATACCGTGCAATCTGTGCATGTATCACCCCTTATCTGCGCATGTCTCAGACCTGCTTACGATTACCTATGACTAAGAATTCCCGACGGAATCCAAAACGTCAGGCAAATAAAACTCTTGTTCCAGTGATCGCATCTTCGTCTTCTGAACTGCTTCCTGCGACTCGAATATTCGCTAATATTGGCACTCTTTCCATCTATTCTCCGTCCTGTGTACACAATAAACTGTTCCTTCTACTCTCGCCTTCCCAAGACTTCTCCTATCTCCTAAGGAACCGGGCCTCGAAGATTGTAGGTGTTAGAGTTAACCGTCTTAGCCGGAACTCCTATAACTGGTGACCCCAATCGTGAGATGAACACGCAACTAAATTTCTGATGTGGCCGAGCTCAATCATCGTCAGACCTCCCTCGCCTTCAACTGAATTTCTCTTGTGTCATCTAATGTGGCCCCGAAATGGAGAATTTCATTAACTACACCCATCGTGAAGCAAGAGGGAGATGCTCAATCGCTCCTAGCCCACGAACCTCAGGCTCTGGCTCCTTCCCCATCCCACGGAGCAGTTTCCCGCTCTGAGTGCCAATACCCAGACCTCCATTCCAAACTGTCATTCTATTTCTACTGCCAACGGTGCCCTTTCCTCCTCTCTGTGAACACTAACATGACAACCTGATTTGCCGTCGAAGTTCAAAGCAGCCAACCAACCTCCCTGCTACGTAGTCGAGATAACTAATCTCCTAAAAGATGCCGATGCACGTGTAGTCGAGAACTTTCCTCCTACCGCAGACCCAGTTGCCCACGCGGATGCGAGAAGACCTTTCCTCCTCCCAAGCGGCACTGGCGGCACTACCCAGCCTCTCGCATGCCAGCCACATAAGCTCATGCAGGCCACAACTGTCCCTTCAACCTTGCTCTCGCAAGCCAACCACACGAACACCAGTTGTTCGAACCCTGCCGTCGGTACATACCTCCTTACCTGTCCTTTACTAACCTTCCTTCGTTCCATTTCTTTCATCAATGGACTTTGGTCTTTGAGGGAAGCACTTGTAGTGGCCTTGTTGCAGCCACTTGCAGACCAATCGCTGACGCATGGCGCCTTTAGCCTGCCTGTGCGCCCACTGCTAGGCTAGGCGCTAACTGTCCTTGACCGACGCGCACATACTCATCAGCGCGAATGTGCGCTCAGGCTAGCCAGCGTTAGCCAACCTCAAGGTCATGCGCACGCGCTAGGCTAGACATCAGCAGCCCCATTGGCCCCCGGGACAAAACATTCGCCGGCAATTCCTGATGCTCTAGTCACTCCGGAATTGACGCCCTAGCAGCCGGACTGCGGGCATCCGCGAGTCAACACTCTTTCCATCTATTCTCCGTCCTGTGTACACAATTAACTGTTCCTTCTTCTCTCGCCTTCCCAAGACTACTCCTATCACCTAAGGAAACTGGGCCTCGAAGATTGTATGCGTTAGGGTTAATCGTTTTAGCCTTAAATCCTATATAACTCTTAGCAAATTCTGTTCAAAAGTTCTATAACCCATCAACGTTCTAGACTAAGCTTGCCTTAACGCCTTCATTTTTTGTGGAGATTAGCTATCATCCTCAAAACCGCGATACCTTGCTTTAATACAAATTCAGTCAGTAGCCACCAGAAGTTTACCAACATGCTCTATGTTTGCCAGCAGTGGTGAAGAAATTCCACGGCAACAACCGTCCCCGCCTTTTTCGGAGTTTAAGTTTAGACTTCGCAATTAAACGCCGACAAGTATATCGACACTTTTAAGGCTAGTAAGGTGTTAGGATGACCGAGCACGTCATCCAGACAGACAGACAGTCTGAGGTCATGCCGAAACAAGGCGCGCGAAATGGCCAGTCAGGCGCATACAGAACGGGCCAAGTCACGCGACTTTCAAAGGGTGGACATAAGCTAGGACAAAGAAGGTACGAGCGAGCGAGACTGCCCGGAGCCGAGTTGCTGCTGTCAGTGAGGTCACGCTAAAGACAGATGCACAGACGTGCGTAAGCGAGCGTGCGCACGATGACAATGGAGAGCCAATGCGGAGCAATGACGACTGCTCCTTAAATAGCGAGGGTGCGAGCAGAATAGGGACTCTTTTGTTGGATACGCTGCCGCCGACCTGAGACTGCTGCCGAGGCGAGATCGAACACAGAAGGCAGGCTGCTGGACACACGGAAACAGAGTTGATATACTAGTACAACTGAAAGTAAATTACTAGCTGTTACCCTATTCTGTCTTCTCTTCCTAACGCGTACTGGAGGACATAACCACTGTTGACACAGGAACACACTAGGTTACCAAATAAAGTTAACCCTAACAGCTACGATCTTCCAGGCCTACAGTTCCTTTAGGTGAGGAGAAAAGGTGGGAAGGCCAGATTGTTAGGGATAGTGTATTGTACAGCAGGATAGGAGGATATATGGAGAGTTTTGACTATCGGATGGCTGCAGTCCGGCTGCCAGGGCGTCAATTCCAGAGTGACGAGAGCATCGGGAATTACCGGCGCATGCTTTATTACGACAAGCAATCACGCGGCTAATGTCTAGACTAGCCTTCGTGGTGCGACCTTGAGATGGGCAAAGGCTGGCTAGCGTGGCGCGCGGCCGTTTGCGCATAGGCCCGAGGCACGCGAAAAAACTGCTTTCATGCGGGGTCCTATGCTTTGAGTGAACTCGTCTGTGGCGGCAAGAGTTCGGAGGGCGTCGGACAAACACGACCACTACAAGTACAGCATCCTGTTTACGGAAGATCGGATTAAATTGCGGCCTTCGGTCGTTCGTACGTGGCAGCCAACGGGGTCCCCGAGGAACAGTCATGATCTGCCTATGACCTGGATTGCAACGAAAGCCACTTTCACTGAATTGACTCTGCTTGCTTTCTTCCTCATTGTCCTCTGACGGCATCTCAAGGTTAAAACGACTAGGGATTAGCGTGAGAAGGTAAGTACATCTAACATAACGTTCCCGATCAACGTTGGTCGGAGCTTGACTGCTACAAAGTCAACGACTGCGAAGGTGGTCCGCAACATCTTGGCAGCACAAAGACAACAGAAAATTTCAGTAAATTCGACGTTCAAAATGAATCCCAATTCTTTGTTCAGGGCCTTTTTCCTTTCACGTAGTATCTTTGTCCGAAAAACAACACTGTACGGGTTGAATTATTGCAGGCAGCCGACATTTTTGGGTGCGTTTAGCAAAAAGTCACGTGGACACAGCCCTCGCCCTAGGACACCACTGTATCCAGCATGAACATTTCTAACTGTCAGCTACGTGACATTTCATTATAACATGGAGCCACTAGAAAGGCAGATTTTTACTTCACGATCTGAACTAAAGCTGGCGTTATGGGCGTCGTCATTGCTTCTCCCCCGGCTAAGCAGCATCATTCCCTATGTGTAGGAAATTTTTAAAAATTGTATCATAAATTCTGTTGTTGAGTACTGGGACAGAGCTCTTGGAAACGATTAAATGGTGGACTACTTCGTAAAAACACCTAACGAAGGCACTGAGAGGTAAATTCAAAGTTCAGATTATATGCCCAGTTCCGGATTTCATTAAGTACGAATTCAACCAAAACCAGATCACCTCAGTTCCATCACACTTTAAACGTTATCGGTAACTAAAATTTTGGCTTGTAATGCTGCGTGCTATTGTGCCATACTTTTATGAACATCAACCACCTAAATACTAGTCGCACTACTTGCATTTCGGGAGTATTACGTCGCATAATCATCCGACATTGTTTTCAAAACACTTTTATGCACATTTGTCTTGGTTTGTTAGTTTGCTTTCATGATTGCCCTTCGCTTAGTCACTTGATACGAGCTTTCATCGTTTTTGACTGTTCACATTTTCCCGTAACAATATGACTCTAATGCAATTGCTGGTTTTTTGCCGCATATTTTTTTCGACAAATTTATTATTTTTTGAATTTGAGGTTTTCTGTGTGCATTGGAGCCGATTCCATTGAGCTAAAGTACATTCTGCAGACTTGACCACTCTCAGTGAGACTTCAACAGCTATTCAGAATTCATTTTCAAGCAAATATTCTTCTTTCGTGCAGTTACTATGCTTCAATGGTGACATTTGCTGTACATATAACCAGCGAAATTAAACGTTTCACTAATCCTATCAAGGACAACTAGTTGGTTTAAGGTAAACACTGACCGAATACGCAATGCTCAAGTAGAAAATTGTTCCATAGTGCGACCATAAAAGACAGCTGGAGAAGTTCCCAGTGCAGTAATGTGTGAATTAAGACGGAATCATGCTTCCTACTTATCCAGTCTAATCCAGTAAAATCATAGGTTTGGCAAAAAGACAGACGCTAGGCGTCCTCACCATGTTCCATTAAGTTTGGCGTCTACTATGTATGTGTGTATTATTAAAAAGTTTCCAAAACGGAAAAAACGACGGTTTGCGTAAAACTCTGTGCCAATCTCTTGGAAAGGTAAAAGAATAGAATATCATGGACAGAACTTGTAGCACAGGCTCAAAATAACTTTAGGAAAATCATATTAGTACTGAAAATAGCACTGTGACTGTGGCGACTGTACATCGCCTCTATACCTTAGTGACAGCCGTTCGCTACGTGCAAATGACAGTACTTATCACTCCATGTACCTGACCCCTAACCAATGCCCAAAACCTAACCCAATTTCCTCCCCTTCTCCCCTCCGCCCCCCAGCATAAGGACCTCTACTCGCCAATCTCGCCACGCGGGCGGCATGACAACGATTAGTTGTGATCAACGTACACATAGTAACCCTGTCCAATTGTATAATTGTCATTATCCCTGCAAATGTATTGGCCTGAGGAAGAGTTGCTGAAAACAAATATTTGCCGAATAAATTTTTCAAATTGAACATGGGAGTATTTGCAGACAAGTGTATCGCGTCGTGTTAAGGCTAAGAAGGTTAACCCAAATGGCTGCGATATTCCAGACCCGGTTCCTTAGGAGATGAGAGAGAGAGAAATCTTGGGAAGATCAGATTGTTATGAATAGTTTATTCTGGAGAAGGATAGAAAAATAGGTTGTGAACGATGTGACTGCCGGACCGTACGTCTAGTCGCGAGGTAGGCTAGGTCCGGAGTGATGTCTGGGAGCAGACATTCGAGCGGCCACCGCTGGCTGCAGTCTTGATGGCCACTGGTTGGACCGCGCGTGGGCGCATTGGGAGGTCGCGCGTCAGTGCGTCTGATCGAAACCACGACCTTGAGGTTTGTCCAGACGAATTCAGGTCGCGACAGGAAGGCCAAGCGCGCGCATTTGTGCCTGGTGCCAAAGGCACGCCGTCAACAGCAGCGGACGCGATGAATCACCGATCACGGGTTTCCACATTGGCGCTAACACCCACTAAATGTGTCCTCGTTCGCGGATAAGCGCTCAGCGATCGCTTACGGTACTCACTTGCCCTGCTCTGCCTATTGGTTGACTCGCGAACCACGCTGGCAGCCGTACAGTTGCTTGTAATTTAAGCGGAATAATAAACCCGACAAAGACAAGGGCGACTGGAATGTTCATTTCTGGCATATAAGTCACCATCAGCCAACCATACCTAATCCCGCATATTGAACAAACCAAGGCTCGAGCCTACAACCTATTGATTAGAATTCCATTCCTCTAACCATAAAACCTCCGGTGATGAACCCCCGGGAGTGGGGTATCACTGGCTGAAGACGGCAAATAAGCCAGAAATAGCAGTTTTAGCCACACCGGTTTTTCGTTCGGTAAGCGTCCTAATCCCTAATTGCTCGCCCTCAGCAATATTCGTCTTCGTGCCTTTGGTAAGAGTAGAGTTTTGAGGTCTCCCGCCTACAGTCCGCAATGTATTACTGTTTTTTACGAGCACTTTACTCTTTCGCAGCCTGGAAAAGCATGCTGACTCAACTGATTGATTCTATGTGCCTACCACGCCTGCAATCGGCATTAAAGTCTGTCATGAAAGCCCAAATGCTTGCATTTTCACAGCTTATACGCCTAGGCGAGGTATATGAAACGTGATAAAGTCGATACCGGCTATACATTTCAGAGGATGTTGTTCGTTTCATCGCAATCCATCACAAGGGCAGTGCGCCGACAGCGCAATTCATGTCCCCTGTTGGGTAGTCGTTGAAGAAATGGAACCAGGTGCTGAGCTGACTGGCTGAAGAAAAATGACTGCAACGTTGGTTTTGCTGCAGCAGACTGATGGCTGGTCAGCCCAGGAGAGTGTTATCACCTTAGAGTGTTTGTTTGATGAGTTTCCTCGAGCTTTATATACGAAGCATGGTGCAGTGCAGGAGACTTGTGCGTACACACTTTAAAAGTGTCATTTTAAAATCAGCAAAAACGGCTTCCTTCTGCTTGAAATAATTTTATCTATCCAGTTATGGGAGCAAATTTTGCATAGTTCTTGCAGCTACCAGTGATGGCTTTAAATTTTTCTCCTAATACATACGATTTTGTTATTTCATAAACAGCTTAACAGATGTCTTGCAGGTGGCCCTTTGTATTTCGGACAGCTTCTCAAAATGTCTGAGGACGCAAATAACTGGTTCATGTCAATTGTCCCTTATAGAATCAAGCTTTGGCTGGAGACTTTGTAGAAAAAAAATCCTGCGAATAGAAGTGAGTTTATTAACCGTCATTGATGTAACGTTTTGTAAGGTTACTTGAGGGAGATCCGGATTCTTTTACTCATGAGAAATATCTGTGATTAAAAAAGGGATTTTTGGTTTTGCTTCATTGCAGTTTTCATCGTGTCCTTCAAAAGGGAACTGCTATTCCCAGCAATAGGAGGTATAGTCCTTTTGACAAACGATTACCTGCATACTTAATTACCTAAACGGGCACTTAGATCTGGAAAGGAGGGATGCTTTAAGTGTGGCATGCAGGCAGAATCTTCACTGCTAAAATAAGTGGCAACAGCTTTATCCCGCATCATCTAGAAGCCTTTAATTTCCACACTAGCATGTTTTGCCACCGATGCTAACCACCTGGTTGAAACTCAGTTAACATTTCGAGCACTGGAGTGGATAATACTGTCCAAACGTCTAGCTGACTTCCTTTTGTTGTAGGAGTTCTATCAGAACAATTTTCCTCTGCTTCTAGAGGCAGGAGAAAGAAAACGTTAGACTTACTCAAGTTCAGCACAGACCATGACGCAAATCCCTGTCTCTTGATTGGCTATTTGTCATATTTTCCTTTCATTCAAAAGCATGGCACCTAGTGCCAACAGCGATTGGCTGCCTACTCAGCGCGGTGCAGCTGACTTCGTTGTGGAACAAAGCCGAATTACGTAAAGCCATAAGTACGCTTTCGTCGTCACGACAAGGCGACAAAACGAGCATTTATTTTCACGCATAGATCAATCTAGAAAATTCCGCTTATTTTCCATTCTGACGGATACGAGCTAGTGTTTTTTAAACCAGCAGCATTTTCCACCTTGAAAGGATCAGAAAGGCATTAAAAAGGGCATTGTACGACAAAGACTCAATCACGACGTACACCCTCTGCAGTGTGCAGGTGTGGGGGCCAAAATCGCAATAATCACACCTCTCTCTCCCACTTCAGGCTAAAAGATTGAAGGTTGACTGGCAGGAATTAAAACAAAGCAGCGTTTATGTGCCAGAGAGGTAGACCGCCATGACACCGGCACATGCAACCGGGACGAGTAAAACACCAACTATAACTAATTGGCAGCATCACCCTAGTTAACATACAGTGTAAATCCGTGTGCACCAGCTGTGTTTTTACACGATTTACGACAGTTGCGTGTGCATTGCTGTAGGGGCTGACACGAACTTTGTGCTTGCCTTCCTGCTTGTGGTAGGCCTATTGTCATACTTGATTTTATTCCCAACCTTGTCGGATTTTTATTGGTACACAAATTTGTCTCGACTAATTCTATGCGTTGCGCATTTCTGTAGCTTGCAGGTATCGCCTTTTGTTTGAATTGGGATACAAATATTACCCGCTAGACTTCAATTGGTTTGAATTACGATTATCAATAGCGGGCATCTTGCTCCTATTGTTGTTCCTCACTAGACGGGGAACGGAGTCGATTTCGTCATAGTCAGGGCATTGGACTCGGCTTATCTTGACGTCTTCTTAGCGTGGGATTGCATCATCGATTGCCTCGCTTCAGCTAAATGCTTTTAAATCGTTGGCTCACAAAGTGGTTACTTTTGTTCGCATTACTGATAACAAGAGTATTTTCTAAAACTGAGCAATAACAACAAAATGTTGTACTTTCGCACGGTTGTTCTCTCGTGTCACCTCGTCTTAACGCAAATGCCATCTAGGTGCGAAGGTGTAGTGGTCGCTGCTGCTCGACGCCCTCCTTACTCTTGACGCCACAGAGATGGTCTCGCGGTGACAATCTTGATCGCCCAGACGAACTCGACCCAGCGCGATGACCTGTGTCTCCACTCGATGCGCAACCTTTGACTTCCGCAACTGTGGCGCACACATGCACCCCAGACTGGTCGGGCCCATCAGCATCCTGAAGCTGGCTCACACAATGCTCGCTCTGGGGCCGTTGTGACAATTCCTGCGCTGACGGAAACTCGGGATTCCGCCCCGTCCGGGTGCGGACGCAGGCGGCGTCGTTGGCCGCTGTGACGACCCCACACTCTCACACGGCCCTCACGGTTGAACGCCATGCCAGACCGAGTGATAACTTCCTCCTAACTCTTCCGTTCACAATATATTGTTCCTAACACTCTGGCCTTCCAAAGACTTCTCTCATCTCCTAAGGAACTGGGCCTGGAAGATCGCAGCTGTTAGGGTCAACCGTCTTAGCCTAAACACAACGCGATAAGGGTACAACACACTTGCTGAGCTTTTACTTCGTCAAACACATTGACATAGTGCTCTCGCATTTCTGAGGAATTGAGATTGTGCAGGGCAGAATTATTAAAACTGTGATGACTGTATAAGGGTATTCCTCCACTCGCAGTCCGAGTTAAGTTCCCGAGGTCAAACACTATACGGAATTGCTGCCAGAAATTAATATGTGGGTACAATGAAGCAGTTCAGAAGTAGAAAATTCGATTGCTGGAACAATAATTTTATTTGCCCGACGTTTTGGATTCTGTCTGTCAAGAATCCTTAATCATAGGTAACCGTAGGATAGTATGAGACATGCACACATGCACATGCACGGTAACCTATGCTTATGGATTATCGACAGAATCTGAAACGTCAAGCAAATAAAATTCTTGTTCCAGTGATCACATTTTCTGCTTCTGAATTAGACGGAACCTGATCAAAACTTACAGAAGCGAGCAGTATTTACACGGCTGGTTTAGGAATTAGCCCAGGCTGGAGTACCGGAGTGGATGTTGGATGATTTGTTTCATTGGGCTAAACGAATTGAAAGGCCCGGATAGGGCGCTTTTGTTAAGAACAGTCATCAGGTCGGCTATGTGTGTAATCCAGGACTCAACTTACTGTGTTTTTGTTCAAGAATTGCCTCCTTGTGCGTGGATAGCCTGCATCGTATACCCGCTTAGGAGTGCGTGCACCTGTTATCTTGTATATGGTCGCATCTACAAACCGAACGTATGTTTGTGTTGAATAACTACACTAAACAGCCTTTTAAAAATCTTGTGGCATTTTCTTATCTGAACTATTTTGTTTTATTAAGGCGCACTCACGTCTGAGGCACAATCGCGCCGGGCTTTCTGACATTAATTACGGTTGTTGAACTGCCATGCAATATTATTACCTTGCTCCCTTTCCACCTTACGATCATATTATTTTGGCATACAATTCGCGTTAATCAATTAATAAGTTAATTTGGCCGTCATATTTCGTTATTGGTGACCCTCGTTATGTTCATGCATGTCGCTGGCTGGTGTAAGCTCTCATAACCCAACCAGTGAAAAGCGAAAAAAAAGCTACGAAGGTGCACGTTTATCGCAGGGGGTTGAGTCAGTTAAACCCCAGCAACTGCCATCTACAGGCCTGTTTTCTTACAAGAGGAGAAGTTATAGGAGTTAAGGCTAAGACGGTTAACCCTAACAGCTACAATCGTCCAGGCCCATGGTTCCTTTAGGTGAGGAGAGAGAAGACAGTGGGAAGCCAGATTGTTAGGAATAGTTTATTCTGCAGAAGGAAAGAAGAATAGATGGAGAGAGTGTTGACTCGCGGACTGTTGCAACCGTTCCCTAGTCGGGTCGGAGCCGGAGTGATGAAGGCAACAAGCGTCGCCGGCGCATGCTTTGTTCCGGCGGCCAATGGCGCGGCTGATGTCTAGACTAGCGTGGGCGCGCAAACTTGAGGTTGGCTGAGGCTCACTAGCGTGAGCGCGCGGTAACACTGAGGTGCATGTGCGCGTCGGCCTAGCCCCAGGAGGCAGTGGGCGGGCAGGCAGGCTAAAGGCGCCATGCGTCAGCGGCTGGTCTTGGTTTCCAAGTAACGGCAAGAGGCCACTACAAAGTTATGGGAGGTCAAAATGGCAATAAGAGTTTATTCTGTACGGAAGGAATGGGAGAACAGCAAGATGGAACTGCCTGTCAAACGACCGCACGACCGCAAGCCAGTGGATGGTATCCGAAGTGACCAGAGCGTAGGGTATTGCCGGAAACCCACTGCAGACTTTGTTCCTGCGGCCAATCAGGAAATGGTGCACTCTGGTTGGTTAGAATTCTTAAGGGGTAGATGCTCCCTCTCGCGGTAGTGGCTCGACCTTGAGACTGGCGTAGGCGACCGGTACATGTGCACTCATCGGCAATGGTGAGCCTTCGCGCGATGATCGTCTGCGTGGAGTGAGTCAACACGCATTAAATGTCAATTATCAAACACTGATCGACTTACATCAGACCGACTAATCGGCCAAGCTACGAACTACACCAGTTGTTTTTGCTATCTGCAGACAGTTAGCAGACCTCAGTATCTTTGATCTTGTTATTCACCATTCCTATAGTTATTTCATGCTGAAGGCCCCAAGTTTGATCAACAGGGTGTATTCTGACATGAGAACAGTATATTGTCAATCATGTCATCAGAAAGCCGCGTTCTAGCGGTCAAGGAGCTGGCGGTCCTTGACCATTCAAATTCGGGCGTTTTTGTTACCTTTGTAGCGGTTCTACAGGCCACCTCCTCCAAACGCCAGACGCCACAGACGAGGTCTCATAGTGAAAATCTTGGTCGACCCAGAGCAATGGCCCGTGTCCGCAAGCGACGCACAACCTTTGCCCTCGGGCGACTGGGGCGCACACACGCACTGGAGACAGGTCGGGCCAATCAGCGTCCTGAAATTGACTAACACAAAGCCCGCTCTGGCCCTTTGTGACAATTGCCACGCTGACAGACACTCGGGATTCCATCCGTCCGGATTCGGATGCAGACAGCGTTGTTGGCTCTGTGACGACCTCACGCTCTCACATGGCCCTCACGGTCGAGCGCCATGCCAGACCGAGTGGCAACTTCCTCCTATCTCTTCTGCACACAATATATTGCTCCCAACACTCTGGCCTTCCCAAGACTTCTCTCCTATCTCCTAAGGAACCAGGCCTGGAAGATCGCAGCCGTTAGGGTTAACCCACTAATCTTAACACGTTGCGATACCTTCTCTCACTGACCATCTGGATTTTAGACATTACGTTTCGTCAGTTACGTTAGCTGGTGTTATGCGCCTGCCTCAGTTTCGTGGTCTTAGGAGATCCAAATTGTGTGGACGGTTTACGCGGAGTTGGCTCTTGCCGGAGAATGAATGCGGATGTTTGCGAACTCTCTGATTCGTTACGGGCTACCCAATTAGCGCGTTGAGTGTGTTATCGTCAGAGCTTGCCAACTGCAAAAGTGGCAGTAGTCTTATCGAGAGCAGGTGGACAAGCTGGCCGATTTGCGTTCCACAGCTTTCCTTCAGCAGATTTGTAAATATTTGATGCATCTCAAGGAGTAACTAGACAGCACATTGAGGATTATTAAAAAAACTCGCCCACTGCAGCAAAACTACGGGTAGAAATAAGAGGCAGTAGTCATCGAAATATGTGCTTAATGACCGACTTTTCGGAAGCATCGTTTGGACGTCAAGTGCTCCTACGATCCACCACTCGCCTATCATTTCGTCAGGCATAGAAGCATAAATTTTCTACTTAAGTGTTTTCAATGACTTGTACCCTGAAATAAACTGCCTTAAACAAGCATCCGAACATGTTCCGCCGAGGCGTCGTACTCAAAAAGGTCATGTTTCCTCGATGCTGGAATTTTTGGGGTTCTCACACAGTACCGTCCCCAAACTGTGAAGTTAAAAAATGCGTAACACTTCCTCCCCACCCCACCCCACCCCACCCCACCCCCCAAATGGACAGAAACGAAAGACGTAGCAGGTATGTTGACTAAAGAAAGACAAAGTCGTTGATGAACGTTCACCGGCCGCTAACGGAACTCACTAATTC
>JAYGXS010000002.1:45596331-45614031 GCA_036362985.1 Ligula intestinalis
TGATGACTCACTCCGCGCAGATAATCATCACGCGAGGGCTCACTGCTGCCCACGGGCGCACATATATTGGCCGCCTACGCTCGTCAATCCAGCCGATCACCTGTCAATTTTGACTCGCACAAGTGGCCGCTCCAGACGCTGTGACAATTTCCACGATCACATCACTTCAGCTTCGCCCCTGTGGCGTACGGCTGCTCGCTCGTCTGACATTCAAATTCCTCCTGTTTATTCTCTAGTCCTTATGTACAGAATAAACTCCTCCCTCCACTTTTGCCTCCCGTGGCTTCTGCTAAGGAACCGGGCCTGAAGATCGCAGTTGCCAGGGTTTAGCTTACTTAGCCCCCTGCGATATAGCAACTGACAAGACAATGAGTCCGAGCTTCAATGGGTAAAGCGTTGGGTTTCTAAGCAAAAGGTCGCGGGTTTGAGCCTCGGACGGCGCAACACCTTGGGTAAGCTATGGCTGACTGATGATGGCTAATGGGCTGGAAATGGCCACTCCAGTCTCCATTGTCTTTGCCGGTCATGTATTTTTTTCTGCCGAAATAGCTCTTCAAAACATCATGCCTCAAATAATCCTCTCCAGTAAACGTCGTTTTGTCTTTTGGCATGCCACCTGGGTATTAGCTTTGCATTAATACGATGTAAGGTCACTATGCCAACAGGATGTGAGAAAATCAGTGCAGTGTGAAGCGCACTGGCTCGCTAATCACTGCCAAAGAGAACGAGGTTAGCCTTGGTGTCAGTTAGTACGAGGAATGAACGCCACTGCGGCGCATAGGTGATAATACGGACGATGTTAACGACCGGCTCGGGGATTCCATAAATACTCAGGGTTTATTATGTGGGTTATGTAGCCGGACGGCCCAACTCGCTATTTTACATCGAAAACCATGAATAAGTTGCTCATTTATATTTCTTTAGTCTCTATTTCAACCAAATTGTCAGACACAAGAGCCTACCCTTGAAGCGACAGTCACAGCTTGTTTCGTACCAAGCGGTTGAAAGCTTTGACAGTAGTTATATGGTCAAATCTTCTCGTCATCTGGTTCGGTGGAAGACAATTATCAATTGAGTCACTCGTGGGGGCCGTTGAAAATTCCTATACCTCACACAATTTCATTTTGCATTTCCTGATGAAAACTGTCAGAGGTATTGTTGCCGGTGGTGCTAAGGCAGAGAACAGAAGTTTGTCCCAAGTCAGACGTCAGAGAAGACTGATGAAGTTGGACAGGGTTTACTCTGAGATAGAGTTTACAAAGGGCTTAGCCAAAAAGAGTTGATAATAACTCAACAGAAAAGATTTGCTCACAGTCCTCTCAGGCCACTTGTTTTCTGTGTGCTTGTAGTCGCCTCTAGCGCTACTTGGAACTCAGGATCAGTCGCAGGTGAAGGTCCGTCGCATGCTAACTCATCACATCCCACTGCTGGTGACGGCATGCCTTTGGGACCAGGCGCAAGCGATCGCACTTTGCCTTCTCGTCGTGACCTTTATCCGGCCAATGAGATGCCCGCGTTCGTAGACTGGCCTCAGCCTGTCTGAACAGACCTCAGTGCGGTGGCTGCCACTAGACATCACTTCAGACAAAGCCCGCCTCATGGCTGTACGTTTTCTCCGATAGTCAAACCACCTTTCCGTCTGTACAGAATACTCTCTTCCTAACACTCTGGCCTTCTCGTGACTTCTCTCTTCTCCTAAGGAATCTGGTCTGAATGATCGCAGCTGTTAGGGCTAACCTTCTTAGCTTTAACCACTACTCTATATGCTTGGGCCTGTGCGCGTGGGCTAACTGGATCCAAAGGGTTTTCCTTTGCTGTATGCAACCACTCAAGGAAAGGTGCAACTTGATTGACTTCGAGCTCTCGAGAACGTAAGGTCATGGCGTGTAGCAGTGACCTGACTGAGACGTCGATGCAAATCCGTATGTCTTTTCGGCCTTTGTTGGTTTGATCAACTTGATAAAGCTAATGATCAGGGAATTCAGATGTTGGGTACCAGGCATGAGGTCCGAGTGCTTGCACTGATGGAGGACTGTCGCATTGGATCGGAATGGAACCAAGGCCTGGTCCCGTTGGATTAATATTGTTTGAGGATCTCCATATCATCTCACGAAAGAATGATGGCAGCTGAATGCTCCATATCGTGGTTACATTAACTGACGTCGTAAAATGTAGTTAATATCGAAAGAGGAAATGCGTTACGTGTTCCAGTCACGTCGGGGTCACTACCTATCAAAGTAACATGGTCAACAACCTAAAAGCCTTCAAATCACAAGGAAGGAAAGGAGTCAGGTGCACAACGGTTTACTGAGTCGGTGGAGACTGCACGCAGCGCAGCAAGCAATAGCAACCAACGTTCTAGGCAGGCAGGTACGGTCCCCTAGTCGTCTAAGCCGTTTTATTGTTCGTCAAAATACGAAGTGTGGGCAGCTGCGACTCATCGATACGAAGACAGAAATATTACTTGGTGTCAGGACCTCGAATCCAGAAGATGAGTCACACGCGTGGGTGGAGCTTGTTAGTCACGAGTACACAAGACTTGACAGGTGAATTCAAAATGACGTCAACGAGCAGGCAAGTACAAGCGGACCGATTAGCCTTTGGCTGATTTTCTTAACCAGTGACTAATGCTGCGAACCTTGCCTTGTGTATGGTGACAAGTTGATCTGATTTCCGTAAGCCATCCTCTCTGAGCTCGCTTCATTTTGTTAGCGACTCTTTCCTCAAAGCGTGCATGCTTAAATTCCAAATGGAAGACCCTTCGAGGAGGCACCCATCCTCCACGCGCATAAACAGAGGTCTAGGCTGTGGAGGGGGTGGGGGGGTCATTAAAGCTTTAGAGGTCCTGTAGGCGAGCGCGTTTGCTAGGCCTGTAAGATTTTGCGTTACCGCTTACATGACGTTTTTACTTTAGTGTTTGCAAATAGTCCTTATCCGATTAATTTTCTGTGTGAAACATCAAATTTAGGGCGGATCGCAATTATTTGTTCTCAAGTCGGGAGGTAGATCGACGAAGTTGACCGACTAGATGCGTATGACAATGTCACACGTGGCCCCCTAACCAGGCTGTGTGGTAGATGCGCTGGAGCAACATGGGGCCTAGACCAGAGTAGGGCAGGCGCTATTCAGATTGCACTCCCCTACCAATTGCCGAACACGGGCGGGGGGAAGGACGTTGGTGTTAGGCGCAGGTGCAGCCTCAGACACCAGCCACCTGTGGCCTTTATGGCATCCCCCTCCGTGCCTCTTAGTCAGGCGTTGCGGCTCCAACCGCCTGTATCAGATCCCGTTTCCGGCTTTAGCGACCCTGCCCGGCTTTACCGACCCGGGCACATGCAAGTGATGAAAGAAGGAGCGCGGTAGAGGCAACGCAAGCCTAATATCACTTTAAACTCACTCACGCGTAAGTCACCGTCCATGCACCGCCAGGTTGTGGAGCACATGGTGGAAATAGTCGAAGTATACAGGCAAACTGCCGCACGTTACATGCGGATTTGCTTCTTGTGGGTAAATCTTGATCGAGTATATTGATTCAAGCGGCTGAAGCCGCCTTCCTCCGCATAGCTTACTTCCTCCAATGCACGTCAGCCCACCCCCCTCCCCGCCAGACTGACCGATGAGTGACTAGGTGCCTAAAACCAGACAGTATCCTAAAACAGTATGAAGGGTAGGGTTTGTTTATATGCCCCTGGCAAGAAATATGGACAGGTGTAAGCTGTCTAAGCAATTAGTGTACTCAGAGTACTACCATCATTGCACCCAGTTCCGTTTTAGAGGAGAAGGGGGGAGGAAACAAGCAGTTGTGTACTCTGTAGAGTCTACAGAGTAGAGAATCGCCGTGGGGGTCAGAGGCTCCGAAGCGCGCGTCTGTCCGTTAGGGTGATGTGGGGCGTGAATGAATAAACGGCCTATGAGAGTGAGCCACTGACCGCTTGATCAGTTGATTGGCCGATGGCAGGTCAGGGAGCGCCTTTGATTGGTTAACCCAGAAGCTGTACGAATGCCAGAGCTCTGATCGCTCGGCGTGGACGCCAGAGGCGGAAGGCACTACACGGGAACCGACCGCAAAATAGGTGGCTTTGCCAACACAGGCGAACATGCGAGTCGCAGGAAGTGATTGAGAAGGAGAAGATGATGCGATTGCTAGGTGGCTTTGCACCAACTCCTATGAAAAGTAGGGTAGGACGAACCCTGGAGTCATGGTTGGGATTAAGATGAGGTTAGTCTTACAGGTAGATTTAAAACACTCAAATAGTCACCCTTCGTATAATTTTTACGCAATCGCACCTATATTACATTGAAGAGGTTTTCACATTTGCCATTGTTGAAAACCATCAAGACGAAGAATTACTACTGAAGGCCACGAACGAGGCACATTCAAAGATCAAATTTACGATCGAGCATAAGAAGAATGGCACATTGGCTTTCGTAAGTGTTCTTGTACGCAGGCGGACAGCTAGTCCCATATATATATATATATATATATATATAAGAAATTTTCCACGCGAATGGAAGGAGGAAAAATGGCGGCCCGATTTGAAAAGCTCGCTTGAGGCGAAAAAACAAAGTACCCAAGAGTTTAATCTCAAAGCACCTGGCGGAGACTGGCCATATGTTGGACCCAACAAGTGCATTTAAGGTCGTACTTCGGGCGACGACTGGGCGTCTCCTGCGTTTCAAGAGGCCACTGAAATACGGATAAGAGAGCCAGAGTCCTGTAAGCAGCTGGATCACGCAATCATTCTCGCTCTGGTAGATTAAAGAAGCGAAACCCCATCCCTATCCCTTCATCTCATGCCCCTATCTTCCTCACATGACCAACTGCTGCTCTGTCCTTTGTAATTTTTATCACATTTCACAGGTTTTCGCTGTAATCTGAACTGGATTTTTTTTAAACTGCCCCCCTCATCTTGCCCTTCACCATACGTACCCGCATCTCAGACCAACAAATCATGATTTGTTTACCTATCAAATGTCAGCCTTCTATGTCATTACTTAATTCGAGAGTTTATCTTGTCTTATTTATAGGCAAATATCGTACGCAGTCTAATACGAGGTCACGAAATTCAATGACGTCATTAAATTCGGGGAATCTTGTTACATTTATCGGGGGCGTGATCGGTGCCGGGACTACGAAGCATGTGCATGACTATAACTTTGCTACCATTACCTATGATTAAGGATTCCCGACGGAATCCGAAACGACAGGGAAATAAAACTCTTGTTTCAGTGGTCGCACTCTCTTCTTCTGAAGCATAAACAGTCCGACTTTTCGTGACACAACCTGGTCCGCGCAAGATGGATCTGATTCTCATATAAACAGGGAGGCAACTCGGATCCCATTTGAGAGAAAGCACCATAGAGGTCGCATTAGAACAGAGCAATTGTAACTTGACTGTCCGTTCAGAAAGGGGAACCAAGTTATCCCGCCAGTTAGGTAAAACCGTTGCCGGTGCGATCTTCAGGCCCTCGCTTCGTGGGGACAAGAGAAGAAAGCAGACGCCAAATAGCAGGAAGCTGACTGCAGACGAGCTTGTGTTTGCACCCAAGCGGGACAGTGTCCAAAGTGTGCGAGCATGGCAGTCATCGCAGTTAGGTCCTGAGTGAGTCAGCCTCAAGGAGGTGATTGGACAGACCGGATTATGGGAGCCAAGCGTTGGCATGTGCGCACTTGCTAGCCACTGTGAGCGGTCGAGCGTTGACGCAGTTTGCAGCACCTGTATGCGGCTGTCCCAGACGCGGGTCGAGGCTTGCAATCACGTGACCTCATGTGGGCGGGGCGTGGCGCCGAAGTTGAAAGGCGCTTCAGCGTCGCTACAGTCTTCGTAACTAAGGCTATGTTCTCACGGTCATCGTATCGAAGCCCGTCAAGTTGAGTATGATATGTATGCGCCTGGATCTGAGGGGGTAGAGCCCCCAAAGCCGACCTCACTTTTATCATCCCTCTCCATGGCACCAGTCCACTTTCCAAGTCATATGCCATTTGGTGCTTATGCTTAAGCCTGCCACCACATACCCACGCCCATGTACGACATTTGTCATGTCTGCGCAGTCTTGTCAACACGTGTTCCGTCGGACCACCGTGTTGGTTCAGCGCAGCTCCCGCGCGGCGTGTTCTAGTGGACACATATCGTGAAGTAATATCTGGGGGATAGGCATTGTTAGAACCATTTTGAAAGTTACTACGAAGATTTAAGCCCAACTCTGTCAGCTTCAAAGGACTAAGTAAGCAGCATTCACCCAAAGCTAACAGACAGCCAGCAGTATATAAATATTTACGGACTTATTATATTCCCGACTCATGTAGCATTTAAAATCGCTGATAGATGTTTCGCTAGATATGTGGTGTATTTGAATCAGCTCTGAGGGATTCCGCTCCTCCATCTGCTACTGGGCCAGTCAATCACAGGTGCCCTAGGCTGCTTTTGGCCAAGCAGTTGATCAAACGGCCAGTGACTCACTCTCGCCTGACGTTTACGCATTCACGCCCACACCATGTTAGCAGACAGACGCGCGCGCAGGGCCCGTGGCCTGCTGCGCGTCGGGGCTTGAGACCACCACTGACTTCCTGTAAACAATAAACAACTCCTACTGGTCTTACCCCTCTTTCTTCTGTACGAAACTGGGCTTGATAATTGTAGTGCTCTGAGCAGACTCACGGCTTAGACCCCTGCAAGTTTGCACTTACGAGCCACCTTTACGCCAGGCAGCAGCATACAATCAGTGTAACGCAAGTCTGGGATTTTATTCATTTCTAATGCTGGGAGTTCGATAAGCAGGTATCAGTTCAGAGTATGCATGCACACAAACAGATAAATTTTCCGTCTAGTTTCCCATAATACTTACCAGTATAGGTTTATAGGCATACAACACTACATCGCTCTTGGTATATGCCAATTAACCTAGTATTTTAATTCTCTTGATTAAAATGCGTCCATCCAGGCTGCCAATACTGCAAATGTAGTAACCGAGAAGAATTAGTGATAAAATAGAGACAACACCCTTCTCCTCCCCCAACACTAACCGTGACATGTCTATCCTCCCCCTACTGTGAACGTCTGTATACCTGCCTCCCGCTACCAAACATTCCAGTACGACAATTCCATTCCCCACTTTTCATTTAGTCTGATGACGGTCAAATGCTATGTGCTGGAAAATGCAAGAGTACAACTCGATTTTCCGAAGATCTCCTTCCTTTGAGAGACAAGAGCGTTTATTTTTGGTCTAACTGCCGCCGTCAGTCATAGGCTTATTAGAGGGGCGTCAACCCGCTCTTCTGGTCATTGGGTCCACGCCCGTACTCAACTGTGTAATGAGAATAGGAGGAAACCCCCCTTCAAATGACTTCAGACCTTCTTAATAACAGCCTTCGGATCGTGGACTTTATTTGGGTTAATACTAGAGAGTTGGCCCAGTGGTGGACTACGCTGGGGCTTAAAATTACGAGTGTGTTTGGTTTGGGGCTAGGGCGTAACTAATTACTGACAGCCAACCATACTTAAAACTCAAGCCACACGGAGCAGGTGCCCAAACCGCATCTTTCGTCATTGGGCCATAAAGTCCAAATGTGCAGGCCGCAGCTCAGGCCCAAAAGAGACCTACCCCTATCCCGTTCTATCGTCAGGATGAGTCGTCGAACTGCTGCCCATGTCTCAGTAGTCCGCATCACAACAGCCATAAGATCTGCTGCACGCTATTTAAAATAAACACGCAATCAAAGGTCTTTGTAAGCTCACTAGAAGGCTTTGAGCACAAAATTCCTTTGACTTCCATGATATAAATTAGCCCTACCACCGAGCTAATTTTGGCTTGCCTTGCCTTGTCTCTTTGTTCAAAGCTGCTTGCCTCAAATTTTCCCATACCGATGTTTATTCAAGTTAAGTAAAGTATCCAGTGACTGAAAGGAGGTAAATAGCCTGCCTCACCCTGTCCACATTTGACTTGCCGTGTATTTTCCCAATGCCTGATGCGTGCTTTGAAGTGGGCTTGTGGCAGCAAATGCAGCCACGGGCACACCTCAATCACTGCTATTCGCGAGTGAAAGCCCACTTCGGGGGATTAATCTCATACTGAGGGAAGAAGAATATTATGTATAGGAGGGACGGATAATAGGTGGAGCAAGGTGGGCGAGAAAGAAAGGAGCTTCTATAAAAGTACAAATAAGTATTCTCTTCACTGTGTTTGACCAATGAAGCGCAAACATCTGTGACCAGCAGGAACCCGGGGCAGGAAAAGTTTACGGGAATGTGTTGAGTAGCAATCGATCTACCCTGCCACGTACTCCAGTCGGGTGAGAAGAAAGTAATGTGCCCCAAGGACGCAACTCTGACTGAGTTTTGTAGTGTTTGCTACGGGAGTATTTTAGTCCATTAAAAGAAAACGCCTTTAGATCGCTACATTATTCCCCCTCCTAGGAGAATTGAGCTCAAACATTTTAATTGGGATGAAATATAGAAGAATTAGGCATAAAGTATGAATCGGTAACGATCAGAGAAACGAACACTTCGACCACTACATGTACGGGATGAAGTTTGTGGGAGGGGGGATGCGGGAGGTTATCAGGTGTAGGCGGAGATGGTGATGGATCCGAATGGAAAGGTTTACGTGTATAAATGAAATGGAAAGCCCTTTGGACGAATACTATGATGAATACTAGTCGGTCTACGTAAGTGATAAACATCCACAGGTTATATACGCCAATCAACTGAGGCGAAAATGTAAGTTTGTTGTGGGAGCATTGCAGCAAACTAAAACAAATAGTCGTTTTTTTACTACAAAGGCTTGCATAAAAGGCCTGCCTCAGAAGGGAGGGGTCCAAGCAAAGGTTGTACTCAGAGAGCTAAAATCATCACTCTCCAGTTCCCCTTTGGAGTCGAAGGGGAAGATGCCAGTAACAGCTGTGAATTCTGTACAGAATCTCGCCGGTGGTCAGAGGCCGCGACGCGCGGCAAGCTTTGGGTCTGCGCGCGCGTCTGTCCATTAGGCGTGAGTGAATGAAGACTATGCGAGACTGAGTCACTGGCCCCTTGATTGGCCGCTGGCAGTTTGTGGGTGCCTGTGATTGGCTGTCCCAGAGGCAGGTCGATAACTGCGATTTCTTGTATGGCGTGGCACTGGGGGTAGAAGGCGCTACAAACCCAGTTACACTTTATATGAAACCCGATTAAGTCAGAAGGGAAGAGTCCGTCATATTGTGGTACGCATTTCCATTGGTTATCTGTCAAGCCAGTCGCTGAATCCCTTTTCAATGGTAGCCGTAGTGTCTTTGCGTTGCTACTGGATGACAGGTGGACTGGAAACATAGGGACCGATGCTGGGACAGCGTTTTCTGCTACACCCAACCTACGACTAAAGCTCCGTCGATCACCTTGAACTCTCATCCCCTGCACCCAGCTATCAGTCCTGCGACTAGAGCGACATGCGGTTTCACAGCCGGTTTAAACTGCTTCCGGCCGTTTTCTTCTCAATATTAAGTCGTGAATTAGGCAAATCTGCCAAACCCCCTAATAATTACGTCAGCCCAGTAGCCATTCTGGTAGATTCTAGATGATTGCTTCGGAAATCCTGCTTGGGCAGTCAACTTGTTGTTCCGTATTGGTGGATTCCATACGAGCGGTAAAGTTGGACGGGTAAAATCGATCCAAGTGTGATTAAACTCACCGTGTGAAGCGTGGCATTTGTAGCTTTATGGTAGAACATTGGCTTCCAATTAAGGCCTTCCCTACTACGCGGGTTCAAATCCCGCCAAATGCAGCCAGTTTTTTTTTCACAATTGGGTCAACTAAAATTAAGCAAACCTGCCAAACCCCCTAATAATTATAGTAGAGTTCAGCAGACAGCTGTGTTGTCTAAACAGTCTAGTTAGGGTTACGATCTCATTGGAAAGGTCTGGACGAGATAGCATACAAAGCTTCTCATCGCACCGCTTGTAGGCCGACATGCCTTCTCTCTGTACTCAGAACACTACAATCATCACACCCAGTTCCGTTTCGGGGGAGAAGGAGGGTAGAAGTCGTGCGTTCCGCGCTGGTCAGACGCCCAGACGCGTGGCAAGCTCTGGGCCTGCGACCAGGCACCTGGCCGCTAGCGTGATGTGGGCGTGAATGCCTATACGTCATGTGAAAGTGAGTCATTGGCCGCTGGATCAGTGGGTTGACCGATAGCAGTTTGTGACTGTCAGCCTGTCCGAGAGGCAGCTGCCATCGCGTGACCTTTTACGCGAGGCGGGCGTCAGATTTCCAAGGCGCTACAACCCCCCTCCCTCCTTCCCTCACCCCCCAGACACCGCACAAAGTGGGAGGTCGACAATGTGGCGAACTATTAGGAGGTTTGAGTTGATCCAATTGTGAAAAACTCGAGGCATTCGGCGGGATTTGAACCCGCGTAGTGGGGAAGGCCTTTACCGGAAGCCAACGCTGTAACCGCTAAGCTACAAACGCCGAACGCCTCAAGTTTTTCACAATTTGGTCAACTCAAATGTGACGAACGATGAAATAAATTAGGAGATCCTGTGTGAGAGCGTGCGGGTTTGAGAGCGTGGTAATGGTGACAGAAGCTGCTCGAAAGTGAGGTAAGGCTGATGCTGGAAACTGTGCTGAGGTGCAGTTGGGGGATCAGCCAGAAGCTGCGGTGAGTTAGTTGCTATGAGAAGAAAGTGTGTATCTGGGCTGGGGTTCTCCACCAAGTTAGGCACCGAAGTGAACCGTCGATCTGAGAGATCATGAGGGAGTATTCCGGTGATAATGACATCGAGAGTGTTCAAAAAGTGCGAAATACTCGATGTTAGCAAGGTTGGAGGGCTAGGAGGACTAGGGTTAGAATCCGGCAAGTGATTCATGTTGGTGACATCGTCTTCATTCGTCACAAGGTATGAGTAATTGCGTTTTCCTATTGATGGACGTGATGAGGGACACACGAAACAGAAAACAAGCGAATTAAGTCGAGTGGGCATGTTTGAAGTTTGCATTCAGCCACGTCAGATGATTTAATTTTCATCGCATCGATAAAACGAAGCTACCTCTAGTCAGAAGCTAGGTAAGACTGATTCGGTTGGAAAGGAGCTTACAGGGGCACTTGCCTTTGGCTGTGTCTTCAGGAAAGTTGTGTGTTGTCTCCTCCAAGGGTCTTCTGTCTTCTGCCAATCAATGAAATCTCGCGCATTGATTGGTCGTCAGGAGGACGGGGGTAGCTCCAGCAGCTAGCCAACCAGGAGCGTGCGGCGAACCAGGAGGCCTGAGTCAGCGTTTGCGCTGGCGACCGACCGAGCGGACGGCCTTGACAAGATGTGATACGGACGAGGAGACATGGCTGGGCGTCATGTGTGTATGGGAACGGACTGTAGTGACTGGCTCAACACGAAGTGTACTTGTGAACGCCTATCGTGACTAGCTGAAGCCGAAGTGCACTTTCGGAAGTGTTCGCTGTTTCCGGTCTCTGTAATAGCCAATCACAGACCAACTCACAAAGGGCCTCATGTGATGACTGCCGAGCAGACCTCACTTCAGATGCCGTCTACTGGCTTGCGGTTGTACGGGCGTCTCTTAGTCAATTTCCTACTGTCCCTTCTCCAATTCATTCTTCCTACTACTCTGGCCTTCCCAGGATTTCTCCCATATCCTAAGGAACCGGGCCTGCAAGATCGCAGCCTTAAGGGTTGACCTTCTTAGCCTCAACACTCCTCGATAGGAATGCCACAAGCGGACGCCCAGACTGTAGTTCGGGTGTCGCTTATCATTGCGTGCTTATTATATGGTACACTGATCATGAATTTATAGTCTTGCAGCATGCAACGAATATGTGGTTTGTTATACAGTCCTTCTTTCAAAGTGATAGCTCAAACTTGAGATAGAAAATGAATAAGATTTGTGTCCACCATGTTCAGTCTAATCACAGAAGGCATGACGGAGCATCACGCTAAACGGGTGGACTTCCCTCTAGTAAAATAAATACAGCCTAGTCAAAGATGCAAGACAGAATTCGGCGACCTTTGAAAACTAAAATTATTTGGGCAATTATAACGAAAAATGACGCCCAGATGAGCTAAAAAAGAGATTTCACGATCCCCTGATTGTGCTAGCTGGAATTGTAAAACGTGGTGAGTTCGTCTGACTAAAACAAAAATATTTCAAAAACGAAAATATGCAAAGATTGCTAAAAAGCTGTTTAATCTAGTTATTCAGTACAGTTAATTTGTTGGTACAAGCAATCAACTTAACTTTTACCTGCGTATTTCCTCAGAAAATGATCTGAACTACCTGTGTCGGCCGAAGGTACTACACGAATCCTCGTTCGCACTGTTAGTAGGCAGTAAAAATATACGTATATTTTCGCTATGTTACCGTTTGTGTGATTATTTATTGAATATTTCAAGAAGTTCTGGGGTGTTCTCTATTATAATAATAAACTTACAAAACCAATAAATTTTCCTGTAGCACAATGGAACAGTAAGTTAACTGAGTGAAATTCTCTCTAGTGAAATAAATACAGCCTGCTCAAGACTTCAGAACAAGAATTTGGCGACCGTTGAAAACTAATTTATCGGGGCAGTTCGTTTGCTTGCATAACCAATCACCATAAACTTGACTTACATGTTTTCTTTGAGAAAGTAGAAAAAGATGCAAACTGCCTTGTAATTAGCTTCACTTTTCTCTACGCATTTTTTTGCCAGAACAAGATTTGAACTACTTGTGTCGACCAAAGATGCTACAAGAATAATCATTCGCATTGTTACTCAGCATTGAAAAATCTGGATAAATTTTTACCCTGTTACCTTTTGCATAATTATTCACTGTTCTGTATGATTTACCATACTGGCAGGATAAACACTAACTAAAAGGACAGACACCTGTTTCGTTGATATTCTGCCACTGCCCGAAAGATCCCCGAGGGGGTTCGGCTCATTGATACATCTCCAGCAATCCTTATGTGCTTTATAATAGGTATTCCAGCTTTAAATCTAGGCTTTTTAGCTCCTGAAAAATTACTGCGCTAATTTAGGGTAGCATTTTCGGAATACAGCTTGCCAAATGAACCTATAAGGCTTCATTGCGGAAGATTTACTCCAAAGTTAACACCCTAATTTCCGAGGAGATTTAAAAGCCTACATTTATTTCCTTCAATTCGTTTTTAGCATTAAAGCGAGTCAGAAATACATACTTAACCACCCAAGTTTTCTTAAAAGTTCTGACGATCCAAACTATCACTTCTGAATAAGTAAACAGGTAGATATTAAATGATTAGCAAGATACACTTGTTTCAAGGAAAGGCGTCCTTTGGGAAAATGACTCATTTTCCCAAAGGATGCCTTTCCTTGAAATTACATTGCTTGGGATGCCCGCTTTTCAGTTTATAAGATAAACTTATGTCCGTTTAACGCAGGTTATGGATTCCTCGGTGATGGATCGCACGTAAGTGACCGCGGTAGTTGCAAAGTGGGAAAAATCCAGTATAAATCCACCATATGTATGCGGATTTTTCCAGTAGGATTCCATGATGGAATCCGTTTGGATTTGCTACCAGGGTGTACGTGGATCAAGTACACTCCGAACGGCTGGACTTGCCCATGATTACGGTTGTCCGTTCTTAGTCAGCTGGGATAATCATAATTTCATTGTCGCTCTTGGATTCACCAATGGCCCTTACCCTTACACAGCAGACGCGTATTTGACCGCGTTCCCATCCGCCCTCACGGCGGCCAAGGTCTGCTACACCAAACCTCCTATGGTGGATCTGTCTCCCCTCCTCTCCATCTCTGTTTTTGACGACGGAGCAGCCCCTCCCGACCACGCTGCTCCGACTTCCCCTCCTTGCCGCCGGGATTGGGGCCGACCCGGCGGGGCTACTGATTCAGCAAGGGCTAGTAGCCAGCCAACCATCGTCAGAAGAAAGTAAAACCAGTGAGAAATTTTGATTGTCACACTAGACTGGTTGGTGCGACAAGGCAGACGAACCACTGACTTGTGAAAGAGTGAGTCATGTTAGGTTTGTGAGCGAAGGAGAAGAAAGAAAAATGACAGCCTCCTGTGCTAGAGGGGCCTAGTAGCAAATCCAAGCGGATTCTATCATTGAATCCTACTGGAAAAATCCAGGTGCATTTGCCGGATTTATACCGGCTTTTGTCCACTTGATCTGCACGTACTACTAGGGTGGCAGCGTTACAACACTAGACCCAGATTTTTCCTGATTCAGTATTGTTTAATGAGTTAATGCTTACTGCAATGGCAACCACTCTTCCGACTTTTTCGGTTGTCACATTTTAGGCAAAGGTAGAATCTGTCGCACAAGGAAACTAGCCAAAGCTTTCATGGCAGTGCAGAGCGACGGAAGTGTTCAAATCAATAATTAATATTGCTTCTAAGCCAAAAATCTTAACTTGATCAAAAAAATGGAGGAATAATATCAAAGACTATAAAATGCATCTGCAGGCAATGATGGGCTAGCAGTTGTTGCCTCAGCGGTTATTTCTGCTATTTTGAAGAATGAGTTCTAGATTTCAGAAAATAGGTGTTGTGAAAATCAATGCGTTCCATGGGTTTCACGCATTACAATAGGCTATGTGCATAACGGTTCTTGCTCGGAGCCTCTTAGCTCAAATGGTTAGAGCATTGGCAATATTCACGCCTTGTCCTTGCTGCCCTGGGTTCAAATTCCACCGATGCCACTACCTTTTCACAGAGGTAAGAAAATATTCACAAGTCTTTCGGAAATTAGAAAAAAAGGCACGCGGCTAAGTCTCCGGAAACGTAGTTGTTTGTTTTGAACCTGAGCATTATGTGCCCATGTGAAATGGATGTTAACAACTTCCTCCCCCAGTGTTTCCCCCCCCCCCCCCCGTTATAAGTCAGGCTAATGATAAAGTCGTGCAGCATCTTAAAATTCCAGCAACCCACGCTAGTAAATAAAACTGCGTACCCAATAAAATGTTGAAGTGCCAGTTCATAACGTTATCAACCTAAAAAAGTGACGAGGCAGTGACTAGAGTGGTTGAAAACCTTTTGAGCGAAGTAAGTATATCCCATTTGTTAGCAGCCGATGGCTTCAGTATTCTGGCGACAGTGGAGTTTATAATATCTAAAGTCAATAATTACAAACATGCCCAAATTCCAGCTGCCTCATAACTCATAGGAGTTTCTCTCTTTTCCATCCGACAAAACTACTACTTAAGAACGCCCCATGCGTTTAAAGTCATGCTGACTTTCTCAGCGCTCCGTCTCCTCGGCAAACTCAATAATCGGCATCGTCATAAAAGAGGGACGGGGAAACCAAATCAAGTCTGCACAGAGGTGAAGACCTCGGCCGATGGAAGTCCCTACAATAGATCTCCCATCTCCTGACACGGCAACCAAAATACTGAAATATGTTTTCAATTTGAAAAAAGTTATTAAGTAGTCGTGTTACTGGTTATCTTGCAGCCTAATCACAAGATTTGTCAGTCATATCAGGATGCCGGTATTTTATTGATTTTTCTTCTGATCGCCTGAAAAACGCATACGCTTTGAAAATGTGTACTTAATTTGTATACACTCTTGTCAGTGATTTTTGATGCACTAATATATTCAAATATATATGCCTAAAAATATTCTGTATTATATTCCGTTGGTAGAAAATTAAACCGCCTTCAAATTTTGTATCTGAAGAAAGGGTTTTAAGAATTTTCTGATTATGAGACTTTCGCGGACCGCCAAATATTCATTCGTTGTACGGCGTATACGATAATTTATTAATGTTGCCTATAAAGTATCCAACATGATACACATTTATTGCAAAATTTTATAGGGAATTAAAGAACTGTTTCCTCACAGCGTAGAGAAAGGTGTGAATTCTCTTAAGCAGAATTTATACAGCTTGCAATTTGGAAACCTTGAATTCATATTTAACAGCCGGAAGGGTTACAATTATTCGCCAGCTTAGAAGGTTTTGAAACAAGAAAGATTGCAATTCTTCGAGTATTATGCACGAGGAAGGCACAATTTCCTACCAACTGAGCACCAAAAGAATATTTCTGTGCATGCGTTCCATAAAATATATTTGAATTAATAAGGAGAAAAATGTGTGCTAAGTAAAGTCATTTTTTTACAAAGTGGGCTTGTTGCAGGCAGTCTAGATGATTCTCATTTAAAAGTCAGCATCCTGACGTGACTGACTGTCTTGAGATTAATCTACACGATTATCAACCTTACTACTCTATCAAAGTAATATGTCTTAGTCAAAAACACATTTCAGCATTTCGGTTGGGCTTTCATTTTATACTGTTGTATCCAATCAGAAAGTCCGCACCACCTTTTTTCTCTGCCGATGAAAGCTATCCGCCGAGACCTCAAAATTGCCGAGAAAATATACTTTTTCAGCGATATGGCATGCCCCAGTGTCGTGCAATGAAGGTGCGAGGACGTGGACCAGTCCTCTGGTCAACACGTTCATAAAATTTATCCCCGCTGATTTATTTCCACAGGATCAGGTCAAAAGTTTTTTTTCTAGAACAACGTTATTTTGAGTAAATCTAAGGTCAGAATAACAGATTAAGTTCGAACAATACAATATATATGTATATATATATATGAATGAATGTAGTTGTTTCACCGATCTAGTCAAGGAACAATTAAGTTCCGCTTTGCCAAGGATCTCGCAACGCAAACCCTCAAGACCGTCACATATTGACTAAATTGATATGATGAAGTGGACCCTCGAGATTGGGTATAAATGGCTGATGACGGCTAATAAGCCAGAAATGGCCATTCCGGTCTCCCTTTGCTTTGTCGGATCCACTGCATATATATATATATATATATATTTATATGTTGTAGAACAGGGGGTATATTGCAGGGGCTAAGTAAATTAAGCCCTAGCAAATGCGATCTTCAAGCCATGATTACTTAGTCGAGGAGAAGTCGGTGGAGGCCAGAATAGGAGGAATAGCTTATTGTGTACACAAAGGAACGAAGAATAGGTGGATAGAAGTTGGACTTCGGAGCTCCCGTCATTCCACTGGAGCGCCGTGGTCCTAAGTGACGTCTGACGGCTGAGGGTGGGGAAAAGGGGACTTGTTTGAGGGGTACTTGGGCAGCCACGAGAACCTAGACGCACGTGTGTGGGTCCGAGTGGAAGTAGGTCAAGTCTCTGCAGATCAGCGCGACTGTAAGCGCTGACTGAGGTATTGGATGACCTTACGGTCTCTGACCTTGAACAATGACGCCGGACAAAGCAATGGAGGGCGTCGGACGGCAGCGACCACTACAGATATGAATTCCGAGCGATATAATGAAGAAAAGAAGAAGTTCTCCGGAAAAATCAGGATTTACTTGTGAATTTTCGAGCCCACGTCACGTGCTCTTCATCAGACGAAATAAAAGGAAGTAAGAGAGAAGGATTACAATAGACAGTTAAAGCCAACAGGACAGTTAGCTCAGTGGCGTGTGAGGTGAGTCATGGTTTGTGAACCCGTGTGTTTATGGGCGGCATGCGGTTGGAAGGGGGAGAGCGGATAGTGGGTTGGTAGATGTGAGGTTGAGCCCACGTGTTTGTGGGCGCCGTGCAGTTCGAAGGGGAGGGCGGTTGGTGGGTTGGTGGATGTTGATATGATCAGGCTAGCGGTCGTCGATGCGTGAATAGAACGGGAAACGGTAAGTTTTGATCTCAAGCCACCGTATTGCTCGTTCAAATCGACGTGCCGGATGATACTGCCCGCCGTAGAGTACCAAGCCT
>JAYGXS010000002.1:45614431-45667566 GCA_036362985.1 Ligula intestinalis
CGACTGTTTGCAGAATTCGGCGAAGGCGACTGATGGGAACTGTCCTCCATTATCACTCACCAAGGTTTCGGGACACCCGAATCTGCTGAACAGTCGTCGAAGAGTGTTGATTGTGGCTCCGGTTGTCGTACGTTCCATGAGGATGACTTCCGGCCATTTGCTGTATGCGTCAACAGCGATAAGGAAGTTCTGGCCATGGAGCGGTCCAGCATAATCAATGTGGACCCTGGACCATGGAGCTTGTGGAGCAGGCCAGGCCTTCAGTAAGGTCTTCGTTGGCGCCTTTGATGCAAAAGCACATTTAGTGCATGAGTGGGCTAGCTGTTACAATTGCTGGTCCATATGAGGCCAATACACATAACTGCGAGCGAGAGCCTTCATGCGGTTTATGCCCGGATGTCCAGTGTGAAACTGTCTTAAGACTTTGGCTTGTATTTTGTGTGGAACAACAACACGTTCGTAGAACAGGATGCAGTCATTGACGGTTGACAGAGAATTTCATCGTTGGTAGAACTGCTGTAATTCTCCAGATACTTTAACGGGCCACTTAGTACGATGGTACGTAATGACTTTTTTCAACAGCGAATCCTGTTGGGTTGCGTTTCGGACTTCCTCAAACGTGACAGGGAGTGCACGAATAGAATCCAGAAACATACTGTGAACCTCTGACTCAACGGAGACGGACATTATGACTGTCTCCTCGGGTTCTCTTGTCCGTGAGTTGATTAAGCGCGAGAGTGCGTCTGCCTGACCTATCTTTGTTGTAGACTGATAGCGGATTTCGAAGTCATAACCCAGCAGCATGGTTGCCCAGCGCTGAAGGCGATTTGCCGAATACACAGGTATGCCCTTTTTCGATCCGAAAATAGCAAGAAGAGGCTTGTGGTCCGTGAGAAGTGTGAAATGACGCCCATAAAGCATCTTGTGATACTTCTTCACCGCGTAGATGATAGCCAGCGCTTCCTTCTCAATCTGCCCATAGTTGCATTCAGCAGGCGTTAGTGATCTTGCTGCATGACAGATAGCCTTCTCTGTGTTGTCGGAGAAAACGTGTGAAATCACTGCACCAATTCCATAGTTGGAAGCGTCTGCTGCAACGACGATCTCTAGATTAGGGTTGTAGTGCGTGAGCAGCAAGTCGGAGCACAACATTGTTTTCACTTCTTCAAACGCTTGTTGACATTCGCGCGACCAAGACCACTGTATATTTTTCCTGAGTAGCTCATTCATCGGATGACGAAGGCGGTGCATTTCCGGAAGGAATGAACTGTAGTGAGACCCAAGAAAGCGCGCAAGGTATTAAGGTCCTTTGGTGGTGGCATCTGGTTGATGGCGTCGATGTTGTCTGGATCAGGGCGACGACCACCTTTGTCGATTATGAACCCGAGATATTTCACAGAAGGCATGAAAAAATTGCACTTTTCCGGACGTAGCCGGAAACCATAGTCCTGAATCCGGCTGAGCACGGTCTCCAGCCGTTGCAACAGTCCATCTGGATTTGAACCAGTGACGATGATGTCATCCAAATAGGCAGCGGCTCCGTCAGTACCAGTCAGCATGGTGTCCATGGTTTGCTGGAAAATGGCGGGAGCAGTCTTAACCCCGAATGGCAGACGGGTGAATCTGAACAGACCACGATGGGTGTTAATGGTTAGAAGCTCCTGGGAGCCTTCGTCCACCTCGATTTGGAGGTATGCATCGGATAGATCCAACTTCGCGAAGCAAGTTCCGCCATTCAGTTTAGCAAAAAGATCTTCCGGGACGGGCAAGGGATACTGATGCGTGTCCAGGGCAGCATTAAGACCAGTGGAGAAGTCAACACAGATTCGGACTTTACCTGTGGCTTTTTTGACGGCCACAATTGGTGCAGCCCATGCAGAGTAATTAACTGGTTGAAGAACACCATCTTGCTGAAGACGCTCAAGCTCCTGGTCGACATCAGTAAGTGCAACATAAGGGACTGGTCTTTTTGGTCTGAAGACGGGTTTTGCGTTTGGCTGAAGTCGGAGAGTGACTTTTATCTTATTGCAGCAACCAAGACCGTCTTGAAAAACTGAAGCAAATTTCTGCTGTAGAGTCGATGTCATCTCCGAAGCCAGCTGATTAGATTCTGCGGGACTCGTCCAAGTTGACTGCACACTATTGCAAATGGAGTTAAGTGGCAGTGCGAGGAGACCTAGCCTCTCGATCCAGTCGAGACCAAGTAGGTTGAGGTTCGGACGCTGGGTGAGGTAGCATGTTCCCTTGAATTGAGTCCCGTCAAAGGAAACGTCACATGCAAGCTCACCCGTGAGCTGGAGAAATCCCCCAGAAACATTCCTGGCCTTTTTTGTTTGATGTGATTACCGGAGGCCGTCCAATCATCTGCCAAGTGCGCTGGGAGATGAGACTGATATCTGAGGCTGTATCGAGCTGGAGGCGCACTGGTTTGCTGTTGATGACAACCGTAAGATACTGCCCTGGCCTCAATTTCACTGTCGAAAGTGGCTAGAATTGAGTTACACTTTAGCTCGGAATAAGATGAAGGGCGTTTGGGACCCCTTTTCTTCCAATGGCCGTTCCTTGGTTTGGGGTGTTGGCCTGCCCAGCAGTGATCTTCCTTATGTCCTTGCTTATTGCATTTCTTACAAACATGCTTCATGAATGGACAGAAGCGACGGAAATGCCAATCACCACACCTCCCGCAAGCTGCTGATGGTTTTTCGAATGTGGAGGCCTGTGGCTTATGTGGGGACATCGATTTCATGTGGGTAACAGCATGAACACTAGAGTAGACACGCGAAGAACTAGATTGCTCCACGATGGCAGAATCGTGTTGAAGATTATTTAGCCGCTGACACTCGGCAGTCAACGTCTGCAGGGTTGACTTGGGGTCCTGTTCAATTTTTGAGAGCAGACGGGTCCTGATGTCAGCCTCGCGAGGTGACTGCAACGCGCACACATAGATCAGGCACTTGAATTGATCTTCCGTCATTTCTCTGAGCTTGAACCTTTCACACTCGCGGTTGACGACACTGGCGAGTGTAAGAAAATCATCTGACTCTTTCTTGATCAGTTTGAGACAGTGATATCGAATGCTGAACAAGGAGGACTTCTCATTGAAGATCTCCGACACACGGTTGACAGTTGCATCGAAAGTGAAGTCACGAGGGCTCTACGGCAGAATTATATCCGCGTACCGCTCGTGCTCCTTGGTGCCCAGTTTGCGTAATAACAGGCGCACCTTCCATGCATCATCAGTGTTGGCAAATTCCACACGGAAAATGTCTTCCCAACGCTTAAACCATGCCTCAAATGTCACACCGAAGTCGGGATCGTGATGAAACTCGGTGATGGAGGCAGCAGCAGCATCTACTGACGAGGACTGTTTCCCAGAGGACTCTGCAGCAGGAAAATGCAGGCTGAACTTCTGCATCATTATTTCCGCCATTTTCAGTTGAGCTGCTTCAAACTGTTGCTGCTGCTGTTGATGTTGCTGTTGCTGTAGGATCGCTTGCAACTGTTCCGCAGAGATAGCCATAATGAGTTCTGTGTCGCCAGTTGTTGTAATGGGTTCCCAGGCTATTTAGTGCCGCCAGTCTCTTTGTGTCAGTTCAGCCGAGAGAACAACGAACAAGGTCGCAAGGGAAAGAAAGTCCTTTATTGCCTCCCTTAACGGGGAATGAAATCTATAGAAGCGACCAATCAGATTGTGCCTTATTCGCATAGGGGCTTGATTGGTCATCTCACGCGCGCGTAGGCCCTGGCTGCATCGGGTGACCTCGCAGGGGTGCGCGCATGGCTTTTACCCGCCGGCTTGCGTGGTCTTTGTCCTTTGTTCCTTATCTGTAGGGAGGGGGCCGATGACGTGACCCAACAGTTCGCTCGGGCTGCCTGTTAGGAATAATCCCAACACTAATGGGCTTTAATTCGTTGCTTCTAACGTCAGTGCCGGCGAACCAGATGGCCGAGCAATCATCTCGCTAACAGCCAATATGGCTGATGACAGTTCAAAAATAAATGACGCAAATGCAGACCACCAAGCAGTTATCAAATCAGAGGGCAACCATCCTCGATGAGAAGAGGCGTCTCTAATTGCCATAGAAATGTAGTAGCATAGTGAACTCTATTAAAAATAGATTTTCTTCCGTCTAACCTCTATATGGTTTTTTCGTAAATTAATCTTACATGAGCAGTTGAAACTACTGTGGAACCCTATAAATAGGCTGTATTTTTGCTACCGCCACAGCCTGTATGCATCAGCAAGCGTTCATCATCCACCATTTCATCCTTCTTAACCTGCAGTATTCATTGTAGAAAATTGAAGTGAACAGGCTTTTAGCTTATTCATTTGAACCAGTTGTGGAAAACTCGGTGATCTCGATGGAATTTAGTGCTTAGCTTTTGTAGAACGCCCAGAACTATGCCCTGGATACAACATGGATATTTTAAAAACCAGCAGTCAGATCGTCGAGAGCATATCCGAAGTGCAGGTCTACCTACGGTGTCTTGTTGGTTGCGTTAAAAACTGTGACAGTTCAGTAAAATTTGGCAGATTGTTAGCGTCAGACCAGTCTGACACTTCGCCACACCCTAGGTGTTGAGGGGTACATCTCGGCCGGAAGTTTTTGCCTTGCGCAGGTACATAAATTCACGCTCCGCGAAGGAGAAGTCCTGGACAATGGCCCCGGAAATTGTCGTCGTTGTCCGCAAGTGTCGGAAGTTGAGCAGTTGTCCAGACCACTTCAAAAATGCTTACGTGGCTTCCATTTCAGTAAAACTTCTCGCAGTCAGTCCCCTCCTCATTGCAACAGAGTTCCTTGCCGAAACCTACAAATAAAGGATAGAGACTGGTCGGCCTTTTTGTCCCCTTTTCATGCAATGGACAACTGTAACCATCATGCCCGTAAATCCACATTTCTTACGGAATCCTCGTAATGTTGTCGGAAGTCGTCCTTGACCCAGGTGTGTCCAGAGCAGTGAGTGACAAGCGGGCAGCTATCTAACAAAAATGAACTTCTCTGGGTTTTCATTGTGGTTGTATAAGTGAACAGAGGTTGTATCCAATAATACGTGCGGCATCTGAACCTGTTACAAAATATTTAAGGAAAAAAATGTGGCAAGTTAGTCCATATCTCGAGGAATTGCGTGTTTGAAAGATGTCGACTGGAATTGAGTCGGTGCTCGGAGATTTTCTGCTGAATATTTAGTGCGCTGGTTAGATGAGCTCCTGCCGGGAGGGCGGAAATTTGAGGTCAGCGTTCCAGGAGTTGTGTCCTCCGACAGTAGCGTCTTGCCACCTGGTCTGGGCACTGGTAAATTCCCCTTGAATTGTGGGTCGTAGATTGTTTTAATAGCCACGAAGAAGTAAGTACTTTCCCTGCTGTGTGCATAGCCTTGGATGTCTTGACACTATTGGTGAGCTAATAAGTCTCTGCTGCAACAGATTTCGGCAAGGGGAGAAGGCGGCTATCTTTACGATAATCAAGATAATGACACAGATAATGCGCAGCCTATTGTCCTTAGCGAGCAGTCGACGGATTCCTTCTGCAGTCTCGGTGCGGACGAAGTGTGCAGATGAGGACTCTCAAGGGTTTACCAGTGATGCTGTCGTGTAAATTTCTCCATTCGTTCGCAAAATATCAGCGCCCAGCTGCAGAACTTACGTGGTTTCCAGATCGTGTTTCACGAGGCCTCCTCCTAAACACCACTCTACCATTGGTAATACATCCGACAATCAGCCCGTAGCTCAATGATTTGGCCAGTGGACTTCTAACCAACAGGCCGTGAGTTGGAGTCTCGAGGGTTGTACAACTCGGGCTTAGGTATGACTAGCTTATCAAGGCTAATAAGCCAGAAATAACCATTCCAGTCTTCCTTGCTTGTGGCGGTTATGTCATTCACAGGGCTGCAGAGATTCGATTGGTGCTAACTCGTATCTACTAAAATGGCGGTGAGCATACCTCATTCATTATTACTGTGAGATCGCCCTCAGAGCGGGCTGCTCATCCTCATTCTCAATCATTTTGAGCAGGTGTGCTATGAGGGGGTGCAGAACATCGCGAAATCTGCCCCTTGTGACGTTGAAATTGGTCCTCGGCGGGGAGGGGGAGCGGGGAGAAGGAGGAGCAGGAGGAGAAGAAGTAGGCACCAACGCCGGGGAAAAATATCGTTCCGCGGAGAGGCAGGGGCAGGGAGCATGGAACGATCTTCAATTCCCTAGGGAAGGTTAAACAATAGTCCCACTGTGTCGTTTCTAGTGGCAACGGCAAATCCAGCAGCTCGTCAACCTACAGTTGAACGCGCACTCCAGAAGAAGGTACGTTGCGTCGCCCTTGCTCTCAGACACATGCCTAGCCTATGCATAAGATGCCTACCTTGTAGCAGGCCAGTCCACAGACGACCAGAGTTGTTTTAGCTCTTATAAGTTAATATTTACATAATCTAAAAACGAACGTATATTCCAAGCTGTGGAGTGCGGGGAGTGTTATTTTTTGGGCAGTGCTGACCGCGTATTTTCTCTCCATGGCAGTGCACTTGGCAGAATCTTCAGGGCACCTCTTCTAACTCCTCCCCTCGCGGATGTATGTAGCACATGCCTAAATGCGGCTGATGAGCCATTTCAGTCGACTGCCGAACTCCATGATGGGTCACGACCATGGTAGGGTAGGAAGGCGGTACAAGGGGACCTGAGTTGCCCATGTCGTCGCCTTTGTAGGACATTTGGGTTTTGAAAAGGGGGGGGGGCTGTTATTTATTGAGAACAGAAGGCAGTGTGTAGGCAGACTGTTATATATGCAACAAAGAAGGCTGTCTGTGGATAGGACGTGTACTGAGGACAAGGGCACGGTCCCAGTGAAGCGTCACGCTAACAAAGAGGGCTCTATGGCGTGGCCTAAACGCAGGAGACTGAAGGATAGCCAGTCAAAGCAAAGAGAGGGGTGAACCTGCGACCATGACCTTAACTGGTCTTTTGTTGCGCGCTTGTGGTCTCGACACTACGGGCGGGCATACACAGCAGGGATGAAGGATGGGTACTGGCGAAAGAACTTTGTAGTCTTGGTCCACACATGCTGGACATCATCAACTAATATTGTGGCAGTCTGCATTCTACTACTGCGTTGACTCATTCCCTCTTCTCTAGCCAAGTTTTTGTGTACTCGTACATGCCAAACTCCCCTGCACGTCTCGTGTCGATCGCCGCGAGAGGCCCGCGATATCCTGCCTGTTCTACGCTCCCTCCGGTGACTGGCTTCATAAGGCGTAGGTTGCTTCGAACAAATCGATGTGCGTCGTGCCACCTAATTCGCTAAGGACACACTGCACCCAGGGCTTCGCAGCAGCGGACACAACTTCGCGGACACACTTGGCATGCAAATGCAGCTGGCTCATAACACAGCCTTTGTACCATTTTTTTTCTGGCAGTAAAGCTCTGTCTTCCAAAACCGTCTCCCCTGACTTGTGATTTAGGAGCCTTCTGTTGCCCACATTATATCCTATGACTATATAAACTGTCTGGCGATGATGGTTACCGAGGTGTGGTTGCCAGGCTAGTGCCCCTAAGAAGGGCCACTCGGTAAATGCCATATAGTAGCGTGGGGCCAGATTAGGTCATGGCAGGCGCTAATGGGGATGCATGTGCATAATAAATGGCACCCACGGAAGGCGTGGTGGCAAGCCTAAACGCAGGTTTGCTGTTAGTCACTCCACGCAGATTAATATCGTGCGAAGACTCACCGCTGTCCACGAGTGCACATGTACTGGTCGCCTACAACCACCTGTCTAGCCAATCACCTGTCAAGATCGACCCACACAAAGGCCGTTCCAGACGCTGTGGCGATTCCCGCGGTCACCTCACTTCAGACGCGCTCTGTGGCGTGCGACCGCTCGATCGTCTGACGGTCAATTTTGTACTTACTTTTATCCATTCCTTCTGCCTACTACTCTGACCTCCAATGACCTTTTTCTCCCCTAAGAAAACGGGGCTTGAAGAGCGCAGTTGTTAGGGCTTAACTTACTTAACCCCAACCACTTGCGTCCGATCCCTTCTCCGGTGCGCAAGTTACCATCCTTGCACCCACCCCGCTATGAGGCCCATAGAGGACCTCATTGAAATCGAAGATCAAACTGCCGAGTTCTGCTAGCTTGGTTTCAGCTAGGTTGTCAGCATGCTCGCAGTTTTTGTTATGCAGATGGGGACCGGCGTATCGGCTTAGTGAGCTCTCTTCATGGCTCCATCTTGTTTTAACTTCTGCACTCGACTCCCACCCCTCCGGTCTTCTTGACTCTGTCTTGACATCGGGCACAGGTAAGGTGCGGGAAGATAAAGTGTGGTAGATACACCGAAAGTCTTATATTGCTTAAAACTAACCCACGCGCAAGTTACCGTTTCTGAATTACCCTGCTGTAGAATATAGGGTGGACATAGTCAAAATCGAATAAACGAAATACGAATAAACCAACCGCATCCACAGAACAGTCAGTGTCCCAAAGCTTGGAACAACTGTTATCCATCAATGAAAGTTTATATGCAAAACGTGAAAGTCTGACTATTACTGAGTAGTTGGTTGATGGCCATAATTTGCTGGGCCACATTTCCAACAAAGGTAATCTTCGGCAAGGTAGAGCAAATAGCGAAGAAAATGATTGAAAAAATCCTTAAGAAGCAAATATTCTATGAAAGCTTGGCTTCTATAAATGGTAAAATCATAAGAAAGTTCGAGGACAAACTGCCCATTCAAAAAGGTGGGATTTTCTGACATCACAGGGTTTCGTGGTGGCTTGTACTTTATTAAACTATAGGTTAGAATTAAAAGAAATCGAGGGATCCGTGTGGGGGCCTACCTCGCTGACTCATGCCGGCTTCGTTGCCAAAAGCCGCGGAAGTGCAGTGGCTACGCACGCCGGCTAAAGGCCTACGCACTGTTTCTGCCTTTGTTTGCCGCGCACTCGGCAACCATTGCGCGAGACAGGGACTCCCCCACTGGTGTCTGTCCTTGGCGTTCACCAATCACCATCAAGGCCATCAGACAGACAAAAGTCTTTGGCGACTGACGTTGGAGTTACTCGGCCTTCCGCCTCGGCTCGAGACGGACGCGACGCTGCAGTGCTCTCTCACGGTCCTGATGGTCGAACTCAATGCCAGGCCGAGTCAACCACCTTTCTACTGACTATTCTCTTACTTGTTCTGTGCAGAATATAACCTTCTCCTACTCTGGTTCTCCAAGACTTCTATATCTTCTCCTAAGGAACCTGAGCCTGGAAGATCGCAGTAGTAAGGGTTTAACCGGCTTAGCCTTTACAACACTTTTGCGATATCCGAACCAGACTGCAACGAAAGACGAAGACGTCATAATACAGTATACATGGTTGATTAATCAACAAGGTAGAAAAATAAAGAGAAAATTTTGAAAATATAATAAATGCCTATTCTGAAGAGGCCTCCAGATGATCATCTCCCGTATGTATAACAAGGCATCCCATCTCCATTTGCACCGGTTATATGAGAAATATAGACGTGATTTCACCGAACTGGTATGAGAGGACTTTGTGCCAAGCTAAATCAACCGCACTTTTTCAGCTCACAAAAGAAGAACCTCAATGTGTCCTTGCAAGCCTATAATTCGAGTAGGCGGGAACAGTCGGCAGGAACGTGAAAATTAGCCGTGAGACTATGAATTACCATGACACAGATGAACTCACGGCATGATTTAGCTGTTTATAAGAGTTGAAACCCTCTCTTGGAATGTTGGCTGAGGTTCAGTTTATTTCAGTCTCGAAACTGTACAAACAAGAAGATACACTACAAAAGCCTGCTTAGTTCTACAGGATGTTCACCGTACAACAGGGGGCGGTTTCCAATTCTATTTTCTGAGCTGATAAGCTATTTAAACATATGCGTGATTAAGCCGACTGCTAATTGACTTTGTGAACGCTAGTTTCCGAGGGCACAGTCAAATCCACAGACACAACTCGAGGTGTCTTGAAAAAGCACGACATTTTAATTCGGTTTATGACGGATGCGCTTCTCATGACAGAGAATGAGGAAGCGACCTGCAGATAAGTTTTTTAAAAATAGCCTCAACCTTATTGCTCTTGAAACGTCATCACACTTTCAAAGCAGTGCTCTTAGAAGAAACTTCATAAAAGCCGGCTGGTCAGAAAAACTGCTTGAACTAACTCATACACTTCTAGAAAACGGCTTAATTGCGAGGGTATTTTAACAATATTGACCTGCATCCAGCGTTTTACTGGAGGCAATACGTTCCTTTCGGTAAAGAACACAGATAAAATGCTTACTTTCAAGTAGAAGAGAGTGAAAGTATTTCCATCCTACGTTTTTTAAACATCCGAGAAAAAAACCTGATTAAGGCTAACTTGGAGGCAAACATCATCTGAAATTGCCTTTCGATGAAATATTAGTAAACATAGAACAAAGAACTTTGACAAAAATTGCGTTTGCTGGGTCTCACCTGCAAAAGAGCGGCCAAGCTTCTGCCCCTACGGTAGATTACTCGCTGTCTGAATCAGCCACATTCGTATCCGACACGCGGTTGCTAGGATAAAACAAACGTGTGAAATATTAAGCTTGGTTCAAATAATTTATTATTGGCATTTCGGTTGGCATCACTTATTTATTCCCACTCCTCCTTCGAAAAAACTAATCTATAATTTACCATTTACAACCTTGACACTTCAGTATCAGCCTGTGAAAAAAAAACGCATGTTTGCTCAAGTTATTAGCTATAGAATGCAGAAGGTAAGTAGCAAATGTTCGTGTCAGGCAAATCATTCGTCTTGCTCACAGTATTTGCTCTCTTACCACACATCGTATTCTATTTCCAAATCAGTTTGCTGATTCCAGATGAAACTAAAAGGAGTTGGGTCTGTGACAAAATCCTCTCCCGAGAATGAGTAAACGTTATGAATATTTTCTCACGGCATCGTTTTCTTGGTTCGGCAACAACATATGGCGGAAGTTTTAAGTCCGTTTGATACGGCAGCTGGCATTACGATCAGCATCATAAGGGCTGCTAGTTTGCTAACAACAGCCTCCGAACATATTGGCTCACGCTTACCTAACTCTGCCGCTGTTGTCCCTCTGGGAAACATCGGCGCCGAAAAAATTTGTTGTTCCCTTTGTCTGGTCCGGCCGCTGGCTTGCATAGCAGGTGAAGAGCGGTTGCAGGCGGATGAAAAGTGGCTAATGGGACCAGGCCGAGCGTAAGCTACAGCTAGAGTGAGAGGTTGGAGAGAAGCTAAGCCGAACGAGCAAACGCGCACCACGTTCAGACGCCCCCACTAGGCAATCAATAGATTCGGCCTCCTGACCAATTACTGTCGCGCAAGGTTACCATTGGTTCGCTCTGCACCAATCAGCGATAGACCTGGTAGCCACTAGGCTGTTTAACACACCGCTTGGGCGCGCTGTATGCCGTGCACATGGTTGTCAGCTGGCTCTCTTTCCTGCGCGCCACTTAAGTGACGGTCTCCGCCACTGTCGTCTTAACAGCGTTTTTCATACTCACATTGCGCACGTGCACGTTGGAAATGTGAGCTTTAGTCAGGGATGTATATGTCTTCCTCTAGCTGGCTTCAACGAGTTCTCACAATCAAATCAGTATTCGCAGATGAAGCGATTTCCCCCCAACGCTGCCGTTCTGTTGGTAAACAGCGCCTGTACCGACGCCTTTCACACCCATTTTCCTGTACTTGTCTTGCATTCCTGGCCTTCCTTCTAGTCTATGTCGGCGCCCAGGGTCCGAAGGAGGCTTGCGAAGTTCACAGGCCACCCTCTGCTAAAGGAAATTTTACAAATGAAAAGGCCATTCGTGGACAGTTCGCCATACTCTCACAACAGTGCAGTCGGGTCAACAGAAGACGCTCGAGGGAGACTACTGGCAAATTACTCTCGGCTGAGGGTCATACCATTCCGGCAGTCGTGAACTTGGGTGTTCAGTTGGCGGTAGAAGGAAGAGATTGTTTTGCGCAGCTCCTACCTGCAATCGACGTTGCCATCGAAGAAGTGTCCAATTTGTCCCCGTACCTCAATGTTACCTTCAGGGTAGTGCCCATACTGTATCTGGATTGGCTAGCATGCGATTCTCTGGCTATATTAGAGCAATTTAACAAGGGTGGAGTACATGTAGTTTTCGGACCTCTGAATGATTTCGTGCTTGGTGCTTCGGCAAGATTTTCAACAGCCCAATATTCTATTCCAATAGTTTCACCATCGGCATCTGCTGTAACTCTCTCGGACAAACATGAATTTGAAATGCTAACAAGAATGTTCTATACATACACTGATCTGAAATGGGTCTTTGATCAAACTCTGGAAAAGTTCAATTGGAAACCGAACTCCTCAACTCCCATTGCAATGATTACCATACTTCCCGAATCTTTTGAGGATGGCTTTAATGCCGGACTCGATTCGATCTTCCAGAAACAGGCCGTCTCCGACACCCTAGCTTCATACAAAGCCCTCACACACGACCTGAAACGGTCCGTGCGAACTTGGCTTCCAGTATTAAACGACCTTCCCAAGCAGGCCAGAAGTAAGTTCACTTCTCATGTGTATAGATTTTTTTGGTGCTTTCATTGGCGCCGATCTAATTTTTTCCAGTTCTTAGTGTTGAAATCCAAGTGCGCCTGACACCTGTAAATTAATTTCGTCTCAGCCCTTCCGCCGTCTGGTCTGGCTATATGCGCAAATATGAGCAGATAGATATCTTGTGGTGCCGTGGTCCATCGCGCCATGTAGACTCATTCCATGCATTTATGTCGATTCAGTGTAAAAGAGAACTGTCTCTGTGGCGAGTGAGGTTTTGACCCTTCTGTGTACGACTTCTGCCGGTGTTTGCCTGCCTCTTTTCAGAGCCAAGTAGCCTCTTGGCGGATTTTCTTGTGAAAGTTGTCCTACGAAGGCTCCATGCCCATTTTCGCTCGAAAAGTTCGCTGCGTGTACTTGTTAGTCTCTGCGTCTACTTCACCCATTTGGCAATTGTGGGCAGGGGCATGGATAGCAGACGACGGATAGGCGGTCTCTGGGACCAGTAATTTATTCATCCGACGTTTCAATCTCTCACGCGAGCCAATGAGTAAGGGACTTGTACTTGGACCTCGTGTGCTCTTTTCCTTTGCGATGTAAATTCAGATTAGCAGGTGGGACTACCACTGTCGTTTGCTGGTTCCTCTTTTTTAAATATTTCCTGTGAATATCTGCCACCAGAGTTTTTGCCTGCACGTATGGTCCGCGTATTCACATCGTCTTATGCGGCGTTTTTCATGCAAACGCTGAGCTTCACCGGTTCACTGTCTAAAAGGACATCCTTGCCCTCCGAGAGTGGCACTTCGACTAGGCTGAAGGTAATTGAAATAAGACTGTTTATGCTTCTTTCGATGGACATTTCTCGCACATACTCCTTATGGGAGTTTTATATAAAAGCGGATCTCCAATAGTCCTACTTTCTTTTCACAGTAAGTTCATGCTGGTGCAATCTCGCGTGGAACTGTTTACTGGTTTTGCCAAAATAGTTGGATTGACCACAATTGCATTTTATCCGGTAAATGCCACCAGATTTCTGATATCTGGGAAATTGAATCCTTAGGATGCACGAATAATAAGGCCGATGGTTGTCTCCGGTCTGTGAGCAATGCCAATCCCAAATTCATTCACCAACTATACAGGGCACTGTGTACCAGCATTTCGGCTTCGACTGCCCCATTGGCTTTTCTTTCCTTGATCCGTCGCCTGGACTTTTCGATAAAACTGTCAGGGTATCTATTAACTGTGAAGACAGAAACTGGACGTCGGCCTTGTTGGCAGTAGTGTCTTCACGTAGCTGCCTTTGTGCGCATGTGCAGGGGAATAACGATTGGTAAGGGCAAGAGAGACTGGAATGGCTATTCCTGGCTTATTAGCCGTTACCAGCCAGTCATCTCCAGCCTAAGTTTGCAAATGCTGAGCCGCGGATCCGCCCTCTGTTGGTAAGTCCAGTGCACTAACTACTGAGGTAGCAATTCTTTGTCTTGTCGGTTGCGGTCGCATGTGTTAACTGTGGTAGAGGAGTATTCGCCAATCGTTTTACGGAACCTACACGCCCGTTGTGTTTAGGGGCCCGATTTACAACCCAGAGAAAAGAAATAGTCAGGTATTTGATGATCCCTTTTGTAGTACATGCAGACTTTTTGTTCGCATTTGGGAAATTTTCTGATGCCATCGTTGTCAGTGACATTTCTCCTAACATAATGCATGCTCTCAGCTTCCTCTCAGTGTCTGGAAGGTTGGTTTTAGGGTTAGATCTTCATGCAACCTAATAGCCCTGTGATTATGCGCGGATTTGCAGGACTTCATTTAGTACTTCCTTCTTACAGTAAGACCTTTCGTAGGCCAGGAGCACTTTCTCCGATTTTCTCGTTTATTCCACGACACTAATCTCCAGAATCTCTTAAAAGATCGACAAACAGTATTTTTCGTACTTCTCCATCTTTTAACCTCGAAGGTGTCTTCGAGTTGCGTCATTTTCTGCGTCGTTTTCTATCTTACTTTTGATTGTAACCTTTATAATGAAGCAACCTGTACCTTTCTGCTAAATTAACCAAACCATCTCATGAAATGCATTGAGGCGACTTGTTAATTTTGGGTACGAGCGGGTCCCCAAAAGCCGCATGGATTGTGTTTGAGGTTGTCTCCTTTAGCGCTTTGGCTACTACTGCCCTCGACTTGAAACCGTTGCCTAATTGGAAAGGTCGAAGAGGAGGTGAACTCAAAACCTGGCTCCACTCAGTCCGTCAGGACATGAAAGTGATTCTCGGACTTTCGGTATTCGGTCTCCAGCGTCGGGGAAGAGAATGGGTTCAACTGTCCAGGCCTGCGGCCACGAATCGTCGCGCGTGGCGAAGCACCATACGAGACATAATTGAGGCCGGCTAGATCAGTTATGATCGCAGCCGTAACAAGTACGAGTATAATTAACCGAATTTCTCATACGCTCTTTCGTCTATGAAGGGTGACTATCGAAATCCTTGGTTCACTGAGTGATCAACTTGAACGCACGCGACCTATGAGCAAACGAGATTTACAAATGGACTGATAGATAGAAGGTCAACCTGCGTAGCAAAGTCTTTAGATCCATACCAGCTGCGCGAGTTGTGAGGTATTAAGCGTGGAAACCTAGCAAATGATGTAGACTACAATCGAGAAGGCCTGGCTATTTGAGTATACTTTGACTCAGAAATCATTCGTAACGCGTACGTCAATTTCCAATGATAACAACAATTGGTATAGGCCGATAGTCAACAGTGAATACATGTAGTCAATAACAAGGGAGTCGGCCAAATAAACGCCTGAATCTAGACAAAGAAACAGTGTGTGGGGGGTAACCTCACACGTGTGCAGGGCGAAGACGGAGCTGGTGTTTTCTGCGTCCAACCAGGCCTGGGAGAGCGTGTGTGAGGTAGAGAGGGTGGCCGCTGACTTTATCAGAATTTCACGAGAGATGGACGTGAAGAATTCCAAAAATTGTTCAGTCGAAGATAAAACCGGTCGACTCCAGTTAACAATAGACACGATGTAAGGAAATGCTTCTTTTCGTTCTGCCAATCATTTCTCTTTGGAAGGGTCAGTATTATTTCTGAATAATTTCGAAAACAATTCTGGGTATATAAGCACATATGACCAGTGGTTGCTAAGACGTGAAATTTATTCGCCCGATATTTCAGATTCATGCTCGAATCCCTCATCAGATACGGGGGTTGCAGTCGTTATGCCGCCGCATATACATTAAAATCAGCAAACCTCCTTCACAAAAGATTGTTACCCTCTGGTGCGATAATTACTTGATGACCGGCGTTCGAGCTTTTAATCACTGGCATTTAATTGGCATTTTTGGATGTTCGCGTGGTGACAGTTCGGCCATCTGGCTCATCAACACTGGTGATCGCCTGCACATTCCCGGTGCGCTAATTACTTTGGCCAAAGTAAGTCTCAATACCGAATATACGATGGACAGGACATTGTACTTATTAGTAGGTGGGGAATCCGTAAGCCATGGCTCAAACAACTCGCGGTTCACGCGATTGTCATCTTTCGCGATAATTTTGGCCTCAGAATGTAAATTTGTAGGCGAATGCGCCGTGACCTTAGACTTGGCATAATTTCTCTGTACTGCTGTCGTGTGTTCGTCTATTCGCGTTCAGAGCGTGAATCCGAAATATCAAGCAGACGAAGATTTTGTCCTAGCGATTGCACCTACTTCTTCTCAATTACGCATTGGTAGTTGTCTCTTCGCTTATATCGGCAACGTGATCATTTGCTGAACATACCTGAGCATATCTCCATCCCATTCCACTACTAAAACTTTCAGCGGATAGCAACTTTTGTATTTAATTTTGACATTTATTAGCACAGACAAGGGCTTATCTCTGATCAGCATGTAGATGGCAGTGTCGTTTTTATCTGATAAGAAACCATCTCTGTGAGTGGCGGCAGTCCAGGTAGATGTAACTCCTATTGATGGACATGATAGTTTTCTTTCCGGTGTCATTAAACCTGTCCGACCACAGCGCCAAGTATAACCTCAGTTGTTCAAGACCAGATTGAACCATCACTCACCGGACAGCAGTTGTGTTGAGTGGTTTTGTGTGAGGGGAGGGGTTGGTCTTCTGTAGACCGTAGATTAGAAGATAGTAATACTGGCGTGGCTTATGAACGTTTTATACGTAATCAATTTGCCCAGTTGGCGCTCGGCTACTCCTGAATGTATTACTGCTGCATGGTTTGCGACATTCTTTTACCTGAGAACCTGCTCATTTCTCGACTAATCAGTAGTGAAGACCGTTTCACTACAGCACATGCGGTCGCACCAGGTCGTACACACCTGACAGGCAGACTTCCCAGGGTGCCAGTCTTCCCTTATGTATTTACTTGATTCCTGCTGACAACGATCCCGTCCACCATCCAAATAATGCCTCTTTACGCTTTAGTGTGCACAGACATTTCGTTCCTGGCCTGAAGTACTGCTGTTGTTGATGTGTATTTATTGCTTTCTACTGGTGACTTTTCTGAATACTGTAGTTTTCAGTAGTTTAGTTACAGACCAGTGCTCAAGGACACTGAGGGAACGAAGTTGGTTATCTATTTCAGCTTCCACCGTGAATTGGATATTCGGATCAACCGAGTTCACTAATTCTTTGAGGTGTTCAATATTACATGTTTTGACACTGACACAATTGCCATTAATATAACGAACCCAGAACTGGTTTGCACTTCTATCCATGTTCTATCCGTTGAGGGGCCATTTCAGCAAGCAGGTCTGAAAAGGTGAGGAGTGCCCATAGAAGGGCCTTTACTTTGTTCATACATTTGTCCGCCAAATGTATAATAAGCTTCAAGAAAATATCGTAGGTCGATCAGATATTCGGACTTCTGGGGCTTGTCCCTCTCATCGTAGCTTCCAGCTAGAAGTTGTCTAGTAACATCAATCTCTAGATGCTGTGGAATTGAAGTGAAAAAGGCAACGACCTCAAAGGATACCATGGACTCATCCGGGTCTAACTTCAGACGTTTTATCCGTCTAAGGAAAATATTGGCAGTGGCTGCTGTTGTTTATTGGTAAAGAAGACAAATGATCGAGCACTGGAACGGGATGTATTTTTTCCTGAGCTTTCGAACTCTTGCAGGAGCTCATCGTCAGAGGTGGAGAAACAGCAACAAATGAGGTTGGTTGGTTGGTAGCCCATGTTGGATCAGGGGTTCCTGCCGGAGTCCAAACTGGGTGCAGTTGGGAGGCGGAGAAAAGCCGCGACCTCGGCCGGCTTGAGCCAAAGGTCCTCGGCGGTGAGTTGGGTGCCTGGCCGGGAACTGCAGACGAAGAGGTGACGGCAGTCATGCGGCGAGACTCCGCAGTCGGGTATAGAAGGGCCCAGCCGGTGTTGATACTGGCGAAGGAGCATGCAGTAGCCACTGCGAAGCTGCGCCAGGGTACAACGAGTCACCCGTGGGAGATGACGTTCCGAGGTGGCAATCGGAGGTGGATAGCCACCCAGGAGGACCGAGGTCTGAGAGAGACGAAGCGACAGCTGCCTTGTGGAGACCTCGGATACACGTCCGAACGTTACGGCTAGGCTCGAAAGCGTTGCAACGATGATGGTTCGGATGACCAGGTTGTGAACAGGTCCACCAGAACTGCTGGCCGAGGAGTTTGTTGTGTGCGGCGACCGGCAGGACAGAAACATCCGTATGAAGGTGATCGATGGGCGACATTTTATAGCAGCCCGTGATCGTGCGGATGGCACCATTCTGTGCTGACTGAAGGCGGCGGAGGCTTGAGGAGCTGATTGTGGGAGACCAGATTGATGCCGCATAGGTGAGATGCGGCTTGGCCATTGCATTGAATGTGGTCGTCAGCAACTCTTTCGCGCAGCCCCAGGAATTGCCCGTGAGAGCCTTGAGGACCTTGGTGCATCTGCTCACTTTGCTTGCGACATCCCTCGCATGGTCTGCGAACGTGAAGAGCTGATCTAAACGGACGCCGAGAAGCTTGGGCTTTCGGACCAGCGGTAAAGCCTCACCGTTGACGATGATATCTGGGTGGCGATTGAACTTCTTCGAATCCAGCGTGAAAACAGTGACGGACGACTTGGCAGCCGAGATCGACATCCCGCGCTGAGTGAGGTAGTCCACAATGTTAGGCACGAATTCCGAGATGACTTGTGCAGCCTGATCAATGTTATAGTGCTGGCAGAAGATGGTGACATCATCCGCGTATGATACCACTTTGGCGGGTTCCGGAGGGAGTGGGAGTTCCCGCACGTAAATGTTGAACAGCGTCGGGCTGAGCACAGAGTCTTGAGGAACACTGCAGGTCTGCTTACGGGGCTTGAAGAGAGTGCCGCGGAAAAAGACACGATCGTGGTGGCCACGGATGTAAGCCGCCAGCCATCGGACCAGGCCAGTCGGGACGTTCAGGGAGACCAAGTCCTGCCGGAGCTGATCGTGGCGAACGCAGTCAAAAGCTCACGACAGGTCAATTGAGACAGCCACGGTCCGCGAAGCGGGCTTCTGTTGATTGAAGCCTTCGAGGATGGCGTTGCTGAGCTCGAAAAGAGCCACGACCCGACCTGAAACCATGTTGGTGGTTGGACAGATCCGCTGCAGACGTCAGAATTGGAAGGAGAAGTCGTTCCGAAATTTTCGCCAGTGGACTGAGGAGGGCGATTGGGCGATAGGACGTCGCTTGACTGGGGTCCTTGCCAGCTTTGACCAGGGGAATGATGGTGGACTGGTGCCAGCAATCGGGGATGATTGAACTGGCCAGCAAAAGATTGAAAATGGCTGCCAGGTAGGCAGCCACCTTGGGGCTGATATGGCGCAAATGGATAGGAGCCAGGCCGTCCGGTCCTAAGGCTTTCGAGACTTTCGTTTTCCTGACGGCGGTGAGGATAGCATCGGCCGAGAAGGAAATGTCCGGAGGCGGGGCCTTATGGAGGAGGCAAAGGAGGGGGCGCTGGCTTTTGGGACTGGGAGCCGAGCGGGGCGAGAACAGCTTGTTCATATCGCGGCGATCGTACCGTTGTTGGTGATGAACTTGCCGTTCCCGAAGCTAATAGACTGGTTGGGTGTGTCAGCCCGGGGCTTGGTCAAATTGCGTAGAAGTTTCTAGATGGCAGCTGCGTTGCCGCGGAAATTGCAATCTGCAACTTTTTCACGCCAACGTTCCCGTTTGTCGTCATTGAAGGTCTTGGTTATCAAGCCGTTGAGTTTGTCAACACGCGGGTCAGCTGCGTCTCGCGCTCGGATCTCGTCTCGCTCTCGTTCCAGTCGGGAGGCTTCGCTTGAGTAGTTTGGGCGGAGTATGGGGATGCGACCGTTTGGTATATGGTGGCCTGCTGCTGCCAGAAGCAGGTGACGAACGGCCCGCTCCGCCTTGTGGACACAGGTGGGGGCGGTAGCTGATCGGTTCCCGCTTCGAATTCCGCGGTGAACGCTGCCCAGTCAGCTCTCTTGAAGTTGATAAAATGCCTGTTTGGAGCCTTGATACGTTCGGCAGAGGTGGCCAATGCGAGCACTATAGGGAGATGATCGCTCCCTAGGCTGATTTCCGTGCTCCAGGTGGTGGAGGCTACCAGACTGAGACTGGTAAGGAAGACATCGGGAGAGCTGGCAGAACCGTTGAGTGGGAGCCGCGTTGGGCTGTCCTCTTTGAGGACTGCGAAGAGAGCTTGCTCTAGTTCATCCACCAGGACTTCTCCCCGGTAATCGGCTGCCAAATTGGCGCACCACAGGTCGTGACGGGCGTTGAAGTCACCTAGTACCAAACTGTCACCAGAAGGTAAGTAGGGAGCGATAGAGGCGGTGAAACCTGGAGGACAACTGGACGTTGGAGGGATATAAACGTTCACGATGGTTAGCGGCACCGGGCCAATGCTAAGGGAAATCGCTATTATTTCTGTGGGATCGGCACCAAGCAGAGATAGCTGGTGATGGGCAATGGATTTGTCCACCAGAAAGGCCAAGCCTCCACCTTTTTTGCGGCCGCGGTCACGACGGACAATCGTGTAGTCGGCACAAGACGGGACCTTAGTTGAGTTAGACCACTTTGTCTCTTGGATAGCCGCCACAGCTATGCTGTGCGAACGCATGAAGGCCAGGAGCTGGTCAAGCTTGGTGAGTAGGCCGTTGGCGTTGAACTGGAGGATCTTTAGACCAGGCGGTGAGGCAAGGTCGGGGACTAGAGACTTTGGGTTCAAGACTGGGCGGGCTGGAGGCGTGGAGACCGGAGGGGGCACGGGACAGCTGGGACACGCGAAGGCGGGCGACCAATCGGCAGCTTTGGCGAGGCCACTGCAGCGGAGATGGCACCAACCATTGCAGGAGCTGCAACGCACAGACCAGTCGCGGCGGCCCAGGCGGACTCGGCAGAACGAACAGTACCAGAGGTCCAGGGCTGGCCTCAATACCGGCGGCAAGGAGGAGTCGGAGCAGCGTGGCCGGGAGGGGCTGCTCCGTCATCAAAAACACGGGTTGGGCTGAGGGGTGGTTGATCCAACGTAGGGAGATGGGTGTAGCAGACCTTGGCCGCCGGGAGGGCGGGTGGGAACGCGGTCGAAGAAGCGTCTGCTGTGGTTCCCATGGGGTAGCTACATGGGGCGTGTGTACAATACCTTAAATTTTGAACGTGCAGAAAATCAATAATTGTGTGTGCTGCCGACTTGCCACTGAGGGTTGTGCTAGCCTGGGCCATTAGGCAAGATCGGCATGTTGGGTGGAAATATTGACAGAAATAGAATCGTCAGGAACGTAAGGTGACCAAACATCCATTTGCTAGACGGTATGTAGGGTTGCTACGAAGGGAGACAATGTGCCTAGGCCATTGTTTTCTTTATGTACAGCATGTTGTCATACTTAAGCGAATTTCCTAATACTTTTGGAAGCAAACAGCAAAATGAGATCAATATTTGCGCTGGGCGTTGTTCCATTTCCATCATGCTGGCATTGTTACTGGTCACAAGTTCATATAGAAAAAAAAAACCGAACGGGGAAATTGAAGTTGCTCGTTGGAACAGATTTTCATTGGTGCTGACGGCCCGGAGAGCCTGATCAGCTCTCCATTCTCAAAGCGTTGAATGCCAAACGCTGATTAGAATTTCAAATGACTGACCGAAGTAGTTAGCCTTGAATTTATATATTTTTTCTTCTTTGGCTGTTGCAGTCTTTTGACGGATGTTTTTGTGGCCTGACGGCTGCTGGCGCTACGCCTTGTCTTTTTGACGGAGAATACTTGTGAGTCTGCCTCCTCTTCGTGTGTGTTCGTCGCGAGGCCGTGTTCACTCGTATTTCTTAAGTTCGGTGTGACCAACTGGTTCTGAGTTTTATGCATGTACTAATGCAGAACGTTTTGCGCCGCAATAAGGTCTAGATGCCGATTGATAAGGTTGAATATTATCCCTCAAGTATGAGTGGTTCGGCTTTTGAGATGCCTCGATCTAAGATGTGTGTTTGACAGAATTTATCAAACAACTCGGTCGCTTGTTTTACTCTGTCTTGCAATCAGATTAATACTCAGCAACCTTCTAATCTCAATGCACACAGTGCTGGTGGTCCTTTTTAACTGCAAAGCCACGTTTACAACTAGGCAGTTGCGTATCACCGGCGGCAATGCTATCTAAGTGCAGAGGATTGAGGTGTGACACGCCGGATTGCATGAAAATAGCGGGACCTGGTAACTATGACTCCTCAGTATCCATGTCCTCTTTTAGCCATTAAATTACGACCGAGTAAAACATCTATATCAGAAGTCCCAAGACTATGAAATTAGTGTTCGGCAAACAGTTGTGACCTACGCTGCATCATCCGTATAACGTGTACTACAGCTGTGGTTTACTGGAGTTTGTCAGTAGTACGAACGCATTTCTGGCTAATGAAGTACGGGTCATCTGTATCGCTTTTTTAATTACTTCAACACTGAACTAATACCAAAAATTTGCTACGACAGGCTTCACCAAAAAACATGAATATCTGTTATAGGTCTAAAATCTGTATACCATGCTGAGGCTCAGGGTGTCGCGCTCCTCAATCTCCCCCCCCCCCCCTCTAAGACAACGTTATTCTACTGACCAGACTGAACTAGGCTGCCATAGTCACTTGAGAATCGAAAAAAACACGATCTGATGATATCCTGCGCCCAGTAGCAAACTTGTGTATCTCCTTGAAGCAGGGATTATCAGCACGGTGGCACGGTTTATCCCCGGGATATTGTTTTGTTATGGGCTTATCGGTTTTCCAGTACATAGCCACTTGAGACCAAGTCTTCTGCTCTTGTGAACAGGGCAATTCTCGCACACAATCTGCAATTAACGGCCGGCCGCGCCCCAGGGCAGTAAAGCGTTGGATTGACTGTCTCCTCGATTCCCATTTATTCTTCTCGTAGTTTCAGAGCTCTGCTGCGCCAACCGCGACGCATCATATCGACAATAGGTCGAGGAAAAACTTAGTTACTGTAACGCAGACCGCTGGTAATCTGATTGCCTATTAAAGGTATGTCTGTAATCCGTTATTAAGGGTTGTTGTATGTATGGCGGCCCTCGAGTGGCTCTCCAACATTATTCTCACCCTCAGTCACTGCGCAGCTTTCACACGCACTGTAGGATGTAATCACAAAAGCGGCTCGGTTTTATGTCTCGGGGCTTATCCGCCACATCAAACATGACCGTCGCCTGCCGCAGTAAATAAGTGGTTCTCCTCCTCCTCCGGCTGTTGTTTACATATAACCTACTGAGTGGTCCAGTTTGGGAGGACCCCATTATGCCCGTGTTCCACTGGTTGTGTGCGTGCCCTTGCCTGCGTCTGCGATTGGACTGCGGCCGTTGTGCGAACGCGACCAGCCGGTGCGCTGTGGCACGTACACAGCAGCCTGGCGATACCACCATACTTCGCGCCGCGTTGCACGCAGAACAACAACAGCGTCTTCGATTATTTTAAAACGCAACGCACCGCCGCCGATGGTGGTGCTGCGAAAATCAGACGCCTGTTGCACGCACTCACGGCCATACAGCACAGCAACAGCAACAGTACGCGAATGCTCGCACGCGCGCGCACACACACATACACACGAACGAACGCACACACAACGAGGATGGCCGCCTGCTTAGCTTGGTGTGCCCGCATTGCTCCCCCCTCCCCCTGCGGCGTGACTTCTGCTATCGTCGCCGCCGCCATGTGAGCGACGCCTCCTCCTCCTTCGTTGTCGTCAACACCCCGTGTCGGGGCGCCACTTACTGGCGAACGTAAATAATAAAGTTCCGAACGCGCCCGCGCGCGATAAAAGCGCAGCCCACGGGCTCGTCACCAACACAGCAGCCGTTTGGCGGGGCTGCTAGCGCCTGCAAACCGACCCTTTCGGTAATTAATCCGACTGGTTGATTGACAAAGTTTTGTTGTTGAACATGTTCTGCACTAAAGACGCCAAAGTGACTGAATGAAAAAAAAAACAAATGGTATCATCAACAGAGCGCAGGCAGGCAGGCTGTGCAGTCGCTATTTATCACTTTATCGCCGTCCACAGCCAGCTACTTATTAACCCGAGACTGAGGCGTCACGAAACTTGAATACCGTTCTCCTTGATACCTGAACTCATAACCGAATAACCGGGCCGTGTTGGGGGCAACTCAGAGTACTCAACACAACATAGGTGTGATGTTCACTGATCGGCCTTCCTTGCAGAAAGTAAAATGGACATCGCATATTTCCTGTTGAAAGCCGGTACAGGTAAATCTGCCCCTTAATCGCGCAGGTGCGACGCGTCGGGTTGAGCTTGAATACTCGGTTCTAAGAGGAGGTAGTATGTAGCGCTAACTGGAGTTGTTTTGTCCTCCCATATTTCTCGTACGTTGGTTCGTTAATTTCGAAAGTCAAAGTCATTGAATTATAAGTCTTATTGTCACACAAGCAATAATAGCATATTGAGGCGTACACATTTTCAAAGAAATTGACTTATGTGGACCTATGACCTATGTTGACTTATGAGCGTGTTTTCAGCATCGATCGTGTACGCAAGAACGTAGTCGGATTCTAATCTCGTGAAGCGTTAACCGACATTTTGAACTGCTTTTATTGAATAGGAAGGAATTCCGAAGTGGGATTGTAATGTTGTGGCCAAGATATTTCAGTCACGTCAGACGGCTTTTGACTGCACCCCTGTTCGGCCGTCTGCTCAAATCACAAATCTAAATAGTATGGCTTTTCTGAATCGATTTTGAGGTCCTTATACATTCAAAGATATTTAAAAAACCGCACAAAATATTCGCTTTTTCACTCATTTGTTAGCAAATTCCGTCTTCAAATATTTTTCTCAAAGAAGATATATATATATATATATATCTTCCTTGAGAAAAATATTTGAAGGCGGAATTTGCTAACAAATGAGTGAAAAAGCGAAAATCGATATATATATATATATAATAGGGGGCTCGTCAACCTAATTAAGGAGCATTTATGTCCCTCTCTGCCCTGGAGCTCATCTATAAATTTTTCAACTTCTCAAATCATGTTAAGCCTGATCTGCCGTGGCATTTACGTTTAGGGTTTATTATTTAAAGGCTGTATTCTTTCATGTAAAGAAAATAAAATATTCATTCTAAGTAGCATTTATAAATGGACAGGTACGGTGATGTTGAAGTGGACACTTCACAGTGTTTAGAAATCTCATAATAACACAGTTCACGAGAACAAATTTCCGAATGTCGGTTAACACTTCACGAACTGCATATCGGGGGGGGGAGGTAAATGCTTTTACCATGATAAGCTCGGATTGCATAGGTCTGGGGCGCTACTGGGAGGTAAATAGCGGCACAATCTCTACTTAGACCGTATTTGAATGACCTAGTTTTTCAGTGTACTGTTAGGGCGAGGAAGTGGCAGTCATGCATTTGAGTGTTGTCTATGTTAATGATTTCAACGGACACTCGAATGTTTATATTTTTGAGGTCGAGTATGTGAACTACTAATAGTAACAACCAACGTAGCCATCTCCGCGCACCACCTAAACTCGCGCTGGCGAAGAGGAGGCTAAAAAATAAAAGAGCGTACCCTGGTAAAATCCTATAAACAATACTTTTGGCGCCAACACGACGCCTTGGCAGATTCGTGGGCATCCTAGTTTGCAAAGTTGCATCCACGTTGGCATATTTTTCCGTGTGATGCAGCCTGCAAATGCCAGTTTGCATTTAATCATGCACCGCCTAATTTAACAAATTGTTTCTTTCCGGGGAAACCATTTTCCCATTGGAATTACAGTATACAGGGTGTGCAAGCCCCCCTGTCGCCAGGCCTGCGGCAACCGTTGTCATCACCCAGGGCCCGAAAGAACGCTAACAGTAGCGATTAAGCCGCTCGCAGATGAAAATTTTCTCACCGTGCCCGATTTCATTTACAGCCGACACGACTAGGACTTTCCAGTCTTTCAGTGTGGGAGAGGACGCGGGGAGTAAGGTCAGCCCAGTGTTGACTTCTTCACCGTGCTGTGCCTTCAAACGGTGCCGACAAGCTAAAAGTCCTGACCGGGGAAGTTTTCAATTAACGAGTTGACTTGGCCCACCTGCCGACTAAAGGTCAGGACGGGATGGCACCTTATCGTGGCCTTTATACGCCTCTCACGGGTGTTGGCGTCGAGGCATGAACGTGCGGTTTGTATTTATGTGTGGACACGTATAAACGTTACGTGGACGCCTTTTGTGCCATATAAGCAACCGTGACTCGCCCATCTCAAGTAGTCTTTACGTTGTCGTGTCACCGAAACATGATGCGTTGGGATGACCAAACTGAGATAGCTTCGGGGGATAATTCGCCCTCAGTATAAACAAAATTCCACATAAGTCAATTGTGTTTTCACCGGGACGTGACGGGTGTCATCCTGAGTCTGTGACGAACTGTCGATCCTGGCAGCTGAGGACGCAATGTACTCTACCTCCTCAAGCGTCTCGATTGCTCTATACCCACTCAAACTCTCTTTTGATATCGTATCCGACGCACAGCCATCTGCAGTCAACTATTTTAACGGCTGTACCACGCAGTGCCCTGGCTATCTACTTACAATGGGCCCTCGCGTGGCGAACAGCTCCATCTACAGGGTGTCCCAGAAGTAACTGACCCTTTTGCTTTGCTAATAACACGAAAACTATTAATGCTAGGATATTGAAACTTTTTTTATTCGAAAGAAAACCCTTTCTAGAATTTGGTGTGATAAAAATCCAAGAGAAATTCAAGAAAGACCGGTGCATTCTCTTCGTGTGGCGGTGTGGTGCAGAATAACTGCTTCCAATGTGATTGGCCTATACTTTTTTGAAAATAATGATGGCGCAACAGTAACAGTTAAGGGTGAAAAACACCGAACTATGATTAGCGAATTTCTAATTCCTGAAATTGCGAGACATGGCCTACGCAATACTTGGTTTCAACAGGATGGAGCCACGGCCCATACAGCAAGAGAAACGATGACATTGTTGAATAAGTGCTTTCCAAATCATTTGATTTCACGATTTTGTAACATTCCTTGGCCCCCTCGATCTCCAGATTTGACCCCATGCGATTTCTTCTCATGGGGTTACCTGCAGTCAAGGGTTTATGTAACAAATCCAACAAATCTGCAAAAACTTAAAAGCAACATTTGTTCTGAAATAAGACAACCATCGCCTGATACACTAAGGAGCGTTATGGAACCGACAAAGAAATGAATCCTAAGTTTTCAAAACGACCATGACCATAATTTAAAAGATATTATTTTCAAAACCTAGTTTTAATAAAGAATAAAAAGATTTTTCTTTCGAATAAAACAAGTCTAAGTATCCTAGCGTTAATAGTTTTCGTTTTATTGGCAAATCAAAAAGGGTCAGTTACTTCTGGGATACCCTGTACGAGCATTTCAGGTAAGGAGCCAATAACTAGCAGAAGATACGTTTCAATCAACGAGCTTCCGCTCAGTTCAAGAGCTGTAAGTGCGTGTGTGTATGTCTGTATCCGCCATTGAGTCTTGCTCCCAGGGCGTGGGTTCTCGGTCGCCTGCAGCCAATCAGTGATCTGGTGCAGTTTGATTGGCTAAATTTCACAAGACGAGTGTTTTACATGACGAGCTCGGTCCCGGAATGAATTAAAATCCTTAATCGAGGCTCCACAACATGGTGGCGCGGGATGGTGACTTGCGTGTGAAGTAGATTATGGTGATGGGAGATTTGTGTTGCATTTACCACAATCTCTCTGCCTCTCCCCTGTGACCAGCGTAAAGACCAATCCAAGAAGATCGGAAGTGGTATCGGGCGCAGTAGTTAACAAGGCTAGGCAACCTGCCTATTTGTTCTCACGCACAACAAGATGGGGGAAGAGTGGCTCAGACGCAAACTGAGACTACCTTAGAAGCCGCATTGTAGCCGGACTCTTGGGCCTGCTAACAGGCATTTAAATACTGTGCCGCCAATTAAAGGGCCTTTAAAATATTCTCGTAGGCATTAGATTGTTCGAAACCTGAATATTACACTTCGCCATACATGTAATTTTTATGCTTGGCTGTTCTTATCGAGCCACCTAGTCAGTGTCGGCAATACGCGTGTTCTAGCCGTAGTCAAGGCGCCCTACATAATAGGGTAATTTGTCCAAAGTCGATTTAAACCCGGCGTCAGTGATGGATGTCATTTTGTGTAAGTGGCTAACGAATGCCATGTCATGATGCTGGTTAAACAGTGACAACAAATAGGCAATTGATTACCGTTCCATTTCGTTTATCCTATTAGTTAATACATATTGACTAATAATCGTTCGTTTTTATGTGAAACCCTCGGAGAGTTATAGACACGAACTTCCAGGCAAGATGGAACGCCTTTATTCCGCAAGGCAAGTCAGCTCTTTCGCATGACTGCAAATTCCGATCGCTGGATGTCGAACCTGTTGTCTCAACTGCGACTTTATGGTTATCTAAATCTGTGTTCAAACACCAGGCCGGCGTAGTCTGATGTTATGCTTTGGGGGACTGATGACAATAATGCTTTCTTGTTGTTTGTCAGATCTGTCGATCGCTGGAAAACCATATTATTGTTGTAGTCACTTCACAAGTGGCCAGTTTTACATACCACTTTCAGACTTCTGTTTGACTACTACCGTTGCATTGTGTCCTACAATATATTCTCTGACTGCAGTTGCTTGATTTGGAACGCAACCAACTATCAACGGGGAGCTACTCCCTATCCACCGAATCTAATCATTACCAGTTAGTGCGCAGTTAGGCAAATTTCCATGATCCCCTCTTGTTTACATGACATCCTTACTGTATGCGCGCGCACACACACACTGAAGGATGTAATGCATTTCTCCGCTGACATGGCCTCGCGATCACAGTCAGTTCTCCCCATTACTTGTACAGCTGGGGGGGGGGGGGGGGGGGGAGGGAGGGAGAGGGGTGGGAGCTAAATATCCCCTGCTTACCAACATCGCTCGCGCGAGCCTTCCTTAAAGTGCAACTTTTATCCCAATCGACGTATGCATGGACCAAAAAATTTGGCTGGTTTTGCGAGTCAGGGAACAGGTGTGTTGCTTATTTGCATAACTGACAGGCGTGCTAGCTACTAGGACTAAAACACGCGCTGAAAATCCGCAGCTATTACGAAGAGTCGGCGGTTCGACTCCCCCCTTTAAAAAACACGTTTTTTAGGTGTTATTTGCTTATTCCCATAGTCTGTATGAGATGGAAAAAAGAACGGCGTCTCGGTTAACCAAGCGCCAAGCCAACATTTATGGGCTGGAGCAGTTGGAATTAACTGTCTTGGCTGAGTACAATCATTAAAAAAACAACGACCCTTGTGCGCGCGAGCGAGATAGTTGCATTGAATGAAAATTATTTTTTTGTCAAATGAAATGCGACAATGCTTATGAGCGTTCGGCTCTTTTTTGAGCTGATCATTGTCAGACTGTATTGAATTTTTTATATGTTCTCCCCCTGCAATCTCTGTACGCCTGTGTTTATGTCTCGTTAGCTAATCTCCTGTCCAATCCAATTAGAAGGCAGTTTGATCTGCCTAATTTAATGAACCTCCGGAAGTCGTCTGCTACGAGTATCGTAAGGATTGAGTATACGACAGTAGACTGTTTGGAAATCAGCGCTGCAGATCTTCTGATAAGCGCTTCAAGCCACCATTGGGAAAACGGAGTGTACATATGACGTCATAAGAAAACAGAACGCTCATCATCGGAAGATCTGAAAATTGCAGAATGACGTTAACCAGCAGATGGTCTGACACTAAAAATAGGAGCCTCTGTAATATGGGCGGATTTGCGCCAAATTCCAGAAAGAATGTCTGCTTGCCTGTCCTAACCCTAACGCTAACTCTCTTTCTGGAATTGGACACAAAGTCACTTGTATTACCTGGGAAAGGGTTCCTTCTTACATATTCAATTCAGCAGACTGTTACCTAACAGTTTATGCTGAATCCCCTGTTCATTTGTGAGCATGCACACAGTGGGCTCCTGTTTCATTTTCAGATATATGTAGCTCTTTTTCCTGCTATTGGCGGAATTACCTGATCCGTTTTCAACCACAGTTATTCACTAGTGATACAAAGGAAAAAAATGTAGAAAACATTATCACTGCCAGATCTGCAGTATTTTTGAATGTATGTTGGGTGAAGACGTGGATAAACAAAACTTCCTGCATAATTGCTTTCTTTTGCTAACGCTCCTTGTAATTTATCTCGTAGTGTGGGGTCGCGCTTGTTGTTGCAGGGAATATTAACGTGCCACATTGCCGACAATGTAATCGTAGCATTGAATGGTTTAGCGGTGTTAGGCGCTGATCGGTGGTTATAAAGTCAGTAATCCAGTTCTTCTATCGTGTAGGACCTGGGACGTAAGTCGTGGTTGCGATAGCCACTGCAGGCGTTTATCTTCACGTAACACAAACGAGCAAAGAGCACCTTAAAATAGATATCGAAGGTATATCGCCAAGAAGAGAGAGAGAGAGACACGGACGGATACATTCCATACTGTGATTAGATCGTTGCACCAACTCTGTAATACTTACCACCCACGCCGATAACAGAACACAAATTGTTACTCCGTTGTAGGCGACTAGGAACAGAAGGCAACCACAATTTTGGAGAATAATCTCCCGTGATTAGACGTGACTCCCGTATAATAACAGACGATAGATTCGAAAACTTTTAAATACTAAAAGATGGATTGATACCTTATTTTAATTTCAGTATGTTTGCTATAACTTCCGCGGCTTACTAGTTGAATCACTTCTGACTGTTTTCTGCGGCCAGATGCGGTCGAATGATTGGAAAATTGATTCAAAACAACGTCTTGGTACACACATTCGCGGCATTCTATTACCAGCCCGCCGTAACCCGCTGTATCTACTGTCTCCTGTCTAATGTGCGGAAGAGATCTATTTCAGAAGATAAATTGGCGAACATACGTTTGTTTTCGATAAATTCTCGTCAGGCCTTTACATTTATATGGTATGAATAAAGGATGGTGGTTGGTGGACAGCTGAAGTGTTCTCGTTGTCACTGTGGGGAGGAGGGGGGAGGAAGGGGGGTGGGGGGTAGGTTGGGGGAGTTGAGATCAAAGTGTCAATGTCTAGACGGCCCGGCGTCCAGGACCGCCGATAAGGTGTGCGTGGCTGGACTTGGGACTTGGTCGTCTCTGCGGGGGCCCGTTTCCGAGGCCTGTGGTCCGCTGTGGGTGGCCGTGTTACCTAGTTTCGCCCATGGCAACTGGGGCGCCGCGACGAAATTCTTTTGGGCACATAGCAGCGGTCTGCGTAGCCTGATGGCGGCCGCCTCTGCCGTCGCCAAAAGACGCTGTCCGAGGAGTTTTGAGTAGCTTGAAGGCACCTTGTAAAATCACTCGGAAGGCCTCTTTGGCATCCACGCGATGGTTCGAGTCTACCAGGTGCGCTAAGATTGAACTGTTTACACCTTTAAGTTGACCCTTCCCTAACCATGCGGGTATGTGTTCCCTTACTCTTTTGGACAAGCGCCGGCTCGTGCCTGCCTGCCTACCAATATATCCTGCCCCACAGGAACAGGTAAATGAATATATGCACATTGAGGTGGTCTGGGCTGGCAGTTTATTCTTAATCTCTCCGTATAGGATGGGAGTAGTCGAGAACAATACATGGGCGTTGGCTGCTGGGAATGTAGTTGATACGGCTTGACTCAGGCGCCTCCTTAGTAGTTCGCTTGGTCCGTCCTCTTGAAATGGGGCTCTGATGAAGATTGGTTTCTTTTCCACTGTTAATACTGAGGGCTTTGGCGGCCTTTCAGCCATGTTTTTAGCGATAAATCGACAAGGATACCCATTTTGTCGAAACACGTTTTCAACTATCTTAAGCTCCTCCTCAATGCTATCAGTCGAGCAAATCCTCTTCGCCCTTTACGTCAAACACCGTACTAAATTGCGTTTCAAGTTCAACGGTACGAAACTAGCGAAATTGACGTATTGCCCGGACCACGTCTTCTTCCGATATATCCTACGTTGAATGCTCCCATCGGCTCTTTTACTCAGTTGCACATCAAGGAATGGAAGCGATCCAGATTGTTCTTCTTCTAGGGTAAATTTTATTGATTTGTGCGCCCGATTAACTGTATGCATTAGCGTTGATATGTTGGTTTGATCTGATGCAACTGCAAATATGTTGTCTACGTACCGTTTATAGTACGTTAGATTATTTATCTGGTGGCTGAGTTGCGTAGCTTCTAGCTTGCCCATGAATATATTTGCTAGAAGTGGACCCAGGGGCGAGCCCATAGCTACTCCGTCCAATTGTCTGTACAGGTTATTGTCAAATAGGAACTGTACATTCAAGGTGCATTTTAGCAATAATTCCTTCAGTGCAGTAACCGGCATTCCTATGTTCTGCTGAGTCAAGGTAATGAATTCACAGATGTAGTCTACTGTTTCTGTGACCGGCACGTTCGTGAATAGGGACGAGATATCCAGTGAGAACATCATCATCCCGTTCAGGTCAAGGTCTTTCACGCCATCCACGAATTCGAAGGTGTCTCGGAGGCTGTGAGGTGCTATTTGACTCTGTATGGGTTTCAGCTTGTCGGCTAGCCATTTTGCTGTCGCATGGTATGGCGAGTTTCTCATATCTAGGATGGGACGAATGGACACGCCATCTTTGTGAATCTTAGGCAGCCCGTATAGTCGAGATATGTGCGTGCCAACGAGACGAAGACGTTCTAAGTCATATTCGCTTATGACGCCGTCCTTTTGAAGTCTTTTCAGACAATCAGTCAGCTGGGTTTCAACCTCATCCGTGCGATCTTTATCCTTTTCTGTCTTTCTAAACTTTTGTTCGTCTGACAAAGTGGATTGCATTTTCGCAATGTAGTCTGTTCTATCCATTAGGACAACCCCCGTTCCCTTATCTGGCCTCGTTATTAGGATCTCCTTGTTCTGTCGGAGCTGTCTTAATTTCTCCATGTGGGCTTTCGTCAGCAGACCCCGATGATTTTGGCCACTGTTTAAGTACTGATATATACAGTTACTTAGTGTAGACTTAAAGTGCTGCATACTCTCCGCTGACACTGGCTGAAGGTCATGTGTTTGATTAAGCAAGTTTTCAAACTGTTTCCAGCTCTAGATGGTTTGGTTTCTGGCGGGGACAGCAAAATTTTGGACCCAATGATAAGGCTTCTAGCGAGGTTTTATCAAGAGATACGGAGGAATAGTTGTGTACTTACCGACTTGGATCCTCAGAGAGCTTCGATTGTGGTCTGCATTCCTGTATACTACGAAGAAGAGAAGTTGTCTTGGCTTCTCCTCGCTTTTCCCCGATGGACTGCACATAATTCTCGAATTCCAGTCTTTCGTCTGCGTTTAGGTGGTCAAGTGTGGCTGCACGTTGGAATAAGTGATGTCCCAGTTCTTCCATCTTTATGCAGACGCTTTCCAGTTCATTCTTGGCAAATCTTCTTAAGGTATCACTGGTGATAACCGTGCGACTTCTCCGCATTGCTCTCCAGTAGATCTATTTTTTAACACCGATTCAGTTGTTAAGACAGAATAAATGTAAGAATATGTTGATCACTGACTGGTTGCCATTCATAATTCTACGAAGGCTATAAAATATCGCACTAAATGCACAGCTTCATAAAGTTATGATGCATGCAATCTGCTGGATTAACTAGAAAAATAAAATACTACTGATCACATATACAGTAGATGTGCTATCTCACAAAATATTGATCTAAATTCGAAAATGTGCTTTCGATTCAAAACGATTACTTAGATAATCTTTTAAGATTAATTATCATGCAGTCTGTTCAAAAGATATTTTCGCCACGCCAGGGTGCCGGCTTTAGAACTAGGCTCTTCCCAGTCCCTAAAAAACTGCATTATGTAAAACAGACTACTTAAAAACTATACATATTTCCTATTGATTTTCGCTGCCTTTTTAAATTTAGATGTTTCAGCGAAAACATGCTCAAACTATATTTTTATAATGCTCATTTTGTAGAAAGGAACGTCTTAAAATTTTTGATGTCAAGAAAAAGTATCTTTTGGTTTAAAAATGGTCCTAATTATGAGATTTTAAACTATGAAAGGTCCATTAATTAACCATCGTATCTGTAATTTTATTAATGCTTTGTATGAAGTGAGTAACATGATTCAAAACCACTGCCAAATTCTATGAGGGCTGCATGACGTCTTCCTAATAGCATATAGACATGCGTGATCTTATTCAGACGGAATATATGTGACATGCAGTTTCGAACTCAGAATGCATGTGTATTGACAGGTCAGGTCCATATTTATTAGGAAATTGCAAGAGGGTAGCGATTCCTCCCTCAGGCAGTTCAAAAATTTAAATTTTCGACTGAAACTCTTAAAGTGCTATATTTAGTTTTTGACATTTTTCAGACGGGCCTGATAGAGGTAGCACCTCCAGCACCGGGGGGATAGGAGCCGCCCTGGAATTTAACGGAAAGTTGGCTGTCCTACGGAAGATAACTATCTCCATTTACAACTTTTTTGGATTACCTTGATCTCATACAATGTAATACAAACAGTATTTTAGAGTGTAGGTGCCTGTCGGTGTTTTATTGAAAGCCGTTGTTTGCGTACCAATTGACGAGTGGTTCAATAAAATTCCCTGGTAATCGTCCTGCCTACTTCGCTGTTCCTTCAGCCACATTTTTTCGAGCCTATTTGGTCAAAGGAACTTAAAAACGTTTTTTGGAGCGCAAATTTGACTTTACTATTTGACAATTGGAAACCTTTAAAGCCTAAAAAAGTTAATTTTTCCATACTCTCTCAGCGCTAATTCCCACAGGGGACGCGAAATTTATCTCTATATCGAACACTTGGGGACCAGTCGCTTATTGAAAACGGCAGGGGTTTCCGGCAGCCCTCCGTGGTCTGGTATTTAGTGCACCGAAAATGTATGCGGTTTTGAAATGATGTCATTATTTACGGCACCGAGGATGTTCTTTGCATATTAACCTTATTACTAACTCGTCCTTGATCGGTACCGTTGATTTTTGTCTCAAATTATCCGTAACGGACCAGGAGACCAACTGAGTGGTTTAATTTCAGTAAACGTGCCTTTTGATGCGAGCTCGGATAGATTGCCTGTGATCAAATGTCAATAAAGATGCCAAAACCACCTGTTAGGTTACTATCTGCGTCGCTATCGCGAGCGGTAGCGCCTTTACAGCTCGCGATGAGCACCGGACCTTAACCTTATCTGCTCTGACTTGACCTGACCGTCTTACTGAAAGTCAGGTTTTCTCATCTGTGCATTTTAAAGATTCCACATGATTTTGTCTACTGAAGGTTTGCATCGACCTCACTTTTTTACTCCATTCTGTCCTGCTTCTTACGCACATGCCCTTTCCACTCAGTCTTTCTATGGCTAAGACATCTGACACCCCAGCGGCACTGGACCTTTTGAACGACTTACATGTACTTTTGGCTTAGTTTCTATTGGCTTGTCTATCATAGCCTACCACTGCAGCTGCTCACTGTTGCAGTTGTCTATTTGTACGTTAATTGCTACTACATTGACAAGACCCTCGACCACCATCGTTCTCTGCATTTCCGTAGGAAGGGTTAATTCACTCCTCTTCTTCATCGTGTTCACCTGCCACCACCGTACACATGCGCTCAATTCTCACAGTTTTCGGCCATGCATCACTTCTTAGTTGCTTGCTTTCCTTGGATTTTTTATCGATCCACACCTTGACAACGTCCTTAACCCAACCGACCGCAGAGTTGCTTGGACTAGGACGCCTCAACTGTGCGTTACCGTTGGACCAGTCAGTCTACAAGATTGCCATCCTGGTGCCCTTTGATCCTCGACTTGAGGACATTTTTGCAGCACCTCCAGCCGATCAGGTTTGCCGTTTGCATTTTCCAATGATTCCCCCAAGCCCACCCCGACAGCATTGGAAGCGCATTTAAGGAGGGCAACCAACTTCGACCAGTTTTTGTAGTCTATTTTTATGGGGTGCATTTAGTAGGTCTGTGAATCGAGATTGTCACACTGCCCTAGAATAACTGTGATGGTATAGCCTTTCAAAACCCTACCACGTAGATAATCATGTTCAGAATCTTGCCAAAATTTGACACCCACCAGCATATGATTGATGTAGTTGACTTAACCGGTGGATTGCCCATGAAAAATTTCTGAACGCTTTCATATCGCACCTGCTTGCAGTTCTGGCTTTCGTCGGCTGGCTGCTTACCTAGCATATGTAGCCTCAATTGAGGTTTTTTGTCCAGTTTCATATATTGCCGTCTAATAGTTGAGCTTAGCCCTGGGAGTTAGTTCCGTGCTCCTTACAATTTATCACATGGAATCTCCGTAACCGCAGTTTAAAGATCATATTGCAGATCTCCTGTAGCACAATACAGCACTATTCAGTATCAGTTTATTGAGAGAAAGATGGGCGAATGCCTTTGAACTGCCCATCGGTTATTAAACGGGTTTAAGATGTACGCCCAAGCTAGTAGTCATTATCTCGGTCAGCCAAGGTAATTTGGCTCCAACCAGCTAGGAAGATAATTGAGTTTGAGCTGACCGACTTTTAGGAAACTCCTTCTCCATCGGGCGGAAATTACTGCTCTAAACAACAGCTTTCGTGAGTAACGATAAAAATCAACGTTTGTCATTACTGCTTGGTTTGGCACTACAGGGGACATTATTTAAGCAAGGCAGTGACATTGTTCGGAGAAAATTTGATTGAGATTGTATTGCTTGGTGAAAGCGTCAATTCCTACATGCTAGTCATCTCAAGATCACTGATTGCATCCTACATGTGCAAAAGGTCATAAAGCCTTGGTGTAAATTATTTAGCACACCTACAAGTAGTCAGGACTAGTTAGGCTCGGTTCCAAGGCAAATTATCGGAGAGCATAATCGTAAAGCAATTGCTGCATGGTTTTTAAGACCGATGTACACGCCTCCTTAGAGCAAGACCTTGGAACAAGATGTACTTTCGTGCGAAGCATACCTAGAAAGCCTGTTTTCGTGTAGCCTCTCAAGCTAATATGATAGAGTTTATGCAGCTGTCGAACAAATCAACATTACGTAAATTATGCTCTTTTGGACACAATTTGTTCAAAGTGCTGAGTGAGAAGCCAACATAATGCTTATAAAAACTGAATAGGAGTTTTTTTGCCCGTCAGGCAATTTTGTACAATAAAACATCAGAACTTTCTTGTCAACTTTAGCAAGAATCAAATCATGCTGCAATCTGGGATCTAGCAAGAAAATGGTTTGTCTACAGTGCTAGGATTCTCTTATCCCTGCAAGTGAAGCGTTTATGCCTTTTTAAGAATTAACTCACCCTTGGTAAAGAAGACGAATGATCGATCATTTGTCTTCTTTGCCAATAGACATACCTGGAATGCGAATATTCTCTCTCATTCGTAACTCACTCTTATCTTCGAAGCTGCAGGTACGAAGTTATTTTTAGAAGAGAAGGGCCTCTTTGAGAAAGTTGAAACTTCAATGCGTAAATGTTCGAGACTGGTTCCCCAGCTCGTCTTCGGACATGAGAACAACCAAAATGCTAAGCGTGCAGAAAAATCAATAATCATCTGACGTGAGCACCGATTGACAACTGTGGACTATGTCAGTCTCGAAAATTACAGTTTCGAATTTCCTAAACAAGCTCTTCTCTTCTTGCTTTAATAGCTTGGGCTGCGCGTATTTAACTACATACATAAATCCTCCTCACCATCTATATACACTAATAATATCGCTTTGAAAGACAGACAAATGGGGGGGAGAGGTTATTTTTTACTTGATTTGCCCTCATACTTTACTCATGTCGGACTGAAGCATTCAAGTCATTCTTTTGCACACGTGCTGTCGTGATGACATTTAAGGCCACTTCCGTTGCAAGCTACTTGGCACCGTCTCTGGAGCTGGCGCTGGAGCACCTGGCTGGCGTGCGTTTCCCCTCCTACGTAGACCCCTACACGTTTCGCCTGGTCCATTTTCCTCGCTTTGAATTCTTCTGGGCAGACACCGAGTGTGATATCCAACCCACTTTGGCTAGTGTGTTCAACTACCTTCTGGACGAGCCCGTAAACGGTTTCATAGGACCCGTGTGCACCTTCCCCCTGGCTTCAGCCATTCGTATCACCGGATCTCGATTTAAACGCCCGCTGGTTACTTATGGTGGTTCAGAGGTTGACTTTGCTGATAAGCAGCAGTACCCGCTACTGACTCGACTGGGCGGACACCATGGCTCCCTGAAGGGCTTCCTCTACACTGTCTTTACCTACTTTGGTTGGAAGCCGAGGGCGTACAAAAATGTGGCCCTGTTGCATGTGCGTGTACGTGAGGAGAGCGAGGTGTCCGCGCAGGTGAGAGCCGCCTCCACTGCAGCCTTTTATGCCGCCAAGGCCATTCTGTCCGAGGGTATGCAGTTTCGTGTGGAGGGAATTATTACGGAGCATGACAATGCTGCAGACATGAAGGCCAGGATGCTGCAGCTTTCGGCCTACGGACGCGGTGAGTTTATCCTGGGCCGCAATAAGTCAGTGTTTGGCGAAATTGGCCACCCGTGTAAAACCGACAGTTAAAGAAGCAAAAGAAAAAATGGTGCTTTTCCTTACAGTCTTCATCATTATATAATTTAGGAGTTGCTATTTGTTTTTTACAGATCCGGTTTCGAGACAATTTCGGGCCACACCCTAAGTAACTTATATTAGCCAGTTTGTTCACATTACCTAGCAGCCATCTGCTTTTTGAGCCCTTCATTGGCTCTCTATTACTGTTATCATCATCATTGTTATTGTTTCAACAATCATATCATCGTCTTTGCTGTCCCGTTGGCAAGTTTGCTCCCATGGAAGTAATCACGTTTTTCTGAACTTCCATGCTGTTTGTTGTGCATATGACTATCTGCAAAGAGGAGGGACGATAGACTGTGCGGCTGGATTAGTGCAGCCTGTTTCGGATTTATTTAACCTCCGTTGAGTCGACCTTAATTCTGACTAACAGCTGGCACAGAAAATAAAAACATGTGCTCGTACACGGCTCAGGCTGTTCACCGAGGAGGTGTAGGAGATGGTTCATTAGCACCTAATCGAACCGAACTTTCTCAGTGCTGTAACGGCCGAGTCGAATGCGTCCAATCGGTGGGGACCAGAGGTTATCGGTACTCTCAACCTTGGTTCGACGAATAGCGTCTCGTCGAATACACTACCGAGAGGTCCATCGATCTCATCCAACGCTGATGCGAGCGAGTTAGAGGTAGAACTCATAACGTAATAAAAGGGGGAGACGAGGATATATAAAGGTATATTGTACTGGTACAAGGAAGGGTATCGGTAATGGGAACGGTAACGGAAACGGGAACGGTAAAGGAGATACGGTAAACGGTAAGCGAGAGGGTCGGAAGGGATCTAGATTCGGACTTATCGGAACTTCAGGTCGTCACGTGTGTGTTCTCCTGGTCCAATCAGATCACTGTTCTAGGGAAAAAAAGACCGGTCACAGTAAAACGATGATTAAAACAAGAAAACAGGGTTCGGTTCAGGTTTGGTCCGTTACAGTGCGTCGCCACCTGATAAAAACTTTTTCGAAGCTGGCATTGTTTATCTTCTGGAACTATTCTAAAAGCCTAAATGCCCTCAAATATACCAAACTTAGGGTTAGTATCTCGAATCGAATTTTTTTCGAACGAGGCAAAGATCACAGGATTAGCAAAATTTTCCTGACGTCATATAATTTCGCGACGTCTTATTCAACTGCAAACGGTCGTTGCCTATTAGTAAGGTAAATTAAAAGGTCGTGAAATTATATGACGTCAATAAAATCTGCTAATCTCGTGATCTTTGCCTTGTCCAAATTTCTCCCGGCGAAGCAATGTTTGAATCTTGTTCGTTTGTTTTTAATGCAACCTGGTTTATCTGCTGACCGTAAGAGGGTACTATCTCACCACAGGTTCAAGTCGATACTGACAAATACTTGTAGTCTTATTCCTTCTAAGAAGCTTGGATATCTTTTCTCGATAATGCAGAACAATCCTTGCATCATAGTGGCCTGAAAACACAGGCTTTTGTTAGTCGTACCTCCATAGCTAACTGCCTTCTCACTTTGTGAAGACACTGCAAATAATTGCGTACAGTTAAATTGTCAAAGGTGTGGGTATCACCTATCGAACTATCGAATCCATCTGCCGCCATAAGTAAACGGCTCGCGGGCCAAACAGTTGAAATTTTGAGGTAGTTTGCTATTTTGGTCTTGTGTCCTTATGGATAACTATGTCGATTTAGTCTCTAAAGATTTCTCATGCACTGTTAATTTGCATCCCCCGGTGGACTGATGATGCACCTGAATGACAAGTATGCTTGTGAAGGCAAACCTGAAATATATATTTTCCATGTCTAGGATTGGCTGAGTTGATGGAGTGCATCTTACGTCTTTCATCTCTCCAATAAACTTTGCCTAGTTCCAGGCCACTTCGGTCGCCAATAAAGCACATTTGCCTTTTGCGTTACTGCGTTCATTGTGAATTGAAAGGCACCCTTTTAATCGTATGAAATTTATCGCTGCGAATCACAGGATTACGTTTTTAGTGTGATTTTTCACGAGAACAGTGTAACTTTAACTGCCTAACTGTCCTTAATTTTGGACTAAATTAGCTCCGTCCCCAGCATCCCCAGCCGTTTTCACAACCTGCACCCACTGACACATTCAACACCCTCTTTCGCCATTTCGATGCAGAGAGTAGATATTGTCTTTTTCCTGTCATTTCACTGCCCTCGGTATGCCCATTACTGTCCGGTCAAAGATGCTCATGTTTTGGAGCTAACACGATCTCAGGTTCCCACGACTTTTTCAACTATTGGTTAAGTCCGATCTTCTCTACTGCGAAAGCATTACTTTTACATGAAAATCTTAGCATCAGGCCAAGTGTTTGCGTTTCCCTAACAAGACAGGAATTCCTAATGTCCTCGCCTGTCTCCATCGTTTGTCACCAGCTTTGCATGTTTTGTTATTTTCGCCAAACGCACTTGATCGCCTACTGAAGGCTTTTCTAACCCCCCCCCCGATTGATCACCTGGGCGCTGGCACTCCCGTTTCTAGTGCACACTGAAATGTTAATTTTTTCTCGGAAACTCCATACTCACTTCGAGTCCGTTTTTTTTGCCTACATCGCATCAATTCGGGGAAAATGTCGCGCTTTGAATCATCTTGCCGTTCGGCTTGAAGTTCATTTTGGCCTACTTGTGTTTTTTTTACTATAGGTAGAGAGTTTCCTTCATGTTTTTACCAAACTCCTGTGAGGCGAGAGTCCGTGAGAGGATCTGCGCTGCTTCGGTCTCCCTTGGGTTCCATTTAATCGCTGAAGATTGGTTCACTAGTGTATAATTAGCCGACATTCCCTTCTTCGAACCGGCGCTACACATCGAAAGAGCTTCACAATTTTGTCCGTAAATTTTAGGTTCAAAAACGCGTTTATGATACTACGGTACATACACGGTATCCATTGTAACTATTTAAATCTATGCCACCCCTGACCGAACACAGAAGCAATAACGCCCCCACGTCATAGGCGTGGCCTTGCGCCAAATGCCAACTACAGCTAAATAGCACTTGCCGAGTTGCCTATTAAAGCCGGAGAACAGAACTCTATCTTAATCCATTACTGAACACTTGCTTGATACGGCTCATTCTGTGGACCCCAAAAATGTTTTCCGAGTACTTGTTTGGGCATGAAGAACTCGTACCTTGCGCTACCTGGAGGCAGCCTATATACGGTGATCAACGCCTGGCCTATGTAAACAGTTGGAGCATGGGGTGAACCTAACTTTGTCACGGCAAAATCCGGCTCCCTGATTTGCACCTTCCCTGGCCACCTTTTTGCTTGATCTTTTTCTGGATTTACTTTCCACAGCGTTTTAAATGCTTACGATACTGATTAGCCTTCGTAACTAGGTTCTATGACCTTGCTGACCTTTCTGTACGAATTCAAGGGTACGTATGCTCGTGTCCTAATCCCAATGTTAACCGCAACGTTAATCTTAACCCTAGGCCTAATTTCGCTGGAATTTAGCGTTAAGCTGCCTCCATTACGGACAGTTACTGCTCCCATGCGTTGTCGTAGAACCATATAAGTCAACTCCCTATCATATTATATCCACGAAAAAGCAACGAAATGCCAATATAAATGTTTTATGTAACCACGCAGCTAGCTGACGAAGAGGAGGCGCTCCTATGTAATGGTAAGGTGTACTGACAGTCGCTCGAAACCCGGTTGGCTCGAATGTCTTCAGCTGCGCAAGTTACTGTTCAGTCCTACCACAGTGTGCCCCCAGTGTATGCAGCATCGCCGCCGGATTTGTTTTTGCGAACGTTGTCTTTTTTTAGAATTTTACCCACAGAACACCTAATCGAAAATGAAGTTCTAACACTTGCTCACATCGACGGTACACTGATAAGCTCTCACGTGTAAACTCCATGCTCACACCGCGCAAGTTTTTTGGGCTTGAGATCGAAGTTAGCCGTCGAAATAACATTCTTTCCTGACTTTTTTACCGAAACTTGCTGAATGAGCCAGAGTTCCTAATTTGCTCCACCGTTTGGTCTGCACTTTTATCAAGGAATTGGACTTCAATCCACGACGCCGTCCTCTCTCTCTCTCTCTAATTGATGTACTTCCTGCTTCTTATACGACATACTTGAACATATACATTTTTTTATCCTCCCCACAGTCGTAATTCTTTGCGCGGATCCGGATGCTGTTCGACAGTTGATGCTCACTGCCTATGATCTAGGCTTTGTTAACGGCGAGTATGTCTTCTTCAACATCGACTTGCTCAGCAGGTAAGTGTCTGGGGGTGCTTAACCTGCAATTGGTTTTAATGCATTCACGTGTACTGCCAAGTTTTTTTAATTGTCCCGCTCTCCTCTACAGAAATGCAATCTGCGTGTATCAAAACACTCCCTACTTTTTTACGGAGACTAAGCTCTAGAGTGAACAATAGCCTTCTGTTATGCTACCAGCTGATACTGAAACGAAACCCGTGGGATAAATAGCAGGGAAAGCGTTGGCCTTAGGTGAACCCACCTTCTCGAACTGCGTTCAATCCCAGTTAGCGAGGGATCACAGAATAGCAGCAAATTGGCCCGGCAATAATGTTCAGGTTGTGCTTGTTCGTCAAGCGTTATTGAACTCCAGCTCACAGTCGTAAGTACATTGGTGTTCGTCGTTGAGTTTTGACGCAGCAAGCCAATGAAGAAACATATTTTGTTTACCATGGAACAAGGTAGGAACCAGGCTTTCCAGAATCAGCTCACTATCACCTTCCCTCAAATATTTCTCACCCAAGGGCGGGATCAGTGGCTGCTGTTGTAACGGTGTTCATTGTAACCAATTCAGTCACTTTCATGTTGTATACCCACCACATCTTTCGATAAAAGGCTTATGAGTTATTTAGCACCCAAACCCCGCAGTACAACGAGCCAGAAGGAGGCGAAAGGATTTCATTTCAAGGCGTTTTGATAAGGCCGAACGGTCACAGAGTCCCGTGACTAGTATTGTGAACACTCCTGCCATTAAGAAATCACCTGGTAGTTCAACCGCGGCAATGCCCATCCCTACTGTGCTCCATCTCCTTCGAAGTGTGTGCATTCGCAATCAGCACGTCAATTTGTTTACTATAAAACAGAATTGTGCCAAATCTACATCACCGCCGACTTTGCCAACACGTCGTCCTGTGTGTGTGTGTGTGTCGATAACAAGTAAGTGTCAAGATGACCGGTGGTGAATTTGGGTGCGGTGTATCTACGCGTGCCAAAGACGACTTGACTACCTATTGCATACGTACGAAACTTCGTTGGTTGTGGCGGGTGTGTGGCAGGATGAGGGGTGTAAGGATGCTTGGATCTCATGTGATTAAGAGTACCGTAAATGCCGCATTAAACAGGAGCCGTTGTAGTCTTCCTTCTGGATTAATATCACGCTTGCTTGTGCGCCGAGATAGGTTCAGAGCTAGCTTGTTTGTTGAGAAGTATGAACTGTGAACTGTTCCCGAACTGGATCGATCTCCCTCCTCACGACTTTTCTCCTCTCCAGTATATCAGTGCCCTTTCTCTGGATAAAGGGGGTTGAGAACGAGCGGGAATGGCGTGCATGTCCAGGCTGAAAAGAGGGATGTAAGAGGGACTGAGTGTTTTCGTGTATTGAGGAAAAGGTTCGCATCCCAGGTACGTGTATGGATTGAGAGAAAAAAGCTGTGTCGAACAGCGGAATCATGGTTTTATTAGTCTAAGCTTTTGAACTCCTGCAGGAGTCCATCGTCAGAGATATGGAAACAGCAACGAATGGGGGGGCTAGTTGTGGCGTGTGTACAAATCAAAAGTTTAAACATTTAGAAAATCAATAATTGTCTGGTGTGGGCGCCGATTGGCCACTGCGGACTATGCCAGTCTGCGCAAGTAAGGGAGATCGGCGTGTTGGGTGGGAATATTCACAGAAATAAAATCATCAGCGAAAACAAGCAACATTTATGGGGAAGGATCAATTAAACGTCATAGGAGAGGAGAGAGGACCAATCAACCACCAGTGCCGTGAGTCTGGAGATACCTGCGCAGGGCAACATATGCGGGCGCCGGCTCGATACATCGGTTAACTGAGTTGTCATCCGATGCCCAGGCTTCAATCAGTTCTCGGCTCGTCTTGCTGCCAGCGTGGGCAATTATCCCAGTGGCTGCGAAGTTGAACTCATGACTCGTCTCGTAGGTGTGGGCCGGCACTTGCGGTAATGTGTCACTCGTCGAATAGCCAGCTTATGTTCGTGTATGCGCGAACCCAGCTTGCGTCCCATCTGTCCCGTGTAATTTATGGGACAGTTTAGACATAATATGCGATACACTACGTCCGACCGCTCATTAGTATTCAACCGATCCTTGATTCTCATGACACGCCTGCGCATTGTAGCCTTGGAACGGTGTGCAATTCCGACACCTAGTCCCGAGGCAATGCGTTCGGTAGCTTCCGACACATCCTTGATGAATGGCAGCGCATGCCAAGCCATAGGGGTTGTTTCTGTTTGAGACTTCGGAGGGCGAGCACGTAGGCATCGGCTTATGAAGGCCTTAGGATAGCTCAGACTATGATCTTGGTGTTCGACACAGCGCCTTCATCTCAATCTTTTCGCGTATGTCCGGATGACCGAACAGGCGCTTACAGTGTCCTAGGACAGTGTCGCCAGGTTGGGACTCCGCTAATTCGCCGGTAAAACTGCAAAAGATTCACAAGTGACCTGCCAGAGGTTATAGCAGCGCGCAAAGGCTGATGGTCTTGTACAAAGTATCCATCGTCTCCTGATGGCTAAAATTCGTATAATCGCTTTTGTCTGCTCTGTTTGTGAGCATATGCAGCGGTGCCGCCGTTGAGTAGACGTTTTGACGGGCGTTTGTTAGCCATCCCTCCTATGTAACCGCCTCCTTTCAGTTACTATGGCCTCGGAATAGGGCTGATAGCCAACATGTCCATCCCTTCGCGGGGTCCAACTCTCGAGACCCTTTTCCTCAATTTAACCTTTAGCATTCACTGTAAACAGCCGGGGATGAGCTTCCGTTAGTGACTCTGGTCAAGGGTCCAGGTTTTCGTGCTATACGGTATTGCTGTTGTATTCCAAATTTTCTGCGGACAGGGGTTTTACAGCGATTCCAGACTGATTGCTGTAGCTAGCCAACGATTTGGCTGACTGTAGAGACCAGGACCGTAACCTAATCATTGATTTTTATGATCTATTGGATGTTATTGTTGTAACGGGGACATCTGACGTGTGTCACCGTCGAATTTCTTCCTGTTGAAATCCCCAAGGAAGAACACAATAAGAAGGGCATGATTCTGGAATCCACCCGGAGGAGGGTTTCTTGTGTACAACACCCGGAGGAGCTGTCTCGGGTGGCTGTTGCCGCTGGTTGATCTCCAGCGTGTTCTTTGTCCCGCCTCGGGGCAATCCCCGGCAATCGGAAGTGGACTGATGGTGTCCTCGCAGTAAGTGTTGCAAACTCCTGTCTGAGAGGTGGCAGTGGCTTATAACTGATGGTCGTGCGCGTTCGCCTGTAGCCTGATTGGACGCATTGGGATAACTGCGACCAGTGGACACGTGTGCATCTGTGTTCTCTCCACAGGTCAAGGTCATCGCGTGTAAGTGGTCAGAGCGAACAAACAAAGACATTTGGCTAAGCTTGATGCCTCAGGAAAGCCTCGAAATGTTGCTAGCATTTGGTCAAGCTAAACTCCTAACAGTTATTACCTTTTGGTACGAGAATTTGCCTTCAACACTCGTCCCTATTATACAAATACACTTGGTTCGCACTCTAGATCATCAAAGTTACGTACATTGTGGCACAAAGCATTTGAAAGTGAAAGAGCACAGGTGTCTGCGACCTCGTTTCTTGGCCAACGGATATTTCCACGTTTCATGTATACTTAACAACCGACTAACAGTTGAAACAAGAGAGTGGATGCATTCAGTTAAACTCTGTACAAAAGAACCTAAACCGCACCCGACCCGTTGTGTAGTCAGGACCGCTTCGTGCTCATTCGCTTGTTCCAAACGAACTCACAACGAAACAGTCTTTATTATAGGTGCTACAGCAACCCAAGATGCAACTTATGCCTCGTCATTTAAGTTACAGCTTTCGTTTGACTTTGGTTAACTTGACTTCAATGGGATGAGTTAAGTGAATTTAGGCTGAATGTCTGAAACCTTCTGTGATCTATGCACCATGAATGACGAACGGCTTCCAAAGGCCGCTCCACGCGGGTCTTTGATACCGGTCTTCATCGACTACTTGCGTGCCTTGAGGGTCATCTATCGTCAGCAGATAGCTCGGTACTAATCTCCGTCCTTAGTTGACCTAACTAACCGGCCAGTGTCTGCCGCATTATTCACAAACAAATAGTCATACGTACGCACGAGCACGAGCACTGCGATTTATGGGCGGACACTCACGTGGTGACACGTTTATTTTTGGCAAATTCTACTTGACTGGGCGGTTCAAAGCGTCCGCTATAGCTTAGTAATAAAGCCCGAATCCAGTAGACAACTTGTGGAGTTGAACACCTTCACTACAGGAGTAGGGAATTTCCGCTAAGCGCTCGACGTACGAAGCCTCTCTATAATATTTACCTTTCTGGCTGAGATCGAAATTTTAAATGAATTAAATAATTTCCACAGGACTCGACTCGACTTTTTTGGATAGTTTTGCTTTCAAAGGTAGTAGCAGGGACATTGCTGGATTATTTGTCGTCATCCGCAGCCCTACTGGTTTCCGGGGAAAATCGAGATTTTAAGCAAGACCCTAAGAGTTGGGTTATGAGTTTGCCTCCTGCTTCCCTCTTCTATCTTTGTGTTGCGTTGGGTTACCACGTGTTGTTGCCCGCAGTCCTGCCTCTTTTGCTTTACCCATAGAGCTTGGTAGGCTGTCGGTAGAATCAAACAGCGGTTGACGGAGGTAGTTGTGTTGTGCCAGGCTTTCAGCGTCTCCTTGGTCGTTCGGTCGCTCCCTAGTCCCAGAACGGTGTCGGAGAACCCGGTTAGCGATTGTAAACCCGCATGACTGAGCACGCAAGGGCGGCGCGAAGGGTTAACCAACTCTCGCTGGTGCAGAACCTTACACAGCTACTGGACATGCCTTTGACTTTAAGACGTTGTAGTTCTGGAACGAGAGTATGGCCAAACGGCCAGGAAGACACTCTATTACCATGTTTACATGTATGCGACGGGAAGCCGACCGATAATGTTGGTACATTCGTACAGAGTTGTTTCGGAGTTACTCTACCTTCATTCAACGCATAATAATCCCGAACATCAGCCTAGACCGGAAATGCAAACATGCGCACGCACATATGCCGTAGATTTTTCACCATCGGGTCAGTAACTAGAGGTTCATAAATGCCCCAGCGCCTTGTTTGTACTGTACTGTCAACAAAGCCATTACTAAAAGGCCCAGATACACGTTTCTCCAATGTTTATAGTGCTGCACGATACAACTTTGATAGGTTTGGCTCTTCAATGGGCTACTCAAGCATGCTTACTGGGGTTTCTGGTCCCTGTGAAGATGTTAATTTCGGAAATTAGTACAGGAAGGACTTGGAGTTCAGTGCCCAAGTCATGCCTTTTAGGGTTACTGCCACGTCACTTGAGTTGAAAACAGTCACCATCTTCCGTATAGCTGCCTTATGTACATGGTAAAAACGAGTAATTCTACTAATATTATGATTCTAAATGACAGTGGGCCATACACGTGTTTCGCTGCTCTACGACGCACATATGAGGAGGGGCCGAGAGGGTATATTGATACAGAACAGTCTCGACCTTATTCTGTCGGCCTTGTTCAGCCACTTTTAACCTTCACCAGGATCTGCCCATAGACGCGACGACACGGTAGTTCGGCCGTTGATTCCTGTGATGTCTACCGTGTGCTGGGCGGGTGTAGGGATGGTGATTTGTGCGCGGGAATTACTTTATACGGCTTATATGCCTGCGCTGTACCTTCCAAACTCCCCCTTTCTCCATTAACCTAGTTCCGGTATCAGTACAGAGACAAGAAGACCGGAGGCGGGATCGCGCACATATGGCTGGCGTGGCCTGAACCTGCGTCCTCATGCGTGCTACCCTCCCCTCTCACATGTGTAGCATTTGTTACAATAACTTGATCCGGATTCCGTGCTGGTCCCACGTGCCTCTTACGTGGCTCATCGTAGGGACACTATCATCGGAAGCATAGACATATGTATATATATAGCAGTGACAGCAAATGGCAGGTGGCGAGGCGCTGATGAACTGCGGTTCGATGAAGTGCTTATGACCCATCTGATAGACACCAGTGGTGGACCAACTGCGCCGTCTGTAAGCGCGTTTGTTTGTGTTGTCCGACCAGCTAGTGTTCAGGGTTATGCTTGGCTGATGAAGGCTAATAAGCCCGAAACAGTTCTGTATCAAGTTACCCCCAGATGCTGTCATACCCCACTTACTGCTATTATGACTTGGCCGGAATCGGCCTGGCAGGCGGTCACCCGTTGGGGACCTCTGACCACCACACGAACTTTGTTTAGTTCGGAAGTCTATTCGATCGGTGTTCGCACATTCCTGAGTGAATATATATATATATATATATATATATATATATATAGCGCAGATGATCAACAGACGAGGTCCATCAAGTGGGTCATAAGCACCGCCTGGAAGCCAAGTTTACCAGCTAGCTCTGCGCATTGACCGTCTTTCCATAGCGAAATGGACCCATATACCGATCCACTGGCTTCCCGATGCAAAAAAACAATGAATGAGCGGTATAAATCAGGAGCAGGCAACCACCGGCCAGTCTGAACTCAGCCAGGCTATGCCAGTGAGCATGTCAGCTTAGGTTTTATTCTACCCCCATGCCAGTCCGGTAGACGTTTCTCCGCTCGTAAACTCTGCCACTCCTACGCAGTTCCTTTGCTTTGGGGAACCTGTGGATCAGTATGTTTGCCCATTTGTGTCTGATTATAAGCATAGTAGGAATCGATAATTCCCCTTAGAAACGAGAGACTGTTACGATTTTGCGGATCCAGCTCTTCACCTCATAGCCAAATGTACCGGGACTATGCAAAAGATTATGCGTAAAGATTTGAGGTTCAGATATCTTTCATCGGCCCCCAAAGAAGACGAAGAAGAAGATACAAGGACATGGAGCGAATTATATTGAGACTAAAATTTTGGCCACCCGCTTGGTTCAATCGGTCAGAGTAACTGGGTGATTATTCCTGTTTCAACCTTGCCGCATGCCTGGTATTATATCCGTGCTCGACGCACGAAATTAAAACCTGCCTGTTCGTGGCTGACTGACCATAATATTGACTGCTGGTGGGCTCGTGTGACCTTTTTCCCTATTTGCGACTGTCATAATTGTTGGCACGCCAGCGTGCTCTCCGGGCCTGCCCCTCGTCCACCGACTGACTAATTACTTGTTGCTGCCCGCGTGAGTTGATGTCAACTCCGTGCGCGCAGCTTACAGTGGCTGAAGTTTTTGCTATTTGACGTCAAACATGCCAGGCTCAGCTAGTTTTATTGTAGACGATGTAGGGGGGAGGGATGAGGGAATGATCTAGGTCCCAAGGTCTACTACTTATCTGCTTTTGCGAACTTTCAGTCTAGACAGCCCGTCAAGGTTGTACGGAAATAGGCCGCTCACTTCCTCCCTCCATAAACGGGCCACGTGGTAGATGCACTGGATCACCACGAGGGGCTAAATATGGACGCAGCAGGGGGATGCGCATCTCCCAAATATTCCGCACCTTGGCTGGTGTGGTAGCACGCCTAGGCGCAGGTTCCCACCGCGCCAGTCACTTTCATTTTTCCCAACCTCCCGTATCCTTGGTTTTGTAATGACACCGGGCCCATGTGGGAGAGGAGGAGTATTAGAAAAACTGCTACTCATGTCTCTGATGACGAATCCGCGACGGATATCGAAACGTCAGGCGAATAAACATATTGTCCCAGAGATCGAGTCTTCTTCTTCTTCTTCTTCTTCTTCTTCTTCTTCTTCCCAGGAGGAGTATTCATATTGTCTGGTCTTTCGTAATGTACTGCTAGTTTAGTCACCTGAATATACGCATCCGAGGTCAGAATATACGCCAAAAGACAATCGGGGTAACTAGGATATGGTGGGTTCTATAGAGATAAACAGTGCAAGATAGGTAAATATGTGAGGTAGAAATCAAAAGGATGGGGAGCATACGTGCGAGGTGCTTAAACGAGCAGTAATGTGAATGACGCTGGCCCGTTGCTAGCAGTTGATAGGGGAATACGCACACGGGGCAGGAATAAAAGAACTAGGGGGCGAATAAGGACACGGTGCGTGGAACAAAGACCGTGGGAAGTGGTGAATAAGGACACAGGAATAAAGATCAAGGCGTATCAACGAATGGGAAGGCAGTCCACGAGGTCAAGAAACCAGGATATAGGACAAAGCACGTGAGGGCAGAGGTTGGGCCAAAGGTGAAGGACTAAGTGGGTTTGAGGACACATGCTTCGGCCAAGTCCTAACTACTGCGGATGGCAGTTAACACTGCTGTTGTAGACGCAGCATGGGCCGCTATACATTACACCTACACGGATAATGCAACATGCCAAGTGAACACCACTTAGCTTGCTTCACAATCATACAAAAGCAGCTGCCATCAGTAATGCCTATCTCCCTCAGGCATGACTGGATGCAACAGCTGGACAACAAATGACCCAGCCTTCTATATTTTTCTAATAATCGGTGATTTGTCCTCATGTTTGCAGTTCTGTATACGCGGACAAATCTTAGACTTTTTGAGTGTAGTGCTCTAAGCACGAACACAACTTAGACCTTTAGAGGAAGCAAATAAATAGCCAAAAAAGGAAATTGACATGATGCATGTCACAAGAAGGGAGTACGGTAGATGCCACGCTGGCCAGTCAACCATCCCCATGAACTAAATCATGTACAAGTCACCGTGCTGGCACCCGCCTCGTCGTGGGGCGCGTACGGTGGACATAGTCCGAAACGATGGTTGAATAGTCAACACACCCACGATTGACCACTGTGGTTTTGACCGTCGAATGCCATGTTAACCTGACTCACTGCGACACGGTGATAATCCTACCGTAATACTGGATAGTTATGCATGCGTGTGGAGGACTTGTTGACTAGAGCCAATTGAGTTTCCAAACGTTTCCATTGTTCCCCTTGAATTATTTTTATCTCCAGTGGCGGAATGCTTGGCCTCACTAAACTACCTTTCAAGTACGAGAATGTAAATCCATTCTACTGGTGTCCTCATACACCCTCCCCCGCCCTCCACACGTGTTTTTTATGTGTGTGGCCCGATAGATTTTGTCATAGTAAGCTGACGCCTTCACCTCTGCACTCAGCAGTGTGCATGTGGGAGCTGGTGTCACCTTTTGCCAATTCAAGAAAGAACATGCCTGTCGCAGCGTTTTACCTGTTTCACCTTTCTCTCTCTCTCTCTCTCTCTCTCTCTCTTTCCTATCAGCACCGAACAGCAGAAGCGACCTTGGTACCGTGCAAGTGCCTCGGCAGAGGAGAACAGGAAGGCCCGTGAGGCCTATCGTGTCCTCATGACTGTCACTCTGAGGAAGCCGGACACCCCCGAGTATCTCGCCTTCACCAAGGAGGTCCAGAGACGAGCCAAATATGATTACAACTATACCTATGTATCAAATGAGGTAGGAGAGAAACCCGTTGCCTAATCTTTTCACATCACTTAACACCTCCCACCACTTTCCCACGCTCTACTCTTAAACCCTCCCTTGGTCGACTTCGGAGCGTTGTGAGGTGACGAAAACCGTCCATGCGCGTTGCCCTTTTATTTTCTTAGCTTATTAGTGCGATTCCATCAAATTTAACCAATTTGTAGTGTCACGACTAGCGGCTGTGTGTGTGTGTGTGTGTGTGTGTGTGTTTGTGCATTTATTCGCATATCTAAGATATTTTTGCGCACAGTCACTATTGGTTGGTTTCTACAGTTAAAATGCCCACAAACCCCATTTCCCCTCCGAAGCATACATCATCGCTGTTGCCCCTATTTATGCTTTGAAATTTTGCAGCCTTAACCTTCATCCTCCAAATGTTGACATGTGAAGTTAAGCCATACTTGGAAAATTCAGATGTGCGGATAACGAAAAAGAAATAAAAGTCGCCTTTTAAGCCTAATCTGTTTTGAAAACCCTGGCATACTTTGTACGTAATTTCTTTGCTCACCTCTTTTTTTCGCAAAGAAACGGTATCATCGACATCTTTCAGTTTATCGATAAATAAGAAAAAAGAGCTTCAAGATACAGGTAAGTGGAAAGGGAACTCCGCCTTTGAAGTGGGGATTTTATTGGCCTTACGTTTCGCGTCCTCTGCTTGAGCCGAACATAGGAGATGGCAGCGAATAGCTGCACCAGAAATACAAAGGGACAGTATTTGTAGAATGCACTTGCTATGCCACCATAAACCTAAATTTAAAAACTCCCGCTCTCATTTAAAATATTCGCATTTGCCGAGATAATTCCGATTTAGCTGTCTACCTTGTTGCTGTTGCTGTCGGTGTAGCAGCAGCAGCAGCAGCAGCAGCAGCAGCAGCAGCAGCAGCAGCAG
>JAYGXS010000002.1:45682995-45713288 GCA_036362985.1 Ligula intestinalis
TAATAAGCCAGAAATGGCCATTCCGGTCTCCCTTTGCTTTGTCGGATCCCTTTCTTCATCATATCACCTTTGTCACTATGTGACGGTCATTAAGGGGTTTGCGTTGCGAGCTCCTTGGCAAAGCGGAACTGAATTGTTCCTTGACTAGATCGGTGAAACACCTGCATTCATTCGTTATGACTACATTATCTAAACCATTTGCGCTATCACTTAGAAATCGTTTGATTTGGGTATTATTTTTCACCGAATAAACATCGAGTTATAGTTAATGTGTTCTGAAAACAAGCTTTGTTGTCATGGAAAACTCACTGTCCAGGTTTTTTTAAGTTTAGCCGTATGTAACCATGGGTGCCATCCCGCCTTAAAAGGTTTCTGTGATTCCAATCGGGTGATTGTATGAAATCAAAATTTTAGCTGATTTTTTTCCTTTCACAGCCCCTTTGTTATAATGTGTATGCCTTGTTTAGTAATTTCAAAGCAAAAATTCCCTTTGCCGTATAGTTAGTTCCTAAAAATGTAATTCTACAACATACTTTTCCTATGTAGTCTCAAGTTTTTAGCAGCATTTTTAATCCGTTTTGCAGAAAAAACACATTTAGCTTGTGAATGTTAGCGAAGGCAGACCGAGGTCGTACGCATTTATTTGCATATTATCGGAACACATTTTAAGTTTAGGTTGTGGTGAGCATGAACGAAGTAGTTTAGTTTATTTTGGAGGTAAGAGGCGATGCCTACAAAAAGCGGGTTGCCGCATGATGCAGGTGCGCGTGTGACCGCTAAGAATTGCGAGGTTTATATTACTGATATTGGTACAGTAGCACTGTTATCGTACAGTTGAGATTGTGATGAAAATATGGTTTTTGACACGCTTCGTTTAGCACGATTTTGATAGGACCGTAACGGCAGTATATCCGGGCAAAACTAACTAAATTGGCCACCCCACAATGGGAGCGGATTGCACGAGCATCCAGTTTTACCCAAAGAAATGGCCTCATGTTGAGAAAATCCAAAGTAACGACTGATGGGTCGGAGTGATTCAGAGGAATATAATGTAGAGGGGTGAGGATGAATTTGACCATAATATTGCCAAACAATCAGGAAGTAGGCAATTTATGTGCTGATTATTTTAATGGAACAATTATGGGATAATTGGTAGATGCAAATCACACCGAGCATGTTTATTTATTAACAGCCAGACTGAAACATGATTTTAATCAGCACGTTCTGTGGGCTGTTTAGACGAAGTTTGGCCCCATCATATTAACGCGTCTCAGGCGTGAGGAGTACTCGTCGAGACTATTCGAAATAAGGGTGGCGAGTACATAACAATTTGAGTATCTCCAGGACAAAAATTGCCATGTCAGCTCATACTTATCAGAATTAGTAGCTCCCGCTTTCGTCGCCAATGGTCATACTTGTTGCGATAACAGCTTGCTCACCTACTACAGTCGTTAATGTTTGCGATTTCATCACGCGTATTGATAATTATTGTGATGATTAATCAGTCGTTTGAGGCATGAGCACTGGCACTCGCACGCCCCCATGCGACTAAATACCCTCGTCAAGCAAAATCACACTGCGAACATGTACTGGGTGGGTCATTGACCCTGCGAACCAGAGCACCACGGTTGGACCCCTTTTACTGGAATTCTGGTTTTGTAGTTGAGGCCGCGCCCCTACGCGAATGGACAGTGTTTTTTCATGAAATAATTATTCATATTCCAAGTTATCCTGCCGGGCAGAATAATTTACCCGCGTTTTCTTTCTACGCAAAAGTTTGCCATGGCTTAACCGCTGCATTTGACAACGAGCTCTGGGTTTATTTTGAAAGAGAATTTAGTGTAAACTAAATTGTGTTCTGAAGCTGGAACCTGTCTCAGACTCCACTGTTAATTAAGACCTGTCTCAAAAGCATTTTTCTGCTAGTTTTTGTCTCTTGAAAAGTGACACTACCACAACATAGCTACTTGCTTCTGGCTAAGAGTTTACTATCTCTTGTATACCCTTCGAAATAAGTGAGCAGTTGCGATTCCCAGTATAAAGTCTGCGTCATAATCCTCCTTCGAACTGCGGTCCTAACAAACCTGATTTTTGCACTGGAAACTGAAAAAACTTTTTTATTTTACATTCACATGTTAAATGCATACCCTAGGTCATAATTGAACACGTCAAATCGTGGAACAATCCAGTACCCTACAGACCAACCCTTGAGAATGAAGACGGTAGCAGCGCTGAGCTGGTGAAGTTGATCTCCGAGGCGTGGGACGAAAATCCTGACGTCAGACCAGAGTTTACTACCATCAAGGTGTCAATGCGGAAGCTGAATAAGTAAGTTTTATTGGAGCAAATCTACTGTTTAGCTTAACTGCATCTCCATCTTAATGTCAAACCTTATAGCGTCCTACAGCTATCGACGAGTATATGATCATTGCTTAAATGTTCAAAATGCGCGGAAATTGCCATTGAAAAGTGCGTGTCATAGAGCTATTGCTGGCGTTTTTGCGATAAGTTATCCTTACATAGGCATACATTTTCGACAAAGAGAATACTTCCGTGTACGTTCTTAAAGTAGTACTCAGGGTGTTTTTAGTGAGGTTCTTCAAACACGAATCCAGTGCGATAGTTACTTGCGATAGACAATCAGACGTGCTTTGCAGCTGCCACGACGCGTCAATAAATGCGCCTTGGAAGGTTGCCATCTGATGGGGTTCATCTTGGGATGAAATACCTACCAGAGAATGCGTAACTTTACGTAACCGTACTGCGTGTTGATTGGCTACTTTGTCTAGGCTACCTTTTATTATTATATAATTGTATATTGATTGTTATTCTTTTATTTATTGTACTTTCAAATGTTGTTGATTCATATTTTATAGCTTTTCCCAGTCTGTGTTATCATTTAACTGATTGGAGAAACACCCAAATATCAAAATGCATGAAATGCAACCGAAATACCAATTACAAAACCCAATATCCACCCGATTTTGTCTACGAATAAAAGTGAACTACAAAGTAAACTGTACAATAAACTGCAAAACTAAGCCGTTAACTCAACTGTTAACCATAAACTAAACTGAAACAAAATTACAAACTAAACTATAAATCAAACTGAACTGTAAATTAAACTCTACAAATCCAACTATGAAATGAAATACGGCCTAGCACAACCTATAAAAGTAAACTACCAACTAAACTGTTAACTCAAACCAAAAACCACAAAAATAAACTATTTATCGTAAACTAAACTGAAGGTTATAAACTATACATCAAACATTAGTAGAGAAAAATACGGTAAACAAAACAATCTACAATAATTCAGAACGACCTTTGGCGAGTATACACTTTCGGCAAATTCTCCTCAGGCCATACATTTACGTGGGAGGGTTAAATTTAAATAATCGATCGATTGTGTTTCCCTACAAGCGGGAACCAATCAGAGCGCGAATTAGTGCATGCGCTAAGTGACTGTGGGCCACGCCAGATGTGGAGTTGTCACAAAATTCTTTTGCGCGCATAAAACCAGCTTCCTCAACCGGATTGCGGTCGCTTTTGATTTTGCTAGCAAACGTTGACCCAGGGACTTTGGGTAGCCTGGTGGAACCTTTAAGGCTTCGCTGGGGTCCACTGGTACACTCGCCAAATGTTGTTCTGAATTATCTGATGGAAATTTTTTGCAACTTTAAAACAATCTCAAGTAATATCATAAAAACAGAAGTAGCAAAGAAACACACGACACGTTGCGCACTCTGATAGGTAGTTCATCCCGTCTACCTTGACTATGCTTGCTACTAGGGGCCAGGGGCTAAGTATGACATGAGAACAAGGCTGTCCGCAGTAAATGCGTTTGCGCCAGGGTCAGTGTGGGGGTTATAGCTAAGATTAGGGCTGCTGTTTAGGTTTATATTAGAATCAGTGTTAGGATTCCGACATGGGCAGATCTAACCTTGGATGAGGAAGAAGGGTTGTCGAGCACAAAATCAACTTTTTTTTATTACCCTTAGCTTTTGAACTCCTACAGGAGTCCATCGTCAGAGATCAGAGCAGCAACAAAAAAGGGACTCCTTATAGTGGGTTTCCATCAATCAACTGCCTGGGATCGTCAGGTCGATAAAAAAAGGAGGTGAGGGGGGCAACTGTAGGGGTATACGTTAATTAGCTGTCAGTGATGTCAAGGTTCGTCAGGGCGTCAGCAACAGAAATAATTGTAACTAGGGTGGAAGCCCGGCTTCGCCTTGGCTTCCTTACCCATTGTTGTCCCTTATGAAGGATAAAGGCAAGTGTCCTCTGCAGTAAAACCTTTTGAAACACTTACTACGTACGAAGGATAAGCAAACAAAAATGTAGAACAATATGGAAAGATGGAGAACTGTAAGAGTGGCACCGGAGAGGGTGACGTGTGTAACCATTTAGGGAAAAAGTGCTAGGTGGCAAAGGGAACAGTAAGGAGGACACACGTGAAAGTAATAAGTGAAAGGACGGATGTGGGGAAAAACGGAAAGGGAGGAACAAAAAAGAGCCGAATTTTGAGTGACTACGAAATTACAGGAGGGACGGTCGTAAGTGGGGTATTAATAGGAACCGAAAAGAGGTGGAAGATATAACCGTCGGACCAAAGCTTCATGGTTAACAACATTCTTTGAAATGCCGTTGGGGTGCCCAGACATACAAATTCAATTTTGAACCAACTGGAGATATGGCAAGGTAGAGTTGGCCGTGGGAAAAGCACGATTCTTCAAAGTGAATCCCAGCCACCTTGAAGGTTTTACCTTGGGACTTGTTGATGAACACTGCAAAGCAAACTTTCTTAGGAAACTGCAGTCGCCGGAAATTGAAGGTGGAATCAAACGGGCTGATGGGAATGCGGGGAATGTAAACCACTCCCCCTTTAAGGAAGTCAAGTTAAGCGAACGAACGTTTTCGATTAATTCATCATCAGGCAATACAGTAATATAAGGGACGGTAGAGTTAACGAAAGTTTTAGGCAAACCAATCAGTAGTAACAAGGGGGAGAGCGGTGTACAAGGATCAAAGGGGGATCAAGAGGATCAGATTCTAGTCTTAATTGGGGACAGAGAAATGGGGGTGGGGGGAGAGGGGAAGGGGAAGGAGTCAGACAATTAGTTGATGTCATCCAGTGTCATTGCATAGCCGTGGTACGTCCAGATTTCTCATGAGCATAATCGGCGTGCCAACTTTCAGAATCAGTTTATGGGGAGGGACGCCAGATATTTCCAAACTGTTCAGGAATTCAATTGGATCAGTAACGTAATCTGTGGGATCGACTGTTGCATCGTAGGATTTGTACAGTTTTTTCACACCTGGCAGAAGGCCGGTTAGTCTCTCGTTAATGGCATCGACGAATTTATTTGTGGGGGCCAAAATTCTGCGATCGCAGAGCCACTCAACGTCGGAGAAATCGGTTTGGTGGTTAGGGAAAACTTTTCCTCTTAGGTCTTCGCAACTGCTCACCAAATTTGCAACAAAAGCAAGGGGGATGCGTCCGGTTGCATCGGTTTCGATTTTACCTTCACCAATCTTCAAGATATCAGCGGAGAACTCGCCGGAATCATGGTCAGCATGGAGGTGCACTCTCATAGTGGTTGTTAGTCCCAATGGCTTCACTGTAAACCATAACGGTGCATATATAAGGCAGGACTTTAACTGATCACCTCTGGTACCCCTCTGAATCACAGGTAGAGTCTGACGAAAATCACCAGATAAAACCATTGTGATGCCACCAAACGGAGCGGTCTTTTCTGTGATATCATGCAGAGTTCTATCCAGCGCTTCCAGTGCAATTCTGTTTGCCATTGTGCACTCGTCCCACATTATTGCTGAGCATCGCTTCGGCAATTCAGCAGAACCACTGCCTCTTCTTATTTGGCATGTTGCAGTTCCGTCGTCGGCTAACCTAGGGCGATGCTTGAAGGTACTGTGAGCAGTTCTGCCGCCAGGAAACAGCGTCGCTGCAATACCAGCCGATGCAACAGCTAAAACAGTTTTGCCGTCTTTGCGCAGTTCGGCAAGGAGCAACTTGAGGACGAAAGTGTTGCCAGTTCCACCAGGAGCATTCAAAAAGAAAACGTGATCACCATTACTGCGACCATTCACACTGTCAAGAAGAGTGTTGAATTCGTGGAGTTGGTCGACCATTAGCCTTGGCTTGTTCAGAGAAATGTATGCTGCCAGCTCGGCAACATTGTAGCAAATCTTACGCTGCAGTTAAGTGGGCAGCCGATTTCAAACGCTCCTGTCAAGCAGAGGGAATCCGTACGTATGAAGTTGCTCACCACCCACGCCAACCAAGATGTTCTCAATGGAAATTAGGGCCATTTTGAAAATGGCGGAATTAAATTCGATGTGAGCACCGCCATTTTGCAACTGCAGCTCATACCGGCAGTCTTCAGACATATCAACTCTGAACTTTAACCACAGACCGCAAGGGCAGGCCATCTCACAGCTTCTAATCAACAAAGCAGGAAGGCGCCGGCGTTGTTTTGAACATCAACATTTAAAAGCGTCCGGGCAACTTTACACAGTTGCAGATATCCACGTTGATGTGGGCGCACGACGCAATCCAACGGTTATTGATTCCCACACGTCCGTGTCGCCTTGCATTGACAACAACTGTGAACCCACCAATCTCACACCGTCTTCGTCTGTACAGAGGGTAGCCGTCTGCGTCAGTCTGAGTTGTGTCAATGAACCGCCTGGGATACTTTTTGGTGCATTTCCCATCCTTCATGTAAGGGCTGCTGGGGTTCAGCTCACCACATGGACCATGCAACATCGGTGTTTTGACTGCTATAAACAGAACAGAGCCAGCCGCCAGGTCTGGCAACTCCGCACATACAAATTTGCCAACATCAGCAGAATGCAATTTTTCCTGCAGCCAGACCAAACTGTGCGTGTGGCAATCCTCTATTTTGCCACACGACAGTGTACATATGGCATCGACACTCACCGAAAATTTTAAATTTTGTGATGAGTTTCATCATGGTTTTCAACTTCAGCTAAAATACCCGCGCCGACAAATCGTGCCGATCCTTGGCCATTTGACCGGGGAACAGTGCAGCAGCAGTTTCAGGCTAAGATGGGTTGCAGATGAAGGTAACAAATAGATCTGGGCGTCCAAAATGTCTAACGTAAACCAAAGCATCTTGAGTTTTGTTATGCATATAGCGAGGTGACCCGGTGTGGCTTGAGGGTAAGATGAGAAGTTGACCGCTACCAATATTACCCTCGTCATTAAGGACATTGTCTCTTAGGTGGATGTAATTGTACGCACAAAGCTCTTTTTGGTGAATGCGGAAATAACATAGATGTTTGGATTCCATTTTGGCAAACACATCAACAGCAAACTGAGGAAAAAACGTGTTGAATCGACAAAGGAGGTTGTAAGTTCTATCTCGAAGCATAAAATGATATGAGTAGAAAGCTTTGCAGCTCACTGTTCTATTGGTGCCAGCCTGAGGTATGCCGAAGTCGTAACCGTCTTCCCCATTAACATGCATGAGAGGGTATTGTAAGGCGTAGTATGAGCGATGAGTCTCATATATCGCTAGAAGTCTATTGTCTCTACATCGCAAGACAATGTCCCTGTGGTCATGCTGTGTTTCGGTCATGATGGCGGCGACCTCGTTGCATGCAGGAGCATTTCATCTCCGTTGATGTTGTCCCCGGGGACGTTTATCGGTGTCTATGACCATGGTGAAGTCTGCGGAAGCATGTACCTCCAAGGCTGACTTGAAACTGTTCACGTAACTGTTGCGCTGATGCAGCATCTCTTGAAGAGAAACTCTTATGTGACGTTTCAGGTCAGGAAACACACTTGATCTACTTTAGGCTTGTTGTTTGACGCCTTCTACGAAGTATATTTGGAGAAATTTTGGATGGCCGTCAAGGGGAGGTAGCAAAGATCCAATTCGGTGGCAAACTTGACCTTCCACCTTAAAAGTTGGCATAAATTCAATCCCACTAACAATGTTGGCACCAAAAGAGGTCATCTGGAATGCCCCGTTGTATTTCCTAAAGTTTGATAGAAAATTTTTGGAGTCATTGGTTTCATTATCAAGCAAACTTTGCAGCGGGTCTGGTGGATGCGGGAAGCCATTCAATAAAACTTTGCCATTAGAGCAGCACATGCCGTTTGTTTCGTTAGGCCATTTTTTGTCTGATAACATCCGCAAACTTCCCCCATCCGACCACTGGATAGTAAACACAATCTGAAGGATCAACCGTCGAATCGTATGATTTGTACAGTTCTTCTTCACCTGGAAGAAGGTGGCTAACTCTCTCGTTAATGGCATTGACAAATTTGTTTGAAGGAGCAAGAATTGCCCGTTCGAATAGCCACTTTGCGTCGAAAAAGTTAGAAGATTAGGGAAAACCTTTTCTCTAAGATCTTCGCCACTGCTCAAAAATGTGTCATATTGTTTGTATTTACAATGTTTCTATGATTATCACTGTTGTTCATAATGATAGTTTGTAAAGGTTAGATCTAAAATTGATTTATACGGTAGGTCATTCGATCTAAACTAAGAGCTAGCCGAAATTCAGTTTGATTGGGCAGCCGAATTATGCACTCACTGCGTGCAGGTGTGGCAGGCAGTCGCATTACTGTGGGGGACTGGCTGGCTAATAACCCTTGGTGGATCAGGAGCCCCGCCGGGTTGGCCTCAATCTCAACGGCGGGAGGAGAAGTTGGAGCAGCGTGGTGGGGAGGGGCTGCTCCGTCATTAAAACAGAGATGTAAAGGAGGCAAGATTGATCCACCATAGGGAGGTTTTGTGTAGCAGAACTTGGCCGCCGTGATGGTGAATGGGAACGCGGCGAAGACGCATCTGCTGTGGTTCCCTACTGTGAGGGGGGGTGTGTGGTGTTTCCAGTGGCCGTGACTACCTGGACGTAAGCATGGGGGTCCAAGTGGTAGTAGGGCAAGTGATTTACGGTCAGGCTGGCTTCCTTCCAAACACTGAAAGCAGTCAGACGTTCGGACAGTAGACACACACACACACGCGCATGCTAGTGCGCGCGCGCCCACAAAGTGAGCGCGGTGCGGACCCACACGTGCGCAGATCGAGCAGGCGAACCCCGGCGACCAATGATAACGGAGACACACACGACAGACAGACAACTCACTTTTATTAAGTATACAGATTATAGAGGATGTGGGGCAATTAACTGTGACGGACGTCTGGGCGTGACTGCACGCGACTGCACAAAGCTCTGTATGCTGGTGCCAACTCGACACATCGATTGATTGAATTCTCATCCATGAACCAGGCTTCAATCAATTCGCGACTTATCTTGTTTCCGGCGTGGGTGTGTCCTGACGGCCGCAAAGTTGAACTTATGACTTTTTTTCTAGGTTTACGCTACAACTTGTGATAATTCGTCGCCTAGTCGTACCGCTCACTTATGTTCATGTATGCGCGGTCCAAACTTGCGTTCAGTTTGCCCTACAAGGACAGCTTAAGCACAGGACCACCTTTATTGCGTGGGCCAGGCTACTGGGTAGGTTTATATTATTTATATTAGAATAAATGTTAGGATCTAGCCTTCTTAGAATTACGCACAGGGCCACCTTTATTACGTGGGCCAGGCGTTTATGTTTCCGTGTCCTTTTAGGGGGGGCACATAAGGCATCCTTACCGGTAAGCATTCAATGAAGGCTTGTTGGACTTTTTCGTTTGTGCCAGACTACGTCCCCGTCATATCTGTATACTTCTACTTAATAAAAGTGAGATGTCGGTCTGTCGTGTGTGCCTCCGTTATTATTGGTCGAAGGGGTCACTTCGAAAAGCCTTTTGCGGCTTCGACCCGCGTGTGGCACTGGCATGCGCGTGTGTGTGTTGCTCTACTGTCCGAGCGCCTGACTGCTTTCATTGTTTGGGCGTTTCATTCTTCCGTGCGCGTGAGGATTCAGCGATCATGTCGCTGTCGCCCCGAATGACACCCGACGTGGCAGGCGGATGTGAATACGCCACGGGGGTTGGGCGGGGGGTGGGGAAGAGGTCGTCGCGTCCAGGTCGTCGCGGCCGCTTGAAACGTCACCCCCCTCCTCCCGCCGCTAATGCAGCAAGGGCTATAACGGTGTTTGCGCAGCTGTTTCATACTCACTTACGTAAACCTCTTGACCTACTATCACTTGGACCCCCGCTTTGCTTACGCGTAGGTTGTCGTCTGCTAGCTCTTAGATTAGATTGAATGGCCTACCCCATAAATCCCTTCACTTTCAATCTAACCCTTACAAACTATCATTATGGACAACATTGATACCGTCAGAAATGCTCTGAACACAAGCAACCTGACAAACGATGATGGGCCGTTGACTGAAGGTGACGTTGTAAAGTTACTTCTGTTCTACCCAATGTTATTTTGTTCAGAATAATAACTTATTTGTAGGTTCTACCTCATTAGGTAGAAAAGGAATTAGAGCAGCAGTGAGAACACAAGTTCAGACGATGGAACAGAAGAGATTTGCCAATGTTAAAAGACGTTCGCAAGAAACACAAGCAGAAAGATGGCTTCGCCTGGAGACTAATGCCATGCGTCAGCGATATCGAAACTTCCAAGAAATCGAAGATCAAATGCTGCAAAGAAGACACGAAGATGCGGTTCGCCATCAAACTAACCGCTCCTAAGAAACCGAAGTCCAAACCCAGCGAAGAAGAGAGCTAGGTATGATAAGAGATTCGCAACGTCGGCAAAACGAATTACCCAGACGTAGAAGTGCACGTCTGGCTATGCAAGCATCACAAAGAGCGGATCTACGCTCAACCGATGCTGGAAACTCCAGTTCGCAACCAATTAACATACGGTTTGGCGACTCTGGCCCGTTGGTTGCTTCCACAAACGCTCAAGTATGGAACTAAGCCTCACTCCATTACAACCAAATTCTTGGTTATGCGGGAGATGCAAATGTTTCTATTGGGAAGATGGTGGAATTTTGTGGGCATTGCCAGGCGAAAAAATGGATTGGTGGGACAATCGGCATGGGCTGTTCCAATGGCAAAGTTCTACTGAATAACTTCCCCCAACCACTAGAAATACCCCAAACATTACTTGCTGGTAAAACCGAATACTCGAAAAGTTTTCTTTCGAACGTAAGTAAATACAACGGGGCGTTTCAAATGACCTCCTTTGGTGCCAAAATTGTTCATGAGGTTGGCTTATGTCTACCTTTAAGGTGGAAGGCCAAGTTTGCCACCGAATTGGATCGTTACTACCTCCTCCTGATGGCGAGTCGACATTTTTACAAATATACTTCGTAGAAGACATCAAGCTGCAGGCTCAAAGCCGATCCTGAGTGTACCCAGGCTTGAAGCATCACATAATATGGTCCCTTCAAGATATGCTACACCAGCGCAGCAGCTACGTTAACAGTTTCAAGTCTGCCCTGGAGATGCATGCTTCCATTGACTTTACTATTGCCATAGATGCCGATAAACGTCCTCATGGAGAAGACCAACGAAAATGTAATGCTCCCCCATGCAACGAAGTGGCCGTCATCATGTCAGAAACACAGCACGGCAACAGGGATATTGTCTTGAGAAGGAGAGACGATAGGCTGCAAGGGATATGTGGGACACACCGTTCATACGAGGCCTTACAATACCCTCTCATTAATTTTAATGGTGAAGATGGTTACCACTTCTGTATACCTCAAATTGGCACCCGTAAAACAGTAAGTTGTGAAGCCTCCTACTCTTAAAACTTTATGATTCGAAAACGAACTTTCAACCTGCTTCGTCGATTCAAAACGTTGCTCTTTCAATTTGCTGTTGATATGTTTGCCAAAATGGAAACAGAGCGCCTTTGCTATTTCCGCACACGCCAGAAAGAACTTCGCGTGGACAACTTCATCCACCTTCGAGACAATATCCTTTCTGATGGTGGTAATGATGCTGGTCGCGATCAACCTTTCATCTTGCCGTCAAGCCACATTGGGTCTCCTCGCTACATGCATGAGAAAACTCAAGATACGTTGGTTTATGTTAGGCATTTTGGTCGCCCGGATCTATTCATTACGTTTACCTGTAACCGATCGTGGCCTGAAATTACTGATGAGTTGTTCCCCAGTAAAAAGCCACAGGACCACCATGATTTGTCCGCGCGGGTATTCCAGCTGAAGTTGAAAACCATGATGAGACTCATCACAAAATTCAAATTTTTCTGTGATCTTCAGTGTCACATGTGCACTGGAGAGTGGCAAAAGAGAGGATTACCCCTCGCTCACATTTTGGTCTGGCTAAAGGAAAGATTGCACTCTTCAGATGTCGACAAATTGATATGCGCAGAGTTGCCGAACCGATCCGTTGACCCTGTCCTGTTTGAAACGATCAAAACTCAAATGGTGCATGGCCCATGTGGTCAGATGAATCCCAACAGCCTTTGCATGAAGGATAGGAAATGTACCAAGAGATATCCCAAGCGTTTCCTCGATGCAACTCAGACTGATGGGGATGGTTACCCTCTTTATAGAAGGCGACGACCTGAGATTGGCGGATTCGAAGCAGTTATCAATGAAAAGCGAAATGGTGGTGTGGTAATTGATAACCGTTGGATTGTGCCGTATTGTCTCTTACTGTCAAAAGTATTCAATGCCCACATCAATGCTGAACTTTGCAACTCGTCGATGTCTATCAAGTACGTCTGCAAGTACATCAACAAAGGATCCGATGCCGCAATGTACTCCCTCAACCACTGTAAGAACAATGGTGAGCTTACCCAGTACGAAATGGGCAGATACATCAGCAGTAATGAAGCATTCTGGAGAATCTTTGGTTTTGATATCCATAACCGTTTTCCGGCCATTGAACACTTAAGCGTCCACCTGGAAAATGGACAACGGATTTACTTTACGGAATTGGATTAGCTTCAGAATCCCAAAGATACAACTTTGACTGTTTTCTTCAACTTGTGCCAGCAAGATTCGTTTGCCCAGACTCTTTTGGTCATTCAGGTCCCCTCATACTACACATGGAATTGAAACAAGTGGGCCCGACGAAAGGTAGAAATTTCAGTTGAAGGACATCCGGGCGTTAAGTATAATGTGAAAATGGGTAGAATATACACTATTCACCCTCTCAACAAGAATGCTTCTATTTACGAATGTCACTCCATGAAGTTAAAGGTCCAACATCGTTTGAAGATCTTAGGACGATTGACGGTTTTCTGTGTTCAACCTACAGAGAAGCCTGCGCGAGGCCTGGTCTGCTTTAAGATGATAATCAGTGGGATAATACCATTGCTATAGCTGTCGTTGCTAACGCTTTATTTAAATTACGACGGCTACTGGTGTTCTTAATTAGAAGTTGTGAGTTGCACTGTCCCTATGATCTACGGTTGAAGTGCAGACATGATATGTCCAAAGACTACCGACGTCAACTACAGTTGCAAAATGTCAATCTTCCCATAGACTTCAATGCGGACAACAACATGTAAGGAAGCCCAAGGCGAAGCCGGGCTTCCGCGCTTGTTCATATTATGTTGCTCAAGAACTTGCAAGGTAGAGGTGACGCGAATGACACTTTCACAATGTTTGCCTTTTTTTCAACTTCCCCCATTATATAATCTGACCGACCGGGAGGGAGGGAGGGAGGTTAAAATCACTCACAGTAAAATTACCATGTTTTTTACACTGAACACTAACATCAACACTTCATTTCTCAGGGCTGGTGATACCGGAAATTTGCTTGATAACGTCTTGGGCCGTATGGAGTACTACGCCAACAACTTGGAAGACCTTGTGAAAGAACGCACCGCCCAGTACCTTGAGGAGAAGGGCAAGGCTGAAGATCTGCTCTACTCCATGCTTCCAAGGCAAGTTTTTAAGACTTTTTACATATTCTCCCTTACCTGCTGATCTTTGTTAGTCTATTTACTCCTTGGAACCCCAGTCATACCATCTAATTTGAAGCATGTCTAGTTATTCGGCCTGGTCGGAAATTCTGTGCTGAACCCCGACCTACTTATGCCTCCCCAGCTTACCTATGCGGGTCAAAATTCGTGCCATCTGGACGTTTTGTGGGAATTCGGGGTTGTGGTGTGATTTTTGTTGCCTCGTCTACAGCCTCAGGAAAGTAAACCTGCTAGGTGGTGACCCGTGCTGCGAAAAAACGTCATTATTCTGCAAGCGGACAATTGGTGGGGGGGGGGGGGGGGGGGGGGTTCCACTGTCTTATAGAGCTGAACAGACAGTCATCTGGTGTAGCTGCAGTCACCTCGTGAAGTCAATGCGACATTCTTGTTAGCAGGAAATTCGGACGCAGTGTCGTCGATCAGCTGGCGCACAATGACGAGAGCCTAAGAAAAAGTCACCTGATTTTCTCAAGATGCATGAAGTGAGCGCTGATCTCCGACGCAACTGTAGCTTATAGACTGAAAATGACCGTTTTTCTGTCTCAAATTACTGATTAAAACACTGTGACAATTTCGTCAAAGACAGCCTTGGCGAAACTTAAGAGGTGTTTCTCCTGCTCAAGGAGATCATCACGGTGCCTTTTCATTTAACTTCCGTGTATACTTCTATCCTCGTGATTTGCTTATCTAGGTTATCGAATTACTCCGGCAAAGCACATGCCATGCAACTCAGAATAGCGTTCTGTAGCAAAAGATACGTCACGTTCCACGAAACAATGCACAAGCAGGTAAAATTCACGTCACTGAGTTGAACAATGTCATAGTCATGGTCAAAGCAGTCCTGCAACGGCTGGAGTCCAACGCCACAGACAGATATGCGGGCTGATATGCGGATGTTACCTTGGTCGTCATCGAACGGCAGGATTAGGTGCTGACTATCAAGGCACATTTGAGCATCCACTTTCTGAACCTGAAAATCACGATTGAGGAGGAAAAAAACTGTCAGTTGGCCTGCGTCTAGTGTCCTGACGCAACAACGAAGGCTGCAGGGATGGAGATGGATACCAAGTATGGAGCTTCATCGACGACCATCCCGTCAACTACAGGTGTTGCTGCTGCTCAAGGACTCACTATGGGTGCGCTGAGTAGAAGTGGGGCAAATCGAAAGATAAGTGGTTTTGGAGTTTAAATATTTTCGATGGGGTGTTCAAAACGAATGCGCCATGTACGAACATTTGTGATTCACGCAGAATCTACTAATTGTTTGTCGACTGGCGGTATCTCATGCTCCCTGCGCGGCTATGTCATTTTCTAGATTTTTGCTGCAACGGTCGCCTTTCCTCTACTGCTTATTTGGACTTGCACATGCGCTCTTACTTTTTGATCGCTTGAGGATTTGAACTGTGACGAGTTTTCGGGACTTTTTTTACGATACCATTTATTTCAGTCTCCTAATAGCCCGGAGCTCATCCCTCTGTTTAATTTGCGTCCTTAGAGTGACCTTTTTCTGAAACTTTAACAGTACATGAGGTCAGGCACAAGAGAAGAGTTTAATTCGCAGTTGTCTTCAAACGCAATTGACCTTCAGGAAAGTATGTCAAATTAATTGTTCCCGAAAATGAAATTTAATAAGATTCCTCCTCCTCCCTTCGCGGGGATACATGTACGATTGCGCTGATTTCCTCGAAATGTACCTGTTCCCTTCAAACAATAATTCCTTCACGAATCTCCACCGTAGCCCAAAAACCCTCACCTTAATCTTAACCCTCATCTCCCTGGCATTTAAAGCCAGGCCACCTGGATCAGGAGGAGGATTTCCTATCCCAGTTTCTTACCCACAACTTTGCCAAAAACAGCCTTTTAGCATACTCGAATCTCATTTTTTCAGGTCTGTAGCAAGTCAACTTATAAAGAAGGAGGCAGTGACTGCTGAGAGCTTCGAATTAGTGACCATTTACTTCAGTGATATCGTCGGATTCACTTCGCTCTCCGCCGAGTCCACTCCCATGCAGGTAAGCCCTTTAGCTGCTCCTTAAATCTTACTGACTTTTTTCAACGCGATGCGTACTTTATTTGCCCCAGTCATTCACAGGGCTCGATTTCAACTAGGGGTTTCTGAAACCATGCAATTTTTGAATTGTAAATCAGAGCCACGCGCATGCAATACAGTCTGAAATATTCCTGCGAGTTTGTGTCGTTGGGACCGATTTCTACATAGATTGTAAACATGCCTCTGCAATAGCTTCCTATGACTGCAACTTTTATCGTCTTCACTATTGAATAGCTCATTTTCCAATAGGAAGATCGCGTATCAAGACTCAGGATTGCTCTCGCGTCTAGAGACTGTTCGGAGTATTTCCAGCCATGTTCTCCTTTTAGGCGATAAGAAGACTACAATAGTGCCCTCTCAGCCTGTCTTTCATGAAACTCTCACTGACGTGAGATTGATGAACTTGGAAATCGGCGTGCACAGGGTACACGCAGTCGTGGCTTTAACCTTTTCGCTCACTACATCTGCGCCCAACGCCATTAGTCTTGGCTCATATCCGTAATGGAACGGTGGTTGGTCCGGGACGGATAAGCTTGATGGTGCCAAAATTAGCTTTACCATAAAAAACATGTCCATCAACCCCTATTATGCCTGCTTCCTAGTCTGCGGTTACTTGGCCATGTCACTGACCATAATCGAATTGTTGCGCACCGATATTTGCGAAGTCTACCAGTTCTTAAACTAAATTCCTGTGACCCCTGCGCTCTTCCCCCACACCGCTGGCGGTTAACGTTCTGTTTTCATTGGCCATGTCACTGTCGTGGCTTCCTTTTCTAAGCTGCCTAAAGTAGAAACGGTGGGTTAAGACTTTAAGTGATGCATCCAGACACGCATGCAGATGAGGATTAGGGTGCGACAACCTGCTCATCCAACCTACGCTCTTCTCTGGTGTTGCTTATGCCTAAATGAATAACCTTGAAGGTGATTTTCGCTTTTTGGGAATTGTCGTCAAAGTTTATTAGAGTGCCATGGTCGGCTGACTCGGCCTACGTCCCTCTCTGTTTGCTTAAATGTCAGTCGTTCCAACACAGACATCAGTGCCTTACGTATTCTATTATACTGTTCCTCTGATAAGAAGGCATATGAAAAGTAGTTGCCTTTCTCCATATAAGCGTTTATGTAGTATATGCAGTGTTACGGGGCGGCGTAAATGCACGCAGCTCGAACAACATTCCCACGCTAAGGGTCTGCTCTGTTCACATACAACGCACGGCGCAGCGGCGCCGCGGCACAGGACGTGAACACAGCTGTCACGTCAGCAAGCGGCCCACGCACAAAAGTGCATTGTCTACAGCGTCTGCTCAATTGCCCAGCCAAACTGCAGACTAACGCGTCAATCCCCCCCATGACTCATCCAGCCACTGAAGTCGTGAAGTTCTTGTGACTACAATCTTATTGGCCCAACTGTAAAACCGCTTCCGCTTGCTTTAAATTACGGTTTACTAGGTTTTTCCAAGACTTCTGCTTTCTACCCACTCACACGAGGCGTTAGTCAGGCGGGAATATCGCAGCTTTCGGCCACCGTTATAACATGCAGAGGGTGGGATTTGTTGGGGGCCTGGGTGTCAGATACAAACTCCATCAATAGACTTACTCCCGTGTTATCATGCCCTATGCACGCGCAACCAGGTGGCATGGCTCACATCGCTGCCAAAGCCAGACACCGCCGCCACCACACCGTGAAACCACAGCGAGCTAGACCCCCTTCCACGCCCTCGGCCCCTGCGGTACGACTGCATACTTGTTCAGAAGTTGTCTTTGACGATAAACGCCTGTTTGAGTTTGACCGCTCAGAATAATAAACTTACTGTCCCAGTGACCGCGTCTTCGTCTTCTTTTTAACAACAACAATCTGGAATGCCAATATTCACTTCCATTCCTAAGAAATGTATGTTTGTTAAAGTACATGTCTAAATGTGTGAGAATCTACAGGTATATTTTTTTCAGCGCGATTTTTGCAACTGTGTGCATTTAGGAAGTGATTACCAAATAATCAGCCTCCTTCCTTAAATCCTACCCATTTGACTCTCTTTTTTCACTTTTCATCTGGAATCAATCAATTTCCTTGATTCTGAACAGGTTGTCGAACTCCTTAATCGGCTATACACCCTCTTTGATTCGATCATCGAGAGGTTCGATGTGTACAAAGTAGAAACCATCGGTGACGCCTATATGGTGGCGTCCGGCCTTCCGCAGCGCAATGATACACACGCACGTGAGATTGCCAGAATGTCCATCGAGTTTCTCAAAACCATGAAGACTTTCTCGATCCCCCACAGACCGGACAGGAAGCTCCAACTCCGTATTGGTATCCATTCAGGTAATTCGATGCATAGTACATGTAAATACTTGTAGTTTGGCACCGCCATTCGCTGTAGGCTGTTGCATTGGGTTTTCTAAGCTCATGTCTCGACTTCGTCGGTTGTTGAATTTCTTAACAACTGATTGTCTGATCGAGATAAGGACATTGACTATCGTGGGACTTTGCATAATAGAGTCTTACTCCCTTTTTATGTTTCTGTCGCCAGAGGAGCTCACGCTTAAAGTCGACTGAACTGCTTCTAACAAGTAAAATGCGGCTGGCGGGCGGGCTTGGAATTGTGACCCATAAGTAACTAGTTTTCGGGAATTTCGATTTCTGTCACGTCCATTACTATGTTCTGCCGTTTATCCTCCCTAAGGAGTTGCGTCTACCATCAATCGAATTTGGAACTGGAAAATTCAGCTGCCAACACGCAGGTTAGTTGGGGAACAGCAAAGCACCCTAGTTTTGCTAAAAGTCAAATCTAAGTCTGCCAAAGTATGATTCTATTCACACCCAGATTATTAGTCAAAACGAAGGTTCGCGCAACAGGGACTACCTTGTTGAAGGCAAGGTCGAATCCTTGTAGCAGGTCCAGGGATGGGGGGTTCGTGGCTGTGAAGTGATGTGCGAACCGAAGTTGGATTTGGTTTCGCAGCCATTAAACCTAACGCCCCCTTCTGTGGTGTTAATCTTTGAGCTACAAACGCTGAACCGCTGACAAACTGGTGTTTTTTTAATGGAGCCCTTTTTCCTGAGTTACTGCATAAGCCTAGGTGAATAACTTTGAAGGCAGGTTTTGCTTCTTGTACTTTTTCGCATAGAGTACATTGTTAGCATTACTGATCTCATGGGGGTTGAACACTGCCACTAAACTCGTCATTGTTTCCATATTATCAGCGTCCTTAAGTGGTTTAAGTTTCGTCCCACAAGCGTCCTCGTTCGATGCCTGGATGTGGTTGTTGTTGTTGATGTTGTTGTTGTTGCAGGATCAATTGCAAGGTAAGTGGCTTTAGAACCACGACTTCCGGATCTTCTTCAGATACTGGACTGTGGCAGAGGGTCTTCAGATGGTTAGGTCGATCGGCGCTCTCAGTCTGCAGTCGACACCAAACTCCTGAACTCTGGCGACCATCTCGGCTGCGCATTCCATCAGGTTTTCGTTGGTCTCTTCCTCCCCACAAACTGCACGCGTGGAATCATCAGTTAGATTGTACCGCTTCCTGATGTGATTCAGCTTTGGACAATGCCCGGTCCTAAATCTCACTAGGGTCGTTCTATCTAGCCGAGTCATTTTCTTTTCTTCATCCCAGTTGATGGTGGTCGTATACATTCTTCGGCCGCGTTCATGTGTCATTTGTGTCCTGGGGGTCATTCGTCTGACTGCTTTCATCGTTGCCGCAAAGGATGTCGGTCTACCGTCCGGTTCAGTCCTGGCCGCTGAAGCTTCAGCGTCTGCTTGTTCATTCCCGGGGATACCCACGTGGCTGGAAATCCACGCAATTTCCACCCTCCTTCCTGTTGTGGCTCTCTCCAGAACATCCATCACTTGTTGTACCAACGGTTTCTTAAGATCTTCTCCCGTCCCGAAGTGCTGTAAGGCATCTACAGCGGATTTACTGTCAGTAAGGATTCTGGCAGAACTTCAATCCTCGGGTGGGTGCTCTAGCCGTTCTGCCGCCGTCAGTAGGGCTAGCATCTCGGCGTCAAAGGATGAGCTGTAGCATGCGCCTCTTCTCCTGGACGTTGCAATTGTTGAGTAGTTATTCTAACTTCCTTTCGTCACCACGACTCCCGCACCTCCCTGTCTGCATCCATCTATCGCCGACCCGTCGGTATAAATAGTCAGGGACGTTTCTGGTAGGGAGTTGAGCTCATCCTCCCTTCGCTTCCGATTTTCTACCATCTCTGCTTTGCTGCAGAGATCTTCGAAATTCCTTATAATATTGATGTTGGGTCGTCGCCATGGGGCTAGCGTGTTAGTAGCGAAAAGCTCTCTATGCATCTCCGAATCCTCTCCCAGAGTTTGGTGCAGGCATCTGCGCGCATTCTCCCTCCAGATTGAGGTCCGCTTTAGCCGGGTTGGCTGCTGCTTTTCGGCCATCTGTCTGCGGAGACTTTATGCGGGAAGTCTCAGGCTGTGTTCGTAGGCCCTGATGGCCTTGTACCTGCCCCTCTCCTCTATCGTCTGGATATCGGCCTCTAATAGCACCATCTCCGTCGGGCATGAGATTGGGAGGCTCGTGGTAATTCGAGCTGCTTTCAGGTTCAGGCGTTCCAACCTGTCAAGTCGTGAGTGGCAGATCCACGGAATCCATGCTGCTGATCCGTTCTCAATCACCGGCCGCACACAGGCAGTGGAGACTTTTTTGATGTCCTCCGGCCGCCATCCCCAGGTTGTTCCACCTAAGGCCCTCATCATATTTAGTCGCTTTTCCGCCTTTTCCAGGACAAAATCAGTGTGTCCATTAAACGTTAGCCCCGAGTCATACACCACTCTAAGGAATTTCGCTGTCGGTCTTTGGATGATCTGCAATCCATCAACCTCGATCGCCCTGACTCCTTTTCTTTCACTCGGGGTCGTACTGAACACCACTAACTCCGTCTTTTGGACGTTCACTTGCATCTTCCACTTTCGGCTCCATTGGATCATCATTTCGGTCGCGGTATGCACTCGTTGGATGGCCCTGTCGGGGTTGGTATCTTGGCTTTATACCGCAGCATCGTCCGCGAAAAGACTCATCTCAACGTCCTCTCCGATGCCATCCCCAAGGTCATTTATAAAGATGTCGAAAATTAGGGGGAAGAGTACTGCTCCTTGTGGGAGGCCCCTTGTAAGTCTGAACTCCCTACTGAGGCGTCCGTTGTATCGCACATGCATTAGGCGGTCGGTCAGCCAGCTCTCGATCCAAATCTGTAGGCAATTTGGGACCTTCATTTTTGCCATTTTCAGCGCTAGACCGGTTCTCCACACCGTGTCGTAGGCTTTTTCGAAATCGATGAGAGCCAACGCTGTCCTTCTGCATGGCTTACTATGGAAACCATCTGATACCGACTGAGATAGTCGGATCAGCTGGTTCTCAGTGCTCCTCGTCTTCCGGAAACCGATTTGATAGTCTACCAGCTTCTGGTTCCCTTCAACCCAGTGCCGGAGTCTGCGTTCGACCATCCGTTCACAGACCTTTCCCACCACAGAGGTCAGACTGATGGGTCTGTACGATTCCAGTTTCCCCGCGTCTTTGCCGTCCTTCAAGATTGGTACTATAATGGCTGTTTTTCAGCTCTGGGGTATTGCCTTATCCCGCCAGCTCTGGTTTATAATGCTTAGTAGCGTCAATTTGTTATTTGTAGAGAGGTTTTTTACTGCCTCGGGTGGGGGGGATTTCATCCGCTCCACCTGCCTTTTTGTCCTTAAGTTGTTGTAAGGATTCAGTCAGTTCGTTAATGGTAAACTCCCGTCCATAGGAGTTATAATTTTCAAGGTGGAGGGCTTATTTTCGCGCTTCCGCCGCGTATCCCTTCATCGTTCTTTCATGTTTGGCCAGTCTCAGTCGGCTCACACTGGCATACTGACTTCCAAAAGCGTTTGCCTTCTGTTTGTCGGTGACGAGGCGGCGGTCCCCCCGCAGGATAACATAGTCAGATGTTGACTTGTTTTTCCCCTGTAGCATATGAATAGTACCCCACATTTTGTATGGGTCATCGTCCTCTCTGACAGTATCGAGAGACTCTCGCCATGTCCTTGTCCTCTCTTTGCTTCTAGTCGTTCTTACTAATTCACATGCCTGGGCCCACTCCGCCGTATTCCTCTTCCCCTCGCTGGCCAGCCTGTCTCGCTCCTTTGTGACCTCAACCTTTGCAGTCCACCATACGCTAGCCGTCTTCCCCCCGCTCTGACTTTCCTCGCAGTTCTGCGAAGCCCTTCCATGATTGCTTCAGTGAAGGTTCCAACGCGATCTGCAATCTTGATGTCTGGGGTAGATGGTTGTGTATATAATTTTCGGCGACTTCGTTGAACTTTCCCAGTCCACTCCGGATATCTTCCAGCGGAACAGATTCATCTTGCCGGTTAACTTATCCTCTTCCCGTGCCCTCTGAATTTCAAGGGGTTTTTGGTTGGAGCTGGACGTGTTGAGTACTGTCCAGGTTGACTCTGCTGCCACTGTTTCTGTATTGATGGATATGTCCGGAGATGTGCCTGAGCGTCCGCCATTTCGGAGACAGTTTATGCACGCCGGACCATTCAGGACGGGAAGCTCTTCCTCTCTTATCCAGTCTTCTATTCTTCTCCCTCGCTCGTCCTCTCTCACTCCGTCCTGCCATAGTCCCGAGTGCGCATTGAAGTCACCGAGTAGATGGATATTAGGTTCCTCACTGAACGTCCCATCATTTCTAGCACGTATTGGCGGGATATATATGTTGGTAATCTCCAGATCAGGTTTTCCTTCGTGGAACAGTCGGATGTTTTGAAGTTCTTGGATGCCGGTTTGTTGGGCTCGTACCAACTCATGAGGGATACCATCTCGGATAATCGTCATCAGACCTCCTCCGAAACCCGATTTTCTGTCCCATCTTAGTGGATGTGGTTTGGCCGATTACATCTTGTTATTGGGTATATTGTTTACTTCTGCTCCGATGTCTCATTTGATACAAGCATCATTTTCAGTGCGAACAATTTGATTTCGAAATTCTGGGGTCCTTAGATATAGCTCCAGAATCGGGAATCTCTTAGGCAGTGAAGAAATGAAGATGACCATCAATTTTAACTCGGAATCTACAGGAAGCTGCATCAAGGAACTATCCCTAAAACGAAATCAAACTTACTGATACCGGCCTTAGGTACAGCAACAAATCAAAGTAACCAATCAGTTATTTTAAATTATTTCATAGTTAATTAACAAATTGTATAGACATGCAATATTAGTAAGACGGAAGCATAATAATTTTGAAAATACGGACTTCACTTATTTATTTTAATTTTACCCAAGGTTTGTGCAGTCGCCTGCCATCACTACAAAGTTTTTCATCTATTTTTGGGCAGCAATTGCTTCTATTACAAGAACTGTTACATAAAAAATTAAAAGACAAAAGGAAAGTACGCTCTTGCGCTGCATAAACATTGAACTTAAAAGAAGTACAGGCTTCGCTAATTATCGCAATTTTCTAGTCAAAGCACGCTTTTTGAACCTCACTCTTTCTACTTCAGGTCCGGTATGTGCAGGCGTGGTTGGTCTAAAGATGCCTCGCTATTGTCTCTTTGGTGACACGGTAAACACTTCCTCACGAATGGAGAGCAACGGATTACGTACGTTTATTTACGTTTTGTACTTATTCAAGCGGTTGGTCTCCTGTTTTTTGTGATTCAGTTTCCCCTCATTTAAATCTGGACAAACTTATATTTATGACCTGGCTGCCATACATTGAAGTAGTTTTCATGGCTTTGTGGCTGCCCACTTTGTTCAGTTCGTTCGCCTATGGTTAACGCATTTAAAATGGCTACTTACAAAATATAAGCAACGAACTATTTAGAATTGAATATTTACTGGTTTTGAGATCATTTTTTCCAATTAGCCGATACCCCTTGCTCAGGCACGCAATGAGGCCTCGGACAACCCACATTTATAGTATTTTGAGCGTTTATGGATATTTACCATCTTTACTGTTCGCCTTCCGATTCCTCATTGGATGCCCTTTGACAGCCTATGCAATAAAATGTGAAATTTTCGCGAAGAATTGCAGGAATGCTTTTGCTGTCTCGTTTTCTTGTGCACCAAATCAATTGATCTGGTGCTCGATACGTCTTCTTCCTCGTGTGTGCAAATACCTGAATCGCGAACCTTCTCATTCATTCGTGAACATTTTTGTTTGGTTAGAGCCAGTTATTGTCACTCTAACTGCGTTTGATGTATAATGGTACAATCCTACTGTCCCCTTTTATCACAATAAGACCACGACGATATGAACGATATGTTTTATCTAGTATATGCAAACCGCTATTTCTTTGCTAATCCAGCCGTTGCTATGACTTCTAGCAGTAGGTGAAAACGACTGCGATTCGCTTTAAATCTCGGTTCCAACGGCAGCTACAAGAATAGGGAGGAGGGAGACGCATAGGGGCTGCAGTATATGTAGGATGGGGTTGCTGTTTTTTAACATATCCTCTGCTTTTCAGGATAGAACCGAGTCTCTGATCGTCATTAGTTTATCGTGGAGGTGCTCATCCGACCGGATATGTTTGAGTGTTGTTCGCCAAGCGTTCACAACCTTAACTTCTTTTCAAAATGCGGATGTTTTCTCCTTGTACACTGAGCTCCATTTTCTATCGAATGATGTCCAGCTGAGCACTTTTGCTGACCTCAGTTAATTGATCGAAATTTTAGTGTGTGACATGAAACACCGCGATTCTTAACGAATGTATGAAGTTAGTAGCGCTATTCAGCATGACAAGGAAACGTAAATGACCATCTCTGACCACTTATTCAGAGTTTGACTTTGGTTCAAGAACATCCAGAGCACAAACGTGGGCTATTCGGTTATTAGTAAGCCAAAATGCCCCTTCTTTCAGCTCTTGCTATTGGTTGCAAGGGGCATTTTGATTGTTTCTCATCATAAGTATACCTGCGTGAGTTCAATTATTATTTACCCTCCTACAACAAAAATAATTATCTGAACACTACTCCTATGGGAATAACGGGCTTTCACATTACACAGTGCGAGTCTTTCGTGTGATAATGATAAAGTACTGAGGTTGCCTTGTTCATAAAACTTTCCGAGTATGCTTTTCCTTGCAGTGTACCTACGAAATAAAGTTTAACCTGGTCTTCACCTCATCATAAATATACGATTATAAGTATTAGTTAATACAGATACTTAGTCATGAGCCGTCACATCGGAAAGAGTCAGATTTATGCATGAGAACGTTGTTTTTAGTGCCAGTGACTGCTTCTGTGTTTTTTCGAGTTTAAATATTTTTTCGCTCGTTCCCCCCTAGCATATTTTGTGCTTTATACTTGTAACATGCCGCTTACTCATGTATAACACCCCGTATTTTTTGTACTTTTATTTTAGCCCTAAAGATCCACATTAGTCAGCAAACAATGAGCATCCTACGACAACTTAGCTGCTTTATCATGACTGAGCGTGGTCTCGTGGAAATGAAGGTTGGTCAATTTATTTTGTGCTGTTTCCCAGAACGGTTGCCCAAAACCTTCATAGTGCTTAAGTTTGGTTCACTAAATATCGATAGTGAGACCTTATTGATCAGCGTGCCGTACAAGTGTAATTAACTTTTTGAGAAGAAATAATAGTCATCATCATCATCACCATCATCATTGTAGAGAGTTGCGTACTCTATAACCCGATGCATAAGGTCGGTGTGTTTCTTACCCAGTGACTCGTTTAAACGTGTGGGCCTTGAACTTGAATTATTAACTGCAGTAAAACAATTGTAACGGTCCTACAATTGGATGAGATCAGAAAGAACATAAATATTACCCTCATAGACAAAGTTTACAAACTTAGGAGCAGTGAGATAATGTCAGCTTGCGCGGTACCAAGATGGGAAATTCAAACAACTAGTACGGGAGTTGGGGGAAACAAAAAGGGCGTTATTACCCAAAAAGGGACAATCAATGATAGGATAAACAGTATGGTGTTGACTCATATAAAAATGCACAATAACCGGCTTTTACGTTAGTGACGAAGATGTCAGCGTTAAGGTAATGCGTCTAGTGTTATAAGGAGGCAAATATTTATAATACTCAATAGTCGAAAATATGCGAGGCCCAGGTAATTGAATAGAAGTTTTAGGCAAACCAATCAGTAGTAACAAAGGGGAGAGAGGGGGGAGAGGTGTAAAAGGATCAAGGGGGATCAAAGGGATCAGGTTCTAGTCTTAATTGGGGACAGAGAAATGGGGGTGGGGGGAGAAGGGAAAGGGAAGGAGTCAGACAATTATTTAATGTCATCCAGTGGTCCTCGTCTCGGGTTTTGTTGGGTTGTGTGAGGACGCAAGGTGTCAACGTCTTTTGACGGCGTCGGTGGCCTTTGGATGCTTGATGCCGCTGTCTCATCATTGTTTCGCGGCGTAGTAAGAGGCGTGATTATGAATTAATCGAAAACGTTCGTTCGCTTAACTTGACTTCCTTAATGCTTACATGGGTATCATCGCTGAAATTGAATAGAAGGCGGAAGAGATCCAACGCGACGGAGCGAGCAATGAAGACTCAAGGTCACTCCCAGCAGAGCTAATTTCATCACGCAGGAGTTGTACGTTTTCATTCCCTGACAATGGTCTCGAGTGAGAGTCCGAAATATCGGGCAAATAAAATACTGGTCCCAGAGAACGCTCTTTCGCCTTCTATTTATAACACTGTTAAATGGATGTTAGTGGGCACAACACGATATAATATGTGGGAACGCACAATCCCCCTCCTCCTCCATCATAATCATCATCATCATCATCATCATCATCATCAATCATCATCAAATAGCACAGACAGTCTCGTTGAGCCTTTATAATATTCCCCATTGCCTTGTGATAAGTATTTAATTTTATGCACAAAATATCATTCTTGCCCAAACAAAGAGTTTCCCTTCTTTGAAAAAGAAATCCAAAAAAGCTCTGTCTACTTCCCTTATTAGGGCAAGGGTTCCCAACGCACCTACTGGTTGCATGGGGAGTACCGTAACATTGTGGATCCGATTCCGCCGGGGTCCAAACTAGTGGACTGCGCTCCGACTGACGGTCAGACCGAACCATCTCTGCTGCCTCTTGCCGTAACCACGGTTTCCCCGACCTCAGTACACCCGCCTTCCGCCGCCTCCCCCGACGCACCATCGACGGCGGCGCCGGCGCCGACGGCTTCAGACGGTCCCCTCGCACCGACCACCGCTTCCTCTCAACAGCAGCCCCAGCAGCACACACCGAATTTAATAAAGGCAAGCTGAATAGCGCAACACGCAGTTCTTCACACGTACGCACATACACTTCCACGTCGGCTGCTGCAGTCACCCCCGGCCTCCTGGAGAGCTGTCCCTCCCCCCCCCGCTCCCGACTCACCCACCTACTCTATAATGTCCAGCCAGGACCATTCACCCCATCCATCCACCTACCAAAAGCCGAATTACTGTACCAGCCATGGAGGGGGCAAAATCCAGAATCGAGGGTGTTCTTTGTGATAGCGTACTTGAGAACTGCTTATAAATGCGATGACTCTCCATTACTGAACTGACAGGAAGAAATACAATCTGAATTTCTGCGCTTTCAAATCAAACAGGCAAACACACACACACACACACTCAGAGAGAGGCACACTTGTTTCACAACGACCTGTAAGACGACCTCATCTGATTATCCGCGCGCACCCAGATGTGTATATGTGTATTTTAGCTCCTGTGCGAGGTGGGGGGCGCCGCCTTTGCCGCGATAGACGATGACGCGCAGTTTTTGTGTAAAAATTAATCCGTGAAATGTTATTACTTTACTGCTGATCCCCAATGTTCTCCTCCTGTTTCTCCCCTGCGCAGATTATTTTCTACGTTTGACTTTTTGTCTCCGCCCCCACATCCCTCAGCACTATTTCGCCCTCCCTGTCTGTGATCATATGTCACCGCCTCCTCCCCCCCCTGTAAACACGTGAATGTCTCTTCTTTTAGCCTCTCTCTATCCATCAATTATGGTCAACGTAACTGCCCTTTCAGGACTCTGCGTGATAGCCACCATGTCCACGATCCCTCCACTCATGTACCTCCACCCATCCCCACCAGATTACGATTACTAACGGGTTCTGTCTGCCCCCCTCCCCCAAATCGTTCCCCAGCCGTTCGGCGCCGATCTTTTAAACACACCTATGTGCCGACTTCGAACTACTGCTGTTCGAAGCCCACCTTTTAGCGTTGTATTTTGTGTACTAATCAATGCACTAGTTTTCTTGTGCGTGCTAACCCGTCGAGTATTTCTTTGACCTCATGCACCGCCGGCACCCTTATTTGGTCGATAAGTTGCTGTTGCTACAAAATCAGCAGTTAAACTTTTACCAGAAGTCGCTGGGGGAGGCATTGCGCCCCTATCTCATCTGCAATCAGCTCGGTCAGAACGCTTGCGGTCGATTATGTTCGCCCTTTTCTAACGACAACAGCCTCCCAGCGTGCTAAAAGTTGTTATCTGTGCGCGGGGTTACCCGATGAGGGGAAAATCCTGTCCTTGGGATTTACTGTGCAGAAGACAGTTTGACTGTCGGTATACCGACAAAATCCATCATTTGCCCCACGGAGTAGTCGGTGCAGGGATGGTGGCTTGCATGTGAATTAGTGTACATGGATAGTAGGCTTGGTCGGCATCTGCCGCACTCTTCTCTGTCGCCCATCCAAGTCTGGTGTCCAGACAGAGTCAAGAAGACTTGAGGTGGAATTGGGCGCAGGTATCTGACGTGGTGTGAGCCTGCACCTGAACGTGCCACAACATTTCGCATATGCGGTATTTGCTTCTTGGTGTGCATACCAAATAACGCGTGCCGTTACTCGTACATACATGCACCTAATAGCGATTCGAATTCTAATTTTCTCGACCTAGCAATTGATTGGTTGTTGGGTCCTCTGCGCTGGTGTAATTGAGGGCGCCAACCAATGGGCGCATAGCTGCCCACCTGCGAATAGATTATCGATTTCAGTGCACGCTCAACGGCCGTGGTACTTCTACTTCAATCAAGCCGCCGCACGCGAGCTAACGAACACCCCATCTTTCATCTGACGGCGTTAACAGTTGTTGTTCTTGCCGGCTCGGCCACTGACGTATTACCACTCCCTGAACCTTTGGCAAACTTAGTGCATGCTTGGCGGGTATGCAGTGGCCGCCACCGCTGCTCCAGTCTCCTTCACTATAACCTTGTACGCACACCCAGCTTAACATCAATAGTGGTGCTATCTGTCGATTTGGAAGGAGTCTCAATAACACTGTTCCGGTTTTTCCCGCCGTGTACATTGCTAGGCTGTCATTCCTTCTCATAGCATCCGAAAACCAACCGGACAAACAATTCAGCCTTATAGAGCAGAAGATAAATTGTGTTATTTTAGCAGTATAATCTGACACGCGGGCGCAGCTGCTTCCCAGAGCCATCTGCTTTGAGCGGCCGATCTTCGCCAGTTAAAAAAGACGCCGCCGCGAAGTAGTATTCCGGCTTGAGTGCGCCAAATTCTTATACATTTTGTGAGAACATTATATGGTCTTCGGGACCTCTGGGCGGACGCAGAGAGGGGAGGGAATTCTGTTTAGCTTTACTACCACTGAAGAAATAAACATGCGCTGTTGAGGGTTAGACTCATAGGTGTCATCATTTTTCCACTGCTATGATTCGGGTTGGCACTTAGCAATAACACAAACTGAATGCGTGTTCGACTTTTTTCACAAACACACACACGGCGGTGAAACAGCGCACGATCAGCCAGGAGAAAATATATTGAAACCTGCAGATCATTCTCCCTGACAAAGTATGTGTATTTTTAACATCCCTTTCAGCTTGGCTATCATTCTGTCCGATGCGTTTAAAGAAGAAAGGACGCGAAGGGTTCCATCCGCTTCTCAGAGATGTGAACCAATCAGATTCTAGGGAAGCAGCTTGGCTGCAACATATGGCTAGACGTTGTCAACTGCATGCAGTCAGCACGCCAGCAGAAGCTTGCCATCGCTCCCCAGTGAAATTGACCGACTTTTTGGGAGTGTGAACATTTCTAACAGATCCCCTTCAACTAGGTCGGTACCGCTTTGGACGTGGATTGACCTGTGCGAGGTTACGTTGATCGCGCACGTATTGCCCGGCGTCTTGGTAAACGTTTGCAGTCTGCCGACGCGGATTCAGCAACTGATGCCGAAAGTGATGCATCGATGGGAAACCGGCTAGTCTGTGGGAATGGTGAAAGTGTCCAACTAGATGTCGAGAAGGAATGATGGCAGTAATTTGGCTTTGTTTTTGTCGCTGCAATATTTGAAAATGGTTATAGCTGTAAGATTTATTGGTACCATAAATTTCGGGAGAAAAACACGAAATTGAAAATATACAGAAAGGTCATGGGTCCTAG
>JAYGXS010000002.1:45713688-45795616 GCA_036362985.1 Ligula intestinalis
CTAGGACCCATGACCTTTCTGTATATTTTCAATTTCGTGTTTTTCTCATTCGTTGACCTTAATGCAATGGGGGGTTGTAACTGAGGAGCTCTCCCGAAATTTATGGTACCAATAAATCTTACAACTATAACCATTTTCACGTTCTCTCCGGGAACAGCATGCTTCAAAGTTCTAAAACACTGCAATATTGTTGTCGGATCTGGTTGTGGTGACGAATCTTAGTGTCATCAGCAACGTGAACTTTGAGCAAAATCCCGCATCAGTGCACTGCTATGGTCGGCTCAATCAAGTCTGGAAAACCTGTTCGATAACGGCGAGCGAAGAGGAGTGGAGTTGGTTGTGCGATCCGTGCACACCAGTAAAAACTTTTACAGGGTATGTTTTAGTTGCAGTTTTTGACCAATTACAGCTTCGGTAGGAGAAAAACTACCGAGCGACGTTTGTTTTGGAATGCAAACAAAAACGCTTGGGTTATCTCGTCCGTGGTTCCTTTTCGACGAACTATCAAGACATCGCTCTTGAATATGTTACCAAAACTCTCCACCTGACCGTTAGATTGAGTGTGTTAGCAGCAGAGATCCTCAAATGTCGATGAAATGAATTGGGAGCCATTATCCGAAACCAGTGCTTGCAGTGGGCCCTGTCATAGGAATTGGATAATGTCATATGCGGTCCCCGGATTCAGCCGAGCAGTCTGGAGCCACTTTGAGCAGGCGTTGAACAGCAGTAGGTATGGGCTTCCGTCAACTGGGCCAGCAAAATCCACCTACACCCACGACCAAGGCTTTTGAAATTGGATATTCCTGGTAAGAACTAATGACACTTCCAGGACAAACCGAATGTGAAGAGCATCATAGACACTGGCAAGGCAGACCTTTGTCCATCTCCATAAATTCGCTGAACCGTAAGTAGGTATTAATTCACGCATAAATTTAGCGGAACTCAGTAAGCCATTGTGAGCATTCACCCCGAGTACCTGAACTATTTTCGAGTATTCCCAATAACTCCAGATAAGTAAACCTCGCTTAGAGTGGAAAACTACTGTCCTTTTTAACAAGGCAAACAGTCAGCATCAAACAGCGCTCGGTAGCACTATCTGAGTTAATTTTCTCAGCAAGAAATTCTGGGAAAACGTTATGTACTCGCGGCATCTGAAAGGGTTCCCAATATATTTCCTGCTGAAAATAATTGGGACGTCCCACGGTCCGGCATCACCGTTTTCAAACCTATTGGAAAACCCCTATGCAGAATCTCAGGATGTTAGACTCGTTGAGAATTTGTCGGAAGGGAAAGCAGGTTAACTTGGGCAGTTTTAGGCAATGCTGCCATAGCTCAGGTCAGAAACCCGCAGTGTATGTTCCGAGGGGTAGTTTTTCGAGGCCGCCTCACAACACAAAAATCGCCTACGTACATTACCTAGTTTTCCTATTCTGGTATGGATACACGTCTCTATGAGGTGTTGGTAGGATACTTTAATGAAGCGAAGCATGCTTATTAAGTAAACCTCAAGTAAATACTTTTGAAATAATCTATGTATGCTTGCGGCAGACCAAGTCAAACAACCTCTTCTTTTATAAGATTTTGACTCGTAGGAAAAGTGAACGCTTTCAAATGGTCTTCACCTCTAACATTCGCTGAAATCCGTGCAAATTTCATAACTTTGTAAAAGTTTGATTATTACTCGAATACGAGTATGAATGCATTTAGGAGAACCTAGAAATAGCAATGAGCAGCATTAGGCAAATTAAGTACATAAAAGAACTATAAGTTTGCTGGTACATGCTATTGTGGAGAACAACCAATCAGTCGAAAGTGCAAGCTGCAGCAATAACGTAACAAGAGGTAATGCGAAGGAGGACGTTTTTGGTATGCTAGAAGGAAAATTCATTTTCTGACAGATCTGCGCATTTCACTCTTTTCGCTTCCACTGGCAAACAACATGCAATGTCACTTGACACACAAACAACCAGCAACAAGTGGAAGTTGCTTCGAGAAACGTTTCAGGCTAACAAATTATAATAAAACATTTCCAACATATATGTAAATAAAAAAGTGCATACGACACAGCAAAGGCAGACCGGAATGGACATTTCTGGCTTATTAGCCGTCAGCAGCCAGTCATACGCAATCGCGAGGGTTGGCACCCCCGAGATTTGAACCCGGGACCTTCGGTCATTGTGTTTGATGCACCGCCTGTAGTCCATGGGGCGCCTGCTTTGCCGGTTGTGATCGGGAATATAATGAATGAATGCAGGCATTTCACTGATCTAGTCAAGGAACAATTAAGTTCCGCTTTGCCAAAGGGCACGCAACGTAACATTGTTCCTTGACTAGATCGGTAAAACACCTGCATTCATTCATCATATTCCCGATCACAACCCGCAAAGCAGGTGCCCCGTGGACAAGAGGCGGTGTATCAAACACAATGATCGAAGGTCCCGGGTTCAAATCTCGGGGTTGCCAACCCTCGAGATTTGGTATGACTGGCTGATGACGGCTAATAAGCCAGAAATTGCCATTCCGGTCTCCCTTTGCTTTGCCTGATCAACTTCTTTATCATGTAACCGTTGTTACAATTTGTGACGGTCATGAGGGTTTGCGTTGCGATCTCTTTGGCAAAGCGGAACTTAATTGTTCCTTGACTTTATTAACTAAATTGAACCCACACGGTTTGAGTTTTTGAGCAAGATGAAGTCAAAGTTATTTCAACTTCTACGTCGAAATAAATTGTTTTCAGAGTAAAACTGAACAAAAAAGCACACTGTGTTATACGATCCTTTGTCCAATTTCCTTCAATACCCTCGCTGTTCGACCAGGAATTTTTCTCCAAATCGAGCATCCTGCTGGGATTATTGGCTTGGTTTACGCACTCTACCTGTCCAAATCAAATTCTTCAGGTTCACTGAGGAATGTCTGCGGAGAAGCTGAGTCTAAAGTTATAAAATGCTGCGCATTAATTTCTATGCTGCCTGTGTATAATTGTTGCATGCTCACAGATTAGACTATCTCGTTTGTAGTTACGCAGTCAAACCGTTTTACTAGCGTAGACACTGTCAATTTGACACTTTAACCCACAGCTTGGATATCAGATTAGAAGACAAGCACTACATAAGTATTGGCTAACTTATATTTTTGCTGTCTTTCCTGCTCTGTTTAACCCGAAATAGTTTCTATTAGTATAGACAATATAGATTTCGACATTGTAACCTTAGCCAGGATATTAGAGTAGAATACAAGTGCAACATAACTGTAGGCCATCCCAAATTTTGTTGTTATCTGTGCTCGCAAAACCCAAAATCAACCCCATGGGGAACGCAGACATTCACGACCCGACTATCGCGCGTGAGGAAAAAGTCGAGTCTAGAGGTGGCATCGATCCGCGCACGCTCGCCTCAGGGGGTGATCGTCTAGACACCTCGGCCACCGCAACTAAACTGCGAGGACCACTCACAGTTGGGTGCATTAACACTGGTGACACAATGTGCACTAACACTGGAGTTAGCAGCGAACCGCGGACTCGCGACCCAGGGGGCGACCGTTTAAACACCTCGGCTACCGCAACTGAGTTGCGAGGGCCACCGACAGTTGCGTGCACTAACACTGGTGGCACAATGTGCCCAGAGGATTATAATCACTGCAAAGAGATGCGGCAAAAAGTAATAGTACTAGAGTGTATTACGAACCTACTATCAGAAATACTTGCAGAACTGCTTAAACTCGACAAGTTAAGGCCAATTGACGAAACAAGTTGCAATCCACAGCTCTTATCAACATTAAGGGCGCTTACTAGCAGCCAACACCTGATAGGTCCAGACACACCCAAATCGGAGGACAAGCATACACAAACGTGCCAGAGTGTACAGTGTCAGGCAAGCTTGAGCCCCAGGACCGTTAAAGTTGCCAAAAGGCGGATAAAAACGTCCACCCGCAGAATCGATCTCACCCTTATCCAGGGCTCAAATCAACAAAACCGCACGAATAAAAATTCGAGAGGAACAAGAAGTTGCCCACGGCCCAATACCTGCGCCGAGACAACTGCGTTCTGGAAGGACGAAAGAACTGCACACAAATGCGGTGTATGTTAAAAACCTTCCAGCCGGCAAAGTAGACACAAGGGCGTCAACACTTAGAGTGAAGGCCTCCAACGTTGGCCAAATTGCCGCAGCTGCGGAAAATTTGAATAACTTCACAGTCGATAAAAACGATAAGAGTGTGCTAGCACCTAAAGTTAAGACTTCCACAACAAAAGACATAAGTGTACTAACACGTGAATTAAAGGCTCAAACAGCTAACCAAGCAGCCGCAGTTGATGTAAATTTGAAAACCCTCCCCGCCAGCAAAGTAGATACAAAGGAGTCAACACTTACGGTGATGGCCTCCAACGCTGGCCAACTTGCCGCAGATGAGAAAAATTTGAATAACCCCACAGTTGCAAAAAACAAAAACGATAAGAGTGTGCCAGCATCTACAGTTAAGGCTTCGTCAACAGAGGACACGAATGTGCCAACACTCGAAGTGAATGCTCAAACAGCTGACCAAGTAGACGCAGTTGAGGTTAATTTGAAAAAAACAATCCTGCCAGCAAAGTAGATACAGGTGCGTCAATACTTCAAGTAAAGGCGCACACAAAAACAGGCAAGAGCGTTCCAAAACCCGGAGTGAATGCCCCCAAAACTGACAAAGTTACCACAGTTGAGGCAGATTTTAACAAGCTCGCTGTTGACAAAAAAGAGACGAGTGTTAAGGCCCTCAAAGTTTTAGCACCCGGCCCCGCAAAACTGCATGGAAATCGCACCGAAGTCCATGGCCGGGAAGCAACAACATCGGCCAGCCCGAGCCCGATGCCCGCAGTAGAAAATGAGGCTGATACTGCACCAATAGACTCCGGTCTCAAACATAACCGTCAAAATAGCAGCACAAGAGCTGCTAGTCAGAAAGTAAGCGACAATGTCGTAGGCGTAAAAAATGTCGCTAAGAGAGATTCCAACGTCATAATACAGGGAATGGCAGAATCAACCACAACCACTCCCATGAACCGGCATTCCGCAGACATCCAGCTCTTCGGTGCCCTTATGAACAAAATGCTGGGACCCAACGCAACAATCGAGAACGTTAAGGCATTCCGCCTTGGAAAACGGTCAGAGGGCCCAACTGGATCGATGCGTCCCAGACCTCTGAAGGTGGTCATGGCCAGCAGCCAAGAAGCAAAGCTCATCCTGTCTAAGCGTTTTAGAATAAAAGATTATCACCCGGGAGTTTTTTTCAGCAGGATTTCTTAGTTGCAGAACCAGACAAACGTCACCAACTCGTTTTAGAAATGAAGGAGCGACACAGCAAAGGAGAGCAAAACTTGGTTATTTACAAAAACCAAGTGATACAACGTCCATTATTCTCACCTTGGACAGGTCCGTTCCGGATAACCACGCAATCGACCCAGTAGGGGGAGAGTTGAGCCCGAACGTAAAAACTACCCGAACAAGCCGACATAGGAAACTAAAGTGCATGTACACCAATGCACAAAGCCTGCTGTCTAAATTAGACGAGCTTAAGATTGCTATGCACCAAGTGGAACCAGATGTTGTCTGTATAACAGAAACATGGTTGTCTACAAAGATAGACGATCGGGAAGTTGCTCTCCCCGGTTTTCAGCTGTTCCGAAAAGACAGAGCCGGGCGTCAGGGTGGGGGTGTGTTCGCCTATGTTAGAAATGGCCTGCACGTGGCAAACAAAACTGACCAGCTCTCGTCCGATATAGAGGCCCTTTGGCTCACCGTCAGAACGCCGGAGTCTCAAGCCCTTAACATCTTCGCGGTTTATCCACCACCGTCGAATGATCCACAGTCAGACACTAGTCTGAAAGAGAAAGTTAAAGCACTTGCCGTGCGATCCAATGTCATTATTATAGGCGACTTTAATGCTCCGCATATCGACTGGAACCTCAGTTCTGCGACAGGGTCAGAATTAAGTTTCGATCACCGACTCCTACGCACGGTACAAAAAGCCTTTCTATCACAACACGTCTTATCTCCGACCAGGCAGCGTGAAGGGCAACAGGCTAACTGCCTGGATCTTGTACTGTCAAAAGCGCCTGACAGTGTAGACGTCATTAATTGTTTACCTCCTCTAAGCAAAAGCGACCACGTAGTAATACAGTGGAAGTACTCACTCTTCTCTGTACCTGATCGTAGCGCGACCGTTAGACACAACATATGGCGCGGAAACTTTAACCAAATGAGAACCAAAGTGCGCAGCGTAGACTGGAGGGGGGCATTCACCGGGTGTGTCCACGACGATTGGACGGTGTTAAAGACTGTACTACACGGGCTAATCACCAGTTTCTGTTCCATCTCGAAAATGAAAGCCACAAATAGGCCCCAGTGGCTAATAAACACGCTTAAGACGGAGGTTAACCGTAAAGAAAAGCTGTTTCGAACGTATTGGAGAGAGAAGACCACCGAGTCATACAACAAGTACAGAGCGCAGGAAAATAAGTTTAAGGGCCTTGTACTTAAAACCCACCAAAGTTTCGAGAGAGACCTAATAAACCGTGCAGTAGGAAATCCGAAGGTCTTCTATAACTACATTAGGCGATCTAACCGACATAGAGACCCCATCCCGTTGTTAAAAATGGATGACGGCGCCGAAATTTCTGAGAACAAAGCAAAGGCCGAGCATAAATCTGGGTTCTTTCAGTCGGTTTCTACGAGAGAGGTCGAGCTAACCGTTACTAATTTTAGTACCGAGGAGATTCCGACTATTGACTCAGTTGTGCTTACAGAAGTTACTGTCCTGCAAGAACTTATTTAGCTCCAAGACACGAAATCACCAGGACCAGACGACATACCTGCAAAGCTGTTGAAATAACTAGCCGTGGAGTTGGCAGAACCCTTGCAGTTACTCTTTCGGGCCGCCCTAAACACAGGCCAACTGCCATCTGACTGGAAGACAGCGTGGATCTCACCCATAAACAAAAGTGGGAGTCGGGCGTCCACAAACAACTACAGCCAATAAACCTTACTGCAATATGTTGCAAAATCATGGAGCGAATTATCAAAATAGAGTTGATGCAATTCTTAGAGAGTCATCGACTTCTTTCTGAAAAAACAGCACAGATTCCGTAGAGGATGGTCCTGCTTGACAAATCTGCTCTTCTGTCTAGAGCAATGGACCAGAGCACTCGATCAAGGAAACACTGTGCACACAGTCTTCATAGATTTCAAGAAGGCATTTGACACTGTGCCACATCAACGTCTTCTTTACAAGCCTAGACATATAGGGGTAACAGGCAACCTTTTGCGATGGATCGAAAACTTTCTGACTGGCCGAAATCAAACCGTATGCATTGGTGATCAGCGATCGGCGGAGGTGGCAGTTGATAGATGGGTCCCCCAGTGTTCTGTTCTGGGTCCTATATTTTCCTTATATATATCGATGACTGCATAAGTGGATTAGACTGCGAAACCGCAATTTTCGCCGACGATTTAAAACCCTGGAAGGTCATTCGTAGCGAAGACAACGTAGCAAATCTGCAGGCAGATTTGCACCGACTCAAGCAATGGTCAAACGAGTGGCTCCTGCCATTTAATGTCACCAAATACAACATAATGCGCTTCAGTAGTACTAACACATCGTATCGAAGGGTTTACAACCTAAATAACACACCGCTGCCAGAATAAGGGGCCCAGAAGGATCTGGGGGTGTGGATCACTCCCTCACTAAAGCCATGCTGTGGGATCAAAATTGTTGCCTAGCATCCAACGATTTCTTTGAGCTGGCCATTACTACTACAGGGTGCCGCACGAAAAACCCCTAAATTTATGATAATGTTTATACTGTTATAAAAATAAAAATTATTGATAAAAATTATAACTAACAACTTTATTGTGTAATTAACAAACTGTTTCCTAATAAAAAGTTACAGATTCCGCTCAAAATGCTGTCCATTAACTGCAGAACAGCAACGTAAGCGATCCATCCACCTCTGAGCTGCTCGACGAATGACATCAAGAGGAATGTTGTTCCATGTGTCCATCAACGCATGTTTTATTGACTCAATATCAGTGATTCCTATTCTTCGTCTCTGAACCTCCTGTAAGAGTACACTCCAAATGCAAAAGTCCATTACATTCAGGTCAGGGCTCTTGGATGGCCATTGCTGGAGTGTGATGAAACCTGGAGTGTTAACTCGGAGCCAGGCGACAGTGTCATTGGCAGTGTGTGGCTTTGCACCATCTTGCTGTCACGTTCAGGGTTCTCCCTGCATTACTTGATCAATATCTGTAAACATCTGCGGGCACATTTCCTCTCTGTAAACAACTTGATTTACAGTTTTTTCGTTCTCCGACTCGGTGCAACACCTTCCTGCCCAGCAGCATCCCCTTCAATAAAATAGAGGTCTGTTTTGCCTTGCCAGGAAACAGCACCGTAGCACATGATAGATTTTTGCTGCTTGTCTATCTCCACCAGCAAATTTATCAGGAATATCAGTTTTGGCTTCCACTGCACGATATATGCGTTCATTTTGCCGATTCAGTGGTGCAGACAAGCAGAATGATGATTCATCTGAGAACCACACTTGTTTCCATTTTTCTCCTTCACCGAAGCGCTGAAGCATGGCATCACACTTTGTCTTTCGAGCTTGCTGGTGTGCTTCAGTTAAAACATGGCATTGAATACGTCGAAAACATTTTAAATTGGATTTTGCAATTGTTCTGTGCACATACCCTTTTGACAATCCCAGTTCTTTACAAATTTCACGGTGACTTGAATGTCTTCTGTGATGATCTGGTGGAGTTACGGCAAGTTCCAAGAATGCTCGCCTTGTTGGGGAATCGTGCCTGCAAGAAGTGCCACTACCAGGCTTACGCACCTTTGCTACAGGTGATCCACCTTGTTTGAATGCAGCCGCGACACCTCTAAACTGGTCAGTTGTAATGGCACCAAAAAATTTAGGCAAAATGTTCCGACATTTCTGCAACCCCCACGTTGGCTGTTCTTTCCGGAATAGGACGATGACCTCGCGCTGGAAATTGCTTAGCCGTGGCATGGGTCTACACGTCTTTCCAGAATATTCCTGGCGTATGGTGCGCAGGTGGGCATTTTAGAACCTCCTCCTCTGCGACCACCACCCACGTTGTGTGGGTGCTCCTCACCACTGAGCGGAACATGGCGTGGGCGACATGAATGCGGGTGCGAACTAACGGGGGCGGCTTCACTTCGGATGTGGCCCAGGTGTTCTGTTTTCTCCGCCATCGATCGTGACGGCATGGGCGGTCCGGCTGCCATAACAATCACAAACTTAGGGGTTTTTTGTGGGGCACCCTGTAGATTGCGTGGACAACCTCTCAAGCTACGTGTGACTGGGGCAAAATTCTTCTTCTTTAAGAGGCTAATCCAGGCATGGAATGCTCTACCGCATACATTGTCATGTCCTCATCTGTGCACACGTTTAAGATGCAGTTGGATCAGCATAGAAGGAAACATTATGTGGAATGAAGCGAGCTAATCATATTAAAGTCTACTATTGTTAAAACCATACTACTCACTACTTATAAGTAATATGTTTGTTAAGAATAACTTATTGGGAGTTTCATCTTCTGGTACGCATGGGCATACGATGGGCGCACCCCCGACACCGTGACCACCGCTGTCATTTCCCCGTGTGAACATTAGGACATTGAACAACCGCGATGACCTCCTCCTGACACTATCCAAACACTTTCAGCAACAGGACATATGATATACATGTTCCCTTCGCCCCCCCCCCCACACAGGTGACATCTTTTCTCCTTAAAATCCCACAAATGGAATTCAAAAATAATTTATGAATGATGCCTAAGGAGTTTTTTACCGTCTGCCCCCTACCGCAGTTCCATTACTGGTAACGCCGTATGTTTTGCGTGATAGCTATGTACAAAGACAGCGTTCAAAGGTATTCACATATATTTCCCTAATAAAACTGAACTGAACTGAACTGATTAGATCGGTGAAACACCTGCATTCATTCATCATATTCCCGATAACAACCGACAAAGCAGAGGACCCGTGGACTAGAGGCGGTGTCGCAAACACAATTACAAAAAGTCCTGGGTTCAAATCTCGGCGGGGCCAATCCTCGAGATTGGGTATGACTGACTGGCTGATGATGGCTAATAAGCCAGAAATGGCCATTGCGGTCTTCCTTTGCTTTGTCTGATCCTCTTCTTCATCATATCACCTTTGTCCCTATGTGACGGTCATTGAGGGTTTGCGTTGCGAGCTCCTTGGCAAAGCGGAACTTAATTGTTCCTTGACTAGATCGGTGAAACACCTGCATTCATTCATCATATTCCCGATCACAACCGACAAAGCAGGGGACCCGTGGACTAGAGGCGGTGTCACAAACACAATGACCAAAGGTCCTGGGTTCAAATCTCTGGGGTGCCAATCCTTGAGATTGCGTATGACTGGCTGATGACGGCCAATAAGCCAGAAATGGCCATTTCGGTCTCCCTTTGCTTTGTCAAATCCAGTTCTTCATCATATTACCTTTGTCACTATGTGACGGTCATGAGGATTTGCGTTGCGATCTCCTTGGCAAAGCGGAACTTAATTGTTCCTTGACTAGATCGGTGAAACACCTGCATGCATGCATCATATTCCCGATCACAACCGACAAGGCAGGGGACCCGTGGACTACAGGCAGCGTCCCTAACGAAATGTGTGGATGTTCAGATTTCAAATATCGGGAGTGCCAACCCTCGCGGCAGACTTTTTACACGTTGCGCTGTTCGTTTAGTTTTGCTTCCCATCATAGATCGAAGTAAAGTTAAACGATATTTAAGCTCTATGCAATATGTATCAAGTGAGTAACGACTCAGCCGTTTGTAAATAGCTAAAATCCCCTAGAATTATGGACGGAAGGTGGTCACGGAGATGTTGCTCGTTTTGACTAGTACCTGCCGTGGCTTCTGAGGCTGGGAATGTTCCGAAAACGAATCCAATAGCCAATAACGAGTGTCCGCCAGAGTGCTAGCCGGTCCAAAATCCCGAAATCCCGAAAATAGTATTTCCCATGGAGGACGAGAAAATCGAACCACAATTTGAAGCGCGCGCTTATATTGATTTGATTGTTGCATTTAAATTGGCTGTGGTTCGCAGAACGAGCGTTTCACATGACGAGTACGGCGCCGGGGCTGATTAAACTAGTTAAGTTAGGTTCCTCTGTAAAACCTATGGATGGGTGTCGTTTTCTTATACGGTCTGATCGAATGATATGCAACACTAACACGGACCAGTTATCTAATATAATTATCTTATCACTGACTGCTGACATTAAGAGTTCTGACCCATTATTGCTACTGTTTCCTACTCATGTCTCTGACGATGAGTCCGCATTCGATGTCGAAACGTCAGGCGAATAAACGTATTATCCCAGCGATCAAGTCTTCTGATAATTTCGACTTTTACCGCGCATGGACAACTATTTCAGTATCGGTCGTTGCGATCGTACCGAGACGGTCTCAGCCGACTGCCCCAACAGATAAGCCTTCTGCATCCGCCAAGGTTCGTTTTGCGATCTTCACGTCTCTGCGTAAACACCATAAGCCTGTGTATTGCTCTACTACCCCTGAACACAGTCCCCTCCGCGCAGTACTCTTCCTGTCCGTTTCTTTGATCAACTACATTTTGTCTAACACTGGTATATTTTATTGCCATTTGCAAATGAAGGAATAGATGCAAATTGAAAGGGCCTGAAAGGTCATCCTAGCTTGATCTTTAAGACGGAAAAGCGGAACGCTTTAAAGATTGAGAATTGTCTCAAAGGCTGAATACGCGCACGCGACATCTACGTTTACTCGACATTGCAGAACTGTGGTCTTCCGAGCGCCTCGAAATGGTAGCCAGGGCATATAAATCATTTAACTCCTTCACTTAGCATAAAGCGGTAGCTAATGTCTCTGATGATGAATCCGCGACGGATGTAGAAACTGCAGACGAATAAAAGTATTGTCCCAGCGATCGGGTTGTCTTCTTCTCATTGAAGGCCCTCTCTGTTCTCTTTTTCCAGAGTGAAGTTTAGCGCTTGGTGAGCTTCGGTATCGGTATCAGTATCAAAATATATGAGGGAGATATAGGTGCGTTCTCTATGAGTTCCCTACTGGTACATATGCGTTGTGGTCTCAGAAAAATAGCACCGAAGATTCTTGAGAATGCCAATTGACATGAACCAGTGAGATGGAATAGTGAGCAGTGAAGAAAGTCCTCAGAATTTTTTTTGTAAAAATCTGTCCCTCTTGGAGGGAAAGTCCAATGGGGGGGAGACTTTTAGGAAAAAAAACTGTCGCTATTAAGGTGAGATTCTAATGGGGAGAGGGCATCGCAGAGGTCACTGATATCATCACCGAAGGGCGAAAGATGCGGCCAGATACTTCCTCGCGGGGTCCGCCCACAAGGTTGTATAAACAGAAATATCCGCCCAGATTGTCAACAGTCCGCTGTCAAGAAAGAATTTTTAGGGGCCGTGTGGACTATGGCCACCAAGTTCAGCTGACGCGATCGTTGGCGGAGTATTCATGGTATGCAGATAGTCAGGTATAGAAGACCGCGGAGACCTTCGCCTGTGAATTATGGTGAGAACACGAAAGCCATAGGTTTTTAAAAATAGAAATAGTACATAAATAAATGTTACTAGAATGCAGCAAGAAGTATTAAAGTATGAAGATTTTCGCTGTCATCTACGGTGGTCAGAAGAGGTTAGGTCGACTCTGAAAAACGTTATGATATGAAAAAAATGCTGCTAGAATATGCGAAGTAGCCTTTTATTTGTTTTCAGCGGTCAGTTTATACTATATCAATCCAACTTTCGCTTAAAAACCTCTAGGGATTCCTACATAACGGCATCCGGAGGAAAAGTATTTCAAGCCTTGACTACTATTTTATATAAAAAGCACTTCCGAGTGTCCATCCTGCCTCCAGGCACAAGTAATTTGAGAGGATGACCTCTCAAGTTTGTTGCCGTTGCTAACTCGAAGAAATCTCTTGATACAAGTTGGCAGTCCTGAACGTGTAATATGCGGTATGTGAGTATCAGGCCACCCGAAGCTGTCTGCAGCGCAAAGGAAAGAAATTGAGATTAAACAGCCGTGTTTTCTAAGACTATGAGCGCTGTCCAATGAAAAGTTTGGTTGTACGCCTTTGAACCCTTTCAAGGATTCCGATGTCTTTCGTGGCCCAGGGTCTCCAAGCTTGGATAGCGGACTCCAATTGCAGCCGCACGAAGGTTCCGAAAACTTTGGTGAAACAGTCGTCATTGAAGACAGAAGAAGCTCGTTTGACGAAGTATAGAACCGACATCGCGGACTTGGCTACTTCTGCACAATGCAGAGAAAGTTGAAGTGAGGGCGTGATCCAGAGTCCCAAGTCATTCTGGGCGTCCAATTCTTTCAGCGGTATGTTAGTTAGTCGGTAAGCCTTACGGTCCAAAGGACTGATTTTGCCGACTCATATGGCATGGCACTTGCTCTCATTGCACGACAAGAGCCAGTCTTTTGACTGTTTTTCGAGTCAATTTATATTTGCCTACAAGTGCTCTTCTTCATACGCAGTTCGAATGACTAGCCAAATGTTGATATCATCAGCAAAATTGGGATATAGCAATCCAACTTGACCCATTTTGTCCAGGGGAATGTCCAAATCAAGCTCTTCATCTGGTATTGTCAAAATGTCGTCAAAATATTGACCATAGGCCTAAACGCCCTTTATAACTGCATGGAGTTTTGAATTTTCAGGTTTTGTCCTGAAAAAATTAACTAGTAAAGGTCAAAGCGATAATCTCATCGCTACTCTGTTTATCCGACAGCGTCATTGACTCCCAAAATTGAATCCAACGTTTACCATAAAGCGAAAGAGCAGCCTCTTGCAGTCTCCGACCGGCACGATGATTAGGAAACCTTGCCTAACAAGCAACAATTCTATCGTCATCATGAAGGTAAAATCAGTGCACGAAGGCGTGAAATTTCAGGCTGAGGTCATTTTTTCATCGAAATTAGTATTTTTGCGGATTTGATTAATTCAAACGTATTCCGCTGGCCTCTTGGCGCAACTTTAAATTGGATAGGCTGGGGGCTTTCTGCCAGACAATTTGGCATTGTGTGAGCGAGCGAATTGCATGTCTGACATGGACAGCAAAGGGAGGTCGGGTTTGTGAATCATCAACAAATCATAGCGTTGGAGTGCTTGTGTCCATGAGCTTAAGATGTTTGAACATATTTTTTGGGGCAGCCATAGGCCATCAGTTTTCGAAGTCATTTCCTACGATCTTAGGCTGATTGTCAGTGCTTCTCTCTCTCCTTTAGACTTGGTATCATCAATCACGATTGATTCGATTTACGAACCATCATAACATGTGCAAAACTTTTTTCCCGTTTGGCGATGAATATTTCCTTGCTTTGTCGTTTTTCCCGCTTCTCTGGCTGTTCTAGCGTAAGATGTCCGATATTTGGTGTTGGGACTCAATTTGGCCAAAGCAAATCGCCGCTTGGGGAACGCACAGACCACTGTGTCGTCTTGCGCCAACACCGGAGGGCCAGATATCCGAGCAATCATCACGCACGAGTCCACCACGCGTGATGAAAGTTCGGCAATTTAGAACCTACATGCCGGTCAACAAGCTATCAACGCATAAGAGGGCAGTTATGTGTGTGTTACCTGTTTCTGCTATTGCTTTCTGCTCATGTCTCTGATGAAGAATCCGCGACGGATGTCAAAACATAAGGCGAAAAAAGTGTTGTCCCAGCGACCGAACCTTCTTCTTCGCGATTCATAGTGCTTTTACTCTAAGACATCAAAGACAGAAATTCACGAGCGTTGAGTTGAAATACTTGGCTTCATCCAGAACTGCAAGTACTAAGTCCTGAGTTTGACTCAAACCCTTTTCATATTTAACTTTTACTGCTTATCTGTCCGATCTTCGATTAGGAAAACCAACCTTTTGGCCTTTGGACTTCGATCAAGCATTTGTCGAGGGTTGCCTTTTTCCAATTACTTACCAGCCACTCAAAAGCATCTGGAAAGTGCCCAGCAAAGAGGCTTCGTCCATTTCACTTCGGTCTGTCTTTTGCTTACGTTCTCAGCGTAACTTTTAAAATAGTTTTGTTCTGCTCCGGCGTTAATCCGTCTAATAGCACCCTGCTTTACTACAGATTACTATGAAGCTCGCTAGTCCTCCTGTTGCTCTGATCCTCCTGCCCACAATTATGTCATGATGCGGTGTGCTGCATGTGATTTAAAATGAGGTGAACCTATCAAAAAGTAATTCCTATAAATGTTGCTCTAGAGAAAATTAGAAACTAGGTATCTGAATTGTATTATAACTGAAGTAGCAAAAAGCTGCCCTAACTTTGAATGCCTCCGTTTGAAAAATTGTTGACTCTTTGAGGACTCTTAAAATCGGATTTTCCAACACATGTGGGGGAGAGTGGAGTACTTCCCCGAACGCATAACTCTGGGGAAATATCACCTGCACCTGACTAAAAACACTGTAAGTTTCGATAAAAATAGGTTGTTTTTGAAGAACATGTGCTGTAGCATATGATTGTAAATATATAAATTTAGAAAATGAGCATGCCTGACGGCAGTCTGTAGCGTAGTTATACACCGACGGACCTTTCGGATGGGAAATTACAAAAAAACCGAAAAGAATTATCACTCTCCAGAAAAACGCTCCATTTGCGTACTAAATAATTATAATTTTATCCTTCTTTACAATAATTATAATTTTTAATTACTATTGACCAAACCAAATCAAGCTGTTTTGTCTAAACGCAACCTCTTAACGTTTACTTAAATTAACGTTGGCGCCGAATGGGATCCACTTTGTTAGCTAACTGGTTAGTTGTGTGGTTCGAAGGCAATTTCGCCCTGGCTCAAACAAGCGGAGTGCCCAGCATGATTAATTCGGGGTTGCAAATAGGCTGACAAGCGCCAACAATCGTAGGCAATGACAAACAGCAGTTTTGTGCCCAAAAGTCCATACTTGTGAGATGCGCCTTGACGTTTCTACTTCACGTACGTTTCGGTCAGTGGAACCGATGTACGCCACCTTAACGGCCCGATGTAGGGTGGCTAGCTGTAGGGAGTAAGCTAGAGGCCTTCTAGCTTTTCGGTCTGTGGAGGAATACTGTGGTTGCACCGAAAAATCGTGTTGTGCGGAGCCACGCGTTAAGATGCGTCTATATTGCGTTGCGAAAAGTATTGCTAAGAGTTATCTTAACCGCAGTCCAGGTCGAGGCTTTGCCGTTAAGATCCCAGCAGTTCTCTGCGGATCATTAAGGCCTACCTACCTGGTCTACTTATTCCCTCCACTGACCAAACCTTTCGTTTAACTATACGAGCACTCCCGGATAAACACGCGGACGAAGTAGCACGTTTTCTGCCTGAAAACAATGGCCTTATCGCAGGGACACGTCGGACAGTCAACATTATCGCAGGGGCAGCAGGTTAAATCAGAAGCTGCAAGTCCAGAGCACATCGGGAAGTCACCAACATCACAGAGGGTTAAATTAGTAAAACCCTAGCAGCTGCGATCTTCAGGCCTGGCTCCTTAGGGAAAGACAAGTCAGGGGAAGCCAGAGTGGAAGGAACGGTTTATTCTGTACATAAGGAATAGAGGATAGGTAGTATAAAATTAACTATCAGGCAGACGAGCAGCCGCATGCCACAGGGGCAAGTCTGAAATGAGGTGACCGTGGGAATCGCCACAGCGTCTGGAGCGGCCTTTGTGTGAGTCGGCCTTGACAAGTGATTGGTTAGATAGACGGGCGTAGGCGGCACTCGTGGGCAACGGTGAGCTTTCGCGCGATATTAATCTGCACGTAGTGAGTCACAGCCGCAGCATGATGCTCTTATAACTTCCAAAACGAATACATTTGTTTTAAGGATACATCGAAGTTCCTACATTGGCAGATTTTAAAAATAGAATGAACTTGGCACAAATGGGCCTGTGTTCTAAACTTCAACAGTGTTCAATAATGCTTCATTGATAAAGGAGGCCGGTGCAGCTTTCCAGTTGACTGGTTCACCAGTAATTGGGAATCAAGCCAGAAAAATTAACAATTGTTATGTGCAGTGACGGTTTTATCATCCAGTAGTAGAAGATAAATGAAATATATGAGCTACATTTTGAGTGTATGATTTACTGTGAATATTTTTAAAAACTTTTGATTTTTGCATGATTTCTGTCATCTTAACCATACGAATTTATCATGGGATAACGTTCTCCAACCTACCTCAAATGTAGGATGGTAACTGCGCGGTGCCCATTTATCGTCATATGAATCTTTGAGAAAAAGTGAAGTAGATTGCATCCCACCCATTCAACATGAGTAGGTGTTGCAAGCTCCCTCCCCCTTATAATAGGCCTTAAGTATTTCCGAAGGCATTTTTGAGAACTTTAGTTTGTCTTGGCGTTATAATATTGAACTTAAATCTCAGTACATATCTGTTTGTATCGTAAGAGATAGGTAAACCATTTTAAGTGCAAATCTGCATTTTTTTATTTTCATACGATTTTCTAAATTAAGAATATGTAGTGATCTAAACCTCATCCCCATAACCCTTAACTTGGTAAGGCATACTAATCTAAGTGAGAAAAAAGTAAATACATCAGACTGCGAACTAAAAACCACGTTTTCACCTGGTATACATCACATCAGACATGATTCGAACAACTCCACTTTCGACAGTAAGGCCAGCAAGCTTTCGGTTCAATCAATTCTGTCTTGCTAATCTACTCAGTTAATTGTCCTAAACGCTGTAATATCGTCACAGTCTTCTAATTGTGTACACATTTTTACCAAGAAAACGAATTTCTAACAGTATCTGTTCGATCAGGCACAAATGAAGGAAATAGTTTTGCTTTTCTTATAGCCTGTTTTGTTTGAATTTCAATTTGTTGTTGTAGACAATGGCCATCCTCCTGCGTAGCATTAAAGGCATTCTACCGTATTTAAATACTATATTATATGGCAACTTTATAGGACACTCGGTAATTAAGTAGTTATTTTAGAGATGGCGCCGCATTAAAAAAGTTGGATACGCATAAAGATCTGGGCAGGTGGACAATCGCGAAGTTGATGCTACTATAAAAAGGTGGTCTAGAAGGCAACCAGTACGTTGAACTGGATCGGACGAGCATTCAAAATATTCCCACCTGAACTCTTCAGAAGAATAGTTGGCACCTTTGTACGACCACATACCGACTGCGAAAGACCACTGTGGACACCGTGTTTGAAGAGAGATGTGAACCTTCTCAAACAAGTGCAACGGAGGGCGACGAAGATAGCCGATGGTATTAGAGACTTACCATACTATCAGAGATTAGTGAAGCTAGGCCTATTTCCCTTGCCTCACAGGCAATTACAGTGTAGCTACTCTGAAAATTTCGAATAATCCGGGGCCGTTGCTCCTCCCTGAGATTGGAGGGGTTCTTTTGGCTAGCCAACACAAATTTCCTGCGTGGCCATCCTTACAAGGTCACAAACGAACGCACTCCATTGGAGCTCAGAAAGTTTTTCATCAGCTAACGAGTGGTGCGACCCTGAAACTCGCTACCCAGCGAGATGGTTTCCGCTGACACCATTGTTGATTTTAAAAGAAGACTTGATGGCAATACATTTGAAAAAGGTGACTATCACAACATGATTTCTTGTTGCCAGCCTTGCAAACATTTTCCTGGCTCCAGTTTGATTTCCTGCTGTTTCGCGACAACTCAGTCGAAGGTGTATTATTTTAACTGTCTACAAATTCATATTGAGAGTAAACATGCCACGGTTACTTAACATTAATAGGGTCCTCAAGGGCACTTCTTGACCTTACCCTGCAAATATACATATATAAGTAACGATATTTAATTTGGCCAATATTCCTACAAAAAACGTTTTTGATGCACACAGTTCCACACGAATCAGGTAACTTGGTGAGCAAGTATGATTTTTCAGCCATTAGAAGAAAAAAGAATGACATGCGTACTTATTGTACCAGACCAGAACAAAACACTTTTGAAGTGAACATCCACCAGAGCAACATTTTAGTTGGTTGGGAGTATGTTCCTCAGTGGCCTTGGTCGTGGAAGGCCATCACGTTTGCTGCAGAGAACTTGTGCATAGGTGAGCGTACAACAACTGTCTATGCCAACATCCGCAAACAATACACCTTGGGAGAACATATTGCACAGGTTTCAATTTCCATGAACTGTCTTCTCCGAAGGTTTCATCAACCAGCTTCTCGAAGGGTTGGCTTTGGAGAGGGAAAAACTAGAAAACTGCTGATAGAAGCAAATAGGTGAGTTCCAGGAAACAATGCAGACGGAGAAGATGAGATTAATGGGACAAAAGGTTAATTGGTCTGTCTTTTCATCTTCTCACTCGAACCCACCATTAGATACAGTAGAAGGAGCGCAGCGTATGTGGTTGCCATGTGACCATATGCACACTCTAATCAACAGCATCCGTGACCACCGCCAGGGATCGTAAATTGTGCGATGATGGCTTCGTGGTCCGCCTTCGAGCCGTTTATTGCCGCGATTTTCTCCTTTATGTTGGATGTTGGCTCAACAAGTTGGCTCACGGTCATCTAAATTGCTGGTTGCCGTCGCCCTTCCCACGGGACTGAGTCCACTGCGCAGACAAGTTCTCAGCACGCAGTATGGGAGTGGTAGGTCATTGTGCTTGTTGATGGACTGCGGATCTGAGAAAGATGACTCGAGTAGCTCAAGTTTCACGCAGCTGTCACCCATGCAAGGATTCTAGCCTCGTGAAACTATGGCCCGGCTCCCATCGAGCGTCTTTTCTTCTTCTTCTCCTCCTCCTCCTCCTCCTCCTCCTCATCCTCCTCCTCCTCCTCTCCTTTGCCGCGTTCTCGGCCATTCGCCTCCTACACATAAGCTGCAAACACTGGAATACTATGGCAATCTACATTCAGTATTGCTGTGCTGATTCATACCATGCTCACGCTAAGAAACCTTTGGCTAACCGCGCATTACTCTGCGCGCCCAGTGCTGACTCATCCTCTCTTCGTTAGCCGAGTCTTTGCGTACTTGCGCCTGAAAAACTCCCCGCACCTTCTTTGTTAATCGCCGCGAGAGGCCCACGACGTCCTGCCTTTCCCACGTTCTCGATCAACTCACTTCATGAGGCGCGCGTTACTTCGACCAATCGAACCGCTCTGTGCCACCTACTTGGCTTAGGGCACACTCTGCACTCAGGGCTTCGCAGCAGCGGACAATTTTTTGCCGATTCGACTGGCTTTTGTAAGCGGCGCATGCAGCAGCTATGGTATGGAAACTTTAGTACAGTAAAGATGTTCCAGTTCATATCGTCTTCCCTGACTTGTAATTTAGTGATCCTTCTGTTTTAGATACAGCAACTAGGCTTCGAAAATACTGTGGTATAAATACTGCACTCCTTGTGCCCCCACTGGCCCTATCTGCGACTGTCTGTGATGAGGATTTCAAACGAGAATCCGAAAGCTTCATACCAATAAACCTCATGTTCCAGTGATTGCATCTTTTCCTTCTTCTGAAAAAAAACAAACATTTACTGGCCGTCACTGGCACCAAAAGGATCAAAGCATCACTCTTCTCTTTCACAGAAAGTGGCGTTTTCAGGGTCGCGTTTGCTAATTATATCCCGGCACCAACATCTAGGCATGTGACTTTACAACAGCTGCTTCCTAACAAGGAATTCAACCCAAACCCCGGCCAAGTGCAGACCACGTCTGGGGCATCATCTGCGTTCTATACAAGCATGTTTTTCTTTCTGGGCATGATTTGTGATCAGGGCTATAATTGTCTGAGTGAAGACATTAATTGGGTTCAACCCTCGCCAATGACGATGTCCATCGTATGATCCCCAGCACGTGGATTAGTTTATTATAGTTATAGTATGCTTGCGGAGCCTCTGGCACACTTTTGCCTACCCCCTCCCAACCCTCCCGGGTTGTCAATAAAAAGTCCAGTGGGGCGGAGTCAGGATCGGGCGCGGTGTCTGACGAAACTAAACAGCCTGCGTACGTGTGCCAAACACGCTTGCTTTGCGCAGGATGAACCAGCGTTCCGCAAAAATGAGAAAGTGCTAATTCAGATGCCGGCTGAGTGGTAGTGCCACAGAGGCAGCAATCACTGTCTACCTAACCGTCCTGAGAGGGTCGAGTTAATCCCATCAGATGGCGGCCATGGCTTTAAGCGCACCGTGGTACTTAGTTGAAAAGAGCGTCAGATAGTGAAGAAATTTGTTGCGGTCAAGGATGAGCGATCTACTATAACCAAAAAAACACTAAGAATGTTCAGTCTGGTGGAAAAAGGCAATCGGATATTAGGAGCGATTTATTGGGTGCACAAGGCAAGTTGCCGTGGATTGAGTGTTTGCTGGTGTGTGAAAGATGCGACCCTACAGTAGTGTATGGGTAGCTAAGTGTCGTGCACGGGTTTGTCCTTGCCCGTGTCAGTACGCGGGAGTACGTGGTGGATGAATGATTGGTCAGGTCAAAAGGGACAGTCAGAGGGACATAAAACACAAGAGACTGTAGGAGCCTGCCCCCCAGCGCTGCCATGATCTCTCATCTGCCTGATCTGTCGACGTGGCCAGTCAATCGATTTTCGGCGCATCGTTGATTTCTGGTTCACACTGAACTCGCCTCGCCACTAATGATGACTGATCTACTAAGCGTGAATTCGCAGTCAAATCAGTCAATCAGTCAACAGATTTTTGCGTACAGCTGATTACTGCTATGCACCGGATTTGTGGTCAGCGCTGGCGGAAACACACTTCACATTAAGTCCATTCAACCGGCAAGGCGGAACTCACTCGGCCTTTCGCCCCGATGCGCGGCGGACGCGAGGCTGCGGCGCTCTCTCTCTCTCGCTCCTTATGGTCGAACTCCACCCGAGGCGGAGTCAACCCTTTTGTTAGTTCTTCTCTTACGTATTCTGTACAGAATACAGTCTCCTTCTACCTTGACTTCCACGACTTCTATCTTCCTCTAAGAAACCGGGCCTAGAAGATCGCAGTAGTTAGGATTTAACCGGGTTAGCCTTAACCCCTTTGCAATAAAACCATATGTAACAAAGCAGGGTGGCCTATGCATGTAAGATGCGCGTTGTCTGCACACGTGACTGAATAAGCTGAGTACAACTCTGGGGGCGACTGCACTTCAGCGGAACGGCTGTAAGTTAGAGAGATTGTCTCGGCAGACAGGATGCAGGAGACGGGAGAGGGGCGGGGGCTCACTGAAGCACTGGAACAGTGGAGCAACTATAAGGTCAAACCTAGAGGACCGGGACACCAGAGGAAGGAAGAATTGAAGTAACTGCTACAAATTCACTGAATTGTCATCAGGACGGGGCCTCCCCCCTCCGAGTCGAGCCCATTTTGCCTTCTCTCGCTCTCTTCCAGAGACGAGCCAACTGTCTAGTGCGAGCGGATAGGGGGAGGTAGCTAACGCGGCGGGAGTGTGCACCTAGGTGTGTCACCACACTTTCCTTATATGTCATTTGTTATGGATTTGCAATTCAAGTAACGACCAATACAAGTCCGAGGAAGTAAAAGAGACGAAGCAGAGGTGATCGCAGCCGCAAAAGAATTTGATTTGCTCAACGTTTCGAAATCCGTTGTAGATACATCATCGGAACCTGTTTAGGTGACAAAGCGTGAAAGTATGCTCAGCTCGAATCAGCTCGCTGGCATGCAGTTAGCCTTCTCCGTCGATTTTTCCCCGTTGGTTGGGCTCAGCCTGTTAGTTGGCTGGGACTTTGTAAGTAAATTGACCCACTTGTGAAAAAACTCACGGCCTCGGCGGGAGACGAACGCGCACAGTAGGAAAGGCTTTTGCGCAGCCAACGCTCTACCGATTGAGCTGCGAGGCACGCAGTACACCGTAAATTTATTCACACTTGTATCGATTTTGCCTGCCCAACTTACGGCTCGTATGGAATCCACCATTACAGAACAGCCAGATGACTGCCGACCTTTCCCTCGACTTTCACAACGCGCGTTCTGAGAACCCATCAAAGTTTAATAGCCGGTAGGCTTTCCTGCTTTTCAATGTTTTGCATCCTTTTCTAAATACTTTCGCTGCTGTAATAAGCACATCCACTTTTCCCGCCGTTTTCCACGCCTTGGTGAAAAAGGAGAAGTAAGGAAAGCGTTTTAGGCTACTGTCTCTGTCCAGCGTGTCTTTTTGCCGGACCATAGACGTCCGTTCCCCGCGAAGCTGTAGGCCTATTGATCTAACTGGAAAATACTCGACCATATTTCTGGAGAAGGTAATCTGCGCCTGTTTCATCTTTTATCGCAGGGACAGTGCTAACTTATAGGTCACAATTTTGCTCTTTTTTTCAGGGGCATGCGCTTCTTCTCTAGATCGAGTTTTCAGGATGTGAGCAAAGGCGTAGGATGCTTGGTTGCAAGCTCACAAAAGGATGTGTTAGCAATATGCTGTGACTGTGTCATCCTCTGGCTTGCCCAGTTAACCTCTGTTAATGAGCACGAGTCCAACTGTAGGTAGCATTGGGCTTAGTGAAGCGGCCATTCATGTGAAGAGCGCTCAGTGCTGGCCTTTCGTAGAGTTTGATGCACTAAGGGTTACTTATTATCATCAAACTGCTGTTTATGAACCTAGTATTCACATTACCGGATTATAACAACGTGCTTGCTATCCCATTTACCTGTCTAACCACCCACATAGTTTTCGGTTTGCTAAAGATGGAGCTGGAGCGTCCATATCCGTACTTCGTTGATTCGAATTGGATGTCCGAATGTACTGCAGGGCGATATCATGACCCCTTCCAGTCAACCACACGCGGATTGGCTCTTCTGTCTACTGTGATTTCACCAGAAAATTTATATGTGCAAAGCCGTATTGGAGACCACCGTCTTCGGGCACGTTTTGTTTGCTCTTCGAGGTATTTTAGTTGACCCATTTGTGCAAAAAATTCGCGGCGACGGCAGGAGTCGAACCCGCAGAGCAGGGAATGCATTTACGCGAAGCCAACGCTCTACCGATTCGAGCTACGACGCCACGCCTTGCGCCGTGAATTTAATTACACTTGGACCGATTTTACCGGCCCAACTTACGGCTCGTATGGAATCCACCATTACAGAACAGCCAGCTGACTGCAGGGTTTCCAAAGCAATCATCTAGAATTCACCAGAATGGCTACTAGGTTCACTTAATTTTTAGGAAGGTTTGGCGGATTTGTTTAATTTAGTTGATCCAATTGTGCAAAACCTCGCGGCCTCGACAGAAGCCGAACGCGCACAACAGGGAAGGCTTTTTGTAATTTCTTCCAAGCATTGGCGATTTCTTTATCTCGAGAATCCAGTGGATCGGTTGCGCGTCTCTCCCTGTACGCAACCTTTTCATAACCTTGTGTTGGCATGCAGTTCCGCTCTTCACAATAAACCTTCTTCAGAACCGACTGTTGATCAAAATTTAATTCGGCTAAGCAGTTACTATTAGTTTCGGCTGAATAAGTTTGAAATTCTCCACATTACTTCACCAGCGAAAATCCTGTCCACCCTGCACATGATTGTTTCCTTCTTCCGAAGGCTGTCCCCCCTTCTCTCAAGCCCGTGTCCGTGTGCCCTTCTTCACTCGTCCATCTGAGCCCAGTGCCTCTCTGTTGATCCTTTTCAGTCGATTGCACACGGCCGAATCCTGCCCCCAGCTCCCCCCTCGTTCGGCTCTCTTGCTCGTTATCACATTTTCCCACGATGGTGTCGGCCTCCTGGCGCCATTGGCAGTCGTTTCGACTGCCGGAGATGAACACCCATAAAGTAACTGCATGATGGAAAGCCGGTTGTCCGTTCCTCTTCTTGACCCAGTTAGCCGCGGCTCCTCCGAGAACCACTCGACACATCCCCCGCGGGCACGCTGCGTGCGAAATAGATGCGGCGCTGTTGAAAGGCCAACTCAAGACTCTCCGCGCTCACACTTTCATATTGCCTCCGTTCACGAACCCCGCTTTTCACACTGACGTTTCAGAACAATGGGATGCCGCATGAACTGCCTTCTGAAGTCACATAAAGCCCGGCAAGCGCCCCCTCTCCCACTAACACAGACACGCTCTCCCAAGACTAGTTTCGCCCTGCGTAGCGTTGTTGTTGATCTTGTGCTGTTCACTTGTCTAAAGTCAGGCAATTTGGCCGACTGCCTTTCTTCTTTAGTGCGTCTATCCATTGTTGAGGTTTTTATTTCCTTTAATTTTTGTTTACTAGTACTGTACTGCCTTGAAAATTGTTATAATTGGGTCTGACTTACGCGTGACTGCTGGATACAAAGTCAGAGAAATCAAGATAGACGAAACAGTCACTTTCTTTAGTCAAGCAGTTGGTGTTGTCGTCAGGGTGTTGGTCGACAATAGAAGTTGGACAGTGTGTACTGCAGGAAGGAACTTGCAAAGTTGTTGTACACAGTCTCCTCAAGCAGTTATTGTTCCGTGTGCCCGTGCGCACACAATTAGAGACGACCCGAGACCTGTCTTTTGTTGCCTCAGCCAATCAGGAATAGGTGCACAGCGACTGACGTCAAGCTCGCGACGCTAAGGGCCAAGACGCGAGACATTGACGCGACTGAGAGACAGGCCAAAGGACAATACGGGCGGCTCCAGTGGTGAGTCGGCGAGAACGTAGGACGGACAGGCAGCGCATGGGAGACTTTCACAATACTTTGCAAAATAAGATGAGTCAGCAGAGTGGCGCTGACACATACTGTTGCAGTATCTTCAAAAGGGACGCCTTCAGGTTGAGAGCATCTTTGATTTTGCTCTCCTTCGAACAGCATATAATGAACAGTTGCAATGTCAACGGATTTCATCGAAAATTAAGGGTTGATAAATACAGTTCCAGAAGCTCTTTCCTTACCAAGACTTTGGCGATCCTGGAGGTCAAGCTGTTTACTTAGTCCGTCAGATAAGAAGTAGAGCTGAAAGCCCTTCAACTGTCTCTTTGATTTCCTCTAAACCTTGGACTTGTCTTTTTTACCGTCAGTCCTGTTAGTTTAGGGCTCTTTCTACCTAAAGTTCATGAGCTATAATAAAAAATTTGTCGAGAACCTGGTTAGTATCAGTATCAGTATATTGAGGGATATGAAGGAAAAATTCCTTGGAGTGCCTTATTTGTACACATGTGCAGTGGTATCAGAAAATTTGTTTCTCAGACTGTTGGTGAAGCCAATTGTCCTGTGTCATAGGATGAAAGTAGGAGCAGAGAGTGGAAAAACTCCTCAGGGATTTTAGGAGAAAAACTGTCTCCCTTGTGGGGGTAATGTGTGGGATTTAGGAGAAAAAAGTGGGTTCCAACTGGAGGGGGGCATTGCAAAGGTTCTCAGGAACATCACCGTGTGGATGCCTTGTCCTGATTCTTCCTTGCTGATTGCAGAGTCCGCCAACGGAACTGGAAAAACAGAGGCATCCGTCCAGATCGTCGACAGTCCACTTTGGGTCAAACCAAGGGTGAATGTTTAGGCTGTCAGGTCTGGCTGATAAGATCGCTAGCGGGGTAATCACGGTACGCAGATAGCCAAGTAGGGTAGACCACGGAAACCTTCGCATGAGGCTATGCGTGGGAGGGCGTTATGAATAATAAACGTGACTGGATATAAAAACTAATACTACTGAAAAATTGGAAGTATTATTATTATTATTGCAATTTTCAGTTCCGATCCATCGTGCACTGCTATATCGATCCAGTTTTCGCTTAAAACCCTCTAGCGATTCCAACATAACAACGTCCTGAGGAAGCGCATTCCACGCTCCGACAACCCTTTTTGTGAAGAAGTGTTTCCGAGCGTCCAGCCTGGCCCCTGTCACCTTTAATTTGAGAGGAGGACCCCTCGGATTCGCGGTCGTTGCTTATTCGAAAAAATCCCCTGATATAAGACAGCAGTCTTGAAGACGTAATACGCGGAATGCTAGTATCAGGTCCCCCCGAAGCCGCCTGTAGCGCAATGGGAAGAGGTTGAGATTCGACAGCCGTGTTTCAAAAGGCTGCGAGCCCTGCCCCATAACAAGTTTGGTTGCGCGCCGTTGTACCTTTTCCAGGATGTTGATATCTTTCGTGGCCCAGGGTCTCCAAGCTTAGATAGCGGATTCTAGGTGCGGTCGTACGAAGGTTCCGAAGACTTTTGTGAAGCACTCTTCATTGAAGGTAGAAAAAGCTCGTTTGACGAGGTATAGGATCGAAATCGCGGACTTGGCTACCTTTGTGCAATGCAGGGAGGGTTTAAGCGAGAGCGTGATCCAGACTCCCAAGTATTTCTGGGCGTTCACTTCCTTCAATGGTATGTCATTCAGTCGGTAAGCCGTGCCGTTTGAAGTACCGGATTTGCCGACTCGAATGGTGGTGCACTTGCTCTCATTGAATGGTAAGGGCCAGTCCGCCGACCATTTTTGAAGTCTATTTAAATTTTCCTGTAAGTGCACTTCGTTAGCCGCATTTCGAATTACGCTCCAAAGTTTTATATCATCGGCAAACATGGTGATGCCGCAATCCAGTTCGCGGACACAGTCTTTGCTGTAGATAACAAACAGGATAGGGCCGAGAACGGAGCCTTGGGGAACACCACTCTTAACCTCAATCTTGGCTGACTGTTTGTCGCTGATGTGGACAGTTTGCGAGCGACCGATGAGGAAGCTTTTTAATCACGTAAGGAGCCTACCCCTAACTCCTATGCGGCTGAGTTTATAAAGGAGGCGGTGGTGCGGCACGCTATCGAAAGCCTTTTTGAAGTCAATATAGACAGCATGCACTGAGTTTCCACTATCGACTGCCTCAGTCCACCGTTCTAAACAGTAAAGCAAGTTTGTTACGCAGGACCTACCTCTACGGAAACCATGCTGAGCATCCGATAGCAGATGGTTTTGTTCCAGGAACTGCATAAGTTGTTGCTTGATAATTTTTTCCATGATTTTGCAACAGCTTGCAGTAAGGCTGACCGGTTGGTAGTTATTCGCTGAGACCCGGCTTCCCCCCTTGTATAGCGGTGTAATCCTCGCGGACTTCCAATATACTGGAAGGCATCCGGTTTCGAAGGAGGTTTGGAAGAGCATAGAGGGTAATTTGGCCAACTCATTGGCGAGCTCCTTCAAAATCTTGGCTGGTACGTTGTCGGGATCTGGTGACTTAGATTCTTTTAAGCTTAAGAGTTCCTTAATAACAACAGCCTAGAGGAATTGGACAGTCTCACCTATTGTATCCGCTTCGGTGTCGTCGGTGGTGTGATCGTATGCCGTTTCCTTTGTGAAGACTGATCAGAAAAATTCCGAAAGATGCTCAGCCTTTGCTTCATCATCTATCAAGTCTCTTCCCTCAGCGGTCCTCAGCAGGGGTATCGGATCCTTGTTTTTGTTACTCTGCCTGAGGTAACTGTAAAACAGTTTGGGGTTCACTGTGGCCCGGTTTAGCAAGTCTGCTTCGAAAGCCCGTCTTGTTTTGAGAATAAGACCCTCTGACATCTAGCACGAATCGGTGGTGGCAGCCATTTCTAGCAACCCATCGTAGCAGTTCGAAAACACTCTTCGTGTCAGAAGACCATCGACTGCTTTTGTGGGAACCCTCAGCAAAATATTACGAATCGGGATACCAGATTTGTTTGTCTTTCTGAGACAGGTACATTCTTACTTTTATGCAAGAAAATGTTTACCTGAATAAAACCGACTACTGTGATTAGTCGCAAGCCAGTATCCCAGCACCAACTGAAAAGAGTTTGAAATATTCCAACCCTGACTTTGAATGACCGTTCAGGCAGCAAAAGAAACCCTTTGTTCGAATGGTGCAGCCTATTTTGCCAATCCTTGCTGCACACTGTTTAATGGTGGACCGAGAAATATACCTTTGGGGCGAGTACGAAGTACCTGTTATTAGGAAACTGTATGCAGGAAGAAATGCGTGACAAGGCACATATGCAGGAGGGGGAGCTAACCGTGCCGTGTACATACAGCATAATTTTCATGATTTCCTGGATCTTTCTTGGTCGCTCGGCTCTCTCAGAGAAAATACTAACCAGAAGCCACCAGAACTACACAAATATAATCAAACTTTGGCGGGGCACAGTTATAACTATCTCCCCCCTTTTTATTGCAAGTGACCTGGTGCTAGTTTTCAGTGGAGGTTAGGGTGAAGTTATGGTTACGGTTGAGGCTAGAGTAAGGATTATCATTAAAACTAGGTAGCCATTCCCCGGGAAACTAATGCAAGGTTACCTGAACTACGCGGGTGGGGGATAGTTCCCGATCCAAACTTTTCTGTTATTTTTAAAATTAACGTTTTAAGATGCCAAAATGCCTCGATGCCTCTTTTTGCCATGATTAGGTTCAAATTTCCCCCGGTTAGCAATGCCTCCTGTACCGTAATTTATTCCGGATCCCGAGTAAACAGTGCACGCAGGTCTGCTCAGTCCTCATGAACATTTTTTGGTCAGCTTGTCGAAACTGCGCTAAGAATATGCTTTTAGATTTTGAGTTTTTCTGTACTAGCAGTATGAGATTGACGCCAAGAAACTCTTAAAGGAAGGCGTTACAACTACAGCTACAAGCACTCTCCATCAAGAAGTAATTAAATCTCCCGATTCCCTTAGAACCTCTAAACATGAGAGCCAAGAACACTCATCAAATTTAAATCTTTCTAAGATTTTTTCTCAGACAAACTAGCACTTACTAACAAAAGTAGACTCATTCTAGAGTTTTTCGCTGACGGGACTGCTTGTTTAACACAGTATACCCTATAGTTCTCTCCCCTCCTTATCTCTTTGCGTATGGTTCAACTTCCTGTAGTCGTCTCCATCACCACCACCACTTCCATCAACGGCAGCATCCATCTTTGTGTCGTGATTATTCTGCGGAATTAATAGTGTACTGCGAATGAAGAAAATTGTTATTCCGGAAATTGCGCGGCCACCGATCTCTTTCCCCCCCTTATAAGCATGAAAGATGAAAACGACTGATGTTGGGCGTGGGTACAGTGGCTGACGTAAGGTGTGCCCACAAGCACCGATATCACCCAGCATTATGCCCTGTGATCTCAATGAGATCTATGGGATCTATGAGAGTCATCACACATCTAGATTTAAAAAGATTTAATGTAGGTTGCTTCGAGGAAAGGGTTATCCTGCTGGATAGCAAATGCCTAGGCCATGGTCGTCAGCTGAGCGTGACAAGTCAAATTTACGCCCTGTTTATTATATTTTGGCATGGTCCCAGGGAATCGGCCCAATTCTCGGCAAAGTAAGGTCAATGTGCTTGGGCATGAGTTTGGGTACCGTGGTTGATTCGGCATGAAGTTGTAGTGACCCAAATCCGCATGTAACGCTCAAGCTCTCATTCTTCGCGACTGTTAACTGCTGTGCACCAGAGTCTGCCTACCCCAATCTGCTCTGACCAAGCATCTCGCTGAGGCTTAATCACACATGACCTCACCGGAGGGGTTGCGATGACTCCCAGAACTAAGAAGTTGAACGTGAGTCATTTGATCAAACTAAAGCAATTAAACGACGTAGACAGCAAAAACCTTGTAGAAAGACGCTTATGAGAGCTTTCGTTGGGTTCCGAGTGTGTGGGCATACTTTGTTACACTTCGGACGCCCACCCACACGGCTGCGGACGCGTGCTTGTCCGATTGTCAATTTTCTCCAACCCATTCTAGCTACCTAGCTCTGTACAGAATATATTGGGGTCCCTACGGAACCGGGCTTGAAGATCGCAGCGGCCACTGCGATAAATTCCCCTATGTATCATAGCCGCCCCATTTTGTTGAGATTAAAGTAACAGTGACGCTCGGTTTTGGGGCCTTTCTACGCGTAGGGATTCAGAGGCATCCCGATCCAGGAACCTGTGGTAGCCCTTTGCCAAATTTGTATTTATTTACAACTTTGTCGTACTTCCATTTTGTACACAATTTCCTAGACTAATTCTACTTGCCCTGCCTTTCTGTAAGTTGATTTTTTTCCTTTTATTCAAGTTGGTAAAAAACTGTTGGCCGCTACACTTTAACTGGTTTGACTGTTGAATCAATAGCGGACACCTTGCTCCTATTATTATTATTATTATTATTATTATTATTATTATTATTCAATAGACTGAGTACGCAGTCGCTTTCGACATATCCAGGGTACTGGATTCGGCTTAGCTTGACGTGTTCTTAGCTTGGTATCGCATCATCGATTGCCTTTCTCGTAAGCTTAAAACCTACTCATCAGACTGATTGGAATGTGGTTTAGATCCAGGGGGATGGGTGAGTCAATTTACAGAAAACTGCGCATCACGTGACCAAGTGCCGCGGCCCCGTTCCCAGTCCAAGACGCACGCGACGGCGGGACGGCGGTGACCTAGCCAAACCGCGGACGCTACCATCGCCTCCAGCCTAACTGCGGACGTACTCCCTCCCCCACCCCCCTGTCGTCGTTGTTGGGCTGCCATAATATCTGATGCGTCCGAAAGCTTAGGTCAATAAACCCGCCGTTACAATCGTGCTTTCATTTTCATTAAGACAAACACGGGAAGACTTCAAGCTTCCCATCTAGGCACGTGCACCCATTTAAATTCAATTTTACGTTTGGGATCGCTATCTGAAATGAGTGGGGGCCTTCGAGCTAGGTAGAGATCATTGAACTGGGCTGGTAAAATTTGAGCTACTGTGCATACGCCTCAGCATGCGTGAACACGTGCACACTCACGTGACCACACGGGGACGAAAAGATGAAAAAAACCAAACGAGCAAGCAAACAACAAGTTGGAAGTGGGTCATTTGAGCAACCTAAGGCAATTTAACGGCGCAGACAGCAAAAACCTTGTAGAAATACACCTTTGAGAGTTTTGTCATTGGGTTAAGAGTGTGTGGGCATACTTTGGGACCCACAGTACGGAGTTGTGGGAACCCGTTGAACAAGAGAATGAAAGTGAAGGCTTCTGGAAAGAGGGATAAACTGACATAGGGCTAGAGGCAAATGGAAGGTAAGAGCGCTGGAGTTGCCTAGTAAAAGGCTCCCTTGATTTCAGCGACGCTCTTAAGAATGTAATTGTGGCTGGTTCGCAGATTGCTGTTGTGTGCAACCTCTATCCACTTCACCTGCTCGTCCGAAACCGTCTCGGCAAATACCTAAAATGGGTAGTAAATTGTTCGTGTCAGTCTAATTGCAATGATCTAAATGGGCAATGCTCAACTTCAAAGTACAGTAAAGTCACAATCATTGACAATTTGGGCAGTACAAAGTAAAAGTTCAGTTGAGGCATACAGAGCAAGTATTTTTTAAGAAATGGACGCATTACTACTCCAATATATCTAGTTATCTATCTAGCTTTTGATTTTCATTTACACCGACATTAGACAAGGGTTTAAGTAGGGCAAATCTTCATTGAACAAACATTTAATAACTTTTGAGATGATTCCTATAACGCCTTAACTGTTTTATACTGTTTCAATTTACCACGATAGCAATCTAAATTAATCTATAACCTAGCTATCTGTTATATAAAAGTTAAAATGTCAGTTCTGTTGTACTGTTTGCAGTGGAATTGTAGATCCCATAACGAACTAGTTAAGCAATTTTATTGTGAGAACGCTTGAAGCGTGATATTCGGATGCCAACACCATCAACAGGAAGTTTACAAAGTAGATAGTCAGAGACCATATTACGCTCACCAGAAGGTGTTCGGTTGTTCGTTGACGTTTCGGACTGCGGGGCCGGCTGTTAAAGCTAATGTGCATACTCAACAGCATGCGCCGACGCGTCTACACTCAGGTGACCACACACAGCTGTCCGAAACGTCAGCGAACAAACGAACCCATTCCGGTGAGCACAATAGATCGCTGATTCTAATCCCGGAATTCAGACTTTTGCAAACCAAAGTAGATAGCATTACCGATAAAGACCTGACGGTTGGCGGTAGGTCATTACGGATAGGAAGTTCAGGACAAGACGACGACCACGCAGTACTCAAGAAAGTCCGACGGACACAATCCGAAAACGAGCTCACCGGACGAGGAGAATGGGCCGCCGAACCGGACGAGGCCGAGGGTGGCTCAACCGCCCCCCACCCTCCGCCATCGGGGCGTGACTCATAACGAATGCGGCTAGACTGCCCCTAAAAATTTCCCATAGGGGATATTTGGCAGCCTTGAATAATTCAAGTTATCCAACTGGGAAAAATTAGTGGCCTTGGGCGATTCGAACACCCATCAGCTGTGAAGGCTCTACCAATTAAACTTCGAAGGCACGCCGAAAGCCACGACTATTCCACAGCTGGGTCAACTGAATCTTCCATAGAGCGGGGCCAGCAAAAAATCGATCGGCACGAGCTCGGCAAACACGTCATGCCACGCCACTCCCCGTTCTGTTCGATGACCTAGAGTTAATGCTTTCAGAATGGCAAGCCGATCAAGCACTCCAAAATGTCAGTATATTTATAAATTTGTTCCGGTGAGCCCACCTTATTCCCCAGATTGCCATCCCGCGCCTCTCAATTTGCCAATCTGAGGCACTTATAACACATAATGCGACGGTGACGACGATGGTGAGGAATGAGCTTTCAGTTTTATCGATGGTTGATACTAGCGGAAACTGTCACATTGTTCTTTGGCTGCTGTGAAGACGTCTTTCGATCTTATTCGGACTATAATCTTACTACAAAACACACGTTCAGTCAGTAGTAATTACAGACGGGGAGGTAGACTACCTCCATGCAACAATCGCGTCGATCTTCCTTGGCTTTCGTTCTGCGGCCACAGAATAAGTTTTAATAGTGATCACCGAGACAGAAGTCAGAACTTTTGGCCTCAGACCGAACTGTAAGGCCCAATCATAGTGCAGATCCCAGGCGACCACGGATAACTATACAAGAAGAAGATGCGACCACTGGAACAAGAGTTTTAATTTCCTGACGTTTCGGATCCTTAATCATAGATAATGATAGTCTGAGTCATGCGTGAGCTACGAGCTGCTCGAGTCGTGGTTCTCAGGCCCCCAGTCCATCAACAAGCGCAACGATTTACCGTTCCTATACGGCGTACTGAGACATTGCCGGGCCCAGCAACAACTCTGACGACAGCGAGCATAATGGTGGCACAGTTACCAAGCCTGCATCCGACACGGACACTGAAATCACGGCGATTTATGAGTCGAACGCGAAGTGTCAGGCCATCACCGTACCAATTAAGATGCCCAACGGTGGCTACAAGAGCTTATAATTATCGTTCGCAGGCGGATGACCGCTACGAACTATAAATACCGTGCAATCTGTGTATGGTTCAGCCATATCTGCACATGACTCAGAAAAACCTACCATTATTTATGATTAAGGCTTCCCGACGGAATCCAAAACGTCAGGAAAATAAAACTCTTGTTCCAGTGGTCGCGTCTTCTTCTTCTAGAACTCACATATTCACTTCTATTGACGGACGCCTATGTGCAATCGTGGTTTTACACTGACATTAGAGCGCCATTCAGATGCGTCGTGAACTCAAATGCTTTGACAATGAAATGGAAGGCAAAAATGACTTGCATGGTCACTTAAACAGGGCACAAGAATAGAGGCACCCCGTCCCCTTAACATAGTTGGCCCGGCGATAAATATCAGGAAGGATGGTTATTCCTGTAGGTTAACTCAAACACTAACCTTACTATAAATCTAAACTGTTGACCGCATGAACAACTCACCCTAGCTCTACCATAAACCTAAACTCAACAGTCAGCAGGAACCCAAGCCTTAACATAATCCTGTCTCTGACTCCAACTCTGGCCTAAATCCTTACCCTCAGCTTCATCCAAAACCTAATATTCCTGGAATTTATCACAAAGTTACATGTATTGCGGGTGGTTATTGTCTTCGTGTCCCGTTTAGGCGACAATAAAAGTCATCTTCATGAAATGGATTTTTCTATAACTAGTACAAATAACATGCCGTCAGAAAATACCCAGAGTGTCTTCTTAAGAAGTCTCCCCGTTGTTTGCCGACCATTAGCTAAGTTTTGCTTTTTCTGTGGTGACTGAATTTCAGTTTCAAGTGGTAAATCAGCGGTTGCTGCGCTTGAAGACGTGGATTTATGCGCACTGGAGGTGGTGGTACTAATTTCCCAAGTGCAGTAGTTTCGGTATTAAAATCCCGAGGTCGTGATTTAAGCATAAGGTACAGGCTTCTCCTAAATGAAGCACGTACATAAATCGTCAGAGTCTGGAAAAAGTAAAAAATGTGTCTGGTTATTGTACACATGGCGGTATACTTAATCAAGTATTTTAGCTAAATGTTGTTCCATCTACCATTGGAGAAGGCCAGTACCAAAGAAATGCATCAGCTTACGAAAAATGTAAGTTTCAAGGACATTTTCAAAGACATTCATATTCACATAATTCGAGCGTACAAATAGTCAACTGTCCTGTTCCTTAAAACTAGTACTTTTAAGATAACAGCCTCATCAGCTCTTCTTAGATCGCAGTTGGTGAAACCGGCCTTGAGACCTTGCAATTACAAAGCTTCCCTTTACTGAATAAATGTGAATCTGGTGAATGGCATTTATCAGAGAGTTTTTCCCTTAATAAGTTTTTGCCACGGATATCTTCGACTGAAAAATGCAAAGCGTATCGACCAACACATACCTTCAAAATGTCGTCCGTTAGTTGTGCACCTCTGCCCTCGCCCTCATGGTAGTTTATGACGACTGTTTCCAACCAAGCTCCATCGGCATTCAGTTGATCGTCCAGGTAGCCTTTAAAGATCTGCGCAAGGAAAGAGTATAATTAATCAGGCGTGCGAACCCTCAGTATTTCTAAGGAAGACAAGGCTCGTCGCAGGATAGTCTTCATTTTATCGATGCGCATGTTTAACAGGACATGCAATTTTCCCTTATAGAATCCAGAATCCTACTAAGTTGCTAACGCACAAGCTCAGTTTTTTCAGCCAACGGGAAATAATTTTAGGAGGGCGGATCATATATAGCGGCGATGAGACAGACTGCATCCTTAGGGGTCTGAGTAGTGCTTGTACTCAGAATACTACAACCATCACGTCCAGTTCCGTTTCGGAGGAGAAAGGGAAGCAGAAGTCATGCGTTCCGTGCTGGTCAGAAGCCTAGACGCGCCGCAAGCTCTGGGCGTGCGCGCAGGCACCTGGCCGCTAGCGTGATGTGGGCGTGAATGCATAAACGTGAAATGTGAAAGTGAGTCATTGGCCGCTAGATCAGTTGATTGGCCAATAGCAATTCGTGGGATGCGTGCGCATGGCTGTCCCTGGGGTCTGTATGCGTGCGTAGAGCAGCTTGAGAACTGCGACCACGTGACCGCCTGCACAACGTGGGATGAACTGTCTATCGTGCTCATCATCCCCGGAAGAGGAAGAACAAGAGGAGGCAAGTGCTGGGACCAAATTGTATTCTTGCTGACGTTTCAAAAACATGCTCGTTTTCATCATCAGAGCGTGCTGCCTACTCTTCCGCCGGCCTTGAATTAATGCGTCTTGCCTCGAGCCGGGTGTGTCTATCCCCTGCTTACGCTACATTTGCGGTAGTTGGTGCGCATGCAAGTTGAAGGTGTGCGCGAATCTCTGCACCGTGGACTATGCTCATCTAACTCCAGAATGCTAAGTTTGACCCCAGGTAAGTTGAGGTAGACCACCTCCTTATCACCAATTCTTTTTTCGGGAAATTTAAGAAACCCGCATTTTGACATTTGGGTTTACTCGCCATAAGTTAAACGGTAATACAGAATAGGAAAAGATACAGATAAAAAACAACAACAATATTTCTATATGCAAAGAGCCTAGCATGGCCAACGGCCACATAACTACCGGCATTTTCCACGCTTTCTCTCACTCTCGCCCCCTTTCCTTTATTACCGCGTAACTAGCCGCCTATTATTAACGCCAACCCCTCCCTATTCCCATGACTAATCTGCCTGTAACTATGACCATAATTACCTGCAATTTACCATGTACTTTTTACCCCTTTTCATATAAATGTATTGGCCCGATGAGAATTCATAGAAAGTATACGTATGCTCGCCACCTACTCTTCTGAATTCTCTGATGAGAATTTTCGCAACCTTAAAACAATGAAATAAAACAATAAAAATCAGTCCACGGTGTTATAATTTTACATTTTGGGCAAGATGATTAAGTCAGTAAGCGAAAATCACCGCGCAAACCTTCAATTTACATGCACAACAACAAGTAGCGTATGTGAATGATAGAAAGTTCATCCCGCCAGCAGTAGAAGGTGCTACGGAGTTAACCATTGGTGTCAGCGGGACTGACTACTACGTCTCTTTTTAAATCGCAGTTGAACATACAACTTTATGGTTTTCTATGTGGTCATTTTATAGGACGCCCTCTGACTCACACCGTTTCACAAGAAGGTAGGTGGTTTGGGTGATTTTCGAATGCGTGTGAGAGAACTAGGGGGGGGGGAGGCATACTAAAAACCTTTCACATCTTATGCTTCGAAGGCCGTAAAATGCGTTGTTCGATTTCGTCCCTTTAAGTGCCTTGGAGAGCGTGAAGGTTAGGGTGATCTTGGGAGGTATCATACATTAGTACTGCTAAGCAGCGAACTCAAGTTTTTGTATGAGATGGAAAGAGTTCAGAAAATAGAAATGCGTTCGCGCAAAAGCATAATGGCGGCTTGGCTTGAAAGCTCGGTCTTGTGGTGTTCGTTTGCGCTAAAATTAGCGGTATGAACATACCAGCATCCATATAGTGTCTGGATTTCCAAAGATAGTTATCACACTGTACCGTTTTGTAGGAGCGGCAGCAGTTGGGAATGGGGCTTTTTAATCGTATTTTTGGGATTCAGCGCCTATTCAGAAAAATAGGGTAACACACCCCAGCATGGCCAAGAAGGTGGAATTAAGAGCAAAAACAACACACCCTCGCACACATTGCTGATTCGGAGCAATTATGGACCCCAACGAACCCTTCTGTGTATTTAATAGGGTCTCTCCAAACTACCCAAAGTCACTGGGTCGGCGTCCACTGAAGCGGAGCGCAGAAGCAACTGCAGTCAGGTTGAGGAATCCGGTCTTGTGTGCACAAAAGGACCTCCTGTAAGTTCTGCGTTTATCATGTTCAACGGTCGGCTAATGGCATGCACGCCCCAGCGCCATCTCTCTCTCACCCACACACACCTTTTCGCCCCGGCACGGTCCTACCTAACCCCCACTAACGGCTAACCCACCATCTCGTTAAACAGTAGTAAAAGTGCGATTCTCAGGCGGTATGTGAAAAGAGGGTGTGCACTGGGCGAGATTTATTTGACGTGTGAAGTTTTGGGTAGCGCGACTGACCCGCATCTCATTGTCAGTTGCCGCCATCACCCCGTCACCCCGCCGTTGAACATCTGTTAGGCTGCCTCGGCTGCCACCGCACTAAGATTCATCTCGTTCCCCTCCCCCGGCCTCGCGCAGATAATTGGCACTCCGATTACTTTACGCCGTGACCGCCTGGTTAGAAAAAGCATATAGGTAAGAGACGCGTTTATTTGGCGGTTGACTGAGGCGGTGGGTAGACATTCACGCTTCTTTTATCTGCCTTGGCGTTTGATCCTCGCCTTGGTCTAACTTTTCAACAACGACAAACTTTAAGGTGTGCGCCATCCACGCAACAGGGGTTGCTACCTCTGAATTTGGGTCCAGTCTTCCTACGCCCAAATGATTCCCATGCATTTACGTTTGTAGTTCTCGACTGGTTTCTCCAACATACCTGCACATCCCGTAGCTGCACGGAAGTCGATAGGCAACGACCGACTTCGCCTGCTCTGAGATAGGGCCTTTTGGCCGCATCATTTGATGACGGATTGTTGAGTTAGGCCTATAGGCGACCCCTATTCGGAAGGGTGCGAAGGATCTAGCAAGCGTTTCAGAGATCCCATTCGTATACAGAATACTCTGCCATGAATTTCGTTGGAAGGGCTCTTCGTTCCACTTTTTGTGTCATAAGATTCCGTTCAATGAACGCCCATGGACAGACATTGGCCCTATAAGTTACCGGATTAGCTTCGTCTTATCCCGTTTGGCGGCTGGTTTGCCGCAGTAAGTTTCTGTCTGTCGATATAGCGTATGCACACAAAATCGTTTTTGTAGCAGCGGGTGGTTGCCGTTGTGACTGAGCCTTTGCAATGTTCTCGTTGGTTTTCGGTAACTTAACGTAGACATTTTGTTGTCTGGTCAGCGGCAGACGGAAACATCCAAGAATGAATACCCGCCCTTTGCTTCCTCCTCCTCCTCCTCCTCCTCCTCCTCCTCCTCTTCTTCTTCTTCTTCTTCTTCTTCTTCTTCTTCTTTTTCTTCTGCTTCGACCTGAACTGTACATTGGGTAAAATCGAGTGAAATCGCGCTTTGAGGGAGGTGATTTCATCTTGGGCCAAAGCAACGTACCAAAATTTGGGTCACCGACTTCAAACAGCCTCCTCTCAAGTTTTTGCAGGAGCACTGTGGCTGTGAGCTCAGCGGTCGGGGACCCCCTCGGGGTGCCCATGCTTTGTTCATATTTGATCCCCTCGGAGGTGAATAAGGTTTTGAGGCAATATTCCATGAGTTCCCGAACTCCTGAGCTGTGGGCTAACTCCCATCCGCATTGCAATTTTTAAGTGGAAGGTCCCTGACTGCTTCGATCGCAAAGAGCTGTGTCTAAATTTTGCCCACCTTTACTCTTTTCTCGGCGAATTGGCCCGCTGAATGAACGGTTGTTTGTGAAAATTAATTTTTAGTCTCTGATGATGGGTAGACGAAACCAATATCCAAAGCGTCAGGCATCCTAGTGAACGCCTCTTCTACTTTTGCTTCTGTCTCCTTCTTCCTCATATGTTTAACTTGTATCCCGTCTTCATGTAAATGTATCGGCCAGATGAAAATTTATCGAAAGCACACATAGACTCGCCAGTTAATATTCTGAATCCTCCGACGGGAGTTTTCACGACTCGTTCTCCCATATTGTTTTGGAAAGCATATTTGCTGTAGTTGTACCGAAGGGTGACATACCTGAGTGACCTCTGCCTTGTCGATGCGCCGCAGGAGACGTTCAGCTCGTCGTTCTGAGCAGCAAGCCTTGGCCCTGGCCTCGAAGAACGCCCGGATGAGGGTTGGAACACATTCGTCGAAATCACATCGGTTGGTGTGATCTGTGAAGAACTAGAGAAGAGCGGGTTGGGGGAAAGAGAAGATTTTGTATAGGAATACACAATCTGACCGTTCAGTTAGCTTCGATATAGTCTGCCAGTTTAGGCACACACCTTGCCATGCAAAAGTCTTCACTGTTTGAATTTTATCTATCATTCAGAATATACAGGTATATTTACTACTGGCTACCTGTTGACAATTTAAAAATATTAGGTAGTTATTCAATTGCGTCTGATGAAAATTGGCCGAAATATTTATATCAACTGTCAGTCTACGCCTGTAAAGCCTCATAGAGACTTGTGCACTCCAAGTTGGCGATTATTTTTTTTTTCAGAAAATTAAAAAGCACAAAGTTCAAAAATAGCGTATCTACTAGAACTCACCCAAGGAATGCTGGGGGGGGGGGGGGGGGGGGGGGGGGGGGAGGGGGGGGGAGAGGGAGAGTACACCGATGAACTGAACTCTTCGCAGTCCTGTCACTCAGCGGCAGGCAATCGGCGAGACCCATGTCTGGACCTTTAGCTACTATCTGTACTGTCAATATAATGTAGCAGTTAGCCCCTCTATTAAGCTGATCTCTTTCACAGCTGGTGGCTTCTGGAGTCCGAAAAAGTTAATATGATTTTAAACTAAATTTAAAAAGACCATTCTGGTTTTCCTTCAGAGTCTCGGGGAGACTCCTTCATGTACCTACTAGCCCCTGACCACACAAATATTAAGGAATCTTTACTTGGGTCGCTGCATTTCATTTACGATCTTCTCTAATAGACGTAGAAATAAACGCTTTTGCTCTGTAGGATTCAGAACCAACGTTCTGGTAACACTATTGCACTTACAAGTTTTCCTTATTATTACTGCAACAGGCTGGGCTACTTAACTTAACATTTGAAAGATGCCATCTGTTAATCCGAATGCGTCCTAAATGCGCACATTTTCTGAAAATGCTTTCATTATTTTAAATCACACACACAAAACTGAGATTTTCGGAATTTTTCTTCACGCCGAAGTCAAGCGTTTCCTCCATTTTTAACCTTGCACACAAATTATAGGGGCAGTAAAAATAGAAGATGCATAGTTTTCTGAACTAAGGCCCGATCCAAAGAGCAGACGTGATTAACTGGGAACTGACCATTTGTCTAGATGACAGTGTACATCGTAACGACCCATTTCTAAGGTTCCAAGGTCTTTCGCGCATGCAGAATCCTAAATTGCCAATTGCAGTGAATATGGGAGTCCTAGGAAGCAATTAAGAAGAAGAAGCTACCACTGGAACAAGAGCTTTATTTTCCTAAAAAGATGTAATCCTTCACGATTTTGCGGTTCATCCTTGCGCAGGGACCATGATAATCTTCTCGGTATCATTCCAATTTTAGTTTATGTACCGCCGCAGCGAGTACACGCAAAATCATGAAGCGTTCCGTATTTTTAGCAGAAGAAACTCTTGTTTCAGTGATCGCATATTTCTTCAGAATCTTAAATGAAAGGAAGCATGCATCACCATGATGGACAATCAAAAGCTTACGTTACGTTGACAGACGGACATTTTGGCCTCAGCAATCTACTAAGTTTAAATATCAGTAAAGGTCAGTGAAGGGCTGGAAGCAGATATATAACAGTATATAGGACTCACCCACGGGATGCAAAAGCGTTTATTTCGTTCAAGTGCAACAACTTGAAGAACGCCCCGATTGCCTCGCATGACTGCCATTCCCGTTTTGGGGTTTATGCTCCATCGAGTGACAACCACAACTACCGAATGATTAGGCCCCCATCGCGGCAGCAAACCCTTGCCGAGCAGGCCCGAACGTCCCATTGGATTGAGCGGAGCCCCAGTGTTTGGGTCTAGTCTGTACCGACCGAGGAGACTTTGTCTGCGAATGTGGTTTTTGGAGTCGAAGGTATTGAAGGGTATGCTGCGGAGGATTGCAGAGCTGCCAAAAGTAACGCCGTGCTGGAAACTGGAAAGGAAGAGACGGCAGGTTAAGAGTCGTGGAGCTATGATGTGACATCATTAACGGGCACTGATTAGCACTCAGGTAAGGAGGCACTAGAGTCTACGACCAGTCGGGGAGAGGAATAAGTTTTAAGCTCCCTAATAACTAAATGAGCCTAGTATATATTCTGGTGGATTATAATTTATTGCTTGAAAAATCCTGCCTGGACAGTCAGCCCACTGTATCCGTAATGGTCGATTCCATACGAGCAGTAGGTTGGGTGGGTAAATCTACCCATGCGTAATTAGATTCACGGCGAGCCTCGTAGCTCAATGGTCGAGCATTGGCTGCGCAATAGCTTTGTCTGCTGTGTGGGTTTGGCTCCCATGAAAGCCGAAAATTTGTCCCAATTGGGTCAACGGAATTATTCAAATCTGCCAAACTCTCCTAATAATTCAGAGATTTCACAGAACAACTGCTTCTGGAAACCATCCGAAACGTTCCTTTTGTGTGCCCCCAATATTAACCAATTCTATCAGTTGAAGTTAAAGTATGCAGTCCCATATATTACTGTAGCGACGTAGATAAGAAGCGTCATCCTTACTTTATTGTCATCCATGAACGATCATTTAGTTTTTTTTCCTGTTCAGAGTGTTTTTAGATTTACCAAAATAAGTAGAATAGCCATTCCGAAACGAACAAGGGTCTTCACTAACGTCTGGATCGAGAATTGATGAGCAGTATTTCTCAAAACTTCTGGCAAGAGCAAATTATCCTACGCATTTGAGCATTGGGAAGACAGGCTAGCCTTTCCATTAGGACATTTAGTAGCCGGTCATACTGACCGAGCATCAAAAAATGTCGCCAATACAGACTTAACCACGTGGAGTTAGGCTTGAGCTGTAGGTATGCTGTTAGTGGAAATCTTCAAAAGCAGTTTGGTACATTTAAATGCGCAAAGCGATTGATTAGTTTATACTTATCAGAAATCGCATGACCCTACTGCAGCTAGTAGACCACCTAAGTTATTAAAATCAAGAGACACAGTATTTCATCTGAGTAAACAGACTTAGTAAAGCAGCGACCATTCCACAAGATATTTCTATTCATTTATTCAAAAGGATGACTAAATTTGCTCTCGTGTGAATCAAACTAAGATAGCTATGGGGAGTTGTAGGCCATAGTTGAACACAACAATATAACTGCGCTAAGGTTTAAACTGCCTATAAAACGATAAACTGGGCCAGTAGATAGAGCCTTAAAGCAGGATAAAAAAGCAAAAAAAACAAGAATTGATCATGCTAAATTGTTTTCTGTGGTAGTAGTGATTGGTATGTGGGTGGGGGTATAATAAGAGAAACGAAAAGCGTGAGTCCTGGGTTTTCGAGTTGCTTACTTTTCACCATCGTGAGCATTGTCCTCAGGGTAGAGCACAGTCTCCTCGGAGGAGTCGTACGCAAAGTAGTCGGGATACCGGACCTAAAACGCGCACAAAACAAAGGTCACATGTTTCCCGACATTTCAACCACGTCGTCTCTGACGCGGTCCGCCAAGAGTTCCACAGGTTATTGATGGTGATGAAGGGACGGTGACTTGTGCGTGATTCTGACTAAAGCGCTAGTAGCCGTGCACTGCCTCTAGCGCATTCTCCATTCCCTCACCCACCCAATGTCAAGAGAGGGTCAAGAAGACCGGGGGTGGGATCGGCACAAGTGGCTGGCTGGCGCAGCGTGAACCTGTACCTATGCCTGCCACCACCCCCCCTCTCCGTGTGCGCTATTTTTATGGGAGCGCATCTCGAATAGCGCCTGCCAGAACCTGATTTCGCCCCTGCGTTCTTTCAACACATCTATCATACAGCCCAGTTAGGAAGCACGGTCACACAGATAACAATAATGGGAAAGCAGTTACGGCTGGCAGTGGATACTCACAGCCTGCCTCCTCTCGACCATTCCGCCCTTACCCAAAAGATTCCTGTAAGATTAGAATTTTTAGCCAGAGCAGGCAACTAGGCTGCCAAATTAGGTCGGCTCTCTGGCGTACTCTCGTCTGCACTCTCGCCACCAGTTCTCCTTGTAAAAAATATATTTATATTAGTTGAGGCAAAGGTTCGCATCCCAGGTATGTGTATAGATGGAGAAAAAAAGCCGTGTCGATCGCCGGAATCATAGTTTTATTAGTCTGAGCTTTCGAACTTTTGTGGGAGTCAATCGTCAGAGATAAAATCGGCAACGAAAGCAAGCAGCATTTACAGGAGGAAGGGGCCAATTAACCATCATAGGGGCAAGCGGGGAGGACAGGACCAATTAACCACCAGTGCTGCCATTTTGAAGATACCTTCGCAGGGCAGCATATGCGGGCACCAAGTCGATGCATCGCTTAACTGAGTTTTCATCCAACGTCCAGGCTTCAATCAGTTCTCGGCCCGTCTTGCTCTGGCTCCTTCCCCCTATAAATGTTGCTTGCTTTCGTTGCTAATTTTATCTCTGACGATTGACTCCCACAAGAGTTCGAAAGCTCAGGCTAATAAAACGGTGTTTCAGGTGATCGATACGGCTTTTTCCTTTCAATCTTTATATTAGTGTCTATATTGAGGGACAGTTAAAAAGTTGCATTTTGAGGAACTGCCCAGCATTTTTCTTTACAAAATACAGCAAGTGCTCTTAGAATTTTATGGATGAAGCCAAACAGAAAACGCAAAAGTACTGAAAGCTCTACTATTCTAATAAGTAAACAGCTTGGTTCTTAGCGATGAGCAATAGGATGGAATGCCGCTAGGAGGGATATATGAAGAACCCTGGGCCTATTTTGAAAGATTTATAAATCTCTGTATAGTATCGAGAGACCAAAATCACTTGAGCGGTGTTTTGGCAAAGATGCGATCTTTAGAAAATGACAAAGACCTATTTTAGGCAGCTCTAACGAAGTAGCTTGCTTGATTTACGCTCTACCACATACCATGGCCTCCCCGCTGTAGGTATTGTAAAAAGTTCTAATCTAGCATTTAGGTGTTCTCCCAAAATGTCAAATGAGGGCTAAAAATACGCACTGTCCAGGCAGTCTTGTCCGGTGGCACGTTCATCCGCATACCAGGATACTTTTCAAAATTAAAGGGAGTGAACCTCCACAGGCGATGGCCCGCCAGTGTGCGCTGAATTGTTCTGCCCGTGTTTGGCTCCTCCGAAGTCGGCACCTCTACAGGGTCCGCCTGGGGGTCACCGGGTTCCTCTGTTCCGCTTGAGTCACCCTCCGACCCGGGCGCTCCAGCTGTGATAGGAATTTCGGCCTCCCTAGAGTTAAAAGAATTACCACATTCAACAGTGTTTACAATGAAAATTAGGAAATCAATTTTCTAATCATTCCAAAATAGCATGAGGGTGAGAAGGTTAACAGACGAAATTACAGGTTGACTAAATAAGAAAATGTGATGGTAAGGCACTTACCAGCAAAATGTGATGACTTTTCAAAAATACCTTAAGGGTAAAGGGATGATTAGGGGGTTTATCACCAAAAGGCGACTCACTTATACACTAGCGCGGAAGCCCGGCTTCACCTTGGGCTTCCTTACATGTTGTTGTCCCTTATGTAGGTAAACCGTATATGAGAACCTCTGCCTGCCATCTGTATCTGTACACTTAATAAAAGAGATCTTGTAGCTTTGTGCGGTTCCTATTCCGTTTTTGATTGGTTGGCGTCACAGGCTCGCAGGTTTGTTCGCTGATTGCCTTTTTCGCGAAAGCGCGCGACTGTCCGCCGCTGCCGGCGCTCCCTTTTGCAAAAGCACGTGCCTGTCCCTCGCTGACGCTAATCCTTTTGGCTTACTTCCACGCTGACCCCCACACGGCCGCGGCCGCGTGAACCAGTATCCCCCTCCCCCCCCCCGCTGCCGACGCAGCCATTGAACACTGAAGTGTCCACGACTTGAATTTACAGTGACGGTTTGTTTTGCGGCTTGCGTCAAGAGACAAAACAAATTCAACATTTTCTGTAGTTAGGATCTCAACCATACTTATCAAATCTGTTCCGTTTTAAGGAAGAGCTTCGTATGGACAATTACGTCGACCTAAGAGACATTGTCCTTAATGACGGGGGTAATATTGGTCGCGGTCAACTTCCCATCTTACCCTCAAGCCACACTGGGTCACCTCGCTATATGCATGAGAAAACTCAAGATTCTTTGGTTTACGTTAGACGTTTTGGACGCCCAGATCTACTTATTACATTCACCCCATGCAACCCATTTTGGCCTGAAATTGCTGCTGAACTGTTCCCCGGTCAAATGGCCAAGGATCGCCATGATTTGTCGGCGCGGACATTTCAGCCGAAGTTGAAAAGCATGCTGAAACTCATCACCTAATTTAAAATTTTGGGTGCGTTTCGGTGCCACAGGCACACTGTCGAGTGGCAAAAGAGAGAATTGCCTTACGCAAACATTTTGGTCTGGCTGCAGGAAAAATTGCATTCTGCTGATGTTGACAAATTGGTATGTGCACAGTTGGCCGACCTGGCGGCTGACCCTGTTCTGTTTGAAACAGTCAAAACGCAGATGATGCATGTTCCATGTGGTGAGCTGAACCCCAGCAGCCCTTGCATGAAGGATGGGAAATGCACCAAAAAAGTATCCCTGAGACACAACTTCGACTGCTCGCTTCAAATTGTGTCAGCAAGATATATTTGCCCGGACGCTTTTTTATGTGGATGTACCCTCCTACTACACTTGGAAACAACACAAGTGGGCCCGGCGAAAGAAAGGAATGGCGATTGAAGGACATTCAGGAATCAAATGCGATTTTAAACTTGGTTGGATTTACATTATTCATCCATCTAAACAAGAGTGTTGCTTCCTATGAATGTTTCTTGACGAGGCTCGGGGTCCAACATCTTTTGAAGATCTCAGAACGGTGGATGGTTCTTTGTGTTCAACTTACAGCGAAGCCTGCATAATGCGTGGTTTGCTTGAAAATGCTTTGGACTGGATTAGGTGATTTTTAGTCGATCTGAAACAACGCATTTGCATCGGGGAGGATGAATCGGACTGGGTTGACGTTGTTAGTGGGGTTCCTCAAGGCTCCTTTCTCGGTCCTCTACTCTTCATTCTCCATGTAAATGACAACCTTTTAGAACTGGACTGCGGTAAAATCATGTTCGCCGATGAGGTTAAGCTCTGGCAGGTCATACAGCGCCCAAGCGACCGAGATGCTCTGCAAAATAATCTTTGCAATTTGCAGACGTGGTCCGAGAGATGGCTGCTGGATTTCAATGTGTAAAAGTGTGCCGTCCTCCACCTGCGTCCAACAAGCTACCCTATCCCCCATAGCAGAAGGACATATCACCTAGAAAACATCCGAATTCCTATAGCATCTACGCAAAAAGACCTCGGCATTTGGATACAGAGTAATCTGAAGCCCTCATTACAAGTTGTCAAAGCTGCAAATAAAGCCACGGGAGTGCTGCACGCTATCAAAAGCGCATTTGTAGCCTTAAATGAAGATCTCTTTGGCAGAGTGTACAGCACATTTGTTCGACCACACCTAGATTATGGCATACAGGCATGGCGGCCATGGCTAGCAAAGGACACAGCATGTTTGGAGAAAGCGCAGCGTCAAGCAACAAAGCTAGTAAGAGGTCTAAAGAACCACACTTACATAGATAGACTGGCATACCTAAATTTATTCCCTCTGCATTACAGGCAACAAAGAAAGGATCTTATCCTAGTTTACAAGATAATAAACGGTGTTGAGAAAGGATTACGCTTTGAAGACATGTTTCAGTGGCACATCTAACCTCATCTCCGTGGACACACAATAAAGCTGCGCAAGAAAATGTCCAAGCTAAACCTCCGCTCTGAATTCTTCACGCAACGTGTCATACAACAGTGGAACAACCTTCTACAGTTAGTCGTGGGGGCCACTTTCCTTCAGATGTACAAACAACGCTTGGATAATTACATGCGTCCCCTCTCCTCTCTCCAAGTCTGAAATCTAAAAACCAGACATATATTGTAAAAAACAATGCTACTCTCCTCTCTCCAAGTCTGACCTCTAAAAACCAGACATTTATTGTAAAAAACAATGCTACTCACTGTTTGCCAATACTATGTTAGCAGTGGTAAATTTTTATAGGTGCTTGTACACGTCCTAAATAAGGTTTTCAAAAGCATTGCCTATTATCCTCACCAAGTAAACTGAAATAGACTGAAGGCTTTTGTTATCAATCAATCTTCCCTCCGCCTTTTGGTGCAATCAAGAATACTATATTTTTTCAAATGCTTTGCCTTACGACAAAGGAAAATTATCTAGCTATAACACTGCTTTAAATGTGTTAAATGTCACTTCTTCGAGGGATACTAGGCCGTTCCTTGCCTCTGAAAATAACTTCTGAAAAAATTATTAACAATAAAGATAAAGTGTTGAAGGAGGTAGTCTTACTTTTTAGACTTGGTATCGAAACGGAAAAAAGTAAAGTTTTAAATCTAAACCCAAGGAGCGCCGAACAAGTTTCCAAATTATGCTGAGTTATTAATGGAAAATATAACTGTAGCTTCAATTAAGGGTTCATCACACCCCTAGGATTGGATATGGCTGAATGATGACGGCTAATATGCCAAAATGGCCATCCCGGTCTCCTTAGTCTTTGTTGGTTCAACTTCACTAGACTAAACCTATATTCACATGTGAAAGGCTTACGTATGCCTTTGGGAGCAGCATAGTTTTGCCCATTTCGCAGAAAATAACTGCAGTTATCTGTAAGCTTTGGCCCTCATTGTGAACATAAAATCCTTAGGTCAGAAGATCCAGCTCGTTTGAGAATAAGTCAGTTAGTAGAGGGTTAACTTGTATTGCAATCAATAGTTAGTCTTTTGTTAACAGAAACCTTTATGCTCATCTGGACCTAAATTATGAATGAGTATATTTGCACTATAACGAAACGCAATTGTCTGTTTATGCTTATCGAAACCTAGACGAAATAAGGTAGTTCTGTCTAATGGGTTTCAGATAACACGAAAAAATTCCTCGCTAATGCTAATAAATTATGTTTTTAAAAAGGTGTCACAAGCTCATGTCCTCTTCGAAGTAAAGTTTCCAGTAATCGACGCTTTTCCTAACACTGTAAACGCTTTCTCTTGTTCAGTAGGAAAGTGTCCTTCAGGGTAAGTTACAATGTTATGTGAAGATTGCGTGCTCCAGATCTCTTTAACTGAAACGTCCTATGAACAGAGTCAAAACTATCATCGGCCAACCCTACTGGACCTGATGATGAGATAACATCTCGTACTTTCGAAACAGTATGCACTCCCTCTCTGCTCTCTTGCCTTTTTCAGCCGCTGTGGTCTAGATGGAAAGCCAAAACTCATAAAAGTGCACAATTTTCCACAATGGGCTTGATCCTACAGTTGTCCGAGTAATTCGTTCTTTTTTATTTTCAATGCGCAATTTAACGCTTGCTTACACTGCATAAAGTTGACCTTAATACGGACTGATAAAAGGGCCCGTCCGACGAAATTTTCCCAGTAAATATGCCCGAGGGAGTTGGCCGGACGCATTTACAGGTAAAATCAGTGAGTCCTTTTGGTGAGCCTGCAGGCATGACATTTGCGAAAACAATAGGCGTGAAGTGAGCCTGCTAAAACGGACCCACCCCTTTGCAGCTGGTGGCACTAATTTGTTTGCGCTCACGAGTGCGCTACCTTTTACCGCTGATGTGAGAACATGTGAGTTTAAATGCTGCCGCAACCCTGATTATCTCGTGGAGTCATGAAGGTGGACGACAATAGATCTCGATCCCAATCGCTCTAATTTCATCTCTTTTCAAAACGCCAACTATCATTTCAGGGGTTTGAAATTGGGCTGATTATCTGATTATCAGCCAACAATATATCACTGCTGGACGGATAAATAACAAAACTAGTTTCCACTACGGGGCTACTGATTAAAGTCGCGGTATATTCACTAAATACGAGCCTTTATTTAAATGATAAAGCAATATTATAGGAGAATGAGGAACAAAAATACAAATGAGTCCACAGTTTTGATTCAGCCTCTTTCAAATATGGTCATTAAAAAAGAAATCGACGGAGAATTTTTAGTTTAAAGGGACATAAACTGTAAACTGACTACTGGCTGCGAGAGACATGCCTTAAATTAACTCATTTAGTTAGTTATCTTAGCTGGCTCAGGTACGATGCCGTTGGCTAGCTGAAAAAAAGAAACTCCTGTTATCTGAATGTAAGCGAAAAGTTTTTTGTGGAAAGGAAATTGAACGGTATTTCTATCGCTTGCATTGAATACTGGGAATGAAACTACAAACCTCACTGAGGTTCAAATAGTTCTACGGACTGCAACCGTTTTGTGAGCTACATCTAGAGCAATTTCGTGCCAATTACTTCAAACACGTTTAAAGCGACTGTTAGCAAGGAAGATTTGAAAATTTAATAGTGAAACGCATGCTTACTGTGGTTATTCTCAAATTTACTTAGATTTGCAAATTTTAGAGATTCAGGGTGATAACTAAAGAAATCAAAGGGCTCATCCGAGCCCAGATATAGTAAACTGCTGAGCGTTCGGAGAATTTTGCCGACTCACCACAGTCAAAGCATTTAATAGAAAAAAGCAAACAGCAATGGAACCGACATGCCACGAAAGTCAGCTATTTGCTGGTCGATTGCATCTTATACCGCTTTTCTTTGGTTCATTGCCTCATGGTTGTCAGCCATGAGAGCTGCAGACTTTATGAGTAGTCACCACATTGGAGGGTGGTTGGGCCTCTATGGGCATTATTCGGTCTGATGGCTATTGTTCGCCCTCCCTAACTGAGTTCGCCATATCTGCATGGCTTTCTTAATTTGCGTGTTCCCGTCTTGGGCATAATAACACAGAATGTACTAGGCTGCAGGAAAGTCAGTGCGCCTGCTGATTTACTTGATGCCTCCTTATCACACCTCGATTGGTAGCAGTTGTGTCCTTGAATTGTCCTAGCCATTTGTGGTCGTTCCCTGCAGGTCAAAAGTATGGCAGGTTTCTTCCATGTGCTCTGCAAGTTTCCAGCTGGGTTCCAGTCTCCGAGTTGTCAGCTTGCGCTGCTGTAGGCAACAGGCCAGCGATTTTCGTCGGTTTTCCGCAATTTATTTGTCGTCATAATCATTGCAACTTACTTTGCAGATACCTGCAGAGGGTTCGGTGGAAGTAACGGCGGTGGTAACGAGGATGTGCCTGGATTTTAGGTCCTATAACTACTCCAGCGAATTATACCAGTGGGGAAACTGCCTTCCGGTTGCTGCTCCTTTGACTGCCATTTCTTCGCACACAGGTTCTTTGGTCGCTCAAATGGTTTCAGTATCCACTTACTCCCAACAGTGTATGAAGACCTTGTCATTCAGGTCTTTTATTAGCTGGCATGCTGAGTGTGTCTCAAGTCTTTGGAGCATAGTCTGGACGCAGATAGGTTTGTAAGACTAAGAGTGACCGATGTCAGAGGGTAGGAATTGTCTGGTGTCAGTGGTTTTCCTGAATACTGTTAAGATGCCTACCAGCGCAAAAGGTTGTGAAGGGGCGGGAGTTCATTTTGAATTGCGTTATAGATTGGATAATCAGGTCAATCACTTTTAGGAATTCTTGAAGGTGCTCAACGTTAGTTGTTTCGACAACGGTTAAGTGTTCTTTGCTGCTACTGGGTGAACAAAAAGCGTTATGTTCGCTGCAGCACCACCTCCATAAATGTTGTTTGACATTACACGAGATTGGTCTGAGACTGTACATAATTCCATAACAGTCTAAGTAAGCGAAAGTGAACGTACCCCCTAAACGGGTTGAGTGGTAGATGCACTGGACCAACGCGGAGACTAAATCAGAGCACAGCAGGCGTTATTCAGATTGCATTCCTGTAACGATTGCCGAACATGGGAGTGGGGGGGGGGGCGTTGGATGGCACCCTTAGGTGCAGGCTCACGCTACACCAGCCATCTGTTCCCGATCGCATCATCTTAACTTCTTCTTGACACCAAGCGAGTGGGGAGTAAGGAAAGAGAGAGTGTGGAGGGTGCGGCGAAAGTCTGCAATCGTTGAAAGCAAACTCACACGCAAGCCACCGCGTTTACATTTAACCTACTGAGGCACGCGATGGAAATTGTGAAACCTCAACGATCGGACTGTCCTATAATTGAAACCACCAGTTTTCAGCTAATCAAATTAAATTCCTTGCAAAAGTGTCGGAAACTGGCGAGACCAGGGTCTGGAAACTAACCTCGGTGGCAGAGGTTCTGCAGGAGGCGGTGGTGGGGGTGTGGGCGGCCGCAGAACATCCTTGGCAGCCTCTAGGGCGGACTGTACGGCGAGCTCGAGCTTCGTTCGCTTTTTGCCCGTCTTTGTTTTGTCGCCGTCCTCACTCTTGTCCGCGGAGGAGATGTCCTCCACCAACTCAATGCATTGGCAGGTAGGAAGTTCAGAGATCTTCTTAATTATCTGCGTAGGGAGCAGATGAATACAAAGATTGAAATACAGATGCAATGAGAGAAAGTAACAAAGAACACATGCGCGCAGAAAGATAATAATTTATAATAACTACCAAAATCTTGAGAGGAAAAAAGAAATTACAAGGTAAAATTGGTTACCAAGACAACCTAGGAGATGGTGGCAAGGCTTTAAAGTTGACTTAAGTTACACTATCATCGGAAGTTGAGTAATTTAGCTCAGCTTGTTTCAGTTTTGCGATACCAGAGGTTTATCTTAATTGCCTGTTTTTTTATCAGGGATCTTTTGTCTTTTTTGGCCGACTCTTATGGAGCTCCTCAACCGTCAGCTAGTTCCATTTTGAACGCATTTCGTAAGATCAAAGAGCGCATCATCACTCTGATTCCGGTTTTTGGTCGTCACTTCATGGTCATAAATACAAACGTAGCGGATGCAAGGTGCTCAATATTCGCTCGATGCGTATGAGTCTACAAAAATATTGTTGAAAAAAATGTGTTAAGAATGGATGGCAAGAGACGGATGTCAAAACACAATAGAGCAAAGTGACAGGATTATCCCATCAAAGCACCCGAGTCAAAATTTCCTGCGAAACAATGACGCCTTACAGAGTTATTTTGACTTACGGCCACGGATATATATATATATTATGAGAGTAGGGACAATGTTTAGGCAAAAACGACGGAGACTTACCAAGATTTCTCATGGTACCGGCTCCTACCACCTATTTACCCATCCCGAGTTCATCTAGAAGAAGCATCCCGACTGTTATCATAAACTTCGTCTGTAGAATGCCCAACGCCTCAGACGAACTATAATTATCTCGACTGAAGCGCTGAGGCATTTTTGGACTACGTTTTTTAAACGTTAAGCACGTAGGTTGCCTATTTCATTAAGTTTTAACGAAATTCTGAAATGAGCTTACGATTTATAAATGTAATTTAGGTGGGGTTTTAACATTGCTTTTCGTTGAGTCTAATGAAAAATTGCTTTGGTCACGACATTATGCCAACTTTTTAAGGAGATTTATTTTTCGACCACTTGCAAAAAATACGACCGGTAGATAAAAACTACTTTAGCAGTATAAATTTTCCACATTGATATTCGATGCCCTTATAAATGTAAATGTATTTCATAGAACAAAAGCCAAAAATTATTCTGCCTGGTATTCATTCAGTAACCGAGGACATCGTAAAATGGGTTACATGAAGAAAACGTTTTTATTTCTCAGATAATCTGGCATCCAACCTGCAGTTGCATTTGTGAAGAAGAAGATTCGATCGCTAGGACAATATGTTTATTCGCCTGACGTTTCGATATCCATCACGGATTCGTCATCAGAGACATGTTACTCAAGTTTCATTTGTGCTTGAAGTTTTCAAACAATACTTTATATGCTGTTTGTGTAATTAAGATCATAAAGCTCGCAACGTTATTCAAAAGAAACCATATAACGCTCATGTGACCTTTCAATTGATGTTGGCAACGTTGTATACGTTATAAGCAGTAGTTCTGAAAAATACATTTTGCGGTCTTAAGAAACTCATGACTAAAGATATTTTTTGCAAACGCAATTTTCTTATAAAAATCGAAACGTAAAGGAATATGCATATGCGCAGTTTTAACAGCATCTGTTTGAATTTATACGGGCATCGGAAATCGATGTGAAAAATCTGTACTACAGAAGTCGGAACTTTTACCGTACGTACTTTTTGCATTCGCTCGGAAGGAAACACATTCGAAAGCCGGCCTGCTATAAAGCTTTTGGATTGTATTGCACAAGAATCACTTTAATACCCCCATCTAAGTAATCCTTTCCAATCGAGGAAATATTGAGTCATTTCGGTTTAAATTTTATTAGATAAGTCAGATAGTCTATCTACTACCAGGTTTGTATCCAAAAGTGATTAGGAAACTTTAAAAATGTTTATATTTAACTGCGTAGTGCCCAAGGAATATCCTCGCTTAATGTATACAGAGACCCACTTCTTCCACAAAACGTCACCTGCTGCGCAGGAACAGACGCATTCGTGGATGTTATTTATGATGCCATACAGTGAAAGCCATTCCAGTGTTTTACTTGTGCTTTGGTCAGAAAATGTGAAGTCGAGTAAACGCTGCGTCATGCGACATGGGACATATTCTTTGCTTTTGTTATATACTTTGCTTTTCCTGATCGCGAAGACTCTTGCAAAAGGACAAAATACTACACCAACCATGGGACAAATTTAAAGAACTCTTCACCGAAAGGAGGTTCCGGTGATCGGGGCAGCAGTCACTGAGACGATTGGTAAGGAAAGAGCCTAAGGCAGGAGAAAGCTACTTTGTCTCAGTCTCATTGTCCATTTTAAGCTCGAGGAGATTGTCTCCAGGGCTTTCTTAAGATCTTTTTAAAAATGCAAAACTGCCTTGCAATATTAAGGTATTCCAGCCTGTTAGGATCGAAAATAAAATGAATAAAGTCAACAGTTGAAGTCTTTTTTGTGAAATTTCGTCCAACTCAAACTTATTCTGGATATTTTGGATTCATTAGGTAATGTGTACGCCCATGTTTTCAGCCCTAACTCGAAGAAAACTCACACAAACTACAGTGCCGTGCGATGACCTCCTAAGGATCTTGGCATATAACTGTACTTTTGCAAAGACCATTTTGACATCTGGCCATGCCGCATAAGGAAAGGGATCACATAAATTCCTGCCTCTTCACCGGTTAATTTTCTATTAATAGGCCGACTCAAGTGGCAAGAGCCGAATTTGGTTTTAGCTAAAACCCAACAATTTGGCTGCACAACATCAACCGACCAGCTAAAGTACTCTATTTAAATCACATTAATGGCGCAGATGAGAGCTGAAAATAAGGCAGGACACAGGTCTAACTGAGTCAGGGGAAACGTACAAATAACGGAGATACATTACATTTTCATATAACACAATGTTTCTGACATTGCCGATAGCAGCGAATATGAGAGTTCCAAGAAGTACATGAAGAATGTATCGAAGGCAATCAGTAGCTTGCTCACCCCGCTTGGAGTTAGAGTTACGCACAGGCCAGAAGCAACCATTAAGCGGCGGGTCATGAGAGCGAAAGACCTACTGCCATGGCAGGAAATGGTTGGAATCGTTTACCGGATATGGTACAGTTGTGGACAAAGCAACTATGTCGAATAAATCTGGAGATTATTCTGGTCGCGAATGGCTGAGCAGGCAGCGGTGGTAAGGAAGAAGGACGCTAATCCTAGGCAACAGCTCACTCGATGGGACCCGGCCATATTTTCGAGAGGTGACAACTACGTGAGCCGCGAGCTGCTCAAGTCATGGTTCTCGGGCCCACAGTCCGTCAACTATCTCAATGATTTGCCGTTTCTATACTGCGTACTAAGACATCACTTGAGCAAGAGAATCAGTCATGTCGGAAAGGCTGGACCCAGCAATAACTCTGAAGACAGCGAGCAATTAGCAAGCCAGCATCTACCACGGACACGAGGCAATTAATGAGTCAAAAGCAAAGTGCCAAGCCATCAACGCATAAATTAAGACCCCAAGCGGTGGCTGCAGGAGCTGATAATTATAATTTGCATGCAGATGACCGCTACGAACTATACATACCGTGCAATGTGTGAATTTTTCACCCCAAGCTGCGCAGGCCTCAGGCCACTATCACATGGCTACCTATGATTCAGGATTCTCTACAGAATGCAAAACGTCAGGAAAATAAATTTCTTGCTCCACTGATCGATCTTTTTCTGTTTATGGAGCAGTACCAGTGAGAACGCCAGTATATTATATATTAAGTGGAAAGTTAGATGCACCAACCTGTTCTTGTGTAGCAGTCACTTGCCGCACCACCTCCCCAAGTGTAGAAAGTGTTTGTGTGACCTCTAGGAGACGTGAATCCACTTCGTTGAAACGTTGAAAGTGGCTGTCCAGGTCCTTGAAGCGTCTCTCCAACTCCATACCAATGCCCTATTGCAAATATGAAATTCTCTAGTAGACATGTAAATAAAAAAGCCATCATTGTAATATTAAAAACGGATAAAAGTTAACAGACTGACGGACAGATCGCGATTGAAAGGCCTTTTGTGCGTGAATCCACCCAAACATGTCATTTTACAGGATTAACTGGGTCAGCAAATCGAACAAATGAACCCAGCCCCTCATTAGTCCCATTGTTATCTCGATGTCATTTACGATATTGTCATAACCACAGCATGTTTGCTTAGTTGACGGGTGGCGTCAGCTGCGTTAGACAGTAATATTCCCCATCGTTTCTAGTTCATGTTGTCGCAGCCAAACAAAAACGACACGGCCGTCAAAGATAATTATCTACTGACCTCATGACTGACAAGCAGTGTCTGGAGGAATTTTAATCAACTTGCTGTCATTTAAGCTTTTAATCAATAATAAATAAATTACTATCGCGAACTGAACAGTAGTTTTAAAGCTTGTAGAAGGCTCATGGAGTAATTTACTTCGACTAATGAATAAGAAGAACGAACACGGATACTCTCGTCAGCAGAGTAAATCAGAGTGCAGGTGTACACTTAGGCGTCTTCATCACTGTCCTCCAAATTAAATGCCATGTGATCTATTCATAAGTAAAAGCTGAGTAGGATAAAACAAACTGTCTGTTCTTTTTTGACTATGATCCACCTCATTGGCTCATGTCAATTTGTCTCGCCAAAAAACTGAGATATTCTTTTTCTGATACTACAACAGGCATGAGCAAATGGGATATTCAAAGGTTACCCACCTACAACCCCCTCAAATATACCGACATTGATTCTTTTAAAAAAAACTGGGTAGACTGATGGTTCAACTAAAACCCATTTATACATGGCAGTAAAAGATGAAACAGGCACATGCTCATAGCAGTTGATACTCTGCATTTTGCCAAGAACAGCTAGTACTTTTTTGTATAAAAGTTAGCACTAGTTTTACTCAGTTGTTCAAATTTCCGGTGAAAACATGTTTAGGTCCAACTTACAGGAAGGAAGTGCTGACAATTGCGGCAAATGTTAAACAACCTGAATTCATCAGTCCAACCTGCCCTGACAGTCATGTTCCGGAAGCAACGAAAATAGGTCGGAAAATGATGCACCAAAATACATTGCAGGTGTATGAAATTTGTTCTAATTTGACTGGCTGTGGATTTTAATGACCGTTGCACAAATCTGCTTTTTATATCTTTCTGGGTTGTGTTTTATAATAAGTCACCACCATCCAAACAGCCTGACCTAGTAAAAGCCTCCGTAAAAACAATATGCATAAGTGTATGGGCTCCGCTAGCCCTTAAGATACTTCAATTTTTAAAAGTTACCATATTCGTTAAGTTGGTAAATGCACTGTACCCAAAATAAACTAAAAAATGTGAATTAAAAGGAAATATAACCAGAGCAGGCATATGTTTAGACAGATGATAGAAAACTTAAACTATGAAAGTGCTTTCATTATCACATTAAGCAATTTCCGGAAACTGCCTTTATTTTCTGCCCTCTGAATCTGTTCAACATATTGACAGAATAGACAGTGATGAAGCGCAGTCAGGTAAGGCTATAACGGTCCTGTTTACATATCTTTTACTGATTAATATGCAGGGAGGACGATGCTGTCTTACATACCTCAGTGACTGCCGACATCTCTGTCTTCAGGTCCATTGCCGGCCCTGGTCCGATACCAGCTCCAGTACCGACGCCGCGGAATACCACCGCTCTTGACTCCACGCCAGAGCGTTTTCCTCCCGATTTGGTCGATGGCTCCCTCAAGTAATCCATTGCCTTCATGTGTTCCCATTTCACCATCTCGCGTTCCTTCTTCACGTCTTTAAAACTGACACCTGAGATTAAATGAAAGAGAACGTAGCTTTGTCCGTTTGGGGGTAATAGGCAAGTAAAAATACGCAAACTTCACGTTTCTCTATAAAAATTCAGTTGCACTAAGCTGTTATTTTTTGTTGTAATCACTGAAAGGAACGCTGTAAAAAACAAATACTTGCATGTTTCCTCATCAATACCGTCCTTGAGAAACACCCGAAAATGGACCGGGTATTCGGTTCATAGACTAAACAGAATGCCTATTTATAAGAACTTTGCTTGATTGACTGCCGTCTCCCACAAGGTATCAGAAGCGAGTTTTGCACCTCTGGTAATGGAATGTGGGTTCTATCACAAATGAATCGTGAATGAAACGAAACAAACTCTTTTAATTTAGGCTGCAGCAGGCGAATTTATTTAACACAGAGGTCATACCTGATCAAACTAGGGATGCAACAAGCAAAGCAGACTGTCTGCCTAAAAGCCTTATGGACCTTTTGAGATAATTTTCGGAATGCATAGCGCATGAATTTTGCACATCACTTTGTGGCTTTAAAATGGCCGGATTTCGTGAAGGGCCCTATGTACAAGTGTAGCTTGAGAAAAGAGTGAGATTTATATTGAGGTCAAGACGAGTAATTAAGCGGCGTTATACGCAACAGTGGATTAAATAAACAAGTAAACAGCAAATACGTCTTTGTTCATTTTGGGGTATCTCTGAGTTTTCTTAGCCGCCGAACACGCTGCGCGCTTCCTGCTGAAAGAGCGCTTATCATTCAGTTACAAAGTGGGGCCGGGCCGAAAGGCTTTTATCTGAATATTGGGGGGATGGGTTTGGCAGATTTGAATAATTCAATCGACCCAATTGTGTAAAATTCGTGACCTTGGTGGGATTCGAACCCACATCAGCAGACAAGACTTAGATTCAGTCAACGGTCTACCAATTGAGCTACAAAGTATGCTTCGTAGTTATTCTGGTGGAGTCTAGATGATTGCTTAGGAAATCCTGCCTAGGCAGTCAGCTCCTTTTATCCGTACTGGTGGATTCCATATGAGCAGTAGGTGGGGCGGGTAAATCGACCCGTGTGTGATTAAATTCTTGGCTCTCGGTGTGCTTTCATAGCTCATTTGGTAGAGCGTTGTCCATAATAAAGCCATCCCGGCTGGTATGGGTTCGAATTTCACCACGGTCACGAATTTGTCACAATCTGATCGATTGAATTAGCCCTTCACTATCGACCATTTTAAAGACTCCGAGAATCCATGGCTTCTTTGCACCCAGATTTCACTGGAAAAAACCCAGTACATGATCGAACTTTCGGCCTGCTATCTATGTTAGTGATGCCCATAGAAGCGTGTGATGCAAACCTGTACAGCGACGCAGATGAAGGATTTAATCTTGCCATTATTTTATTTCAAAAGACACTGCCGTATTCAAAGGCTAGCGCTTTCTTCGATGTTTTGAGCTTATCATCTTCGGTATCCACGGCTTTCAGAGGTTGGGCTACCAAACTTAAGATCTGCTTCATGATCGAGCAAGATGAGGTTCACAATCCACCTGTTCCGCTAACTACCTGTATTTGGTTGTTTTTCAATAACCATTCACCTATGTGGTGCTTAGCCACCAGTATCCTTTTTTTTCAAACATTTGTGGCAATCCGCAAATGAAGGTAACCTGTGAATGCTGTGCATAGTAGTGGTCAGATGTCCGTAATTAAACCTTGCTAGTCTTTCCAAATATTCAGCCAGTAAGTACGGGAACATCGTGAAATCAAAAGATGATTTATGTCAATGTCAAAAAGTACAAAATTGTTTAAATAAACGCACTTTGCACTATGGATGGGATTTAACTTTCAGGAAATTCCGCCTTTACAGCTACACTGAAAAGCACTTGAAGGCGGTTTAGAATATTATAAAGCTGGTCATTCCAAGCTATTTTATTCTTGTTAGTAATAACTGAAGATTATTGTTCTTTCTTATCTCTAGTACTGTTTACTTGCTTCTACATAAGAGGCAAAGTGTAAAACGGGACGTTGATTTTTTGTCCTAAAATAATCAAAATGGTTCACAATATTTAAACATCATAGAGGGTTATCTTTAACCTACCAGAAGGTCGAAATCGATGGGAGGGTATTATGCAAGTGTAAATGATTCGTTAGAAAACGTTCATTACCACCGGCAACATTTCTGGTGCATCTTTAGACTGGTCACTAACCATTCATTTAGTGTTCTTCATTCTCGCACATATTTTTGTGCTGAAGTCATATTTTCATTTTTTTCCTGAACCACTTTCTAGACTTAATGGTCTAACAGTCACCATCCGACAGTTTACACTTAAAGACGGCTGGAGGTTATTTGAGACGGCAAACCATTCTCTAAAAAATCAAAAAACCAAGTCTCAGAAAAAATGCCGTTTGGAAAGACTGCCGAAGTTCAAATACCGCTTAAACTTACGCCATATTTCAGCTTTGTCTCCATAGGTAAATACGCTGACTATTAATTAGGCATCTGGAAAATATGTTCGCCTAGTCCTTTCGGATACTAAAAGTCAAGATAGGCGAACGAACATTTTCGATTAATTCATCATCAAACGTGTACAATAATATAAAGGGGTAGAGTTAGTAAAAGTTTAAGCAACCAATCAACGGTATTCAAGGGGGAGGGGAACTGTTAAGAGAGATCAAAGGGGGGCAGGGGGTAGGAGGGGAGTATCCCCCAAGTAGATCATATCATCAATAATCTCGTCACTTTGCGGCATCGTGACACCTATTTGTCACTGTCTGCTCATGATCTCGCGGCATGCTGGAAGGGGTGCGGACGGAAGTTGAGTTTGCTCTCGGCCACGGGAGCCTTAGGGAATGAGCAAGAATGCGGTTGTTGCTGCGGAAAGTCGACAATCAGTTAACACCTTCCTTGTGCTCAAGCCACTGCACCAACCTGTTTGGAGCAAAGCTTGGACGAACTGTTATGTGCAAAACCGGGAGTTGTTGGTTGCTCAAAAACCAGTCTAGGTGCTCAAACGTCACACAGCTTTATCAAGTGACCTTCAACGACTACATCACTAGTGGGCATCTGTCTGCGTCTGTTGGTCTGCGTCATCCGTACAGCGACAAAAAAGCAACCCAGCATAACCAGCATGCTCTTCCGATCACTTCCGTGGAGGACAAGGAAGCTTGTAGGCGCATATTCCTATCAGTTATGCATATTGTAAATAAAAGGTGCGTGTCTAACCACTCAGATATTGCTACAGTATAGAAAACACCATGCTATTATGCTAAGCTAATTCTGGAACATGTCATGTCCTTAGTTAGACTGGAGACGTTCTGTAACTTCCAAACTATAGCTGGATACGATAGCAATTATATAGTTAGCCTGAAGACGGTAAAAGGCAGTACCTAACAAGATAAAAGCATGGTATCTACTGAGCTAATCATGCAGAAATATAATACCTGGGGCTTTGCGTTGTCTACCGAAAGCTACACCCTGTGACTATATGTTTTCTAACAAGACGCAGGTACAGGCTGATAGTTGAGGTGCTTGATCTGCCAACCCGAACACAGGACGCATGGGCTGCAGACAAGCAGGGGTATCTAACAAAATCACTTGCTTTTTTAAATGCTTTTATTATAGTCTAGTTGTCCTAACCACAGCAGCAAATTTGCTTTATTAACTACACATAATTATAAACTAGCTGGTTGTAACTTCATTATGCAGTTTATACACAAATGTACCTGTTAGCTTACGCAGTCAAGTCTCTCAGCTGGATTTCCTAAGCTTTGATAGTGCAGTCTAGTCCTCAAAGCCTAGTCTAACCTTTTAGCCTATTGCAATCTCAGCAACACTAGTACCGTACTTGTATAGCGATAAGCTCATACCTCTACCTGTTATACTAAATTGATAAAATGGGATGCATGTCTTAGTACTGAACTTTAAATACTATTGTAGAAATTACTACGATCATTATTACTACCAGCATCACTTATATTTTCCTATTCCTGCTGCACTGAGTCAACGATCGATATAATTTTAAGAATATACTACCCAACTATGATTACTAGAATAAACACTATTAGCAGTGGCATATTACCTCTAGCAGCAATATTCTGGCCCAAACTTCGTAAAAATGTGACAGCAGCAGTTAAATTGCTTTATTAGTTACACCAAATTGAAATCTAGTTAACCTTAAAGTCTAACTGGCTATAACCTCATTATTCAGTTTAGACACAATTGTATCATTTCAATTAGGCAGTTGAGTTTCTCAGTTTAGATTTGCTTAGCTGTGGTAGTGTAGTCTAGTCCTCAATCCCTAGTCTATGCATCTAGCCTATTGCAGTCACAGCAACACTGATGTCCTCTACTACCATGCTTGTAGCGCACCTATTTAGAAAAAAAATGGTCTGACCGACAAATAGCAGCGCCATTGCTAGCACCAGTGGGGACTTTAATAAGCGTCGTTGTCGAAAATAATACAGAACAAAATAGCACCAGAAATGCTATCAATCAGCTGCACCTCTAGTTAGTAGTATTAGAAATATCAGTAGCAGTACCAGCCTTCGTCTCTAGGACTCTGGTTTGACAGTTGCTGAAGTTGGATATTTACTCGGAATACCTTAAACCCCCATTCACAAAATGTGCTGGGATCAATGTGATGCGAGCAGAGGTTCCGAAAAGTCCAAGCTATAGATGGATACTGTGCTAGGTATGCATTTGGGCTATAGATGGCAAACTGCATGACATAAGTGCACGGTAGGACTGGTGCATTACTTTACAAACGCCCTATTATTATTATACAAATGCTAATCACTTTTTCCTCCTCACACAGATCACGAGTGCATATGTGGTGCGACTCCTTAAAAAGCACACACAATAAATACTTATAGTATACTATATACTGGTCTTACCATATATGATTAATCGAAACTAGCAATCGTAGTATAGGCACGTACCTATTGCAGCAGTATCTTATTATCCAAGATGACAGAGCCTGATGGATAAAATTAGTAGGGCGGAAACCAAGACAAAAGCTCTTCTGCTCAGGGCCCAAAGCATGTACTTACTCGAAATAATTTAAACCCAGATTCACACTCCTTGTTGAGACAAGGGGCATGAGCCCCCCAGTGTTTGCTTAAATCCAGCGTCACTTCTGACAAATGTTAGCGTCAGAGGTAGTACTGATTGTGAGACCCAATTACATCGTAGCCAGTTGTAATTAAACACAGTAGTAGCCATATCAGTCTCGGCCTCCTTGGGCCTGTCTTCAAACCTACTATGGGTGAGTGAAGATGCATAGTACAGTAGTACCAGCGCAAAAGTCTACTGTCACAGTAAGACAAAATTAGGTGGTCTATTGGCTTGCATTTGATACAACAGCCCACGCCCGACCCGTCTAGTCTCTTCGAGACTCATGGGAGAAGGTAAAAAGTGCGGAGCCGCTAACTACGTCCTCTATCACTTTAAACTAACACCTGAGGCCGTCACCTCATGTAGCAACCTATCGAACACACACACACACACGAAGGCTTTCTGTGCAAACAAGACCAGGTTCGTGAGTTGTATTGCCACGGCTTCTGCCGTCACAAGTATCCGTTGACGCAGGACTTTGGAGTGTATCGCTGGTACTTTATACAAGACTCGAAACGCTTCGTTTACGTCTACCCGGTGACCGCTGTCGACCAAGTGAACCAAAATCGCACTAGATATTGACTTGACCTCGCCTTTGTTTAGCCAGGCAGGATGGTGTTCCCGCATGCGTTTGTATAGCCGCCTAGTTGTTCGACCAATTTAACTTGCCCTACAGGAGCCTGCAAAGCTGTAGATACACATTCACGAGGTTTGGAACGGGAGTATATCCTTGCCTTAAAGGCAAAGAAGTGGAGTGCTTGAAAATCCTACGCTTAACTTAGCTGCTGGATAAGAACACGCGATTGCAGCGTTCAGGCGAAGCTGTAGAAGTTCGTTTGCTGGATCACCTTGAAATGGCAATGTAAGAAATAAGGTTTTCTTTTCGGCCGTCAGTACTTCCAATTTTGGTGGACCTTCTTCCATAAATTTACTGATGAACTTCTCGGGAATTCTGTTTTCTTGAAGGGTGTTTTAATGAGAACGAGTTCTTTCTGCAGTGTCTCTAGGGAACAGATTCTCCTGGCTCGGTTCGCGAGGCAGCGGACTAGGCCCCGTTTTTGACTTTGTGGTACAAAACTGTAGAAATTAGTGTCTTGCCCTGTCCAGGTTTTCTTGCGAAATATATCTTTACTTATTGTTCCATCCGATCTTCTACTAGGAAGGACATCCAGAAAGGGGAGGCACTGTCTGTCCTCTTTTTCCAAAGTGAAGGTTAACGCTGGGTGCACCTGATTCACTTTAGCTAAGAAAGTGTCCAACTCAATACTTTCATCTGCTATTACAAATATATCTAGCATAAGCATGAAGATCCTTTATAATAGGGGAAAGATCGTTGCTCTCCAGTTTGCCCATAAAGGCATCAGTTAAAAGAGGTCTTAGTGGTGATCCCATCACTACACCATCGATTTGGCGGTAAAATTGTCCATTCAAGCTGAATTGCACGTTTAACGTACAGCGAAAGAGTGGTTCTTTTAGGTCTCCGATCGGCATGCCGATAAGAAATTCCTGCTTAACAATCACTTCACACAAATATTTTATGGTTTCTGAGAGGGGACTGTTGGTGAACAGAGACGTGACATCTAAGGATAACATCGTTTTCCCCTCGATAGTTGTGTCGTGTTGTGTGTGAATTCCTCTATTTCGGTCGCAAAAACCATGGATTTGGCAAAACTAGATCTCATGTCTTTGAAATATTGAAATAGTTATTTTTTCATTTCATTAGCTCATATATTGTTGGCCTTCGGAGAGAAAGAATTATTTCAAGTAGTTCGGAAACGGTCTTTCTTACTTTACCGAAACTATGAATATGTGTGTAGTGTTTTACAAAAGATAAACCCTCTGTTTTATCGAGAATTCTGTTACGGCCTACTGAAACTCACTGAAATGATTAAAAATGAATAAACAATGGAAGTTAAGGGCAGGTGAACATTTATTTTATCTTAAGGGCCTGGCAAAATTAGGCGATGGCCATATACCCAGACTATCGAATTTTCCAAAACTAGGAACACTCAAGAGTTCAACTATGAGAGGAGAAATGGTAGCTTGACTGTGTAATTTGGGTGTATCCTCCCGATTAGTCAGTTATTTACATCAACTAATCACTGATGTATTCTTACTTATGAACTTACAAATCCTCAATTTCATATTCAAGCAAGATCTTCGAAAATATACTTTTTCATAAACCATTAAACACCAAACGTTTGCTGAATCCACTTTAGAAAGTACGAAACTCCAGAAAGTGTGGAAGTGCTGCTGATCTCCTAAATTGTGTGATGCCCGAAAGGCATGTCTATCACATGCCATAATGCTGCCGCGTATTAATTAATTTCGACGCACATTTCAATAATCGTCTGAGAGGAGGTTATTACAGGGAAAGATTAAAGCAACTGGTAGTCAGCCATAACCAACCCCACGTGTTGCTCCATCCGAGGCTCAAACAAATGACCAGCTTAGAAGAAGAAGATGCGATCACTGGAACAAGGGCTTTATTTTCCTGACGTTTCGAATTCCCTCGAGAATTCTTACTCATAGGTGATGATAACATAGTCATGGTCATGCACAGATGGGGTGGAGACATGTACAGGCTACACGGTATTTATAGTTCATAGTGGCCATCCACGTGTGTGTGTGATAATTGTTCAATTCTGTAGCCACCGCTTGGATCTTAATTGATGCGGTACCGGCTTGAAACTTCGCGTTAGACTCACTAATTGCCACAGTTGCCTTGTTAGCATCGAATGCGGGCCTGGTAATTACAGAACAAGTATGCTCGCTGTCGTCAGAGTTGTTGCTACGCCCAGTCCTTCCCACGTGACTGATTCTGTTACTCAGGTAATGTCTCAGTACACCGTATGGGAACGCCAAATCGTTGCGTTTGTTGATGGACTGGGAGCCTGAGAACCATGACTCGAGCAGCTCACGGCTCACGCGGTTGTCACCTCTTGCGAGGATTTCGGCCTCTTCAGCCTGTGCATGTCTCACCCCATCTGCGCATGACCATGACTATGTTATCATTACCTATGATTAAGGATTCCCGGGGGAATCTGAAACGTCAGGAAAATAAAGCCCTTGTTCCAGTGATCGCATCTTCTTCTTCGGAACTGCCAGCTGCTGGCAGGGCTAGAGCGTGAGGCCCGGGACAGAACGGGACGGATGCGTCCAGAACTTGATTGAGGAGCGCCCATCAACCAGTTGCTTGAGAGCTACACCGAAGCTTACGAAATTGTGCAGTCACTGAATACAGCATATACTACATTCCCAAACTACTTTAAATATGGTTTGGAAGACAATTCTTGAATTTGGTCAAACATGAAATGCTTGTTGCTCGCATTTCTCCTTCCTTTCAATTACTGAAAGAAAGGCTTTCGGAGCAATGTCCATAAAATTCTGTCCAGTGGCTTTGAATTAAGTCAGGTCAAGCACTCAAGATGCCTGAAGTTCCTCCATACTTATTAAAATAAAAGCATTTGGTCGCCATATTAACCGAAGACGTGATCGGTCATCTCTTTATCCACAATTTCCTGTATTTTAGAGTACAGCTATGTAGATGTCAGCCAAAAGGTGACCCAACTTGCACATAATCTTATATGCTGAAGGAGTTGTAGTGTTTTAGCATCAGTGGGACGTAAATTCAGCATATTATACACCTTCTCTTACTTAGTTCTGGTTTCTGTGAAACTTGAAGAAATCAAGCATCAATTCTGTGGTCAACCTCGTAAAACATGCATCTAAATTCTCAAATGCATATTCAATTAAAAAGGATTAGTTGAATTGAGTTGTAACGGTGAATATCTTGAAGCAAAATACCATAATATTTCAGATAAATGACAAGGCCAGCTGTTTATTCAACCACTTTTTGATCGTTTGCAAAACCTACGCTCGTTAAAAAGAACTACTTAAGCAGCATGCATTTTTCATTATTTATTTTGCATATAAAGGTTAAACTGTCTTAGAGAAACGGGCATACATCATATTGTAACGGACTTCATCTTCTGCAAAAACTATATTTTACGAACAATATTTCTTGGTTGTGTGAACCTTGGCCAAATTCAAAATAAACTGTAGCTCGATATGTCCATGCATTTGAATATTTGAGGATCATTCTACATTTCTTTCTGCGATTAAATAGACACTATACTTACTTCATAAAATTTTTGAATTTACACGGACTGTGTTTAATACATCATTAAACGACCAGCAACGATGCCATTTCAATGGACATGGCCTGATCTTAAAACAGCTTTTACTTGCAAAGCTAGGAACACCAAGGAATATACTTCTTTGATTACAAGATGTGCAAAAGACATGATATAGGCCACAAATGATTGCAGGAAAGGATATTTTTGCATGCTTTAAACAAAATATAGACATTTAAAAGTACATTGGAAATCAGTGGAAAAAAGCCTACTACTAATGTTGCCATTTTTAACGAGCACGGCTTTTTAAGGCAACCGAAAAGACGTTTATTGGAAAGCCGGCATTATGCTGTATCTGAAAGATCGTAGAATATTCCTGCATGGTAATTAACTTTAAAACTATGCTGAAGCAATCATTTGTTAATTTTGACGCACATTAGCATCTCGATAAATATTGCATCAGACCGTTCATTGACTGTATATGCAATGACTTGGATTTTTCTCCCTGTTTTACAACTTCGGAGGACGTATGGCAGAATGAGGACGCTGCAGTAATCATTGCCAGCTGTCTAAATCCGAACTTTCACATTCACCGCCCGTACTACGCAAAGCATTATTCATCATCAGGCAATACAGTAATATAAGGGAGGATAGAGTCAACGAAAGTTTCAGGCAAACCAATCAGTAGTAACAAGGGGGAAGAGGGGTGAGAGAGAGGTGTAAAAGGATCAAGGGGGGATCAAGGGGGATCAAGGGAATCAGATTCTAGTCTTAATTGGGGACCAGAGAAATGGGGGTGGGGGAGGAGTGGAGGGGAAGGAGATAGACAATTAGTTAATGTCATCCCGTGGTCCTCGTCTCGGGTTTTGTTGGGAGGTGTGAGGACGCATGCCGATCGGAGACATGAAGCAATTACTCTTAAGCTGCACTTTAAACGTGCAATTCAGCTTTAATAGCCAATTTTACCGCCAAATCGATGGGGTAGCGATGGGATCACCGCTTTGACCTGTTTTAGTGGATACTTTCATGGGCAAAATGGAGAGTAACAAACTTTCTCCTATTATAAAAGACCTTCCAGCCTATGCTCGCTATGTGGATGATATATTTATAATAGCAGACGGAAGACTTGAGCTTGACACATTCTTATATAAAGTGAATCAAGTGCACTCAGCGTTAACCTTCACTTTGGAAAAAGAGGATAGACAGTGCCTCCCCTTTCTGGACGTCCTCCTTAGTAGAAGATCGGATGGATCAATAATTAGAAGTGTATTTCGTAAGAAGACCTGGACAGGGCATTGCACTAACTTCTACAGTTTCGTGCCACTAAGTCAGAAACGAGGCCTAGTCCGCTGCCTCACGAACCGAGCTATGAGAATATGTTCTCCAGAGACACTGGAGGAAGAACTCGCACTGCTTAAAAATACCTTACAAAAAATGTGTTCCCCGATAAGTTCATCGATAAGTTTATGGAGGAACGTCCACCAAGACCGGAGGTACCGACGGCTGAGAAGAAAACCTTATTTCTTACATTGCCTTTTCAAGCAAACTTCTACAGCTTCGTCTGAATGCTGCAATCGCACGTACATAACCAGCAGCCAGGTTAAGATTATTGTTCTCAAGCACTCTACTTCTTCGCCTTGAAGGCAAGGATAGACCACCGTTCCAGACCACATCAATGTGTATCTACAACTTTACATGGACCTGTGGGGCAAGTTACATTGGTCGAACGATTAGGCGTCTATCCAAGCGCATGCAAGAGCATCACCCTGCGTGGCTAAACAGAGGCGAAACTAAGTCGATATCAAGTCCAATTCTGGCTCATTTGGTAGACAGCGGTCATCGGGAAGACGTCAACCAAGCATTTAGAGTCATCTATAAATTTCCGGCTAAACACTATATGCTCCTGCGTCAGCGGATACTTGCGACGGCAGAAGCAGTCACCATTCACCTAACAAACCCAATTTTATGTGCGAAGACAGCATTTGTAGCGGCCCTATGGCTCCCGTGGCCAAAGGCCTTTTCAACATCCGCCCTCACGCCTCTTACTACGCCGCGAAACAATGATGAGACGGCGGCATCAAGCATCCAAAGGCCACCGACACCGTCTCAAGACGTTGACACCTTGCGTTCTCACACCTCCCAACAAAACCTGAGACGAGGACCACTGGATGACAGTAACTAATGGTCTGACTCCTTCCCCTTCCCCTCTCCCCCCACCCCCATTTCTCTGTCCCCAATTAAGACTAGAATCTGATCCCCTTGATCCCCCCTTGATCCCTTTACACCTCTCCCCCTCTCTCCCCCTTGTTACTACTGATTGGTTTGCCTAAAACTTTCGTTAACTCTACCCTCCCTTATATTACTGTACTGCCTGATGATGAATTAATTAAAAACGTTCGTTCGCTTAACTTCCTTAAAGCATTAATCCTTTGAAAAACCTAAGTTCATTTTATAATGTTAAAAAAATTTGCCGGCGAATATAATGGCTGTAAATTGTCAGCTTTAGTGCTGTTCACGAAGCGCCCGTGCCATTTACGATCCACGGATTTTTACCAGTTTTGAGAGTTAAAAATAAACTGCTGAGAAAGTTCTTTTATTCAAAGTCTAAATCAGTACATTTTTGCATCGCAGAGAGGATTTCAGTAAACCAGTTTACATGGAATTGCACTTTAACGGTTGTCAAATGCAGGTTCTCATTCCCGTTTTTCTAACATAAGCTAAAAAATTTTGAATATTTTCTTTTTACAATAAAAGTTTTACTAACATCTATCCTTACTGCTTCCTTGTAATAGTCGGACTTTACCCCTGGCTAGAATGTTTGCAAGTTTTTAGGGCTTCCTTAAAATTCATGATTGCTTTTAATTAAAACCTTTAGAACTCAAAAGTATTAGGATTTCCTATCATAGCACTCAATAATTCAGCTATGTTGATGGCAGAGGGATGTAGCACATGTGCATAACTTTGTTTATCTAAAGGTAATAATTAAGCAACCTGCAGTGGGTGCTGTCAATCACAATAGTGCGAATCATAAATCGGAGACTGGGCATTTTCGCTTGTTTTTGCCCCGCCATTTTTCAAATATTTTTTTTTCTCCACTGACTAAAATAAAGTCGCCATTAATAACAAATTATTTTTCAGCATACTAAAACCGGTCTTTTGGATCGTTTGTATAGGTAGAGGTGGCCGATTTAAAATGGTTGTTAATGATTAACCACTTGTGTACTTGTGAATAAATTTTCAAATATTCGCTAAATATTGGCAAATATTCACAAATGTTCGTAAATAGAAAAACACTTTAACTTTCATAAATTACGAAGTTAACCACATGCTCCTCCCGCAATAAGGAATTTAAGGTTTGTTAAATAATAACGCCTGATTCAGAATTCCCAACCAGGGAGCATTAGATATCAAAGATTTTTTTAGATCAGTTATCTCCTACAAGTTCTACTTTACCATTCAAAATTTAAACGAAATATAAAGCCTTAAAGATTAGCCAATCCACGATGAGACTTAAAACAAATTTTTATCTCGATAAATAGTACAAAAAAACAGATAAATTTGAGGACACGGACAAATCGGAAAATTGTAACAGAGGAAAGCTCTGAAAATTTAATTAGGTCCTAGAAAAAAGACCGCACATGCAGTCCGTTTTGCAAATCTCCGTGAAAAAGATGACTTACGGGCAGCAATTAAGTGCTTAATTTCACGTCTAAAATAGGCCCACCTGGCTTTTGGGATCTATACACTAGCCATGGCATTAGTGGAAAAAGCAAAAACGTAAAAATACAAGTGGCATGAAGTATTTATGGGATGTGGTTCATAAGTCACTATATGTCACCTCTGGTTAGCCGATGTAGAATGAACCAGGGGCCTACATTTGTGGCTTAAATTAAACAACTTCCGGCAGTGGTGTAGTGATAAACGTTGCTTGTGTCAGGGTTACGGTAGCCGCAAATTAATGAGTTTTATGAATGTGGGAATTATAAAACCAAGTCTTATGCGTGAAAGCGAAAGTTTGCGCAAACTCTCTTTAATAACTCACTGCTTCCGGATTCGCTAGAATGTATCATTGTACTCTACTGTGGTAAGTGAAGGAGGGTTGAACTGAACTGATTTTCGGGCGGAATACGGGCTATAAAGGATGTTCTGCGGAGCCACAGGCAGTTGTGCAATCTCCTGAAACAGCAACCGAAATTACTTTTAATTACCGTGCAGCCCTGTCAGGCTTCTTTCCGGCTGCGTGCAGACTACAATTTGTAAAATGTGATTTCTAAAAGAGAACAAAGTTTCTCCCTTTAATTTTCTATCCCTTTATAAATGTGACTATATTTCCTAAAAAACATACAAATATATCCCGTCTCGCAGTCATTTGGTAGCAAATTACGTCTTCTTTGAATGTTACACTAAAAGGACTAACGTAAGCCTTCGGTCTTCACTTCCTGAATACTCGTGAACCCGACCTGTTAGCACTCTTGTGGAATATTTTCTCCGTAAGGAAAACTCTACACTACAATTTGCTGCTAGAAGAGGTTATATAGTGCTCAGTAAAATCGCACAATGAATGGAGGCCACGCTGTAGGCTAAACAAACAGTATTAGTAAGTGCGCAGATGCGAGGCTTTATGAATGGACCTTTTATTGTGAAACGGTTCGTTGTCCTATTTAAGATTGATTGGAGTTATTCTTGCTAATCAAGTGTTAGCCAGTCATATCCTAGATTCTTGCTGGATGTTCATGTGTCTTCTCTGATTACTTCTCTCATGAATGAAGAAACTCAAAGATTTTAATTGCCGTGCTTTTTTTTTCTTTGCATCTTCAATAAAATAAAATCAGAGACCCCATATGCCACAAGTGTGCGTAAGCTGGAATCTGTCATTTACTATAGTACAGAAAATACTGGTTTTCTGAATTCTCGCATCTATCCAAACTCAAAGATTCTGAACAGGAATGGATAGGATTTTGCACTTGAGTTTTCAAGTTGCCTGGGTCATATATTAGATCAGCCAATGCTCGTCTGTGGAAGTTACGAAGGGAGGCGTCATATATGGTCGACAAATTCGTATTTTCAATTGTATACCACCTGATTGTACAGTTTACTGGACAGCAGCCAAGTTGCTTTTCACTTATACAAAATTTCGGGTGGGAAAAATTTTGGGGCCTAGTGCGTACAGTTAAACCTTCCCATAACAACTCTTTAATGTTCATTTTTTGTAGCGAGGTAATTTCTAGATTTCCCGGAATACCGATAAACCTCTGACTGCTTTTACTTGTTTATAACGGGAACAGGATATGCTTATATCCGCTACGGGACAAACGGCCGACAGGTTAAATTTCGACGCCGCCTTATGCAGTTTCATCAACCTAGATCCAACGCCTGCATCCTGTTTTGCTTACGCTTTGCTAACCAGAATCCGCTCTCCCGCTGGCAATTATTTAGTCCGCAGTACAGAAGGACTAACAAAAAAGCTGGAGCCTGGTTTACAGCGGTCGAGCAGGAAACCACATCTACAGACAGGGTTTGGATGTACAGGGGAGAAAAACGCACCCTGGATGACTCCATTCTATTGCCTATTTGCCTTTACAGCCACTTCATCGCACGCCTCCTAAATTATTAAGAAGTGGATGACCGATGCATGCACCGCCTGCACAAAGGCAGTCAGGCACGCAGGCAAAGGCAAGCATACATTCAGTCCCGTTATGAGTAGTCCCCTGGATAAATATAAACTGGGTCAGATCTAGTGGAAAGAAAGAAAGCCCGACAGTAACTAAACCTGCTAAGATTCTTCATTTCTAACCTTGACAAGGACGTTGTAAACGTAGCGCGCACGCTCTCTGCACGTTTATTGGACTGAAGACAGGTAGATTCTTTCGGCGAACATAAGTCCGCGTAGGCTACAGTACACATGACCTGATATCATTCACTTTTCTCAAGCAGAAAAAATATTGGAGAAGTAGAAAATGACTCGATTGCTGGTTTTTCGCCTGACGTTTCGAAATCCGTCACGGATTCATCATCAACGATATACTCACGGAACAGTAGCAGAAAAAAATTGTGTGAGCACAGGGTTTTGCTGCAAAATTTTAACGGACGGAAAAACTACCCGAGTGGGAATTCAAAAGCGTTTATTCAGTAAACAAATCTTATGGTAGGCAAAAGTGGATTGAATGTCACTTTTCGTATTTACAAGCTATTCCCGGAGCCCAATAACTACCCAAGCGGTGCATTCTTCTGCCTCTGTATACCTGCCATATTTTCTAGAACATTTGTCATGCCTTGCATTCTGTTCCTGATGTATTAATCGCCCGTTTTGGCCAATTTATCATTCTCAAGATATACATCTCTTCGTATTTGTGCTGCAGCAATTGTCTTGGACTGTGCATGTGATATTTCTCCATACTATATGCGGATGCATGGACCGGTGATGGTTGGAGAGGTCTCATGACCTAGAGATCTCTCTATACAATAGTTAGTTTTCAATTTTAACCTGTTCTGAAAAAGATAGGCAAAATTTTCTCACGCTGTACCTTCTGACCAATGTTATTCAGTAGCTAGATCAGTTCACACAAGCGAGACACAGAAGCACTAAGGAAGGTGTTATTCCATCAGTTCTTTTCAATTACTTCAGATGGATTTGAGACTTAATAAGTTAACGTCATTTTTAGTAAGAAGCAGCTTTTTTACCAAAAGAGGAGATCGAAACGATGGAGGCAAAACACATACTGACGCTCTATATCCTAAGCTGGTAAAGTTAATGCAGAGTTCATACGAAAATGTTTTAAAGCTTCAATTGGAAGGCGTCTAAATCGAAGATTAATGTAGAACACCTATTGGCAGTCATCGCTTCCCACCGACAAAGCAAGATTAGTCTTCCCCGAAGAACCTACGGAAGAGTTCTGTTATTTTCATCCACAAATCCCGCATACTAAAAAGACTACCTAAAAATATTTTACCTTTAATAAGGCAGAAGAATACTCAATGAGAGGAAGAACTTATCCGAAAAGATGAAACAATGTCTACAATGCAAATTGATAGATGAGATAAAGGCACCATATATACATCCCTTGTCATCACAGGATATTAAAAGTGTCTGAAGAAGCAGTGCTTTTACAACGGATTTGATGAGCATTGAATTCAAAATCACATGGATTAGCACAGTAGCCGATGCTGTAACTTTTCGCAGAATAACATTTGCCTTGATAACCTTAACTTTTATAAAAAGACTGAAAGACATTAATCAAAGAATAAAGTAGATGATTTTGTGCCTTTTAAAAAAACAGACTAAGTGAAAACAATAAAGCGTGAACGCGAATACTAAATCTGGTGTAAGCCACTCGTGTAAGCCCTAGCACCTAGAACTTTAAAAAAATAGATAGACACATTGTTGCATGATTCAGGTACAGACAATTTATTATGCTGACATCTAGTAGATGGTTAAACCAAATTCAACTCAAAAATTATCAAAACGTCTGAAGAAAACGTTCATAATGAAATTTGACTGGCTGACAATTTTTGCATAATAAACACCCTTAGACACGATGTATTATTGGGCATTATCACAAAGTAATTACATGATCTAGCCTATATAATGAAATGTTAACGGAAAATCTGAATTATGTGGTTGACTAGAAAGTGTGGGATTGTTATTTCGGTTACCTTGCAGACTAACCCAAGTTCATTTTAGTCCTTTCAGGAGTCCGCATTTTGGTCGGTTGCAGTAAAAACCTGACTTCTCTTATATTATGAATTTTTTCGCTAATTTCCCTTGTTCTCATAAATGCAAATAAATGTTATGGAAATCTTGCACATGGAATACATGCAAATGTATTGGCAGAAATGTTCAATATTTTTCGTCCTAATAAAGTTTTCAAGTCTAGTTCAACGGTTTTAACGCATAGTTAAGGTCTGGAGAGTCCATATAATCAGATCTATCATCCTTGCTCAAAGCTTACCACTAACTAATTTGTGACAAATAAGTCTAAAAGGTAGACACACATAACTGAACACATAACTGAAAAAATATACACGTGGCCTTTTTATACAACTGGCAGGCATCTTTGTGGCTCCTTTAGTTCCAGCCTCTAGCTCGACAGCGGTGTCCACTTATGGTGGAGACGCAGGAGTCTAAAAATCTGCGTCCTTGATAGTCCTATCTTAGTATCATTGCTGGAAGTAATGTCAACAGATGGGCCCAGTCAAACCTTGCATCCAACTTTGTTTGCACTCAAATTTACAGACAAAACAAATTATATGCTTGAGATGTCGACTGTTTATTGGTGCTTTGCCCCGCCCCCCTCCCTAACGCACTAATTACTAACAAAGTTTTCGTTTTTCGTTCTCGTGGCCTCAAAGATCTCTCACTCTCTTTCTTGCGTGGGCTGCTGTGATTATGGTCGCGAGGTGGAAACCCCCTGCTCAATTCAGTTCGAGGCTTTGACAGAAATCAGCTCTAACACAGTACACGCATGCTACCGTTATGCCTGCGATGTGTATGTATAGAGTGCCTTTTTCGTGACTGAATCCACTGAATGCGTTGATAAACCGGCCACGCCCACGATACTTTCTGCTTTCAGCGTATGCCAACGCCCAGTTCAATCACATCTGTCTGCGCACTGCATGCGGACATCGCCCAGGATCCGTAAGTACGGCCAAAATAGTAAATGTTTAAACGCTCTTCTAATTCTACTGCGGCGGGAGTGAGGTCCAAAGGCACCATAAATAATGACATGCTGGCTTCCCGCCCCGCCCCCCCCCCGCCCACTGGATGCTCTCAGAAATAAATCAGACTTGTTTTGAGGTACACGCCTTCCGTTTTGGCGTTGTATGCCGATTCAACTATTATTCAGCAAAAAGGGTTTACAAAAATCTGTTTGGCTTTTTTTCTAGCAGTCTCGTTATAGTTAAAACGGATATTTTAATTCTAGATTCTTTTACTGAGAGAAATGCACTTTTCAAAAATTAAAAAGGAGCACCAATATTTCGTTCATTTTCCTTTGGCAACTATCAGATACTTAAAATCACTTAGAATAGTTTAAATGAAAGCTAAGTGGCTTCTGTTAATAAAGAAATTCTTAAAATTGCGTCATTATGAGAATTTATAATGGATGCTCGCTTATACCGTGTAAGTAAAACATCTAAATGCCTTCACCCTTTTTAAAGTCTGCTTATAAGCTAAGAATCACGATGTACTTGCCAGACAACTAGTCGGCTTTGCAACTAAAGTGACTCGAAGACATTTCTGCGGAAGCCAATACTAACTGAATGCCAGAATTGCAATCTTAACAGGCTTAACTATTCAAAGACTAATTTTACAGATTTGACCATTTAAATGTGCTTGGAAGATCAGTAGTCAAAAATACTTATGGTTACAATAAATTACCCATGATCCTATACGACACAATAAACCAATAAAAATAATTATTAGTTGTTCGAAAACGCAAGCAGTTCAGTTTCAATTATAAACTGTAAGAAAGCCTTCTGGACAATCTTTTGAAGCCTCTCGAGTTACCTTAAAGTCATGCGATAGTATCCAGTTAAATGGATCTATACAAAAAAGAAATTATTGCAAGCTGTGTACTTTTGATGCTTAACAGTCAATTAGCCGCAGGTTCACATATCGTTTTAAGTCAGCCATTTGCCTAAAATATCATGTAGTCGGAATGCTGATCCAGCCAAATGTTCCCGTCCCCTCACACAGGTTGCAGTAAATAAACTAACGGACCGCGACGTATGACGTTAATCAAATAGACAACGCTGGGTGATATGCAGCTGTGTCGAATGCCCAGAAGTTTGGTTTGCAGTCACGGAAGATGGGCAAATAACATGCGTGTGTGCCTTTACTAAACACCTAGAATATTACCACTGTACCTGCAAACGTGAACATTACACAGTTATTCCACCAAAATGGTGAAAGTAGGATGACGCTTTTCACAAAAACCGAACTGGACGTCATAGTATATCAACTTCCGGTAGAGATAAATGGTGTGAGCTCCCCGGGGTTCAACTTTCCAGCCCGATCTTGTTTGGTTTAGAAACCACATAGCTGTTAAAAGTAACTCTCTCTGTGTTGACTACTGGATCCACGTAGCAACATGCTGCTTTTAGCATTCGCTGTAAGTGCAGAACAACGTATGCGTGCTGCCTTTGAACAGGCAGACTTAACCAGAAGTTTCCTTAAAAAGCGAGTGTACCATTGAAAATGAGTGACATGCTGAAAATTTGATGTCACGCTTTTTAGTCCCTCGAGGTGGACAAATAAGGACTTCAATGACGTGTCAAGGTGCCAAGGTTTATTTATTTAACATCCCCTTCAAACGGCCGCACCCGTAACCATCAAGGACAGTTGGCTTTCTATGAATCTCCGAGACTGTGCGAAAAATCAAGGAGAAGAATTCTAACGAAGTTCAGGTGATTACACGTGCTGATACAATGTATGTCTGGCAAGGCATTTATCCTTGATGCGCAGCAAACCTAGCGTTCCTTGATTTCTTTCGTAAGATTTCAACGGTTAATTTTAAACCGGTTTGTGCAGTCAACAAAGACCAAATGATGAATTAGCCTCTCAAACCAAAGATATCAACCAACAATTCTCTTACTCAGATGCGTCAAAATACCAAACATGGCTTGATAGGGTCAAATTCTGTGTGAAGTCTACTTTGTTCACTGTCCGCACTCAAAAGCGAATTTCTCCCTAAGCATTCTTCAGGAGATGAATTCAATTTACTCTTTGGCCGGTTCTACCATACAAAGCGTTGTTCTACTTGTTTGTAATATGCACTTGGAGAACTAAAGTTTCAGAAAACGTGAAGTTTGTAAAGCGTGCTGCTGCAAGATAAGATAAATCTGACCTTTTGCGCAGTGTTATTAATGTAGCAACAGTTTATAACTCTTACAAGTTAGTATACGTTCATGCCATGTAGTACCTCCATTTGGATATAACTATCACTTCCTACTCGGTACCCTCAAAAAAGCATGCCATCTTGAAATTCAGATCACCTTATTGATTTTGATCGTCAAGTGAACTAATTATGATACGCGATGCTTCGCAGATTTTTCCTGAAATTAACCAAACGCAAATATTACTAACTGAAGCCGGCATATTCGTGAACTAAAAAGCAACCACACTTTTGTCTTGTTACTACATGGGTGTTCAAATTTGGATTTTAGTTTCATTGATAAAATAAAACAATTTAAAGCTCCTCGCACTATTTGAGGCACTATGTGTAAATAAACGTCCGCTAGACCTGCAGGGTGGCGACTATAATGCTGTTTTTATAAAGTAAATTACGCTACTTAATTTATCCTTTCCAAAAAGGAGATTCCGAAATGCCCATACTCCGTCTGGTTACTTTATGGTTAAGCAGCTACAAAATAGAGAATGTCAAGCGAACGAAATTGATTGAATTAATCCACCACAGATGCAAAAAAATTTTCAGCGTAACGGAATTTGACGTCTAGAAATGCACATAGTTATTCAAAGTAAAATAAACGTATCTACAGTAGAAACGTGCCTGGTTTGATCGTAAGTATCAGATTTAGTGTAGGCCCACTTCTAAACATCAATTGATTAAGCTGAAATTGGGCCAAACACTGTCTCTTTCACGAAGATGATTGCGATATTAGGCTAAAAAAGGATCTAATGGAGTATTTCTAAATACCGGAAATCAAGTACAAATGCTTACAATGGTTTCTGTCAAAACAGATTTCAAAAACATGGATAGTATTCCGCCGAATCCTTAAAGTGATTTTATGTCTGTCTACCGGATAGTTCATGTAAATAATCTCAAGTGATAAGGAAGGTAAGTAGCAACTTATTCAAGTGGAAATGCTAGATATGCTTTTAGGACAGTAAAGAGGGAAAAGGTACTGCTATGGACAACTTACAGAAGGGATTATTTTTGGTTTGCTCTCTGCTCCTTATGACTGCACATTTGTTCCTGATGGCATCATAAGCCTCATAAAAGTGCCAGAATATGATGATAGGTGGAACCAGTGGCGAACGTCGGACGTATTCGGCTATCATTTGATACCGTTGGTAATTCCAGTAGTAAGTGGAAGCGCTCTCAATTTCTTCATATGTCTTCCTGAAAAAAAAAACAATTTCCAGCTGCCAGCAGTTCTAACAAAATCAAATAAATAGGTAATCCTAGAATTAGTTTAAATTCTTTCAGATTGCCTTTCATTTCGGGTTGATTTAGTGGGGAGCTTAAAGGCTTTGCCGTCCGGCAACCCCCTGCGTCATTATTTAGATTGCAACTACGCGTAACAGCCAACGTTAAAGGATCTGCTGTTCATGATCCGTGGCTTTGTGACAGTCGAGCTAGTTTTGGGCTGCCAATCAAGCAAAAAAAGTCCTCCGGTTGCAATTTAGTCTGGAATTTTTGCAATACGTTTATCCTTTGGCAGCCGAGAGAAGTCTAGAGATTGGGAGAAAAGTATTCCAATGAGGCGGCAGTTGGTCCGCTTAAAAGTGCCTCAGTAATTAGCAATACAATTAGTTAGTATGGTCAATAGTAAAGCGAAATGGAGTTTAGTAAAGTATTGAAGGCCTACTTGTGACCAAAGACCGCAGTTTGGCTTGCAAGCGATTATCGTTTGGTATACAACCACTTAACACGACTATAAAAGTCGAAAATAGCAAAAAACAAAACTAGCCCATAGTAACAATGCAGGCAGAAGGGAGAGTATGGAGCGTTTTTAATGAAAATATTTACAGCGGGCGAAATTGTGAGATCAAAAGCCGAACGACTAGTGTAAATTGAATGAAATACTGTTTTTCTCACTCCATTTACTCTATTGATGTTTGACGTAAAGGCCTTGTTCTGAATTTTACGTTTTTTCAGAGGTACTTTTTAAAAATGTAATTATACGCACATTGAAAAGCCTCCTAGAGGCCATTTGTGGATGTATTATCAGAGCATAACTAGACAAGATGATGAAAAATCGGACATGCCCCCCGTGGGTAATCACATGGAGACTAGTAGTATATGCACACAGAACCCAGTGCGCCTGGCATGATCATTTCTGGCTCAGTAACCAATGCCTGCTAGCCTTGCTCAACTTTAGACGACGAAGTCAGGACTCGAATCCGAAATTGCCATCACAGTCGCATTTTTTGTCGGCTATCTCAAACTGACTATGCTATTAGTCACCCTGTACTTGAGACCCAAGGCCCAACAGGACAAACAGGCCCCGTAAACGGCTCGGTGGGCGCCTGGAGTCAAAACGAATCTTCCTAATTGATTTTCAAAACCGTTATATATTTAACTACGTTTCATAGGGAAACCACATACAGCTTGCTTTATTGTACGCAGTCGATCGAGAAGTAAGTCGATGAGCTCGAAGACTACGTTGTTCATTATGTCAATCCTTCATGTTTTCCTCTGAATGTGGTGTGCACCAGCTTATGAAAACCGTTAAACGTTACTGCCTAAACTTACCCCTGAGGCTCTTTAGTGCAAACAAGCACAGCAGTTTAACCACCGATCTCTACGATGTTGTCTTAAAAGTCGTCTAAACTAAATTTTTTAGATCAAACGAATACCCTTCTTTCTGAACCCACCTAGCAGAAAACATAATTATTTAACAAGGGCTTACAAGGAAGCATTTTTTCTGATGCCTTCCTAAAAATCTATATAAATTTATAAGAGCATGAAAAGTACGTAGAAAATTCTGCGTGAGTACATATTGTTTACCGGATGTTTTTTATGCAGTTGGTTCTAAAGAAACTGTTTCAGAAACATCCTGGCATCCTGGAATGGCCATTATAATTTGAAATTATGCTGCACGATCTTCTAATTAGACACATTTCAGAATTTCCTCAACATTTCGGCAGATAGTTCCCGGATTGTATGCCTATTTGTGTACATCTACACACATTCAGGAGAAAAGGTGAATACGGAAACCATGGTTTAATATTCTGCTGTTCCAAAAGCGAATACATTTACGTCGGTGGTGGTGGTAAGTGTTAACTGCCCACAGAAGTATTTAAGAGTACCGCTTATGCTGACATGCCAATGCTTCTACTCTAGTTTTTTTTATGAGTTACAAGATAAATTTGCAACGAGTATTTTGGTAGCACTTCAAAATCACCCTCAATACCAGACATGTGGATTTTCCTAGGACCTTAATTCCATGTGAAACTTGCAGATACTTAATGTTCCTCCCAGCTGAAGGAAAAAAACTACCTCTTTGGTCAGAAAACCAAAACTTCAGATGACTAGGTGATTGATTGCATAGGCACCTGACCGGAATTCTGGAAACCATGCTAATACCCCTTGACTCCAAGCACGTCGCAATTGCTTTGCCTTTTAAGTGTGATAAATATGCCAATACAAGCG
>JAYGXS010000002.1:45796371-45974682 GCA_036362985.1 Ligula intestinalis
TTCTTGTGCGTGGACTGCTTGTTGGACGGCACGCGGGCTCTGACCTGCTGAACTTTCGTCATGCCCGAGCTCACCGCCCGTGACGAAAGTTCAACAGGTCAGAGCCCGCGTGCCGTCCAACAAGCAGTCCACGCACAAGAAGGCAATTAACGTTAATTGTCGCTGTATGCTTGCAGTAATGACTGTGTCCTATAAATACTGCAAACGTCTGTGCATAGTTAACCTTTCTGCTACTCATGTCTCTGATGACGAATCCGCGACGGATATCGAAACGTCAGGTGAATAAACATATTGTCCCAGCGATCGAGTCTTCTTCTTCTTCTCATGTGATAAATATGTCTGCATTTGCCGACAGGTCCTCGCAGTCCTTCCCCTTCGGAACGTTTTTGCTTTTGTCTGGCTTTGCAAACTATAAAAAGTCATTAGGGATGAAGATTAGATATTTGAGTCAGCACAGCCCATTCTTGAATGCCTTGAGCAGCGCCAGCAGCATCCGCTACCTAGTTTTCCGGGTACTATGATTGTTATAGCTGCAGCTAAATAGTTTTTCTTTCGCGAGACTACTTGGTAAACTAAATAGCCTAATCAAAATCGCCTTCCGACAACAATTACAAATAGCATACACATCTAAACTAAGGGTATTACCCGACATCATTCAAGCTCGAACAGAGCTGATTTTAACTACCTCTATTTGTATGTTCGACAGCTTATTCGCTGAGAAATCTCCTCCGATAACACACAATAGTTTCTGCTCTATGAGTTTTTAGCATTCTGGAGGCCCTCCTCACACATACTGAATTCTCCTTCCTATATATCTTCACGGCTGTCTTTTGATTTAATGTAAATTTACTCTCATTTAGGTTGAAATGGCCAACTGCGAAAGGACAAAAAACGTTAAGAATGAAAAACATCAAAACTCTAAAACAAGAACAAGGCAATCAGAAAAATCAACTAGTCGTTTAGGACGTCTCCACTAATAGCTATAACTCGTGCATTAGAGCAATCTTCTAATTTCTACAGGTTTTCGAGTCTCGATATTTTACTCTCATTAATTAAGCCCGTCTCTCTGATAGAACAGCAAGTGAAGACCTGCATGGGCGAATGGAATTATGAAAAATCAACTAAGTCATTTCTATCTTTCTTTTTCATTTCCGATCACTACGTGCAGTGGAAACATTGACGAGATGGGTTGACAGGGTTCGGCTCTCCCAGGTGACAGCGTTGAGTTGCCCAGCGGAACACATGACAAGTCGTGGTGAAAGGGGCCCACACGAGCAATTTTAATTTCAACGTTTATGGTCTCTGCCTCTGTCATACAAACTTCCGGCTAAGATTAAAACCTGAATGACAAAACGGAAGCCAAACACCTAACTGAATTATTAGTGATCTCAAAACCACGGGGAGTGGTAAAAATGCAATTTTTTCATAGTCAAAACCAATCTGATTTCCATTAAGAGTTGCCTTGCCTTCAAAGAGCAAGTGGGAAACTGCCTGTCAACATGCAAAACCATTGACCAGAATGTCTGAACGGACTCAGAAATCTTGTCTCGCAGGGGGATGAAATGGCAGTTAGTATGCTTTCACCAGTGTTTTAGGCTAAACAAGCAATTTGTCCTTGAAGTGTCCATGTTGGTTGAAAACTCATTGAAGTAGATAATATCCATTCTTAACACTGTGGCAGTCCGTGCCAAGCCTATCGATATCACACAACAAATCTGTCCTCATATGTACTAGTAGGGATCACAACCGGGCGAGAGACAGTCATTCTGTAAGAGCCCAAAATTGTGAGGCTGCAGGTTGGTGACCATAGCTTGAAACAGTATTTTTTGCGGCTTTACCTAGACCCTTTGTTACTGTTTGGTTGGCCGACCTGCGGCTTGGTCAACACTGACATTTTAACGACTTGCACCATCAGAGCTAGAAGGCTTTTTGAAACAAGGAATTGGGCAACCAGATAAGTATCAACTCCGCTGAGAATGAATACCAGATATATCTTAGGGAAGACTAACACAGTAGAACGGCCAGGCGGGACACCCGTCCAAGGGCATTGCCAATCTACCTGCAGATTAACTAGGTAGATGCGCGGGGAGCTTCTGGCCACGGGTGTTGTTCGGGATTATAACTGACTCTTGATGATCGAATAAGCCACGGTCATATAAAAAACCACTCCTAATTTAACTTTTATTAATACTTGAGTTTGTTGCAACGAGGTTTGTTAAGGATAGGTGTGTTAACCCATTGGATTTAATATACACTCCTATCTTTTATAGTAAACCTTGTCCTGCTTATTATCTTATAGCTACGAGATGCAAACCTCTGTGCGTTTTAACCTTAAAATGATTTCTGTTAACGAACGCGTACAATAACTTAATTTCGTCTTCAAAAAGACATTTTGCGTCTCGGCGGTACGTACCATACGCCGTATGATATAAGGATCGTCGGCAGTGTTAGATTGCAAAATTGCCTTCTTGACTACGGAGACAAACGTTCTGATTTATAGCTCGTTATAAGGAGAGATTGGGGCATTTATGGACTACGCGTTGATTTCCGGCTTATTATGCCTAGTTATAATGACTATTGGTTAGGATTACCGTGTTTAGTTGATTCTCGGGATTATATAAGCGTTGTTTAGATACGCTATGATTAAATAAGCAAATACCTTATGTAGTGATCGTCTAATTAAATTATTTCTTTATTATAAATCACCATTGCCTACAGGTTAAAGTTTCGGGAAATAAGTTGCTTCGCTAGATACATTGTGGCACATTTGTTAGAGCAGATTATTTTTCTAAATGAATAGTGCTTCGTAAAGCGAATAACATACTTAAACATTAAAGTTCTTATTTACGAGTATTTTTAATTTTATCTCTGTATTTTCGCACTATTCACAACTTTCCCCACTCGTAGGAGTCTCTTTTCTCATCATTCCCGTTTATTTACACGAGTCTGTGGTTACTGGTTGCGCACTGCGCCATTGCCTGCTTTTTATTTTTAAATAGAAAAGATAAAATTTCCTCGGAAAAGCCAATTTCAGAAAATGTTAGTATTTGCATTAATTTCAGCTTCAGTATCGGTGGAATTAGCGCAGTAAAGACGAATTCTCGCTTGTAGTTGGATGCAGTCAGTAAACTGTTCGTTACTTCCGAGGAGAGTGGATTACCTATGACAAACTGAGCCATAGATTTTAATTGTGTGCTCAATTTCTGCCTGTATTTTCATAAATGTGCACATCTTATAAAGTCATTTACTATCAGGCATTGGGATTTTCGTATAGTAAGTCACCAGTATCAGTTGTCCTGAGGCTCAACACATTTCACACGCATGCTTAGGAATGATCGCAAAATCTGCGTTCAGCACCATGTGAATAAACAGGCTTTGTACTTCTAAAAGCTCAAAAGAGTTGAGCTCCATTTAATCGTCACGAGTGAGAAAGCAGTTGTTCTAACGTAAGCAGCAATACTCTGTCTAATCGTTTTTACATATTGACGCAAACATCACGCAAATTTGTTTGGAGAAAATTTTCTATCCATAGCACTGCTTGCAGCGTTACTCCTAGTTTATGCATTTTCGGTAACCTCTCTAGTCTCGGAATTTAGAACACGTGTTGAGGTAGCTATCCTTTTTGCCTCGACTACCACGTGATTTTGGACCAGTGAGTCCGCCTTTTCCCCATTCAGGGTCACCAGGTGGTCTTGCTTCTGCTTATCTATGAGCCTCCGGCGAAAGTTATTGGGTTCAGTCAGTCATATTCCTACCTTATTTATGTAGCTATCCTTATTTAGAAGTACAACCCAGCTCACATTATCAGGTCTCCAGATCAGCGCATCTCGTATCTTCAGTAAATCATTTAGAGCTAATAAATTCTGCGCAACCTTAGATGTTCTGCATTCACAGACAACGCATGGTTCACCGCATTGGCTGTCTTCTTACGTCAGCTTTACGTCTGATAGTTGTCTGACTTCCTAATCAAATTGTCAGTTCCATATTATTTCTTGATATACCGAATTGGGGTTCTGGGGGAGATGCGTGGGTGTGTAGCTTATTTAGTTGGCGGTGTTGACACGGTAGATTTGTGGATTCAACAGAAACGATTAAGCACTAGTTACTTGCATAATGACTCGAAGCGAATGGTGAGCAAACATCTTAAGCAAATAGGACTATAGAACGAAAGAATCTATATGCAGCCTTCTTTAGCTGCAGTCAATTCTGCTTACTTGAATCAACAATCCCAGTTCTGTCAGCAAGTCTGATCATAATTCCCCGTGGTTTACAAACTTACACCATTTTTCTATTACTGGGGGCTCGATAGAAAGACAATGAATGCTGCCAGTTGAATTATAAGTTGCACAATTCGTGAAATCATAAAATTATGCTATGACTACTTTGCTCAACTATATTCCAGGATGACAATATTGCAACTAGTCAGTATATTTGCTAGATTCGTAGGTCTTCTCCATGTTCTACAAAATTTGGAAAACCTTCCCTATCTATCATTGGAAAAATGGTACTCCACATTCAAACCGATATATTCATTTTTTACAAAAAAAGTTAAGCTATAAGGACAATTCAATGGTGGAAATGTTCCCCACGGAGGCTACGATAGCCATCAATGGCTCTACTACACAACCAGGTTTATGTTCGGCAGCCATATGAGACTCAATCTGCATAAAATAATTTAAACATCATGTTGTTTTCACCATCCTACAAAGGTCCCTGGATCTACCGATCATGTGCGGGCTGGGCAGTATAAGCCTTGTGCTTGATCGGTTAACGCAGCAGTCATTTTAGGCATTAAAAGGTAAAATCGTCAGTACGGTATCCTTAGAAAAACCAAGTCGATGCATGCAAAATAAAAAGTTGAGTTGTTATCTCCTTCCTGTTAATTTTCTCTGACTTTCTTAATTACGCGTAAAAAAACGCTGCAAACGTTCGCGCAGTAAATTTGCTGATATCTGCATCAGCAAAATGAATAAAATTTTGCGTTCGGCTACTTCTTAAAAAAAATAAAGTCGAAGGAGTGGGGATAGCAAAGTAAAACCAATTGATTAATTGGCAACAGAAGTTTCCGCAGTGCACCTCATATATCCCAAGTCCCAGCATTTTATCTTACAAAAATGGTGGTTATAAGGCTTTATGGGCGGAGAATTAGGGTAGGCAGTGGAATGTCCTTTAATAACTGCTATATGCATTTTTATGTTATTGTATTTCGAAATGATGTTGATTTATATTTGTAGATTTCCCAATCTGTATTTTCGGCAAACATATTATGGAAAAACGCAATTATCAATATACAGGTTTCTTGAATTTCCTGGAGAAGTAGAAATGGTGGTTAGGAGGTCGCCTAATTCAACTCACCTGAGGTCCAACTTTCAGTTCTGGAGTTAGATTAGTATAGTCCGCGGCGCAAAGCGCCGCACACAACTTCAATTTACATGCAGAACAACTTACATCTAGCGGCCGCGGGAAACAAATTCAACTACATTTTTCCACTTTACGCTTACTTCTAAAAATTTTCTTCCCTGCCTTTTCTTTTCCCTCACCCCCAAAAACCCTATAATCACAGTTTCCATGGGACAAATGCTGGGACTAGGAGTGGATTAAGTGCACTAAGTAAAATAATTTGCTGATTTATTTTATAATATCCAAGCATCTTTGAAGGGCAAAAGAATAAATCCGAAGCACAAACAACAACTACTTACGAGAACATGGCAATGAGAAGATTGAACATCAGAATGTTTGTTAGGAGAACGTAGAAACCCAGCATGATGGGCACCAACCAACGGGAGGTCTTTGTTGGACACATGCCTTGCTGACAATTTCGATCTAAGGATATAGATGGAGAGAAAGAGCATGAGTCATCATGAACTCAGTTAAAAAGCCTTCAAGGAAGGATTCTGGGTTACTTATTCAAGCACGCCTCAAGTAAATTGATTCTGAAGTTCTCGGAAACTATTCTCGTTCACCAGTCCTACGTGGGATTGGGCATGCTCGAACCAATCCACTGGATTGAAAAACCAACCAAGACAACGGGGGTAACAGCACACTTTCGTATGCGATCATGAAATTTTATGCTAAATATGGTGGTGTACGTACCTTCACCCTGCAGAGCGTCCAAGCTAAAGTCACCAAACATTTGGAAGTAGGCTGTGGTGTACATTGCAAAAATGGTGTCAATGAATTGCATCCCCTGGACTGTGCCATCTAAAATGAAAGAACAAAACAAAATCTATCGATAGCACTCTCGAGGTTACGAAGAAAGACAATTATTCCTTCGATCTATGACAAATCATTTTAGTCTTTCACTGTGCCTACTAAGTGATCTCTGTGATTTTAGTTCGATCCCGAATTCCAATGCAACTTAATTTGCGTATTAAAATGAGAATAAGAACTTACTGATTACCATATTTTCGCTGGTATAATATCCGTTCGGATAGGCGATGGACTGAGCGGCCACTGCATAGCCAACCATGATAACAGTTAAAATGATCATGAAGGGAATAAGGTCATTTGTCACCTACAGAGAAAGACAGAAGAAATAAACGTAGTAGCTCATTTTTTCTGGAAGAAGCACTTTAGACTAATAAAAGTGAATATACGAGCTCCAGAAAGCAATTTAGAAGAAGGAACAGGAATTTGTATTTTCCTGAGGTTCTGGATTCTGTCAAGAATCCTCAATGCTAGGTAACCGTACGACAATGTGAGACATGCGCAGATTGCAATAGTATTTTGAGGGCCTTTTTGTGTGATAGTTACAAGTCTTTCAATGCTCTATAGGTCCGTCAAGCATTTTGAAATCTAACTTCGGCGTCGAACTTAAATAAGCAGCCCAGGCCTGTTCAGATACAGTGAGTTTAGGGAGGGGGGCAGGATCGAGGGTCTACTGAAACGGATAATTGCACACATAAAATATAGTATTGCTCAGTTAGGATCTCAGGAGTTAACTTGCACTTTGCAAAGAAGACACTTCCCTGGTTATCCCACACTTTCATCTTTTAAACATTGCTAAAATGCCATTTGCGCCCTGTACGGAAGCATAAAATGTACAAATAGCTTCAAGAAAGCCAATAAGTTGTGGATCATCGTTTTGAATTTTTCAGAAAAAATGCGAAATTGAATGTACATATTGCTCAGTATTAATGCAATGAAACGGCAGCACACAGCAGACAAGCGGTCGCATAAATTTTAATTACCAAATAAGCAAAGTTTCCTAGGTGCAAATCTGTAGATGGCAAAAACAGCAGGATTTATTGGATCCATGAAATTTCGGGAGAGCTCTTCAGCTCTCAAAACCTGACCTATGTGAACAGTTGGAGCATGTGGTTAACTCAGCTTTTTCGTGGTCATATCCGGCTTCCAGATTTACACAGTCCCCTGCCCGCTTTTTCGCCCTAACTCCCTGTCCTCCTCCCTTTCCCTTTCCTCTTTTTCACCTTGTTTTAACGATCTTAATTTACAAATAAGCTTTCGTGACCATGCGCTTTGACTTTTTTACTTTTCTCTACCAATTCAATTTAGTATACTTCTCATTCGTTAGTCTTATAATGCAATGGAGTAGACGCAGCTGAAAAGCTCTCCCGAAATTTCATGGATCCAATAAATCCTGCTGTTTTTGCCATCTACACATTAGCAATAAACTCTGCAGTTCTTGCGAACTTTTGTATTTATAACGAAAACCAAATGCTGTACAATTCTTTAAAGGAAGATATGATTTTCACTGCCGATGTATTCATGGCAGTGATTTTGAGGTAGTTTCATCTACTTGAGCACACATCTGACGCAAAAGTCACTCAGTATTTTGCTGATCTGATAAAAGATAGCCTTTATTATTAATTTGTATTTTGTCATACAGCTTTCTCTTTTGTTGCAAAAATTCCGTTATTCACTTTGTGGACAGTTTACCTTCACATTTTCGGTGGATTGTGAGTCCGATTTCTTAATTTTGACTAAAATCCTTGCAAAAGAATGTGTGCAGCACCGGTATCCCTATAACACGAGTATCCCTAGTTTGTACATTAAAGAGGTGATGATAAGAAAATGATCAAATTTGAATTAGTTTTCTTGTGTTAAAGTAAGAATTGGAAGTGTCAGGGAAGGGAACCGTACAAGCAGCAGACTACTCGAACTGAACAGCACAACTCAGAAGCCGAGAAAACTTAATTCCAAGCAGGCAACCAGCACTGTAAGTATGCATGTGAACATCGATATCAGCGGGTATCAATGGCCCCCTCGATTGTTTAAGGTATATCAGAAATAATTGGTACTATACCCGACCTAGCAAGTCTTAATGAAATGACGTATAATACTTCGTTATGCACAAATACAAGGTGTCCCAAAAATGTATGCACATCTTTAATGCTTGAAAACTTGGGTTTACTGCAATTGTCTTATTTAAAAAATGTAAACTATTAACAAGTATCACATTATTGTTTTTCACTGAATTTCGACTATAACAACAGTGACTAAATTGAGAGAAGCCATGGAACATGAATGCACCCGAATACCAAGGGAAATGTTTCATGTTATTTGCAATTCCATTGCTTCGCGTTGTCAGCAGTGTCATGATCAAAATGGACGTCAGTTTCAGAACATTCAGTTAAAAAAACAATTAAATGATACTTGTAAATATTTGTACATTTTTAAATAATAAAATTAGAATAAACATACATTTTACAATAATGTTAAATGTGCATACATTTTTTGGGACACCCTGTATTAGCGGCGGTAGCTCGACCGAATTTAACCAGTCCTCCGCTGTCGATCTAAGCCATGAAGTTCCACGACAAACCTACATGTCGAGGGAGATTTACAGCTCACAATCCTTACCCCGAGGCAGCGAGATCACATTTTGAGAATAAGCCCCGACCTCAAGAGGTGGCGAACAAAAACGCTATCAGTTCACATTAACTCTCTTTATTTGAATGACCCGAAATATCCTGTGTTGTCGCAGCGGATGCAGGTTGCTTCATTGGAGACTGAGTTATTGTACTTCACTAGACGAATGGTACTAAAACAGTCACAGGGAAGCTCGAGATGAACGGACGATGAGTAATCATCTTGATCAATGAACACCAGGTCCACAGATAAAGGTTGACTTTTAGAAGTCCAAAGCAGTGTCGGGTCGCAAAAAGTGTTATGAAACATTCAAGAACCCAACATTTTCACGTATCCACAGTCAAACTGATACCGAAAGGGTGCAATGGGAAGGCTATCGTTGCAAACGTTGATGTTAATTGCAGGGATCTACAAGCACTCAAAGGTGTCCACGGACCTTTTGCGATACCTAAACTAACAGCAGGACCCGCACTTAACGGACCTCCGTTCGTTCACGCCTGCTCGATTTTGAATACATGACTGTGCATGTAGAAAATAAGCGAAGCCTGGAAACACTTGAGAACCATCTTCCTAGTCAAGTACACAGATTCGGTCTCCAAGGAAGCAGTACAAACCCGCTGTGAATTGGGCGCGTTTCTGTTGGCCATTTCTTTATGCCAGTGCTTTTTCTCCAAATTCGATGCCGCTATCTCGAAGTTAGAGTCGTGAGCTGGGAACCTTCGTCAATACAGTACGTCAAAAAATACAGGTTCGTCGTAGACCTTCGTCAGTGAAGAATGAGTTAAATTCACTCGATCTGTCACCACTAATAGTGACGCATTGGGAGACATTATGCGTGCCATCCTTGAGGACGGTTGGATGAATAGTAAACGAGGGTTGTATCAATCAGTATTAGGTAATGCAGCTACCTAGTTTATTTTCAGGTGGTTCATATGTTCTTGCACATTTATGCCCTGCTGGAGCCTGCTGGACATGCCCCTCTACCGCGACGAACTAATTAGGATGATATTCGAGGATAACACGGGGCTAATTCGTTGACATAGTAGGTTAGGGAGAGGGACTAAAATGTCGCTGGTTCTGCGTAAAAAAACCCCTGATACCAAAGAAACCGCCAACTTAATTCTTCTGGTCCCTAGATTGTGATAGCACAGCAGTTTTTTGATAGTCGTTTAACTTCAGCTTCCCACAGACCTGGTTACAGGATATGTTTGTCCCGTTGGGTCATGGGGGTGGAGGCAGTAGAATGGCGACTAGTAACACCCTAGGGATACTGGGATACCGACAAAGACAAAGGAGACCAGAATGACAACTTCTGAATTGTAAGCGATCAGCAGTCAGACATGTCCCACTCCAGGTTTGGATCGCGTATGTTGGTTCCATCCCATTTGCCTATACCAGTAGTCGCTTTGTGACTCCCTTGGAAGGCTCTATAGTAAGTCTCAAGGCACAACGGGACAAGCATGTTCCATTAACAGATCATATTCCCGGTAACAACTGACGAGACAACGGCTCCCGTGATTCACTTGTAGAGCGTTACACCCAATGACCAAATGTTCCGGGCTCGAATCACAGATAATATCCCGCTGACACTGCTTAGTAAACAAGTGGTGCCCATTTAGGTTTCCATCATCTTTGTTGGTACCACCTTAAGCGCTGATTAAATTTTCCTGTTGGCCAAAATTGTTTTAAGTGAATGCACACCTGTTGAAAAATGCCTAGGCAATTGTAAAGTACTTTGCTGTTTCATTTGCAGCACTGAATCTTTCAGTAACTATCTCCATTAGATGAAGAAAATTGCTGCTGTCTCAAAAAGTCGACTTGGCAGACACAAACTCGCGGAGTAGACGTCCAAATGGAAAGTAAAAGAGCCAAGGACCTGGTAGAGGCTCAACATAGCATGTGTTGCACGTTCAATTAGACAAATTGAATGTCTGCAGGTCTCAATACCAAACGTGAAGGGTAGTAAACAAATGGATACGCAGTGACTATTTTGCTTGAATGCAATTCCTTGAACCATTTTATCGCTGCCACCTATTTTCGCTTGGGTGCGCATGTGATCGACATGAGGAGAACTGTCTTCACCAAAAGAGGGCTTATGCTTCCCTGCCTCCACAATCCGGACTTAAATGTTACTTTCCGTCTACGGGTGCCGAGCCCTGACGAGAGAGAGAGAGAGAGGAATACGCTTTTTTTAAGGTGGCATTCAAATTTTTCAGGAAAAATGGCTGTATTAACCGAGATCAAGGGATAAATTAACAAAATACTCAGAAACCTAGAGGTTTACATAAAATCGATATCAACTATGGAGACAGGTCTAATCTCAGCTTCTAGATTGCTGTTTCTCTACAGGTGACGTAGTGTGCTGGAAATTGAAGTACATAGTGCTGATTTGCCGATGGATGGCAGGACATATGTCGGAAGCCTCAGCGCATATTTCGGGAAGACTTTACAGCCATTAATTCAGAGTGGAGTGGATGGGTACCCTCTGGAAACTATCAGTTTTTCGGCCATAAAACTTGCACTGGCCAAAATAAAGGCAAGTTCTCGTAAATCTTACCGCTATCGAGCTTCAGCCCTGAACCAATCTTTGGCGCTACCATTCGGACTATTAGTAATGAGGTAACATTTAAAATGTCACTGTGCTCATAACTGTCAAACTCTAGGGAAACCCTTTTCTGAAAATAGGCACTCACGTCCCGGATGCATGCCTATACACCCAAATGCCGCCCACTTTTTGAGGTCTGACAGATAGACCACGAAAACCACAAAATTCAGTGCCGCTACCAGCAAAAGTATGGGCATTAATCAAGATGATGGGCCTCATTGCTGCGTTGGTTTATTTAAAAGGGTAAAGTAGCCATTTGCGAGTAGTGATTTGCGAGATTTGAAAGTCTGAACAGTTCCATCGCCTAAACATTAAACCTAAACAATGGATTGAGTGAAATAGCAATACGACCCCTCAGACGTGTTAATGCGCTTGACATGTTGACCTGAAAACATGCATTTAAAACTAATTCATTGGAGGACGTAGCTAAGTATTAAAGTTTAAACAGTCGGCTTTGTTAAACAATCGTCATCCTCCGTGTTTTTGAAACAACGACTAAAAAGCGAAGTTGCCTCTGTGGTTTTGCAAAACGACTTTAATAACTTTATTTTAAAATGAGCTTTTGGTTTTGACTCCTAGAGTCGTTGAATCAGCACTTAAGAAGCTTTACATTCTCAGCAGAATATTTTGCTAGAAATAGCTTGAGGAAATATAATAAGACTTAATTCAATAGCGAAAATCTACGCGAGTTAGCATTAATAATACTAGCTGCTAATTGTACAATTGTAATTCCAATATCTTCTGTAATATTGCTGCTGTCTGGACCAGTCTTTTAGGTGCTGGTCATGGTGCTGCTTCTTTGCTTAAAAAAACTTACCAAAAGGCATTCGTCTTTATCTAAATTTCCTATAAGCACAAGTCTTAAGGCGGACATTTATGCACTAGATTTTGCACGGTATAAGTTTTGGAGCACGTCTTTTTGTTAAGTTGGAAATAATACTCATGTGGAATTATTGACAGTCTCTCAATGTCATCAATACGAAAATCAATAGTTGCTATTCAGTCACCAGAAGTGTGCAAATGTCATTCTAAGTGCTTTAGTTGACAACAGTAAAAGATTGGTGGAAGATCTTCACTTACCATTTTTCCGATCATAATCAGCTTCGGTCCGAGGGCGATGTGAAAACTGAAGGTGTACATGAGGCGGATGTAAAAGACGAAAAGACTGAAAGCCATGCAGATCCTTGAGGGCACCGTAATGTCATCCGTGAGTATGATATACGCCTCCATTTGTTTACTCATGTTGGGTTCACTGCCAAACTTACTCAACACCATGAGCCGTAATATGAAGCCAACTATATACAATATGAGTCCAGCACAGTCTAGTTTATTCCAGCCGTCGGAGATATACGTTGAGAAACTGATGCCTGAGAGGACAGCCTGGTACGAAAAATGGAATCAAGACTGGAATAATTATTTGCACCACGGCTGCATCGCTGTTTACAACTGCAATATTCGGGCCTGCTCCTAGTTATCAAAATAACTACAAGAGGCAATCTTTGAGATTTTAATGTATAGGTTTTAACCACATGTCATTTGAGACACATTAGCTGCCAAAGCAAATAAAAAAACAGGTCATAAAGACACAAGGACACGTATACTTGGTTCGCGCATACACGAACATAAGCTGGCGGTCACGAGTTCGATTTCGCAGCTGCGAGAGTAATCGCGCATGCCAACAACATAACAAGTTGCGAATCGATTTAAGCCTGGGCCTCAGATGAGAAATTAGTCAGTCGATTTATTGATCTAGCGCCGGCATACATTGCCCTGCGCAAGCACCGCCGGACTGATGGCATCAGTCTTGTCTTTCGTTGACGCCTTTTATCTCTGACACTGGACACCAGAAAGACCCCGGGGATTTAAACGCCTACTGCTTCTCTATCTACACACATACCTGGGGTTCGAACATTTGCCTCAATTCGTGAGTATAATTTATATATCTGTTCCAGTTGCAGCTAGGTTTATATGGACTCAAACTTTAATCTTCCGGAAATGCGATTGACGTATTGCTACCTGATGGTGTAAATTTCACCCGAACTGGCCTCCCCATCGACTTCGACCATCATAAAAAGCAAGCATTTACTCCTTCTTAAAAACTGTGTTTTTTAAATAGAATCTTTGAGGTCCAGGAAGTTGCACGGACATATAAGAAGTAATTTTATGGAGGTATTGGGAACTAATCCTGTCAGTCTATTGCCTTTTGTTGAAGTGGACATTGTAAAAAATCCTGCCAGTCTATATTACCCGGTGTTCCTGCGTTTTCTGGTCCCTGTCACATGTACGCCTACTTATCGTACATTACCCCAAGCTTAGCATGCCGGTTCGCTCTTTTTTGATGTTCGAAATGTACATGCATACATTAGGACACGAACACTCCTGCCGGGGGATCGAATATGTTTTGACGCACTCTTTCCGGTCTCCAGCTGCGATCCCTACAACGTAGGCGTACGATGCCTGATAAACAGACATACAGATCAAAGTGAAAATACGTCCACCGCATCCTTCCTTGGGACGTCTATCCGGAATAAAGCTTTATGGGGGAACGGAGGGGGGGGGGGGGGGGGGGCTGCGCGATGGCGAATCACTTCGTCATGCGGCAAGAAGCCGTGAGTTAGGCGGAGCCTCCAGACTCCTGACTCCCATGCCATAATTCATTTAAAGCAAAAGTGCCGGTTTGGATATGGTGCTATTGGAAAACAACGCTAACCATCACTGGCGGAAAGATTGAAGTCCCATAGTTGTCAATTTTTCCGTAGGGAGAAACGAAAAGTCAATTTGGCCGTCCCGAAGTGCTAGTCGGTTGTGTGCGAGAGGTGTCAGTTCACATCACACCTACAGCGAGTTTTGCAACCTGCTAGATAAAAAACACTGAGATATCCGACTTGCAGAGTCTTATAGAGTCCTTGCCTTTCTAGCAAAGTGATTTATTGTCCTTTTTGTTTACTGGTACACCTTTGGTTTCTTTCTTTTAAACTAAAGTTGAAAGTAGGCAAAATGTTCTAAAATATCACAATCTCTCAATGGGTGAAATAAATTCAAAACCCTGCTTGATAGACGACATGTTGGGATAAGAAACTTAATTTCGTAGATGCAAGCTCAGCCCCAGAAGTCATCTATCCTTGGCACAGCAGTTAACTATATGCCACCGTTTGTCATCAGTCGCAATAAGGTATGCCCTCCTAATAAGCCATTTCAAACAGTCACTTCGTCAACACAATTCGTGAATACAACTAAAAATGGTTCGGTTCGGTGTACTGCAAAAGAGTGGTCTCTCTCTCCCTCTCTATCTCTTTCCGTCTCTACTGTATAATCTGGCAGTCATAACAATTTAAGCAATCCTGTAGTGCAAAAATAAAACGAAGAATCACCTTCAAATCCGTCATATCCCGAATTTTCCCCTCAAATCAAATGGAACAATCTACGATCAGGCAAACTGCACGCCAATTAATTCACGACTTTCGAGCTTCATAGCCTAGGCAGTACTGCACCTTTTTGGCATTGCTTGTCTTCTAACCACACAGACAAAACTCTGGACCCAACATCTGCACGATACTCTCGCCTTCCCCGGACGGGGGGAAGACTGCTGATATTCAAGGAGAATCTTAACTTTATCGTCATGGGCATACAAGTTGCTATGGGAGGAAGAAACCGCCATGAGCTATTACTTTGTGTCTGCGACCGTTGCAAAAATTGTAACAGTCTAACTCTAATGTGTTCGATGGGTTTGCAAATAAGATGCAAGTGCTGAGCCTCAGTGACAACCATCCGATGTCAGTTCCACTATTGATTCCGGCGACGTCCACAGTGTGGTGGTGCAGGGGTGATGAATTACGCATATATCCTTTTTAAGCGATAGTAGATGTGCGTTGTATCTACCGCACTCTGTCTCTCTTCCCTCGCTCGCCTGTTCTCGGTGCCAGGACAGAGGCAAGATCTGATTGTCGGCCGCGCCACCATTATGTCTGTAAACATGTCCGAACGATCGTTGCTCATCTCACCGGTTTGCGAAATTCTTCGATATATAGACTCACAGGAACTTGTGGATGTTCTACAATTTTTCACCTAGAGTTTGTAAAGTTACGCAGATTGCCGTCCTCTGCTCTTGTCAGAACGTCTATCCCCCCACGAGAGCTCTCGCGTCAACATGAAACAGGATCCAACGTCGCCGCCACTATGAGCCTTTTTTCCTTTCGCTCTCTTTCGCGCTCCCTCATAAATTTAGGCTGGTTGACATCGTGCTTGCAAAACGTTTGCAAAAGCTAAATGCACAGTTAGTTAACGAGGGAGGGCTTTTGGGCTGTTGGGGGGGGGGGGTGGCTACGGTCCACTTGGTGGTGGTGGTGGTGTGGGTGAGCTTTTCACACCAACTAGCCTGCCTCGGACAGAGATATCGCCAGTTTTGTCGCGAACAAAAGAACCGATATTTAGAAAGCTTCCGCTCCAGTATCGCCTAAACTGTCATCGAAGGGGCCGTGACGTCTGCATGAGCCCACGGGGCACAGCCACCGACGTGCTGCATCCCCCCACTCCCCCCTTCTTCTCAGTTGTCGTCGTCGTCGTTCCCACGCCGTTGTAGTCGCCAGAATGCCCCCCCCCCCCACCCACATACCCTACTGTTGTGGGTGGCGGGAGCGTAGGCGATTCAGTTTTAGGACGCGCTGCGGCTTGAACACATTTACGTAGGCAGTTGTTGCTGTGACTGTGCACCGGGGTGAAGGGGGCGGAGAGGGGGTCGTTCGGCGTTGCTAAACCGGCAAGGCAATAACAGAAAGCCGCGGGGATTCTGCTGAGAGTTCCAAGGCACAGTCATGCCTTGGCGCTTGCTGTGAGGGGTGGTGGATGCCGGAGTGGGGGGGGGGGGGGGGGGTGTAAACACGACGGCTGGCTGGTAGTGTAAATACTAGGGGGCGGGGAATGAGCTGGCTAGCTGGCTGCAGAGGTGAAGGCAGCAACGTCTGGCAGGTGGAGGTTCTCCCCGCGAAGAACCGAAGCAATGGGGGAACAGCAAGACGTATAGCCAACTCACCCAGGCGATCTAAAAAGACACAGAAGGGAAGAAGGGCTTGAAAACGGCACACGAGAGTGGAAATGCAGTTTGTGTGTGTATTTGGTAAATTGAATAGTTTGTCGAGGCATTTTTTTCTAACTGGGCTTCCGACTTTGTCGAAAACAATAATAACGGTAGATGAAGTGAAAGGAGTCATTATGCTGTGGGTTTCCAGACTTGTAATCAAATTCGACTAGTTTTCCAGTCTTTCCATTTAATCCGATAGGTAAATCATTTCGTATTATTTCCTGCAGTATTTTGGTGTACTAAATTGCTGAGGCCATTTAAATAGGTATGAAGATAGCACCCCGAAGTGGCCCAATTACAAGAGCTGGTAGTGGCTATCCTCCTCTGCTTTGGAGTTTCGGTCTAGGTTCTTGGAAGTGGTCATTTGTAGATAGCAATTGGGTTTGTTTATTGCCAAATGTGCTTGTCGGCAGTGCCCTGTTAAGCAATTTCTGGAACTGTCAGCATACCTGGGGGAAAGACTGAATCCAAGATACTGTCAGAAAATCACAATTCCCGGCTGTGTTAAGCTGGAAAGACTGAAGTTCCACTATAGGCCTTATATTTTCTGCTCGTCCGGCTACCCAGCATACTCATAACCCGCTAATATAGTACCCAAAGAAGGGGTAGGAGCAGCGTCATCTTTTAACCTATTAAGTCCATCGCATCGTACATTTCCGAGTGTTAGAATCAACTCACAAATTGAATGCACCCCATCCTCTAACCTATGAAAATTCGTTCGACAGCGTCGGTTGGCTAGAGCGGAAAGGGCAGCAAACAGGTTTTGCAAACCGGTCCTATGCGCTTAGCAGAAATTCGTAAAGGTGCCGCAGTTGCCGTGGCCGTAAGCTACCAATTCAGCCACCCACAGCTAATTATCTTTCCCGGCGGCCAGAATCCCCTTTCACTGATCCGGTTACTGACCGCAGTTTTCTGTCCTTCCTCACCTTGACCACCGCACGATTTATTTTTTATCTTCTTACGCGCACGATTTTATTTAGTAACTTAACCACAAAGAAACATATGCGGAAGTTATTATAAACTATGAGAGTAACAACCCCATCTCTCATAAACGGAGTGCCATCAATAGTCTGCTACATGGAGCAAAGACACACGGCTCTGAAGAACAAATCTACCGAACGGAGCTCAATTACTTGTTTGATTTGGTTTCCCGAAATGTTCATCCCAAAAGCTTTATACGCCGATGCATGAAACAACACCAACGCAACAAAAGGAACCGGGTAGTTCCACTCAAGTGCCCAAAACAAATACATGGTGAGTCCTCCTTTATATAAGGAATGTGTCTGAACTCGTTGAAAGACACCTGCGGAAACACCAAATAAAAGTAAAGCACAAACTGATGGCTCCTTGACGTACCTAGCTAGTACACCCTAAGGATAAGGTCAGCTACCTCAACAAGAGAGAAGCCGTCTACAAAATCCCATGCAGAGGTTGTGATATTGTATATTGTGGCCAAACACGAAGATCCATCTCTACGCGCATCCACGAGCACCAATTGGCGGTGAATAGACATGATCGTTTTTCCGAATGGCCATGCATTGCCTCAACACAGGACACACGCATGGGATAAAACACTCATCGTCGGAGTTTGCCCCTCCAAAGGTGGCCGAGAATTCCTCGAAGCCATGCACTCCGATGCTTCATGCATTAGCCGGCACGTCGAGTTGGATGGTATTTATGAACACATCAAAGAACGATGGAAAGGATAAAGATCACTGGACAGAGACTAACTGAGCCGAGACCTACTAATCACATCTCACTTTGTATAACTATTGATTTTTTCGGCATTTTTGAAATTTTAGTTGTTCATTGCACTTTTATTGTGAGTCCGGAGTCGAGTTGGAGCAACAAACTCGAAAATTCACTCATTTAAGTTATTTTATTCCAAAAAACCACTTCTTCAAAAATAAAATGTATATGCCTGACGTGAATTTATCCAAAGCAAACGTATGCTCCCTCAAATTATCCTTTGAATTTTGCAATGGACATTTTGCCTTTATATAAGCTTATACAATTTCTAAATTATACACTCTCCTCCGAGAGCCTCCATTTAGTTGCGAAAATACTCTTTTTGCTCACACTGGTTTGCAAAAACTGTAAGGGTTTTAGCGACATGAAAGAAGTTTCACCCAAGTGCCGTTTCTCGCGAACTCGGTCCCTCCTGGAATTTCCAGTTCAGCGATTCAAACTGGTAAATGATTATGTCCCGGTGTTAAAATTGCTGCAAGATAAATATGTTTTTGCATCAGGTCTATGGCTCTAGCCTTTGTTGAGGCAAAGTTAGTGTCGTTCCGCCAATTTGCATCTAGGCAAAATATACAGCATTGACTGTAAAATAAGGGCTAAAATCGGTGTATAGCAGCATGAGATGACATTTCCCATGCGATACCGGAAGCGCAAGTTTCTGAATCAAACCGAGCTTGTTTCCTGTAACAGTAAAACGCATATCTTGACATCCCGTAGCCTTTTTTGTTCGTGACATCTAGTCAGCTGTTGACAACAGAGGACTGTAATACATTTTAGTCACCTTTATGGAAAGGTATGGTATAGCAGTTGACTGAAGGCTATATAATACACTTGCCCAGTTTTTATTTGAACTCGAAGAAGCCTCTTCAATGACAATTCAAGATACCACAGTCTCTAAGTTAACGGTAAGCACAAATTAGGACAGAAAATCATGATTTTCTGTTGGCCCTGTTAGGCACAGATGGAAACAGCCTCGACTGCCCGAATGTGTTATTCACACCAAGGTGTTCAAACGTCCTTTGGCGATAATGCAGAAACGATGAATAGGCATATTTTCCCAGTGTGATGGGCCTATTCCACAGGAAATGTTTCACTCGCAATCACGTCACTGCAATTTTCTTCCTTTTTCGAAATAAAAGCTGCTCAAGTTGATTAAAATATTGGGCCAGTTGCTAACATAGAGCATAGAAAACGGCCCTATATAGATCGAGGAGACCGTAAAGAAGACCGACTTCCTCCCCCTTACCTGTTTGATTTCCTCGATGAAAAGTGTGATGACCCAGGCAAGCACAATGTACTCCACGACGGACATGTGAACATGGAAATCCACCAGAATTAAGTAGCTGAAGAAAACGAGGAAGAGAGCGTAGGAGATCTGTCGGTTGAAAAGAAGAGCAAAGAGAATAGTAAGTAAGACGCAGAATTAGAATTTCTGTGGAGACAAGCGAAAAAAATGCGCTTGCGTTAACACTTACAGTGTGGTAGACAAAACGCACTATTGGAGATAGGTAAAAGTCCCTGATTTTCAGCCAGTACTCCAACGCACCCATGTGTAAACTCGTTGCGAAACTGAAGAAGAGATAAAGGCATTATCAAAACAGGTTATGCTAACACTACTTCACGTAGAGTAAAATTAATGCTGTGCAAACTAAATGGAGTAAATGGCTGAATGAGCGAGCTCCCTCCCCCACCCTCCCGATTGCTCCCTGTTCTCAAATACCAAAGCCAAGTGTACGTCAATTTAGAATGCTTTAAACTTTAATTCAAAGTAAACAAGTCCTCCCGATTGGACGATTGTGGGCACCTGAATTCAAATCTACGTATTTTTTCTGACGATTGATTGTTTTTTGATTGTATTCAGTCGACTTAGGTCACCGATAACCTAGCCATTTGTCAGCATGTATTGTTGGATCTGCTTCTACTTCATATTTAGTAATAGGAATCAAAGTCGCTGCCTCTCATTACAGAAATACCTAACAGGGGTAGCATGGCGCAATCCAGAGTCCCATGGACCATCAATGTGTGAGCAGTGATTTCGATAAATCTGTACTCGATAGCCATCGTTTTCTTCGGTGGACGAATTTTCACCTAAAGACGGTCACGCTTGTACTTACAGCGCTCTGCAAGTCTAGCCCATCGATTTATACTCAGTTTTTTCGATGCTCCATTTACCTTTCCTCTGCTAGCAATGAATACTATTTCGAAGCAGACTTCCTGACAATTCGGAAGGAGGAGGAGAGGTGATCACTAGAAAGAGAACTATATCGGCCTGACGTTTCGAATTCTGGCCCGTAAACCTCATCAGAGACAACCACAGGAAATGGGGATAAGGGCACAGGCCGTTCAGTGTCCGTAGCGGCCACGCGACCACATGTGATCGTCGTTTGGAGTAATGATTAATGCGATGGTGGCTGGGCCGTCAGCATCCGTGATTTCATCTTCCGTGTTAGATGTGGGCGAGATAAGTACGCCAGTGAAAGGGAGGACAATGTTGCTGCATTACAATATTTTTGACGAATATTGAGAGCGAGCGGCCATTAATGACTCGGACGCGGCCTGCCGGAACATCATTGCGTCAGTCATGACCCCCACGCGATGATGATGAGAGCTGATAGTTTTAGTACGCAGGTCGTTGCGTGTCCGCTACGGATAAAAGACACTTTGTGTAACCTGTCTATTTATCACCTATTTGTGTGATTTTATCTGATGATGAGTTCAAGTCAGAATTCGAAAGGTTAGGCCAATAAAATTATTGTTCCAGCGATCATATCTCCCCTCTACTGGACCTGGTCTATTCGTTTACCAATTATATTTGAACCGGTCGGTCATAGTATTTGAGGATCTACCCGTTAGCTTTAAAGCTTCTTTCAGTGGCATTCTGTTGTTCAAGAGATATACAAACTCTATAATTTCACCGAGCTTCAACTCACAAAGGCGTATTCCCTTCAAACTATTATAAAAGAAAAATTCGTTCGTCTTCCTTACTGATCGAACAGACTGACAACCCTTCCTTCTGCATTTCCACATCAGCATATTCATTCATGGATCTTTTTTGTATGTAAAAGTCAGCAGCCATCTTATTGTCGTCAACATGTCAGAGAAGGCATCGCGATGCCACTTCTTCACTATTTACTACTTTAGCCCACAACTCTCGGAACATATTGAAGGGTATTTTGCTGTATTTTTAAAAAAAATAAGGTAGAAATCACGGTACAGTAGTACTGAAAATTGTCTAGGTAGACGGGCTTGCCTGCTTACTTTGGAAATCATTCCAATTTTACAGACATTCTTATCTCCCTTGCTGATATTATTGCTCTTATTAGCAAGTAATTTCCGATATGTAATTGTACCTTTCTATTTTACTACAGCGAACTGAGTATCCAAAGGTTGGCGACAGGTACAACAGGTAAATGAGCAAATTCGCAGACGTTAAAACACCCAAGAACAGTAAGGATAAATGACGCCAATTCAAAGGCAAAGTTTACTTAACGGGACCCCGTCGCTCCCTCAGTTTTGGTTAGATCAGAATCCTCGCGTGACAACTTGATTTTTCGAACATCGATTTTGATTATGTTCACCATATGCCCAAGAGCAGGTGACAAGACAGAGTTGAGATGACCGAGCAGGAATCAAGCGTAAGCCACTTTCTCCAATGCAGGCCAGAAACACCACCTAGTTTAGTCTTAAGTGATAGTAACTTTTTGCGCTCGTACAACTGCACTTCCTAGGTACCCTCACTCACCTTCAGCAGGTGTCCAGAAAGACTTAAGAACACTGAGTCTGCTATTGATAATACTGCTTCTACTATTTATCGGTCTTATTGACTTTGTCTTTACACCGGATGCGGAGGTGGGAGTGGCGAGCGAGTGGGTAGATTCTGCGCGAGTCTGCCTAAACTCCTGTTCTCTCTCGTGCTAGTTCTCTGCGTTGCTCTTGCATGCTGTAGCCTTCATGTCGCTTGCCCAGCTTGCCTCTGTGTATGTTGTAGTTTGCTTCTGCGTTTGCTGCGGCTGTTGGAGCGCGTGGTGCCCATCGTCGAAATCGACGGGAGAACTGTCGTACTAATATTTATACTGCTGCTTATTAGCAGTGTAGCTGAGTGATAGTAGTGTCGGTACTATTAATGACGCTAATAATTTGCTAGAAATGACGCTGATTAGAATCAGCGCTGGGCTCGTGCTCTCTCGATCTCAACTGAGAGTGGAGACCTGGATTTATAGTATTTTGAGTAAATAGATGTTTGAGGTTTGGAGCACATGAATGCTTACCTTGATTTCCACCCTCCTACCTCTATTCACAAAAATGTGTAAGTTCTTCCTAAGTTTCGACTACGAGGGCTAGGATACTGCTGCTAGAAGCAATATACCAATGCTTTGAGTGCTAATTCTAGTAATCATACTTAATAAGGTCAGTAATCATTATGCTACAATGCGGCTCGGTACGTGCATGTAGGAGATTAGAACGTAGTACGCAGACGGACAAATAGTACAAGTGTAAAAAAGTGTATTTAATATAACTTGAATATCTACCATGCATTTAGTTCGTAACAAAGAAGCATTTTCTGTTTTTCCAGACTATCTTTGACTGCCTACAGTACGTATTTCTAGCCTAGGATTTGCAGAGTTTCTCCTGTCAAGCAAGGAGCTACCTCGTCCAGAAGCAACTGGACATAGAAGCATAGTGATTCCTATAAGAGTATCAACGGCTGAGTAGTAAGACATGCACCGGCGTGCAAATCACGAGACGCTCTGGTCAGGATTCTCCAAGCCAAATTCATGGACAAAGGCAGGGATTTCCCACCATTCTAAAGACTTTCGCTAAGCCGGGGGAATTAGTCACATGATGAGCGCGTGGGCGGACACCGCTCACGGTGTCAGTATCAGCGAGCCAAATGGCCGAAGCTTATCACGCTATAACAGACAGCAGGAATTAAAATGCGGCAAGTACCGCCTCAGATGCTGGAGATCATGTGCGAACCTGCGCAATGAATGCAGGGTTGCTAATTGTAACGTCGCAACGAATCGGCCTCTTTCTCGCTAGTGCTTTCGGCGACTTTATCAGTCATTATCTCTGTGTTGGTGGGCTTATGAGTGCATCTGATCAGATCGGATCAGATGAATAAAATTCTTACAAATGTGCACAGATTCTGAACTCGGGCTAATTTCGCTCACCAGTTATCACAAACTCACTTAGCCCGCTAGTGACTATACATCCTCTCCCACGCTCTGCCGTCCTGTCTTAATGCCTCCGTTACCTTCTGGATGGTTTCGTGTTTCTGCCATATTATTAAACTATTTACTATATAGAAAAGATGATTATCTCTTACGGCTTGGGATGTGGACAGGGACGAGCTTACCTCCGTTTAATAACTGGTCTGGCTTCGATCTCCTCGAGTGACTCGTCTTCGGGCTTACTTTCCTGAGCATTGGAGTAGCCCTCGTCCTAGGAGAACAAAATTTTACATATTTTACTTTACCGTCTATGCTTGATAATCTAAACAAATGTGGTAAAGTGAGTTATTACTGTTTGTTTTCGGTGCTAACCGGAGAAGCAACGGATTAACTCAGGGTTTTAAGACTACGTTTCTATTTTTTTCTACATATCCTAGCTCTCAAAACAAAGAGCATAGGTCGCCATTAATACCGTATGGTAAGTGTACAGAAACTGCTCATGCTGCTCTTGTTATTTTAGACATGAACACATTCTTTGTGGACTGGCACTCTAAGGATTTTAAGTGGCAAAGGAGAATTGTTATATTGGAAGATTATGACGAGTATCCCCTGAACTCTAACAAGCGTGCAAAGGACGACGTAATATGCGCTGGTTTCAGTAAAGATTTCAGATTATATTTAGGCCTTTGAAATCCTCATAGAGTTGTTAAAAAGCTGAAGCTTCAAGTAAGTACAGTATGCACAGCTCTTTTAAAACACCACTGCATGGTGAAGAAAATGAAATAATCTGTTAGTCTAGTGCTACCGCACTCCAAAGGGATAACTTAGTATTATACCGGCTGGAACCTCTAATTTTGCACAGTAATAATAAGCGTCTAGTGCAGATGTTGTTTTTCTTAACTCATTTATTTACGACATGAAGATAAGATGATTTAACTCCTACTAAAATTTCGCTATCATGTAGCATCCTGTTATCTTGTGGTCATTTAAGAACAGCGAAAACCTCTAATCCACGCGTATATAGCTTACGAAGGAAGTTTTTTATGGACCTTAAAAGACTAGTCTAGTCTACTCTTTACCTTTCTCACATTAACAACCAGCTTGAGGTAAGTTCTTGGTCATTAATTTGCCAAAGCGTGAGCTTCTAAAGGCTTGTCAGCTACTTCATATGGACAAAAGGTCAAAGGAAACCTGGCTTTAGGCGAAAAGGCGTGGTCTGACAGAAGTGGGTGATGATACTTACTTCTGCATTCAAACCAGACTTATCCGAATCTTCGTAAAGCATCACTTTCGGAATAAACAGAGGCATCGTGAGTCCAAAAAGGAGGCCTAAAAAAAACTGGAAATAACAGAAAATTCAAATTATAAAGGAACGGAGCTATGGTTTAGAGAAGACAAAGCCGTATACAGTACATAATTCGTAAGTTATTACTACACGGAAAAGCAATACTCACCTACCCCTGGGCCACATTTAGGCGCGTCTAGGTGTTAGGCTAGGTAACTGAACCCAATGCAAGTAGGCGCGCCTCCGTCTTTACCAGCTGCTGACAGACGCAAATTGTAAAATTCTTTCTGAATTTATTACATTTTGAACAATTTTTAAAAAATTAAATCCTTTTAATCACGTATTTGGAAGGCCGCCTATAAGGGTCCGTCTTCCGTGGAGATCATTAATAGTCCTCGAGCATAGACTACCGATAGCGCGAAACTCTGCAAGCAATTGAACGCAAATATATGGAACAGGGAACTCGTGTGTTTCAAGCGGGACTCCTGAGTGATTTTTGCATTCCCTTATGGACCCTTTAATGCTCGTAATACAATGTTTCCTCTTTTAAAGACCGTAAAAATGAAGGGCCAGTCCCAATTCAATAAGATACCAAGGTTGGAGAACCTTTAGCATTGTCATATCAGAGCAGATTGACTAACGTGCCGTCAAAAATCCCAATGCAGGGTCAGTAACCAGTGTTTCCTTTGTGTAATAAGCATAACTAGATCAACGTTATTGAAGACGTTGCCAGTAAGAAAAGGGCAGCATTGTGGAAAATACTGGCAATTCTGGCCTAATTCTGAGGGAACTATGAGAGTAAGAACAACTAAAGTAAACAAATCGAGGCTGCGTGATAGTTCCCCTTAGAGATAAGTAGTAAGTTGTTGTTTTGTTTTGACAGGAAATTGAACACTTAGGCGTAATTGTCTGATAGATTTCGGCCTGGATTTTCAACATGCTCAAAGCTGTGCTGAACTATTTATTCACTTATCTGGTAAATAGGTTAAAGGAAGCTTAAAGTCGTGCCTTGTCGAGATTGAACGGGATGATGGAGACATGGAAATTAGCCAGACAGCATACTAATGATAGGTGTATTAAAAGAAAAGTGAACGCACCCTGCTTTGCAACCTTCTTATAGGACAAAAATAGTATTTACTTTATATATTCAACCGTCAAAAAGAATCAACAACAAAAACTGTTCGTATGATTTATTAACTTGAATAAATTATGGAATTCTGCTTGTTTTGCTTATTCAGCAACCAGAACCTAAGATTAGTTGATTGAATCACAACGGTTTAAAAAGGAAAGAAAGTAAGACCTAAAGTCAGTTTACACATGTGAGAGAAAATAAAAGTAAGTTAAGGATCAAATTTCGATATGGATATCGATAGGTTTACAAGTAACTAAATATTTTATTATTTCTGCGAATCATATGAAAAGGCTCTATTTTAATTATTTTCATCATGCTTTACAAAGCTTGTGCTGTGTTAACTCTGATTGTTCTACCTGATTAAAGAGCGCCTAGTACATACTCTGCAAACTAGCTAGAATTGATATTCATCCCCCAGACTGCACATAAATCATTCAGCGTTCGAGCCAAGCTTTGAATTGGGAACAGAGAGTCTGTGGGAAACAGGGGGGGGGGGGATAATTCATTGTATAATTTTTAATATTGTGCAGTTTATTTTGAATGTCTTATTCTTTTCGAGGTAGGTAGCCTCTGTACGTTCATGTGACGCTTGTCCCTCAGGACGCAGTCTGTCGAAACATTTCATGCTAGTACAGCTGTTATGACGTCGACTTACTCACCTTCTTAAACGACGTCGTTATTGGTTGGTGCAAAGGATTCTGGCATCGAAATGAAGTACAAAAAAGCTAAGAGACTATTTCCTCCTCCTCTTCTTCTGACTCCTTTTGCCTCATGCATGTCTGGATGCCTCTGGTAGCCGCAAATATTTTGGTGGGGCGCGTTAAACGGCGCGAACACCCCAAGTTAACGTGCTGCTGTTCAGGCGTATGTTTACAGGAGAGAGAGAATACCTGGTTGGGAGGTTCAGGTGAAGGCTAAAAACTTTCTATGAACAGCTGCTTGCAACTTGTTTAAAATGTTAAACCAGCCAGTCACTGTAGGCATAGGGCCCTGTTTCAGTCGTTTTAATGTCCTATGGGTGGGCTAAAGGCTCTTGATTCCTAGATACACACCGACAGTTTTCTGAATATATTTTTATCTCATATAGAAGAAACTTTTCCAAAATAGACAAGAAGATTTTCGCCTGGGTGCAGGAAGAGAAAATGGCCAATAACAATTGCCAATTGGCAAGACGTCGACCCGGTGGCTCAGTGGATAGGACGGTCGTCTCTAGCTCACTGGTCCCGGGTTCAAAACTCGACTGTGGCAGCAGTTTCTGCGGCTTTACTGGAGTCAGGTGTCGGCGACTGACGAAGGGAAATTACCCAGAAACACGCGTATCTTGCGGTCCTAACGTTTGCCAGTAATAAATTTGTTACATTGGTTACAATTGCCAGTGATTAGATACGCGAGAACATTTCACTCTGTGGTTGTTGGCAAGACAATGAAATGTGCATGAAGTAGAATGAGTGTCTAGGTTCAAGAAAATAACCTAATTCAGTAAATCTCGACACCCATTGAAGGAAAAATAGAAAGACGTTGCATGGATACGAACGACTATTCACACAAGAACCGTAAAATGATCCACTGAAAGTGCAGTGACAAGAAAGTTAGTGTGAAGTAAAATATTTACTAGTATTGGGCCGCCCTTTTACCCTCAGATTCTTATATAGTCGATTGTCTATCTCATGAAATATAAGAAGTTTTACGAGAAAATCCCTTTTAAACAGTAAAGCAACCCAAGCTGCGTCCTAAAAGCCTTAAAATGGTAAATTAACTATCTTTTGTAAAAAGAACGCATATTGCGGTCTAGCAAGTAATATTATATCGTTTAAATAATCATCTTTTATAGAAAAGTAGGAAATTCCGATACGGTGAAAAACCGAGGGGTTACTAAGAAAACAAAGAGGAAGCCTGTTCATCCAAAAATATCGACTGAGTAAAGCAGCACACGTTTGAAAACAATCCTTTTGTAAATGTTTCGGATGCATATGCTTCCACATTACGCGCAATATACCACACAGCACAGAGTTCGAGTATGTATTCCAACATGATTTCACGAGAATTACCAGCTGTTTTTTTCTTTCCACATTGCTGAAGATGCGTTGGGCTAAGGCAACCAAACTTCTACACCGATTGTAATACCTTCCTACACACATGAGTCACTAGGTTTTTGTAGAGCTGAGGCATCAAGTTCGCCAATAAAACGCATTTTATTTATTGGTTCTACTAGCTTCCGCGGGATGTGTGGGTGAGGTTCTAATGCAGTAGCTTACCCCCCACTCTTCGGTAGCATCAAATACTTGATCTCAATCGGGCGGCCTTTTTTGAACTACATGTCTTTGGGGTTCTGTAAGATTCTGATAGGCACTCTGAAGGCAAAATGGTGCACAGACCAACAGCACTGTAGCGGACCCCTAGACACCAAATGGACAGGGAGGAGTTCCAGGCGCACGTACTTTCCCCTGCATATAAGGACTTCTGTGCATTCGATGTCGCAGCACAGCCGCAATCACCTTCGTCTTCGTCGTCGTCTGCGCGCCTTAATTGGCGAAACTGTTTCATTCCTAATTTTGCCAGCAGCAGTGCTGTTGCTGCGTAAAATGTCGCGTGCAGGTGGTAACACAGCTGTTGATCTTTGCTCGTATTCCTCTTCCTCCTCACAGGTGTGTTATGATGCGCACAGTTTATGTACTCTGTTATGACTTTTGGGAGTGTGTGTGCACAATATAACCTCTAACTGGTCCAACTCCCCTCCCTGGAAATACCTTCTTCTACTGTGATGAATTTAGCATTTGACTCTGTATATATTTTAGAAAAGTAACTACTTTAAAAGCCAATTTGTCCAGCTTATTTGCTTTTGTTAACTTGCTTTCCTCCGTACTTTTATGCTTTTAAACTTGCGGTTTTATTTACCTGAATTGAATGAACTCTCTTCTTTTTGGTCGAGGGTAGCGTAGACCACAAAAACTTGACCAAATGGTAGGCAAGCAATGAGGGACCGGTGAAGGGTGTTTTAGCTAATTCAAACGTTTGAAATTGCCATCAATTTAACTTTAAAGCGACTGATAATTTTGAAACACAACCGCTTGATACAGTCTGCCATGTTGCCCTTTATTCCACTTCCATTATGTTACGCCAATGCTATCACTCTTAGGAGCAAGCTCTTGCTCAAAAGCCTACTGAAAAGAAGAAGACTCGATCGCTGGGACAATTTGTTTATTCGTCTGACGTTTCGATTTCCATCGCAGATTCGTCATCAGAGACATGAGTAGCAGAAACAGCCTACTGTCGACAGAATTAACAAAAAACTTGCGCAATGATATTTTATATTTTTAATTTTAATCCCCGTTCTGATCAACCCGCTACTATGGAACTAATTTTCACGCCTTAGGAGTTTGGCTTCGTGGTTAGATTTACGATTGGAAAATGATGTACCGCTAACAGCAAATCTCATCTTCCTTCCCAAATCCGTCATGATTTAAAACTCACCATTCTAGGTCAACTCATAACCCGAAATGTAGAGTTTCAACTAGCAAGCTTGAATACTTTATGTAAAAAGGCCTGGCGAAAATCTTCACGTACAAATAGTCCGACTAATAATTACTTGGGACGGGTCGCCACTGTTTGAATAGAAGACTAAAACAGGTAACTAATTCTAGTGGACAAAAAGACCAGCTCACGAGTTGCTGCATGACCATGTCCGACAATAGGGTCCTTCAAACCAGTGACAGCTAATTAGCAGCAGGTCTGAAGCGCTCTTGCTTGCAATAGTTTCTTTATTTGTGGTAGCTTGTCTAGAGGTTTAACATTCTGTTCCAAACAGACCATGGTCTATTTTACTTCCGACTGCTGACATCAGCGTTTCACAGGGTTACTAGTTTGTGTCTTATTGACAATCAACTGAAGAGCCTAGCAGTGGTCGCGGATATCACTGTCCGAATTGACCGTTTTAGCCAACAATTGTACATTGTAATCAACAAAAAATGCTAGCATGTTCTACTTAAGCTTAAATGTAGTCCTTCAGAGGTAAAAACCTGTCAATAATAAGGAGAGACTTCAAAGAAAATCAGGAGACTCTGAACATCTCCGGGTTTGTTGAGCGTGGTGCATTCGTGAAGGACAACTCCTAGCAGTTTTCACAAATCATGATGGTTGGGTTAAATTTTACATAAAGTGTTCAGATTGTCTTGTGTTGCTTTGTTGTGAAAAATGCACTGTGATGCCATACAAAGTCCTGGATCAATCACATGCTTTCATTTTACTCAAAGTTTATCTAGTTTATTTAAACGAACCTGAAAACTTTGGTAAAATTAAGGCAGGCTGGCACAGTCATCGCTCGATCTATCTGATGAGGCTGAAGAAAGAAGGCTATCTAATTCATTCGTATTTATTCCTTTGATTCATTTAATTGCAATCCAAAGCTCCATTTAATCGGCTAAAGGTCAAAGAAAACCTATAAGTTAAAAAATCTCAGGACCTCTTTTATCAGCCACGCCAAGAAAAGGGTCTTCGCAGCTCAACTGCAATCTTGCATTTTGGTAGGTTTAAAATAGTTGATGTTGCCTAAACATTTTTTCTATATGGGATGCATTTACGTAGAGAAAGATCGTTAGAAAGGTACTAGAAAGCATCATTTTAAAAAACGACCAAGGGAAGTTATGCCACCCTGACGCACCCTGAACATGCTATTTTTGGAGGAAAGATTTCCCTTCCATGTGTTTGTGAGAAAATCCTGGCAGCAGGGATGAGCCATGAATTTGATACTCTGTCCCTCCGCAGCTAGCTTGATCACAGAGCTGTGACCGTAGTAGGATAATTCGTGATTAATGATAAGCTGGGCGCGATGTTCATCCTCACGATAGCACTCGTTCAGCACACCTTCCGCCTTCTCCTGGAATCCTCTAAAAGCAAAATAAAATGCCCCAAGGTTAATGGGAGACAACAGATGTGAAAGTTTGTAACTTTATATGCCGATGTAGAGCACCTAACAGCATCTGTGTTCTTGAACTTGCATAAACAGAAAAAAAAAGAGGTAGGTTTTATTACCAACTGGTATGTCAGAACATTTAGCAAAACCAATAAATTCTAAATTCTACTCTTATGGGATTCCATATGCATATTTAAGAAGCATTTTGTCTCTCGCTGATGAGTTTGCATTTCTGGTAAACGTACTTAATAATCACCGTGAAGAGAAGCGAATTTATTGTTTTGTTGTTGACTTACTCAGAAATTAAGTACAAAGTTGAAGTTAATTAGACTATTTCGGACTCTAGAGGCGTAAGCAAAAAGCGGGATAGTCGTATGATATTCAGTAAACATTTAACAGGTAGCCACTAGTATATATCAAAATAACATTATATTGCCAGCACGGATCCTAGCGATTTTATCAATTCATGTTTTTTTTTTCAAAAAATATCCAGTGCTTCGTGAGTTGCCTTAACCAAGTTTATGCACTTGCTGAAAAAAAACTTGTCTTCGATAATTTGGTAGGAAATATGCACTCCTTTTTTCCAAAAAAATCTGTTTCGAATATTTAAACATTGCTGTGTAAATATATTTGTCATTAAAAATTATTCTTCGGGATCCTTAAAGTAACACTCAATGTCGGGTATTCAGACATACGAACTTATGCACGAATAGACATTTTCTTCCAATTCCAGTCGATATGCACTGGCAATCGATTAGCTGTTTCGTTACAAGCAGGTTCGTATACTATACTTGTCTGCTGAAAGGAGTTGGTGTCTGCATAGTAAATCACTACAAGTTGCTGGCGCCACAAAACAGAAAAGCAGGTTTAGAGCTCTAAAAATGCACATAAAAATCCTATGAGTTCTTTCAAAATTTAAGTAGTAAGACTCCAAAAATAATTCTCAGATCGGCTACATGTACGTCTACCAAGATTGTGCCAGAAAATATAAACATTTTCACTTTGGATTTTACAAACAACAGGTAGGCGCCTAGTCATTCAAAGCAGTCCCACCAGAACTGAAAAACTACAAAAAGCAAACATTCAAGGGTTGATAATTCTGCACAATTTACACTCGTGCGCATCTCACCATTAGTGTTTGAGAGGGGGGGCAGGTATAAATAGTAATTGCGATGGGGAAAATTATTAATCACTGAAAAACAGACTAATGAGTTGGAAAAAAATCTGGAGTCATTCCCAGCGTGTGGTTAACCAACTAGTGTGGAAATAGTCGTTTTTTAACTTTCTCGAAAATTTATTGCTAACTTAGAGTAAATTAGCATATATTCAATGGTCAACAGGCGCAAACCAAAATTTGGTATGCAACGTTAGGCCAAAGACCATCAGTCATTGCGGGATAACCGGGTAATACTTGCAAACTGCCAACAAGCAGCCAGAAAAATGACCTATCTATTTGTTTAAAATGCTGGTAACACAGGTGTCTGAGAGGAAGTAGATGCGGTCGCTTCTACGTTACTTTCGGGGACTCGAAATTTTGCTTATATTAACACAGATACTAGTCAGAAGCTTAGACACATTAGTCGTTCCCTGGCAGGGTTTTAACTTCCTCAAACGGTACTCCTTAAGTTGGAGTAAATCAGGCCATATTAAGCGCCTATAAAGCCTAATTCCTACCGAGTTATTATAAGTATATGATAAATTTCTGAGGAAGTTAAAGACCAACAGTTTTAAAACTGATTTATCTACGACAAGGTACACGGCAACGTCATGCGATCGGTTACAGAAAACATCAAAAGATAGTGAGATTTCTCATGCATAGAAGCTTGATTTTTTGTCCCTCTTGGTAGTGAGTACAGGTGAAATCAGAATGTGGGCTTACGCTGATACCTCATGCGCCAGAGAGAGAGTTAGACATTAGCATATAAATACTAAATCATTGTCTATACTGACATTACAAGTATCAGCCAAAGAACCTATACACGTGTTTCGCTGCCACTCAGGCGTTGTATGACCCAGCTCCTAAGGGTTCGACTCATCAGTGGATCCTCTCCAGCATTCCTAGTGTGCCTTTAAACCTTTGAAGATACTTGTTTACTCCAAGTTAGAATGTTTTTATGAGGAAATTAAAAATCTAAAATGCCAAAATTGGAATATCTGTTAGAAAGCGCGAAGGGAATGCTGGGGACCGACTGATGACCTGAAATTTTCGCAGCCGTATCATACAGCGGCGGAATATCGGTGAAAAACGTTTCTGGAATTTTAGCTTGTCCTTGAAATGTCAGTAAAGTTAATTATTACGTAAGTGCTGAGTTTGAGCCGTTATTTTGGTTTTCTCCGTGCACGGAACCGAGTTCCTTGTTCGTAGAATCAGTGCTTCATCTGCGGTTAGGTTAGGCAATCGCAGTGGCCATTATCGAAATTCTAATGTTCTGTAGACTGACCAATATGCTTTTTGTTCCTACACGGTGTTCAAGTTCAACCAAGATTTTACGTATGAAGCCGTGCATTTTTCCGGGTAAGCCTGCTGTCAGTATGTTTTAGTAGCTGTGCAAAGATTTTGAGTTGTCGCACAGTAATGTCCTAATACAAAAACCAAGAGGTTGCTGACTAGGCGCACGTAAGGATGGCATTAATGGGGGTGCTTATAACGGTCTCCGAAATATGGGAGTCCTGAACTTGGGAGAAACTCCTTCATTCTGCAGTTTGGCAGAAAAATTGTCCAGTGCATTGTACGATATTACATGCCTGGTAAGTTAAAAGCCTTTTAATCTTAAAAGTGTCGACATCTTGAATAAGTGTCCTAGATACCCCATAATGCCCTTACCTGACATTCGGCTATAGCTAGAGGGCAAATAATGTGTGATCGGTGTAGAACTGCTTTCAGAAGCGGGACCTAAATAAAAAACAACACACTCAAAGGAGGTTGAGTGTACAGAGACCTACGCTTGTCCCTTCTAAATTTAACTGCCGGTATGCAAAAAGTTCAAGGACTTTTAAATTAAAAAAGGCCAGGAAATACGTCAGAAGGGCAAATTTGACAAGTGGAATTTCTTTAACAGATCAGAAGACCACCTAAGAGGCAGAAGGTGCCTTAACTTTATTCGCGGTCACGTGAAACCGCTATACACAATGACTGCCAAAGAATGTTGTATCTTTTATACAAAAAAATATGTTGCATGCATATATTCAAAATTCCCTTATGCCGCCTATGACACGTACTTTGCGTAATTTCGGTAGTCTTCCTTGTCAGTAAAGTCGTCCGTTTTGCAACTCAACGCTGAGAGGAGGATAGAAGCCATCAGCGCTGCGGCGATAGGTTCCTTTAAGAAAAATGCCAGTTTGCCAAGTCATTAAGAAGAATGATTGTGTCTGATAAAAGTGCATTTCATTTGAATTTCAACATGAAGGCAGGTTTTCCAACAACAGAGTCGTTTAAGTAGTTAAACGGAAGCACCTCAATATGGGTGACTTTTAGAAGTTTCGGCTCGCTAAGCAAGTCTTGCTTCTTTACCTATCACAGTAACAAGATACGAGAGTAGGAACCCCTCTGCGTAATTAAAGGCAGCTGTTACGAATTTCACGATTTAAATTAGGGTTGCGTTTATGCTCAGAATTAGGGTTAATTTCCGTGTTGGACTAAGTAGTAGGGTCAGGATAAGAAACTAGGAAAACGTATCCATTCAAGAAAATGGCCAACTCTTTTCGAATGTTATGCTCTTCTAAGTTCCTTTTGTTGCCCAAATCATAATCATTGTTGGAAAGAGGTACCTATCAGCATTAAAGATTCTTCCATTTTGGTAGTTGCTGGAGGTAAATGACTTCACAACCGATGTGCAAATGCCGTGTGCCCAGCTTTATCACAATAAGTAAGGAATGTTCTTATAGGATACGTTTTAGGGATGTTGCCAGTCTGCTTAAACAGTCGTAGGCGAATACTTTTGGGCACTTCCTGCGAGTCCTATTGCTCTTGTCCGGGAATAGGGGGAAATATTCCGGTCAGATGTTGAAATCGACACTATTAAAGACCACATGACCGAAATGCACCAGAAAAGTTTGTAATCATCACTAATGTATTTGGAAGCTTGAAAGGTTTTACAAATGACTAAGAAGTACTATAACGCTTCGCTATGCACACATTTGAAACTGGACATCAATTTGCATGGGACGAAACTTGCATTGTTGGCTCTTGTCCATACAAGAAAAGCCACGAGTTTTTAGGAGCCATCAACTCCGACGACTCGTGCATCAACAGGCACGTCGAATTGGACGTGATTTACACCAACCCCAGGGAAGTAGGGAAGAGACGACAGCCTACCCGGACTAGAGGAAGCAAAGACCAGCCACCTTCGACCGCATGCTTAATTGCGGTCAACAATTAGTTCCCAACTGACGGCATGAATACATGCGGGTGACAGCTATCTTCCCCACTGACCGCATAATCACATGCGGGTATCGATTACGGACTATTACCTTACCCAATATATAAATTCCTGTTAGCCATCATTTTAAATCAACTGTTTCGTACAATTTCCATCCGACTGACGACGACCTGGTGGGCCAGTGTCACACATTTGCACAATAAACCACCGTTTCCCAAAGAATTCCTTTAACCGAATTACAACGCTTTTATTTTTATTGAAATCATACTGAATAACTACTAAGCGATAATCGATATTTGCTATGGTCTCAAAAATTCAACCAGAAACGTAAAAACTCTGGTCTCGGTTTTTTGCTGGGCGGGTAACTTGGCCCAAGTGAAATTAAACTCACGGCTCCCGGTCGGACCTCGTAGCTGAGTCGACTAGAGCATTGACTGAACTGCTGGCGTGAGTTTGTATTCCACCGAGATTTTTCACAGCCGGGTCAAATCTGCGAAAACCCCTTCTGTGAAAACTAGAAACTCTCTGCTCCACACATATAAGTAACGTGCCGAAAATGTTGTGCAGAATTCGAGAGCCATCCATCAATTTGATGCCCACACCAACATGGAAAGCGCATTCAAAAAGAAAAAAAGCATATGCGACTTCCTACCTGATTACTTTCGAAACGCATCTGTGGTTTGACAAAAGTATACTGCTTCTTTGATGAAGATATACATAGTGGCAGACGATATATTTGGTAAAATTTGTAGTTGTGGTGGTGGTAGCATTAACAGCAGGGTACTGGTAATTGCAGTAATAAAATCCAATTTGTTAGTACAAGTAAATCATCAGGATCACCGACAATAAAAAAGGGGTCGTTATAACAGAAATGTCAGAAGCACTTATAAAATTAGCAATACGGTAACCGAAGCACCAATTGGTCGACAGTAGTCAACTCGGCTCAGTTATATTTATAATGAAATTTTATACATACCTTTTTCCAAGGCAAATTATTATTAAAAAATACATCATATGGCACCGTTAAGTACTCTAGCCGGCTCTGATATAATTACTTCCCTAAGAAGTGTCTGCAAAATGGACTTTCCTCCCACAACCTACCAGCCGTGCAAAGCACACCTCTGGGTAGGCGCATTTCAGAGGGAAGCAGTGAATGGCAATACTGCCTAAAAACAAGTTCAGTGGTATCAATTTCTGACAGCCATTACGTTATTCTCTCTTCGAAGCAGACTATACCAAAAAGAATATCAAGTTAGTATTATCCGTGTTCCTAGCTAAATTAAGTCTCTGAACTCCCAAAATAAGGTTTGCTACGTAGAGAACAAATAAAAAAGGTCAGTTCGCCACTCTAGCCTTTAAGGCCTCCATTCAGTAGAAAATTCATCGGCGCCTCTTAAGTTGCCTATTTTCTTGCATGACAGGAAATTTTTTGCCTCCGGTAGTATTTCTGTTTCCTAAGGGTAGCATAGCCAGAGACTGCTGTGGACATGTTACTCCAAACGGTACTGAAGTTATTTTTAAGATCAAATAGCAGCACTGAGTCACCTTTTCCATTGTCCAGAACAATTCGCACATTCGCAACTTGCCCACGAGTATTGACCAGATCAGTAGTTCACGGGCCGGCCGATCCAACTGAATCAGCTTTGTTCGGGCCTCTTCCACTGAGAGAAAGAATGAAAAGCACAAACGCCTGGGTAAGACAAATCTTCAGAACAGTCAAATATTAGAAGGAAAAGCAATTTTCATCAGTCTTTATGGGGGTGCCTATACAGTACGCGCCCGAATTCGTGCAATATGTCGACATATGCGAAAGATTGATACTCTTTCGCTAAGCGGCATTAAATAAGGTTCTGATACTGATTATCGTGCAGTTTATTCTGATATTATTATAGCCATGATAAGGTGCGAGCTTTTTAATGAGCTTTATCTTGACCACTAGCCAAACGTATGCACTTTGATAGTTATAATTTAAAAGTGGGCGTGTTTATCATTGATTTTCACTGCCTTTATAAATTCAAATATATTTTATGGAAAACATAAACGATAAATGATTGCTTATACTCGTTTGGTGGCAAATAACGCCTTCTATAAATTTTATACTTAAGGAAGGGGCACTTTTCGGTTTTAAAAATTCTATTTATGAGCTTCTTTCACGATTGTGAGGCATTCATTAATAATACATCGTATCTGTCCATTTATTAATGTTGCCTTTACTGTAAAAAGCCAGTGAGCATCTTCCTCCTCTTCAAGGGTGGTAATGTGTCCAACGTGATCAAGCGAAGGCTTAGACGCACGACTAAAAGAACTAAACCTGCCTCCAAATTGTTGTACTACCCCACCAACTGAGTAAGACCCTCCGAAAAGATAATATCAGAATAGACTACACGATAATCAGTGTCACAACCTGCATCAATGCCGATTAGCGAAGGAGTATCGATCTTCTGCATATGTCGGCATGTTGCGCGAACTCTGTCGCGTACTGTAAAGCCACCGAAATAATTCACACATATATTTTGTATCAGATGGTCGCTCTGCATATTATTGGTCCGGGCGGTCTCCTAATCGTGTGACATAGCTACTTTACTCGGTTGCTCCCTAGTTGAAAGGTATAACGTCACGCGGATGCCACATCTAATTAGTCCCCACCAGCCTTGCCAAACTGGAAATTAAGTTTCGAGTAAATGCACTGACAATTTCCTACGTACTTTCCTGCTCACTAACTAGCGCACAATCAACTATGCATATTTTGTTAGTCCAAAAAATATAGCAGGTTTCAGCACCATGAACCTCCATTCGTCGAGATTTAGTTAACGTGAAAGCCAGCAGCTGAAGACCAGATTATGAAAGGTAGAAGAGAGAATTTAACATTTCTGACAAAAGAAATTCGATGACTATAAACTGCTTTCTGTTGAAAAGCATATTCGGCAAATCTAGGTTTTTGGAAATTCCTTATCGGGTCATTTAAACACGTTTTTCTTTTCTCGATTTAAGGGAGTAGGCTTTTTGGTGCATTCAACAATATTTCTAAGGATGAACCTTTTGAGGTATTTGCTTTCAAGGAGCGTGTTAATCAGCTGCCGGGGAGCAGATATGGCGCCATGTAGCTGTCCATCTCCGGACTGGAAAGAACTGTGAAAGCTGTTGCATTGCCTCCCTCCCAGGTTTTATTTCTGAACAGCCTACGCTGGATAGATCTGGCCTCACACTTTTCGTAGGAGGACATTAAGGAACAGTATTTCTTTATCTGCCTCGGACTATGCAGAAAACGTGAGCAATTGATGCGCAATGGTTGACTTCCAGACCAGAGTATCGGTGTCAGTTTTGTGGTCTGTCAGACACGTGTCATCCACGTATCACCCATAAAATTCGAGATCAGCGATGATGTCTCGTTTTCTTGATCTTTCCCATAAAACATTTGCGAATACTATCCCAACGGTGAACTCATCGGTACAACTTTTATCTGCCTGTAGAACTGGCCATTGAAGAGAAATGGTGCATTCTTCTGCCCTTAGATGTATCATTACTGTCTACCAGCGTACCCGTGAGATAAACTATAAACTACCTTTGTGGCGTTATTCGGAGCATCTCGTTACAATTTTACTTCAAGATTTATCGTTTTTATCAATTGGCACAGGTAGTCTAGTTTGAGTACTGTAATTTTAATTAACCGTACATTGTATGAATACTAGGCCCATTTCTCGTACCAGTTAACTTATTGACTCGGACAATGGTTCGGACCTGGGAATAGGAAAAGAAAGTAGCCTCGACGGCTGAGCGCACTTTCCTCACTTTAAACAATCTAACGCGCTTGAAGCTATAACTGTGCGCTAAAGGCCACGGCTTGGAAGGTTGCTCACTGACGGGATAGCACGGATCAGGCAATCAGCCTTGCATATCTTTTTTACTTTTAATTGGTCCCTTGCTGTACAAATTACCTTCATTTGAACTATTATTATTAAAAGCAAACGTAAACAGCAGGATTTATTGCATTAAACAAATTTCGCGACTTCTTTCAACTGCACCTCCACGTTGCAGGAGCCAGATAACGGTTAAAAGCATACAGAAAAGTGAATTTCATAGAATGTCAGTGTATAACAGCAGAGGCCAGAGTTCAGTGTAAATAGTGATCAACTGAAGGAAACTACACGAAACCTGACTTGTCCTGTGGCGTCTGGTTTGCACAAAATCTAAGCAGGATCTCCTTATAAGGCTCAAATTGTACTGTTCGTACTCCTTGAAAGAAAAACGGTATTATGGGAACCGCCAGAACAAATGCTTTCCTACTCTATGCTCTTCACTTCTGTTCACAAGTGACTATGTGCCGTTTGGTTCGCAAGCCGTTTTAGCTCATGTTATTTTTCTGAGAATTTTTTACCAGGATGGCTCTGCCTTTGTTTACGGTTTACGTTCTTGCTTGTTAGTTCGGTCTGTTCTTTGACGCTAAAACATATTAGTTCCTTCGAGTCCCTCGTACTTTCTGTTCAATCCTCCTTTTTTAGAATATTTAACCTGAACCAACTTCGCCTTAGTTCAAGCCACGTTTTTTCATTCTTACAGCCAACGCTAGCTGCGGCCAGAGTTCTCCATCGACTGCAAGATGGGCCGCGTAGTGCAAAAGTGGTTGGTGGTCAAATATTCTACCGAGAACATTACAGCAAAAGTTATTTATCCCAAGTCGATGTGGACGTCCAAAATATGTAAGATTTGATTAAGAGGGAACGTAACTTATTTCCAAGTCCAAGCTCACATTGTTATGTCGACGCGGCCTTAATGACAGATTTTAATGGAACTGTAAACGGCTAACCTAGCTGTATTATTCGCGGTTATCGTTAGATGGCTACATATAACTAGCAAGCTCCGGGTAGCAACAAAACTGTGAACAACTTCGCTTCTCAATTATCAAGATTAATCGCTAAGACTCCTGTATTGATAAAAACTGTTCCTAACGTCAGAGATACCGCATTGTCAGTTAGCGTATTGCGGTAATCGTGATATAAATGAGTCCAGTAACTTCACATGCACACAACAGAGTATCTAACAAGTAACAAAGGAAAACACCATTATTCCTAACCGTTAATCAGATATCCCTGATTGTAAGTTTTTTCGTCGACGAAAACTAAGGCGTTGGACTTTGAAAATGATGGTAATTTAAATGCAGTCATTAACGATATTTTCATCTAAGCCTGCACTAAACCCAAACATGATTTATTAGCGTACGGTAATAAAACGGCTTTAGCATCAGCAACTACCGGCCCGAGTTACGTAAACGCATTAATAACGAACACCGTTCCTCCATTATTTTCGATGGTTAGAAAAATTAAATTGCAGTCCATTCAAAAAACGAAATATAACTCTGTCAATTATTTATAAAAACATATATTTTCTAAATGGGGTTAACCTATTGAGAGGCTTTATTTTGGTTCACTTGTGAAAAATTTGCAGCCTCGGTGGGATTTCAACTCACTTCAACAAGGGGAGACTTAAGCACAGCCAACGCTGTGCTATGCTAACGCTTCCTTTTGTTGACGTTGCTTCGACTCCCACTGAGTCCACCGTTAATTTTTCACAATTGGGTCAATTGGCTTATTCAAATCTACCATCCCCTCCTAATGACTTAGTTAGATTGTAGGAAGGTTTTAACTCAAGGTGTTATTTGTTACATAAATACACAACGAAAGGAGTGCTGGTAAGGATGAGAGAGACTCTGGTAGTACTTTATGGTTTATCAGTCAGGCAGCCAATTAAAATTTGGAGATTAGAGGCTAGATGGGACTGCATCGAACCGAAGTTCCTTAGTGGCCCGCCCATCTATCCTGTTCTGTCGCTGCGTAAAGATTTAAGGTTCAGATATCTTATCATTTTTACCAGCTTCCGAAGAATAAGAAAATTTATAAAAGGGGGCGAGTTCGTGGACCCAATTTTATTTGTACTGGCCTCTTGGAACTCCCCTCGCTTCCAAAATTAGAGTGTAGCTTAGTTGCTACGTCTTGTGGTCGTCCGCTAATCAGTCTTGCTGCATGCTTTTTGATTATAGCTGGATGCACGAACTTGGACCTGCCCCTTTGCTGCTGACTATATTTGATCTCCCTAATGTTGGCTGCTGGCGGGTTTGTATGACCTTTGGCTTCTTTGGGTAGTCAACGTAGTTGTAGGCAAGTCAATGTGCCTGTTAGCCTCCTTCCCTCCCCCACGTTAACCAGCGAACTGATCAGTATATATCAGAAGGAACAATAAGCATGGGAACCATGTTCTGACGTTTCCACAGCAAACCTGGTTGCATCGCCAGGGGGTCAGTTTAGCGCAGTGCTTCGCAAAATATTTGAAAGCTGTTGTTCTTGCTGACATACCATTATCACCATAATACCATTTGGAGCGGCGTTGGGATAAATACGATCAGTGACCTCGCTTACCCTCTCCGAATTTGTTGTGGTAAGTCCATCCTTTTCACCTGTCCGCACACATGTGGCCGATGAGGGATACGCTAGTGGCTGTCTCTGTTCATAACTGATTGGTGATTCTCGCGCCAGGGTTCATGACAGCGTCAATCAAACTAGACAGGAGCTTCGCGTTCTCCTTGGTCTCTCAATCGCTCCACACCCACCTGTGTTTTCACTAGGTGTTTACGGCTGTGGGTTGTTTCCTTTCCTGTCTTCAGTTCTGCCGATTTAACTACACACGTAGGGCTTAGTAAGCCGTAGGGAGAGCCCTCCGCAGGGTTGCTGGCGGTTGCACCAAGATGTCGGGATTGGAACGTTTGGCTGATCGTTTAGGCGTCTCCTCGACGTAGGGTTTTGACGTCATAGAAGACCAAAGCGCGTCCAGACTATGCACCACTTTCCGCCACCATCGAAAGTTGCTCAGTTCTTCTCTCTCTTTCTCTATCCAGAGTAACTACTTTCATAGGGTCGGCACTGGAAACACGATAAGCGGTATTGCCCGTTTAGGCACGTAGTACGGGGGAGGCGGAGCTTAGCGCTCTTGGACAGAGTGTTTATGGCTGCCTGGGGTTTGCATGCGACGCCCATCTCTAATGTTAGCAAGAGACAAACAACTGATGCGAATCTATTTTTGATATATCTTAGCGCCTGCCGGGCGTTCGGCGGTTCTGAATTGTATGCTGCTGTCTATAAGGCTGGAGAAGCAGTTTTTGGAAGGAAAAATTCGCTGTTTGTCAATTTCAACATCTGCTTGGTTGCTATGCATATCCGCTTTCTTGTAGAGCATTCCAAAGCCGCTATATTTATGCCATAAGAGCTGGTTACTGTTGTAGGTCGGGGCCTGGCGCCTGTTGATGGTTTTTCTTTATGCTGTCGTTCCAAGGCTCCCGTTAGCTGCACAGTGATTCAAAACGTTTATAATTGCTAGCTGGTTATTTAGCATTCTCTCCACTGTGAATAGAATATAAGATAAAATGGATTTCTGGAACAAGTGGAATACAGCTACAGACTTCCTCTCGAGAATGGGTAAGGCATCATCCGGTAAAAGATGGCCAACAGAGACAAGAGAGACTAAAATGGCCAGTTCTGGCTTACTAGTTGTCATCAGCCAGTCATACCGAACCCCGTGCGGTGCACCGGCCGAGACTTGAACCCAAGACCTGTTGATTCGAAGTCCCGCGCTCCCCCTATTGAACCGCTGGCAAATTTTTGAGCTCATGGCTCAATGGTTAGGACGTTAGACCGAATTTAGGTTAACCGAGTAAAGACATGGTGGGTCGAAGTGGAGCACTGTTATAATTTACTTGAGGTAGTTCGCCTACTCCTGCCATGATAGCATATACAGCTACAGTTTCCTGTTCATGGCTCTGATGATGAATCCACGACGGATATCGAAACGGCAGGTGAATAAACATATCGTCCCAGCAACTGAGTCGTCTTCTTCTCAATGACAGCATATCTTAAGCCGATTATCATTCATTTTGTGTTTTTTCGATCACCATACTGTCCTTCTGCGAACCGGCGAACGTTCAGTTAATTTGCGAGACTATTTTTTTCTGATCGAACATCGATCACACTTAAAGTATATTTGACAAGCCAGTTATTGACTCTCTGGAGGTGTGTGGTCATTCCAAGAACCATTGTGGATCGCCCTCTGCCCGCTGTCTGCTTGATGGGCAGGGACAGCAAACTGTAGCCCCGCAACGGTCATGATATTTTTCTAAAAGTCACTCCTGAGTTCTCTATAGCGATTTTTTCTTGATGCGATCAATTTATTTTGGCTACGGTTCCACAGTTCCTGCATTTAACGATTCTTCTGAAGAGGCTGGCGACGATTGCTTGAAATCGAAATTCCATACGGGATACAAAATTTTAAAAAATCCTCCCTGTGCGTCTAAGTCCGCTAACTTCAATCATAGATCACTGCTATGGGAGCTACTTTTCAGAAGTTGAAAGCTTTTCATTATTATGAAGAGAATTCTGCGAAGGTCATTGTCAAGGACGACTTTGCACATAAAAATAATAAATAATTGCCTGCGAACCCTGCAACTAAAATAACTTGAACTAATCTGTATACCAAGTCAAGCCAGGGTTGCCGGCATAGGAGCTGCGCTGGACATAGGGTACGAATATCCAGGCATTCTGTTCTTTAGGGCTAAGATTAGACATCCGACTATGTGGCAACTAAAGGACTAATAGATTAGTCACGAAGTACTGAAAATGTGCCGCACCTACCATCCATCGGGAAAAGCATCCATAGTCGCATAGGTTCGCTGGTCTCCATATCAAAACGGAAACTGTGGGCACCCTTGGAGTGCCGCGGGGTCATGAAAAGGCGTCACGCGTAGAAGGTCCGTCCGCTTATGTTTATTTATTAGGTCAAAATAAACAAATTCCCTTACTGATAGAGGATATGCCGAGCGTGACAGCTTAGATTGGCAATTCAGGGGTTTTAGGGTCACGAAAATAACTGCGTCCTAACTAAGGTCTTGTGATGGCATGGCACAGGGGCGTGAAACACGGGAAAAACTGAAATTTATTGCCAAAGGCTTTTCCAAATGGATTGCAAATGATGGTGCAGCTAAAAACCCATCGTCTTCTATAATAACAGTGACCTTTAAATGGTTATAAACCCGAAATGGGTGCACACCAGTAGGATTGGTATCGCATACATGAGTCAGGCGTTTTAATTTATTAGCTGGAATCACGAGCAAATAAGCACTCGATAGGTCGCAAAGTGATTAAGCACTCTATTCAAAAGAGTCGAAACTCGTTGCAGCAAGGCAACAAATAAATGGGTCAACGGATATCCTAAAAGTAAGCATCAAGCGAACAGACGACGGTCAATGCAACAGCCACCTAAAGTCTGGAGGGCCATTCCCTACATTAAAGAAGTAGCTGAGGCTGTTTCTCGCCTTTCAAAATCCAGCAGAGTAGGCAGAGCCCACCGATCCAAAGCAACAATTCGTCACCGTTTGATGCAACCCACGGATACGCTGCTACTCAATGGGACCGCAGTAAATGTCTAGAAGGTACGTTACAACGATTGGGGCTGCACTCGCATCGGGAAACCAGACAGAAATTTTAGACTGGCCTACAGGAGCACAAATCGGTAACTCCGAGGCCAGACCCTAACTGTCAACTTGCAATGCATGTTGGAGAAACTGGACATACTTTAAATCTTCACGGAATGATCACCTTAGGCCGAGGTAACTCAAGGACGGCAAGGCTAACACGGGAGGCGTGGTACTTACATGCCAACTTCATCATCAGACATCTTGGCCTCCCTACAGCTCATAAAATTTTGCGCCATTACCTACAGGAAACTCGGGACGAGGCGCCCACGCAGGACTCAAGAAAGCGACACAGAAAGAACCGCAGCACGAAGTCATTCGATGAAGAAAAAGAGCCGCCAGGCAGCACAACACTGACAGCAGTTCAACCTCCCCCCCCCTTACCCCCATCGGGGGAACGGCTCACAGCGTACGCGGCCAGCCTGCCCGCTGGCAGCAAAAAATCGACCAGCCGGAGGACGCCAGACTAGCCATGGCACGCCACTTCCGGTCCTGCCCGGTTATTTGTAGCACATGTGATGGGAAGCCGACCAAGCTATCCGAAATGTCAGCATTTCGATAAATTTATTACGGAGGACTTACCTGATTTCTTAAATCGAATCCCTCAATTTTGGCAATTTAACCAAACATTTACCATATCGAAACTCCCACATTATTTATCCATCAACTTCTACGTCCATTTTTAGAATGTTCAGAATCCAAAAACCGTAAAGAAAAGTCAACATAGCTTGTGCCTTGGTTGACAGCCCTATCATAAATCAAAACTATAGAAATTAGTCACAGAATATTTAGCACTTACCAAAAGTTCATGTTATAAAGACCTAGATCCAGTCCTTGGCTACGCTTGAGCGGCTAATTTTACCAGCCTGACCTATTTCGGTACTCTTCTTTTTCATGTTCCTGAATGCCCTGGGTATGATGAAGCGGAGAGCGCGTAAGATGGTCAAAAATAACTCCTGGGGTAAGGAACGTGGTTATTTTTTCAGCGATGGGCGGTCATTTCGCAATTGTGCCTGTTTTTGTGCAGAACATTCGAGACTACAAAGCGGTAGAGAATTCATACAAAGAAGAAGAAGAAGAAGAAGAAGAAGAAGAAGAAGAAAAAGAAGAAGAAGAAGAAGAAGAAGAAGAAGAAGAAGAAAAAGAACGGGACGATGAGACTTTTCGAAGTATCACTCGAACCCGGCACCAGAGACAGTCGCAAAAAAGAATATTGTGACGCAGTTGCTAGGCCATCAGATGCTTACACTAATTATCAGCACATGTGATCATCGCTGGAGGTCTGAGTCGATGCAATGATTGCATGCCAGTTCGTGCCCGAATCAGTAATCGCCGCGATCTCATCAACGTTGTTGACCCCCTGCAGTGATGATTACTCGGCCATTTGGCTCATTATCACCGGGCTGCTGATCACTCTTGGTCCCTCTGCATGGGGGGCGAAGCAATTACTTCGAACACTCGTTGATGAACGTTCACCTGACTACTAACTGACCTTATCTGTCCCGCTCGGCCTTGGACCCCGACAGAGGCTCTGACCGTGGTAACAGCTAATGGCAGACAGGTAGTAGTACCGACCCTGTTACGGCTGTAAGGGCCTCTGTTGGAGCCCAAGGCGGTGCGGGACAGATGAATTCCGTTAGCAGTCAGGTGAAATATCACCAACGAGTGTCAATATCCCCTGACCTAAACCGGCAAGACTACGAGTTCGTGGCTCAGTGGTTAGGGCGTTCGACTCTGACCAAAAACGTCGCGAGTTTGAGGTCAGTTGCTACACAACATGAGCCTGGGTATGACTGGCTGATGAAGCGTACAAAGCCAGAAATGGCCATTCCAGTCTCCCTTGTCTTTGCCGGCAATGCAACCTGCCTACTTCGAACAAACTGAACACGAATGGCCTAAAATACAACAGCAGTGAGGAGAAATTACGCTAGCCCTCAGAGCACGGCTCATTCGACGGAACTCGGTCACACCTTCGAGCTTGCCGAGATCAAAATTTTCGCAGCAGGGGACAACTCTGTGAACAAAAAACTGCTCTAGTCATGGTTCTCCCGTCTGCGTTCAATTAACAAATGCAACGACAATCGCAACAACGCAACGACCCTATTATGTACTGCAATTTTGTTCGAAAAAAAGCTAACCATGTGCGGAGGTGACAGGCGGTTCCGGTGATAAAGAGCCAGCTGGCCGGGTAATCTTCACGCCAAGAATAAACAACAGTTGTTGATGCACGGCGATTAATGCTTCGGGTACGGACCGGCATGCAATAATCGCATAAACTACGATCCCTCAGCGATGAAAAAAATTCTGCTTATTCTGCTAATTATTGTACGCTTGCGGTAGCCTGGAAACTGTGTCCTATAAATACTGCTTTCCCCCTTTTTCTGTGACTGTATTTGACAATGGATTCGAAGATAATAAAAATCTTGTTCCGGCAATTGTATTTTCTCTGAGAAGAAGGTTCGTCGAACATCGGAAGGATGGTTTTATTGGTCTGAGTATTCGGGCTCCTGCAGGAGTCCATCGTCAGAGATGGAAAACACCGACAAATGGGGTGGTTAATTGTGGCGTGCGCAAAAAACAACAAAAATTCTTTTGAACGTGTCGAAAATCAATAATTGTATGGTATGGACGCCGACTGGCCACTGCGGACTATCTCAGTCTGTGCAAGCAAGTGAAATCGGCGTGTTGGGTTGCTTTTTTTGCGTTGACGATTTTATTTCTGTAAATATACCCACCCAACACAGACTGACATAGTCCGCAGTGGCCAGTTGGCGTCCATACCATACAATTATTGATTTTCTACACGTTCAAAAAATTTAGTTGTTGTGTACACACGCCACAACTAACCATCCAATTTGTTGCTGTTTCCCATCTCTGAAGATGAACTCCTGCAGGAACTCGAAACCTCAGACCAATAAAACCATGATTCTGGTGTTTGACAAAGCTTCTTCTTCTCAAACTATCCACGTACCTGGAATGCAAACCTTTGTCTCAAATCGTATCTTCTTCCTAACTGCTTCCTAGAACTTGCTTGTTAACTTCAACTTTTTCACCTTTACGAACGCTTAGAACGACCAAACATTTCTCTTTACATGAAACGACTCCAATTATTTTCTGCCTGCCTTGCATGCAGCGTCGTAAAAGGGATCATGATGGAAAAGGACTGAGGGAGGAGGAGGAGGCTGCAAAGGCTCATGACTTTGGCCTTTCAGTCGTTTTGTTACAGAGTTATCTCAACCCCGGTTGAGATGACTCTGTGTGGGAGACCGGCACTACTGCTACACATGGTACACGATCTTCCCAATAGTTGTCTGACAGGCCTGGACGGCGGCTTACGCAGGCGGGAAGGAAGCGAGATAAAATCCGGTGCTGTAGAACCCTTCTGTATGGCAAAGCAACTCATTCTTTGCCCCCTCAATGAGTCAGAGGCGCCTGAACCTATCAAGAGATAGTTATGGCCTGTGACATTGCTAACTGTTTGGGCCTTACTAAATCCTGGGGAACAAGCTGCAATAGCACCTTGGCGCATGTGGCTTCTATATCACTCTCGGTTGCGTGTGCGATCCGTTGCGTTATGCGTGGTGACTTTGGCGTATTAGAAAGGAAAATGGAATTGGCATGGGCCACCTAAAGCATCGCCATCGTTCAGTCCATAGGCTTGGAGGATTTCCAAGTGACGGGATAACTTGGACACCGCAGTCAGTCCAGGGTTTTTCTTGTTGTGTAGAGTGGAGCAGACTGAGAGTCAGGCTCAATGGCTCGTTTTTAATGCGTTCTTTATGACACTCCCAGGCGGCAGGCTACCTATCACACTGGGGTTGTTGTGGCGTGTGGTGGAGTGTGTTTCGTGCACATCGCCTGCGCCCTCCTTCGTCTTCGGTCTTATTGACTTTTGCCCTGACATCGGGTCCCGGTTTGGAAATGGGAAGAGAATGGCGTAGATTCTCCGCAAGTCTACTTTCACAATAATCCCGCGGGTGTCATTGCGTTGCTTCAGCTTGCTGAGGCTCGTGGTGGGCATCGTCGAGAGCGACGGTCGAACTGTCGGATCCCATTGCTTACGGCACTAGAGCTGTCCTATACCGTACCAAGCACATGTGTTGTAGTAGGTATATTCTCACGCAGACTCAGTTCAACTCCATAAGTGTCGCTCATGAGTCAATGTAGCCTTCCCCTTGCAGAGCAATTCATTTGGGAAGGAAGGGAGGGATATGTTAATGTCCAGATATAGAAATGATTGGTAGGAAAATCAGATTAAAAACTCTTACCATTAGCTGTGACTTTCTCGTGATCAGCGCCGCTGCCCATACCGCCTGCAACTGCTGCCAGAGCCGCAACTGCCTTAAGCGTTTGTAGATTACCCGTGCCCAGTGTTGCGTCCATATTTTCGGGTGGTTTTTTGCGAAGTACCTTAACCAGTTTCTTCTTCAGCTGGGTGCGTAAATTGCCAGTCTGGCCATCGGACTCACTGCTGTCAGTCTCGCCTCGACCGTTTCCGAGGGTTGTGTGCTGTGACTCGTACGTTGACTCCATGGAGGACTCCCGCAACAGGGCTACTTTCGTGTGCACTGGCTCATCGATGGAGGGTGCACTGCGGGCCAAGGGGGCAAATGTCTCGGACTCGTAGCTATAGGCTTCTACCTGGTTGAACAGGATAGATTCTGATGGTCCTAGGAGATGGTAATTTTGTGTCATACTGTCGCCCATATTGGCGCCCATATTGTGGTATAGATGACCCTCTGTCTGTTGTAACTCCTTCATTCTTTCGAAGGAAAGACGTCGCTTTTGTCGCCGTGCAAGATGGGCTCTATCTGTAATGCACAAAAGAAAGGAAACTGAAGAGGAGACTTCATAGACGGGAGAGAATGGACCTTCCAAGGATGAAAGCGGCACACTTAAGCTTCGCTTTACCTCAATAGTCCTTACTAATGATCAATATTTGGCAGCGGAAAGCGTACCTGGAGAATGAATTTTATGCCCGATCAAGTTAAAGAAGAACATAATTTGGTACATACTGCTTATAAGACCTGATACCAATACACAGAGACGGAGATCACCCGTAATAAGGAGGACTCGGCGCAAATCCGTGAGGACATTGGAATATTTAGCCACCACGCCTTATTATGTGGAGACCTTCCTATTCCTGTGTCGCGTCGAGAGGAGACCGTGGAAGCACTTATGACCCATATTTGGACAAACAATATGAAACTACTCTGTAAAAAGAAGATAACATCATTCAAAACTTTTAATACTTGAATTTGAAGTAGGAAGATAACGATGTCATCAAAAAACTTAGCTTTTTATGGGCTTGCGCATTCAGAGACTTTGGTTGGGTTGATTATAAAAATCTCTTTTAAAGCTGATGCTTCCTAAGTGTCCTAAAAAGACGTATTTCTAAGCGATACACAGTAAAGGTCCCCGGTATCTGGGGCACACGGCCGACTTTCACTTCTAATGTTGCGGGTTATGACTACACAGCTAATGGTGCTCGCTCCACTTATGTAGAGTGTTCCATGGCCTTAAGGAACACATAGGAAACTGCATATATAAAAGCCAAAGTCGGTATTTTTTGGTCCACCGATCTCTTCTGACTTGTAAAGAGTCCACAAATCAAGTATTGCTGTTCATACTTTAGATGAAGTGAAATGAGTGCGCCTCAAGGTAAGTCAACGTGACCTAACGTGGTTCAAGAAAATAATGCTGCCTTTGAACCTTTTTACTTGTGGAGGATGTCTTTGACTGCTGGAAGCTGTTCTTACCTGAAGACAGAGTAGCACAAAGGCACTCTTATTCGCTACACTTCGAATGTCTGGGGCAGCCACAGAGAAGTAAGACATGCGCGATCAAGCGGCGAGGAGCAGTCCTGCCTATATGCAAGATTGAATGGAGCTTTTGCGACAGAAAAATCATACCAGAGTGGATGCAGAGGCTATAGGATGTTGGACAGATCAGCATTACCCTGCCTAATAATGTTCCAACACTGAGCGATGGAAGGGCCAGACGCACGGGTACCTACAGGGTGTCCCAGAATTAACTGACCGTTCTGAGTTGCCAATAAAACGAAAACTATTAACGCTAGGATATTGAAACTTGTTTAATTCGAATAAAACCTTTTGATGCTTTATTAGAACTAAGTTTTGAATATAATGTCTTTTAAATGATGGCCATAGTTGTTTTGACAACTTAGGGTTCGTTTCTTTGTCATTTCCATAACGCTCCTTAGTGTATCAGGCGATAGTTGTCTCATTTCAGAAGAAATGTTATTTTTAAGTTCTTGCAGATTTGTTCGATTTGTTACATAAACCCTTGACTTCAGGTAACCCCATAAGAAGAAATCGCATAGGGTCAAATCTGGAGATCGAGGGGGCCAAGGAATGTTACCAAATCATGAAATCAAATGATTTGGAAAGCACTCATTTAACAATGTCATCGTTTCTCTTGCTGTATGGGCCATGGCTCCATCCTGTTGAAACCGAGTATTGCGTAGGCAATGTCTCTTAATTTCAGAAATTCGAAATTCGCCAATCATAGTTCGGTATTTTTCACCATTAACTGTTACTGTTGCGCCATCATTTTTTCAAAAAAGTATGAGCCAATCACATTGGAAGCAGTTATTCTGCACCACACCGTCACACGAAGAGAATGCAGCGGCCTTTCTTGAATTTCTCTTGGATTTTCATCACACCAAATTCTAGAAAGGGTTTTCTTTCGAATTAAACAAGTTTTAATATCCTAGCGTTAATAGTTTTCGTTTTATTAACAAATAAAAAGGGTCAGTTACTTCTGGCACACCCTGTACAAGGCAACCTTTAAGCTCAATTCTCACGACGAGAATCACCACTTGGTTCACACGTTCGGATTGCCAAGACCACCGGCGAACCATTATCCGATGAATGCTAGGCGCCCTCGCTACAATCCTGAACACTTTTGGTCTGTAATAGCAGTAGCTCTGTAAAAATCTATACTAAAATTTAATCAACGTATTATCCCATCCAGGTCTGCCGTGGTAACATCCGGAGCATCCGAGGTGGGTGGGCAAGCGCCAGTAGTAGTTGCATACGAATGTACTGGTGGGCAGTTGTCACGAGGTCAGCGTGGGTCACTGACTAGTCATCATCGGCTGACCCGGCCGGGCCATCGCGCACGGAAGGCCTTCGTATTAACTTGTTGTCTGACCTGGATTCTTGTCGGTGATTCCATTCGTTAAGTTGCATGCGGAGGACTTGATAGGGGGCAGGATGAGTCGCATAATGGTTGATGGAGCTTGTCAAGGTGTGCAGGCCTCGGTTGTTACTCCGGCTGCATTACCTAAATCAAGGATTTCGGAATTCTGGAAGAAAAACGAGTACAGCGCTTGTGCGGCGGTCCACCCTCCTCAGTGCCTTTGGGCTTGCTTTTAAGTGGATCTGCATTAGCTTGCTATCCCCTCCACTGTTTTAACTGCACAGGAGACCACGTTTATCATTTCTCCTCGTGGCATGTACGTCTACGGTTTCATGATGTTGATGTCGAATGACAGAGTCCAATCAGCGGTCTTCGAAGACTGGCAGTTGCGTGGAAAACAGTAATTCGAACGTCATACAGCACCCTTGACCGTTTAGTAGTTCATTCTGCAGCCTACTAAGCCCTCCAGACGCAGCTGAATTAACCAAAGGGCAGCCACAGACTTAGGCCAAGCGTGAGTCAAAGCCAGCAGGAGCCGATGTCGGACACACGCAACCGCATCACCGTCCAAACAGGACGAAGACTCAGCCGTCAAGATTGCTACAAGCATCAACCCCCTCCTTTAGACGAGACAAGAGGTAGTCAGAGGACGGAAAACGGGAGTAGCAAACCAGGGCGGCAAATAGGGTTACGATGGCCCTACATCTCCGAACGCCGCTCCCTCCCCCCGACAGCAGGCCAGCAGATTAACAATTATGCCGCCACACTCCCCCCCCCCAATAACGACGACTGCGGACGGGGGCAGCAACCACGAGGACCTCAACACCGCTCTCATCCCCCATTGGGCAGCAGGACGATCAAAACCCCCCCTTTCCCATCCTTTGCCCCCCCCCTCACTAACGCCACGTTAGCGTGACCTTCATCGTTTGTGGGGCGGGGTACGACACTCACATCCGAGGCTGGACGATTGTTTGTTTTAGAACGGGTTAACAGGGGGACGCACCAATAACAAATGCCTGGGAAGAGGAGTACAGCGAATTTGATTCTGGGGGCTGCGTCTTCACGACACTAAGCGCATATTCCTCACTTAAAACAATCTAACGCGTTTTTAAACTACCAAGGCGCGCTAGAAGTCGTAGCCTAGAAGGCTGCCAGCTGACAGGATCGCTGGGTCATCTGCTCAGGATGGAGAGGCAAGCTACAACGACTCCGCTCGTACTTGACCTCCAGGAGAATCTCACATAGCCGAGATCCGAGCCACACCCTTCTTTTCTGTGTGAAAACCCCGCGGACAAGGCACGTCTGGAGGGGCCGTTCAACAATGACAACCACTGGCTCAATCTAAGCGTGAGCTCGGGCCCACCCCGTGCCCCTTTTTTTAAAAACATGGTCTTAGTACTTGAAGATCAGGTAGTGTATGTGGTGCGCGCAGCCGTTATACATGTCGGCATTTGCACCCCTTCTCCGCTCAAGTCCACTGATCGGCCCGGACAGTGGCTTGGGATTTGGAATGGGAATAGTGAGTGACGTTGACTACTCAGCGCATTTTCCTCCCAGTAAGCAATCTTTCGTGCGTGATGCTATCATGGTGCACTAAGGACCGTGACCTGGAAGATTGCCAATTGACGGGATAACCCAGACCGCGCGGCCAGCCCAGCATGCGTTTGTTTGTAGTGGCTGGCGGACTGGGAGTCAGACTGTACTGGCTCCTTCTTAATGTGGTCTCTATGGCACTCTTACGACGTGGAACCCTAGTCAGGTGTGGCGGCACGTCTAGGGGCAGTTCCAACCTCGCCAATCACCCACCCACGCCCCCCTCTCATTCCCGATCTCCTTGATTTGACCATGACACATGAGATGGAGAGAGTGCGGTAGACGCATCGTAAGTCTACCACCACTAGAATCTAATTTGCACACTGGTCACTGTCCTTACACCACCTTGCGGAGAAACACACGGTGAATTTCGTCAAAACTGATGGTTGATTTGTCGTTGATGTGGTAAACGGATAGGTTGAAGACAAGTAACAGATTAACTACGAGACAAGTGCTTGCGCCAAGGCTTCTAATAATATATGTATGAGCTGAGAACAATAAACGGCTGTTAAATACTTGTAGTGACTAAAATAATTACTACGGTGTACGCACGTTGTTCCACTTGTAGTACCATTCCACTGGTGGTGTATGTGTCGTAGCATTCTCGTAGTACTTGCAATGTAATGAGTAAGATCGCGATAATCAGTTAGAGACATCAAGAACATTATGTATGTCATTACTAACTTAACGCGCTCCCAAGGAAAGTCGCAACATGGAAAATATTTTTTTATATTATGTCAACTACAAAGGAATCTAGACTTTAATCACCACTTATTTTGGTGACTTCGTATGTTAATGACTGTCTTAAACTTCATCTGCACACCTCTATCTGATTCGACAGTAGATAACATTGATGTAAAGGAGAAAACCTTGCCGAAAAATGGCGTCAACTTAAAAACTGATTTTTTAGACAGTGTAATTAATGCAGAAAAAATGAGAGTAAACGCGTTAGTTTTTGCAAAAGCAGGGCTTCCCATTTTTCTAAAAGTACGGCTTGTGACTATGCATAATTTTGTGGTTTCAAATGCAGTCCTAGCGCCTAAAAACAACACTTTACGTTAGGATAATCCTATTGCCCAGGCATATACAAATATATCACGAACTGCAAAATGACACACCAGTAAGCGGCTACTTTAAATTTTGAATCTATGAAAAGACACTGCTTCGGCCATCTTATTTTTGCTGATGCGTTAGTTATATACTAAAATTAACAGATAACTGATTATTTAAGGGATATATTCGTATTTATATTGCCCCTGTGCCGTGCATTTACAATGGCAGGATGCAACCTAAAAATAAATAAACAGAAATAGAGTGGTTTCAATAAAAATGAAAGGGCAGCTGTGTTGTTTGTTGCAAAAATTTTCTTAATCTGTCTGCCATTAATATGTCTAAACGGAAAATTCCTCGTTTTTTTTGCAAATTGCACCTGAGAAACGAAGCCATATAGACATGTTTACCTTCCACCTTCTTCGAAGATAAGTTTTAATTTACTTGACGCAGTTTTGAAAAACTCTGCTCCCTCGGCGGGATTTGAACCACGGACAGTACAGATAAAACTTTAATGGGTTTGCAACTATTGCACTCAAAAATTACCTTCTCGAACGAATGCTGAAGAACCCCTCTTTATATTAAAAAAAATCAAAACTGTCTTTTTTGAGGGCTGGGATAAAAAGGTCCATCTTTTTGATTGCTTGAGAACTATGAAATTTGAAAAGCATTCACTGACATTTGTAGGACGACTGGAAACCCAGTCAGTCCCAGGCTCACAGAAGCGTTTACAGTAATTTTTCAGCATGCAGCTGCTCTTTGCACATGGTAAATCGCATGAGTCTGATTGCATTTGTAAACGTTGCAACAATTTTTGAGACGGTGACCAGCCTCTTGACATCGAAACTTAGGTAAACATGTATTAATGCTGCCTAATTATCTCAGACGACGGAATATATTCACTTTCATCGTGGTCTATTTCATCTCGACCAATGTCAAAATTGGAAAGCTGCATCGCATTCTAGTGATAAGAACAATATTCTCAAAATTAGGGAATTGCGCAGCTGCCATAGAGCATATTATTTTGGGTCTTGCGAGAGTTATTTTCCCTGATAAGTACACAAAAATAGTTTCTAGGTGTTGTGCTTGCAATTCTGCGTACGTGGTTGATTGCGCTGACATGCTCTTTGCACTTCTTCGGGTTAAGTTCAGTGATCTGACACGAATATTCGCGCTCTCTGCATTATTCATTTCTTTAGGTGAATCTCTATTTCAATATAACACTGAGATAGGAACCCTCGTCTCTTACGTTAAAATCAAGGGAGACTGGGGTTAGAATCAATGTTTTGGCCAAATTTAGGGTTTTGGTTAATATTTAGGCTAGGTTTAGAATTAGACCATAGGAATTTTTTCCCTAACCGGTATTCTACGCAAGTCAACCCATATTAGGGTAATGCTTTCACCCCATATATTGCCGTTATTTCTGAATAACACAGTCCTATTTTTAATACTGGCTTTTCTGCATTTTGATTTAGTTGAGCTTCGGTTGATGCTGATTCAGAATTTTTACTGATGTATTTGGGCCGGTCTCCAAATAGGTAGATAATTTTTAGGACTAGCATGTGTACAGATAAAAAAAGGCAGGCCAGGCTATCAGTTTCTGAATTGTGAGTCATCGTCAACCAGCCACGCTCAGCCAAACTTAGGTGATCTAAAATTGGGGTCCAGGTTCCCTGATCGTTGGGCATTTTTAAATGACCTACCTCATCAAGGGTTAACCGCATTTCTGAAGTGCGTTTTTAAGTAGAAAAATGCGCCTAAGTTAGGGTTGTAATACTGTGTAGTATACAGTAAAATCAAAAGGCATTTCAGTCCCTTCAGGTTGCCAAATCGGGAATAAGCACTTCCTTTCTCGTATATGTAAATCACATTTGATAAGGAAGTGCTTTTTACTGAGCTTAGTCTTTCCCATTCTTCTTATATGTCCTGATAGATGCAAACATATTTTATAGAAAAAATATACAAACTTTCCGGTATTGAGCCCATTGGTTAGTAAATCACTTTTTCTTCGAAATGTACGGATAAAAAGGGAATATATTTTGATTTTGCAATGTATAGAATTATACGACTTTTTAAAGCGTGAAATTGTCACCCAAATAACATCACATTTGTCCCCTTTATCGAGGCTATTTATAGAGTATGGAACACAGCTCCCAATCATGGTACACTTTTATCATCACCACATTACATCTCCTCAGTGGCAGAAAGCCTTATAATATTTTTCTCATATTGAAAATATGCAAATTTCATTTTGTAAACAGTGAACACAAATGCAACGCAAAACAGTTTCAAAATTGTTCGGGAATAAAATAATTTTTAACCACACATGGATATCCCTTCTTCAACTGTTAGCTACTTAGGAGGACTTATCCTCTGCTAGAAAGTGAGCACACGGAAACTATTTCTGTGATTATTTATCTGAAATATTTTTAAATCAATCAAACCATTGAAAATCAGTATCGAAAAAAGCACCCTACTTAAACTGCCACTCTTTACCATCCGTGTTTTTACAAAATGATCGAAACGAAGTTGGCATCCTGATGGGACTGAACTTTACCCTAGGATTATATTGCACGTTACTCAATTTAAAAACCAAGCTAAGTAATTATTTCATATCGGAAGCGTGCCTAAGTGCTTCGGCGGGGTAGGGAAATACCAGCATTGTTTCAGAACAAGAACAATGAAACATGCAGGCAGACTTGTCGGTAAAAAACGACAAGATTACACCAGGAGATTAATACTGAACCCACCGCGATCGTTTTGGTCAGAAAACCCATTGTTATCCAGGTCTCGAGATCGGTTTTCCCTGTAGCCTGTGGTGTGCCGACACTGCGCGAGGACAGTCCAGCTTGGCGCATTTTCCGACACTGACTCCTCTGCTGTGCTGCGTTGTAGCTCATGCACCTGATAGTTGCTGCACTCCATACTGAGGGTGGTCGTGTGGGTAGAACTGCGCTGGATGGAACGCTGTGCATCCTCACGGCTAGGGCTTCCCTCAGCTCGGGCGTTGGCTTTGTCCAGAGGCAGCGTGAAGAGAATGTTGGTGGAGGCCTGGGCCCCAGCGTCAGTGACGGTGTTGCCCTTGTTAGCTGGAATCTCACTCCTAATGGACTGTCTTGGAGCCCCTGCCTGCGGGTTTTGGCCACCGCTTTTGTACTTCACTTTGGGGTCTGTCAATTTAATAGTAACAAGGCAAGTATGAACCAGCCAATACACACCACCAGTTACTGTAGAGGACAACATACCTTCATGCGCAAACAAAAATTGTTTTCTACAGAAATCGGGGTGGGGGGTAGTACTTTGAAAAATACTTTAATAATAAATCTGACGCCATAGAGGACTCCATGCAGTTGCCGAAAGATTTTAAACGTCCAAAGGGTTAATAGGTTGTTAATCAAATGAAACAAAAAATAAAGGGAAAATTGTGTGCTTAATCAAAATTAAAAACGGGACGAAATATCTGAAACCCAAAATCTGCCTCGTGGACGGTCCAAGTCACATCAACATGCAAACATCGGAAAGCAAATTAAGGAATTTTATGCTATCCCACAATTTTTGACTATTCCAGTCGAACGAAGGGTTTATTATATTAAAGTAAACATGCATTGCAATATAACGGTAGGTTATGGGCTACCACGCACTCCAAAAAATCAATGGTGGTTGATAAAAAAGCCTGGTTAAGCAAGTAGTCATTTGTATTTAAATTCAGGGACCCATAATGTTAAAAGGAAATGTTTGTTAGGAGAATGAGAGGGAGGAGCTAATAAAGAACAAAAACGGAGGCTCCTTTTTCCCCAATTCTCCGCCATTCAAAAAGACATGCGATTGCATGCAAAGGGCCGTCATACTGACTCGCAGCATAAAAAGCAAATACGAAAAATAATAATACTCATCACCTCTTTATGTTTAGTGTGTTAGTAACAGCGGACACGGTTCACAAAGGGATCTCGAATCAAACTGGGCTAAAAGAATGTCCAGCGAGACTCAGCATTCAAGCAATAGGGATCCCACGTCAGCAGATCTTACTCTCTTCAAGAAAGTCTATGAAGGAGACTGGCTCCTGGATACCGAGTGCGTTGGGATCAATAGCATCACCGTAAGTTTTGTAGGCATTGATAGCATCACCGAACCCACTTGGAGGTCCCGGTTTGCTATTGGGATGATGAGGATGTTTGCCTTTGCCATGTGGGTGGAGCAGAGCGGCTGGGCAGACGTAAGGGACATACGAAGAAATATTTGTTATTATTTAGAGGCATGTCGTGAGACTTGAGAGTATGAAATCCATTTTCAAGGCCAACGGAACGCAGTGGGACCTCGGCAAGCAAAGGATCTCGAGATGTTTTCCTTTTCAAAAAAAATGAGCATACTGACGAAATGCTAACATAGTTTCAAAAAGGAGGCGGAAACAGGGATCTTTCCATCGTATATTCAGATTTGTAATTCATGCTGAGCAGATACTTACTCTCGGAAGCAGATTGTTCTATGTTGCAATCAAAATGGCAGACAGGAAACCAGTTGTGAAATTTTTCACAGTGTGTGGCCGTTTTAAGAAGAAACCTGAGTAGTGACAGAGGTTTCTTTTATTGTCCTTAACAGATACTCATAAACATCACGGACCTTCAGAAGAAGAAGATGCAATCACTGGAACAAGGACTTTATTTTCCTGACGCTTCGGATTCCCTTGAGAATCCTTAATCATAGGTAATCAAAGAACAGTCTAAAGCATGCGCAGATAGGGAAAATAAAGTTCTTGCTCCAGTGATCGTATCCTCTTCTTTTGAACTGCTGCCTGGAACTCGTATTTTCTCCTCTATTGGCAATCACGGACCTTTTAAGACCTCAATGACTACTTATTTTCTGTTTGTGTTGGATTTGAAGGGCCTGACTGCAACCAAACCAGAGTATTCGAGAGTGCCAATAAAAGTGAATATGCAAGTTCCAGGGAGCAGTTCAGAACACGAAGAAAAAGATGCGACCACTGGAACAAGAATTTCATTTTCCTGAGGTTTCGGACTCCGTTGGGAATCCCTAATCATACGTAATGGAACAATAGTCTGAGTCATGTGCAGATAGGAGTAAAACCTGCACAGATTGCACGGTATTGATAGTTCGTAGCGGTCATCCGCGTGCGTACTGTAATTATTCTCTCCTGTAGCTACCACTTGGGTTTTAAGTGGTGCGGAAACGGGTTGACACACCTCGTTTGACTCATTAATTGCCGCGAGTTCCTTGTCCGTGTCGGATGCAGACTTGTTAATTGCGCCACAATTATGCTCGATGTCGTCCTGTAAACCCAAGCGGTGGCTACAGGAGTGGATACTTACAGTTAACACATGGATGACTGCTACGCACTATAAAGACTGTGCATTTGATGCATATTTTAATCCTATCTGTGCATAACTCAAACTATCGTACCATTACCTATGATGAAGGATTCTCGACGGAATCCGAAATGTCAGGAAAATAAATTCTTGTTCCAGTAGTCGCATCTTCTTCTGAGTATTCGAGAAATCAATTTTTAAGCACATGGATTTATTAAATCTGTAGTGACCCCACCAGTCCGGGCGCTTACATGATTGCAATCCTCGGCGTGCCTTTTGATCCAGCCGTTAATTCGGCGCGAACGCTTGCCTCGCGCGCGCAAGTGCGCATACAGTAGTCTGGTCAATCCTCTCCCTGTGGCTGAGTCACAAAGGACTTTGCTACGATGACTACCAGGCTCAGACGTACTTCAGATTCTGCCCCGCTCGTCCGATAGTCAAATTCCTTCTACTTATTCTCAAATTATTCTGTACGAAATAAACTATTCCTTCTGCCTGGAGTCTCACTTTTTCTCTCCCTCTCACAAGAAACTGGGCCTACAGATCGCAGTGACAAGGGTTTTACATATTCACTTCACCAATCACCACGATACATCCGATCTAAAGGGATCAAGTACTTGCAATTCTGTCAAACCAATTGATCCACTTTTGACTGCAGCGAACGCTCCTAAAAAACAAGTGTCGTTCTTAAGGCCTCTTGGTGCATTTTAAGTGCAGGACAACATGACCGACATGACATTTCATTTACGTATGTGTTAGAGCTGCAAATCATTTCGCATACCAAAGTACGATACTTAATATGCTCTCTTCCTAAGAGTTCGTGATGTCTCCAACAAGAACTGCCCTACCGCAGCACACGAAATCCCGAGTTAAAGTGGGTAATCTTAAGTGCTTGGGCCGTAGGAGGCTCAGCAAAAAGGCCAGTTCATCGATGACCAGTCCCAGAACCGAGGATCAGTATTTCGATACTAAAACACAGACAGAAAGAAGCCGGAAACTAAAACAGCTACTGACAGATCAGGCCGTTACTTTCTGCTTGCTTTGATTGCCTGAGAGCTGCTGAGCTAAACGACCTCAATAGATGACGAAGATAACTCTTACCTCATCTCCCGCAAGTGATGCATGAATAAGAAGAAGTTTCAGTCTAGAAAGATCTACATATATCACGCCAACAGGGATGGCGCTTCGGCATTGTTATAATCCGCGACAACGGCAGCGAAAAACGAATGTTCCCCAAGTTTGTGTGCTGTTAATTAAGACTACTAGTGACTTCTGCAAAACAGCAGTCAAATAGACGACGGCAAAGATATAATGTTGGGTGCAGCCCTTCACCACTCGGTTGAAAAAACAGCCGATATGGGGCAGCCCGCAGAAGATACACTTACTGTGCACCTGTTTTAGGCGTGGACAGTAAAAACCCACCCTAGGCCTCAGCACGCGTTGACAACTGCTAACTGGAGGTACTGAGAGAACACGCCCAATTTTCAAGGTCAGAGCCGGAAGACGGACGGAAATTGCTGTGTTGCGCGCTTCACATCTTAGCTGGTGAATCAGTTGAGTGAACGCACCATTGCCCACGAAGGACCGCGATGGTAATTTACGTATTTCTTGGAAGGATGAGCCTATGCCTGAGAGGTCATTTATGTCGGATGAATGAACACCCATAGAGTATAGATGCCATCCTGTTCCCGTCGCTTCAGTATCAGTCAAAGGGAGTTTTAGTGTAGTATAAAAATCCACCAGAATTTCCGGTGGACACATCCTGCCAGGGCGCAGTATTTTGTTTTCTCAAAATGAACCATACTGAACAGATTGCTCAGCGCCCATGTGGGCCTAGTGTATTTGCTATACTAAATTTTGGACTGAAAAAAACTGGGCAAATCAAAGGTGTAGACAGAAGAGTGCCGCTTTCCACTAAGAGTGCGGCTATGCAGTAACAGAATGAAAAGAAGAAGGGGTAATGGGGGGGGGCTTACTGGTAAGTTCAATCTTCTCTGGGGCCAGCTTGGCCTGAAACTCCTTGCTAAGATAGAGCGGATGGTAGAAGTCTCCTACGAGGGACTTGATTATCTTTCCAACATCTCGGAGGGTGACCTTTGTGGCTTGCTGGGAGACACAGGCATAAGAATGCATAACAGATAAGATAACTAAAGAATTCCAGCCAAACTTAGATCTGAAGCTAATTTAATGCAACTTATTCAGTATAACGGCAATAAATTGGAAGAAAACTCTAGACATTGATTCATTCCTCTACAAACTTTCGGCCTTTTGTTGATCTGTCAGTAGTTTAGGGGACAAACTAAGCCATGCCAATAAACGATGACATTTCCAGAACACTAAGATTCCATGGTACATTCTTGTTCTCCTCACGACATTTCCCTCTCGGACACCGCTATCTGGGATAGAGGTAAATTATTTGAAACATTAGTGTGTGTTCGACAAAGGCCTAATCACACAATATGCGTTCTTTTTTTCAAGCATCTTCTACATGCAACCTGATCGCTTTTCTTCAGGCTTACATTACCAAGTTAGTAAATTAGTAGCATTAAATTTTTGGCCTTCCACAAGGTGTTCATACACATTGGCATGGCCAACAGCCACTTAACTGAGGATGAGAAGAAGAAGATGCAACAGCTGGGACAACACTTTTATTCGCCTGCCGTTGTGACCTCCGCCTTGGATTCTTCATCAGAGGCATGAGCAGAAAATAGTAGCAGAAACGGGTCATACATGCACAGGAAGTTGCAGTATTTATAGGATACAGTCATTACTGCTTACGTATGACAAATGACAACAATCGCGTTCCTGTGCGGGGATTGCTAGATGATCGGCATACGGGCCCTGACCTACTGAACTTTCATCACGCGTGGTGGAATTGGACGTGAGGATTGCCCGGCCATCTGGTTCCCTGATCGCTTAACTGAACACATTTTTCCCAACTTTCCCTCTCTCCTCAACCCCCTCCTCTGGACCGACTCCAACAAACCCTCATTGTCACGTGAATAGCCATCTCTCATCGACCCCAACCTCCTCTCTCGTACTCCCCCGGCTCATTTGCATGCATTGTCAAACCTAATTGACCGCACGTTTACCTTTAATCCCGTTCCCATGTTAATTTGATAACCTAATGAGAATTTATCGAAAGCTTACACATGCTCCCCAACTGCTCTTTCGAAGTCTTTGATGGGAATTTTTTGCAACATTTTTGTTAATTTAAACGTGGCTCCATTTGGATTTAAGGAAATTTTATGATAGCCAAAAAATCCTCGAATGCATAAAAAGCGATATTTTTCAAACATTGTTGTCTAGAGTGACCTGTCTCAAACTGAAGAAATTAATTATCTTAAACTAGACGAAAGGCGACATCTGACATCAGGGATAATTCGTCTTCCATCAGTTGAAAGCCTGCTGTTTATACAGGCGTAAGTAGAATTCTCCAGCTGTTTAAAGGTTATGTGCCCTTCATTAAAACGTTATTGCAGTTAATAAGAAACAATTAAAAAAATGAACTAAAATACGACGAAAATGATAATTTTAGTGGCAGTGCTCCAGCAAGGGCAAGGTCTAGCAGAGTCCTGGAGATCAGCTAACCCCTTACGGCTACTGAATGACACCCAGCCTAAAACAATTGATAAAAGCCAAGATTAAGGGCAATGTTGTGCAACTGATAACCCTTATATATTATTGGCTGCATTTTAGTAATTTATTGAGGGTTACACAGTTATCCTGCTGTGCATGGTAGAAGTTAGCCTAAATACTTACGAAAGCTCTCAGCCTATCCATGCAAACCGATTCATGCCCAGTTAGCGATTAATTTCTAAGAACGTTAAAAAGCAACAACAGTCAGAGAGTTAGGCAATCGTTAGAAAACTACTTGAATCAGCAGGTCAATGGAAGAAATTATAAAAGTGCTCACCCTATGAGACCTGTGATACTCCCATATCTTGTTAAAGATAGCGACTTTTGAACTCTAGAATAACAAGTTAATGTAAGAATCAACAGATCGCGCGGCATACCATGCTTTTCAATTGGTCGGTGTATAGCTTCTCAAGCATGTACACAGTAAGAAACTCCTCCAAACTGAAACCCTGTTCTAGAAAAATCTTTACAAAATCGTGCCGGTCGCTCATCAAGGCCTGATACATGTAGTCGTTCAGGTGGCCTTTCTAAAATTTGGCACAGTTAGATGAGGAATCGAAGTCAATATCTAACCTTCCAGCGTTTATTCTCCAGGAAGATTTTCTCTCTCGCGATATCCGCACGATTCAATGTCAACGTAATCTCCAACTGCTCAAGGTTCAGTTGATCGGGTGGAGTCGTTGTTCCAGCTAAAACAGACACTCTTATTCTCAAGGAGTAATCATAGACACAAAATAATTACACGAAGAAATAGCAGAATTGCTGGTCTGCATCATTACAAAAAAGTCATTATGTTAAACTGACAAGCCCTGCTGTAAATCTGGTTTGCATAAACTTTAAAAAATCCCGTTGATATTTTTTCTCAGTGCTTCCATTGAGATCCGCCTTTATTAAAATCGAAGAACATCAGAACGTATGAAGGCTGGACTTTTTCCCAAATAACAGAATGTGAATTAAAATTTGGGAAATCTCTGGAACTCAAATTGTTTATAATTTCCTTGATCACATTTGTCTAAGCATTTACTACATGACCGGATTTATAAATGTGTCGCAGTTTACTTCAACAACGTGATTTTTTGTAGAAAAAATCACGAAAACTGCCATCTTAACTTGTTGTTTCCGGAAATGCGGTTCTCATTCCTTGCTTTAAAAATTTTTAATGACCTTTTAGAAAGCGAGTTAGTTGAACGAAACAGAACGGGGCTACTGCATAAAATAAGAAAGCAACTAAACCCATCTGACAGTTTTTTGTATAGAAGATGACTTAAAGTGGAACTCTTCAACCAAAATGGCGATTCTATGATATTTTGAACTGTCCCTTTAATTTATCATCAAAGATAAATAAAATTTAATTGACCCAATTGTGGAAAAATTTGCGGCATCCGCGGGAGTCCATCCCACTGTTCCGTTTTGATGGATTCCATGCGAGCAGTGAAGTTGGGTGGATAAAATCAACCCAAGCGTGATTAAATTCACAGCGCATGGCGTGGCATCGTAGCTCAATAGGTAGAGCGTTGGCTGCGTTAAGACCTTTCCCGCTTTGTGGGTTTGACCCCCGCCGACGCCGCGAGTTTTTTCACGATAAGGTCAACTAAATTAAGCAACTCTGCCAAAACTCCCCAAATGATGAAGAAAATAACACAGTTCGGCCTGATAGCGGCAGTAACTTTCGGCTCCTTGACGCCAGATCGATTCGCCTGCTAGCTCAATCGGTGTTCTATTATCCTGCTTGCTACATGTGGCTCGAGCCTCGAAGAACCAATTGGGTAAAAACCACTCAATGGCAACTTGTAACCTCTTGTAGAGAATATGTTGTGGTCACTACACAGAACACGGGAACAGTAACAGCTGGCAATACATGTGGTTTTGCGCCAACTTCCAGCTAAATTAGGGTTCGGTTTAAGGTCAGGGTCACGTTTAGAGTTATATTGAGGGTAAAATTTGGAATTAAGGTAAGGATTAATGCTAACTGGATGATTGTGGATTAGCGTAGCACGGTCAATTTCCCGTGTCCTATTTAGGGAGCCATAAAGTTCATCCTTACAGTGCTTGAAATCACTATGTTTCAATAAGCAGCCATTCCTCTGCTCTTAATAGATTTTTTTTGAATAACAATTCAAATCAAATAGGGTACGGCAAAGACCTGCCTACCGCTTGCCAACAGTGAGGAAATCATGTAGCCGTCCAGGTCGGAGTCCTCCTCCATATCGAAGACAAGCACAAGCGAGACGTAGTCGGTGATGATCTCAGCCAGCATCGACACCTCCTCGGCGAAGTTGTAGTAGTCAGGATGCATCTCACGCAGGAACTGTTCCATCACCGAGTTTAGCCTAAAGACGTTCGAAGGATGGATCTATTCACATGGGTGCGGAAGATGCCATCGAAAACATGGAATGCAGAAAGGCAAACTACCTGTGTTTTTCAGACTCGATCACAACCTTTTGCGGCATAGACATTTATGGGGGTCAGACGGTTAACAGACATATTCCTGCGTCTTTTTAGGCCTATAGTATTTACGTGGGGAGGGGGAGTGTAGGCGTGTCCAATTAGGGGAACCCGTGTAGGCTTAGTAGGCCTGAGCATTTGCCTCGTGAAGGTGGTAACTGCTCCCCACGGCCTTTAGTTGATCCGCAACTTTCATCTCTGCCCCCCACCACAGCTAGGTTCGACCTAGCAGCCACAACACTGTAAGCATCTCGATCACCGAGCTGAAACAGACGAGGGTATCCGGTGTCCTGTGAAGTTTTTCCACTGAGCGTGATTGTTGTGCTCGTGCTCTGACGATCTATTAACGTCAAACTTTCTGGTTATTCTGAAGTGTGTTGGTGGTAAGAATCATGCCCATTGGAAATAAACGAGAATTTTACCAAAAAGCTACATTATGAACAAGCGCATGTATATTACGGCATTGCAGTTTCCACGGACACTTCATAACTGTGTAGCATAAAGCATAAATTGATAAGTATTAGCTTCGTGACGTCAACAAAGCCGCACAAAACAATTAAATCCTAGGTTGTTTCACAGTCATGCAAAGTTTGGCGAACCATGTTCGCAACTTACATGCATACCCCCAAAAATAAACACGGATGGCAGACACAGCTTCACTTCAACCTGAGTGTTATTAACCTCCACTGATAGAAACTGAAATACCACAGACGCTTATAGAAAGAAAATAAATCGAGCACGCATCCAATGTCAGGAACTGTTTACTGTACACAAGCTTGCCTTAATAAAAGGTTTTGAGACGCTTGGTGATTGAGATTGAGACAACTTGTCACAATTTGCTTCAGCTGCTGACAATATTATACTTTCGCTATGGGAATATAACTTAATTTGAAACCTGGGTCTCTGATAGATGGCAACTGACATTTCGTTTTTGTGATATGAAGTCATCTGCTGATAAAAAAATTATTGTCCAGAGATTGCTTAGCAAACGTGAAATAACTTCAGCCTTTAAAAATGTCAACGTTACGTTTTATCTCAGTTGTTTAGTCATAATGCGAGTCAAAATATTGGTTTCGCTCCCCCAACATAACAATACCCTTTGCAAATGACGTTGGGCGATAAATGCGTGCGTACAGTGAGCAATTGTGAAACTGTGCTACAACTAAAGTCCACTCAATGCAACGGCTTGGGTTGCAGCCTAGTTCACTTTTGATATCTTTAGCATAAAGGGTAAAGAGTAAGCATTTTGATATTTGTGTAAGCAGAACCAGCATTGTATGCGACATACACGACTGACACCAACGTTCGTATTCTCAACCCACATGTCAAATTACTTTCAGCTATGACGATTACGATGGGCTCTTGTAAGAGCTCGAAAGCTCAGGAAAAAATAAATTTTGTTTCAGTGTTCGACCATATGTCTCCTGTACCAACTTTCAGCTATTTCTCCTACAAGAATAATCCTGTGTCGTTTACACTCAGTCAATCCCTAGCGTGCTTTTACGGCCCACCGGTCCAGAGACGCCACTTATGCGGGCGTTTGGTGTTACCACGCAGAATATTCTGTCCAGGAATAGCGCATTCTTAATTAACAAGAGACATCAAGTGAGCGTGAAAAACGCTTAACTGAGCCGAGAAGTTCATGTAGGGGCATAACCAAATCTTATGTGGGAAGTGAATCCTTTTTTCGCACGAAAATGAGTAACACTGAACTGCCAGAAGCTGATTATCTACCTCATTTTAGTGGGGAAGGAAGGAGATTGGTTGACCTCTAGGATCAAATTTTTTGCCTGAGCTTAAGAACTCGTCGGAAATAACAACAGCAATAGGCCAAGCAACAGTTAAAGGGGACATTAGCTGAACAACGACCCTAGTCATGGGAAAGTTTGTGACCATACCAACGATGGATCGATTAATCAAGAAAAAGAGTTCTCACCCGAGGCCCAGCCTTCAATTAGTTTTCGGTCTGCCTTGCCTTCGGTATGTGCGAATGACTAGGTGGCTGCAATCGTTTCGAAGGGGCAGCTGTCACCTCATCACACAGCCAGCTTGTGTTCATGTATGCATGATCACAGCATGCGTCCAATCTGCTCTATTAGTGGGCCAGTTTAAGCACAGATATGACACACTATACCAAACTGTCTCTACGGTGTGATTCGTCTTTCATCTTCAGGATAATACTGTCTAGGGTACAATTTTGACACAGAATCCCGCAGCAGCGCGTTAGATCGCCTATAAATCGTCATTAACGCACGACAGAGCACGACAGAGCATGGTAGGTAATTGGGTTTGCTTCCGTTTTGGATAACCAAAAATGAACAAGTAACGTTCGTTTATAAGTACACTTTGGATCAAACTTGTGAGAACCTTGGTCTCTGACTTATCGGGCTTCGCATAGCATCTCTCTCGGGTTGCTGCACTGGGTAAAGATCCGTTCACACGCAGCTACCGTTAGGTTGCTATGAAACGAGAGAAAATGCTTGGTCTTTTTCTTCTTCCTACAAACCCTTGTCTCAATTTTGCCGGTTGGGTTTCATTTGAGGAGTGCAACAAGGGAACGAAACAGCTGCTCGTTTTCATCACCAGGAGACACCTTCTGGACTCTCCGGTCTCCGGTTTAGTAGCAGAATTAGTCCCACAGGGGCTAGAAAATGCTGTCGTAATCGAAACGGAGTCGGTAATTTAGTCTGGGTACTTTTATGACACGTCCGTTATCATCAGAAACCTCTTTCTGGATAATTTCTATAAACTACGCAACGCAACCTTATCAGGTTTACAATTCACGAGGAAAGAAGAAATGGAGTCGCAGCTTACCTTCCCCGATGCGTCCCTCAGGCCAAGCCATTAATGTGAAACTGGGAATAGGAGAGAATTGATTGTAGGCTGAAGTTCAGGTAAGAAATCAATCAGTCGATGTTTGATCCGTCGTCGGCTTACACAGTCCTGCGCAGTCACTTATGGGCCTGCATCTCCAATCATTGATTAACTAATGCCCCATTTCCACTTGTATAATTATTGGGAGGTTTGGCAGATTTGTTTAATTTGAGTTGGCCCAATTGTGAAAAAAACTCGAGGCGTTCGGCAGGATTTGAACCCGCGTATCAGAGAAGGCCTTTACCGGAAGCCAACGCTCTAACTGCTAAGCTATAAACGCGCCGCCTCGCACCATGAATTTACTCATGACGAATGAGAATAAGGGCCCGTCATATTCATAACGAGTGAAGTAACTAAAAGTGCTGCAGCTTTTCTTCTTCAATTCAGAAAAGGTCGCTACTATGGCATTTTCATCTTGTTATAGTATAGAGAAGCCAGTTGCCTTTCAGTGTAAGTCTATCAGCCTTGATAAATTTATCAATTAGTTTTTTAAGCACTGTAATCACTTATCAGTCTCAGGCAAACATACAAGCACTAGTGCTGTTTCAGCTTACTAGGTTTATCTGATGAAACAGCGAAGCAGTCTTCTTCGTGTCGTCTCTAAATAATGCCTGGCCTTGAACCTTTGGGTAGACTTCTCAGGTCACTTAGAGAAGCTGTTGTTATTTCAATGGCTAGCTCATAAAAATATTCGAAGGCATTTCTAAACAGCAACCTTAAAAATCATGAGATATTAGCTGAAGTCTTGAAATATTTTGTCAGTTTGCACGAACTATTTAATAGAGCTTATTTAATTTTTAGTATTTGGCAATATTTAAAAGCATTTAAATTAGTAGTTAAAAAACGAACGTTAGCTGAATACCTACTGCTCAGTTATTGCACTTTATTTAAAAAACGTCTAGTGTCTGCTGGAATTTGACTATAGTTTGCGGAGAGTCTTACACAACCTTCTTTTTGTCGAAATGCTAGATAATTGTGTTGAATTTAATGAACTTATTCCATCAAGCCCATACCCTTTTAAAACGGGTCTGCGCATGGTACTAGCTTGCAGAGCTCATTTTCGCGTAACGCATCAATTATATTAATGCTGCTTTAACTACATACAAGGCAATCACAATATAGCAAAAAAACTATGAGCACGATTTTGCCTTTTCTCAAAAGCAGAGATAAATAAAACACTGAAGAAATGAAAGGCAACCGCTATGTATTTTTCGAACCCCAAACACAAACGCACCGCGAAGTGTAATGTAGAATACAACAAGAAGTAACAATGATTATAGGGCCAAACTATACTTGATTAAAACAAACATGCTGATGAAAAAAGAATGCTCATAAAACGAATAAGAAATATGAATCTTCTGTGCGTGAATCTACTAAAATAATCAGTCAAAATAACACACAGTGCATGAGTTATCAGTTTCCTTGCAAGGCTGACTTTTATCAGGGGGCTGTAACATAATCCAAACAAAAGCCATCATCCCGACTTTCAGAATATATATTTATTGTTACTTTCTATTTCAATAGTTGCAATCACAGTCAAAAAACTGTTTTTGACAAATTTGGGACCTATTTTTGAAATAGTTTCATTATATTTGGAAAGCAAAATGAACATTCGCATAGCACCAGTGCTAAAACATGATACTGAAATATCCTGACTATCAAGCACAGCAGAACATAATATTCCCTCTCCGAACTTGAGCAAAATTTAGAATTTTTGAATTCCACAAGGTGAACTATGCATGGCAGATAATTGACGAATATTTCGCCAAACTTTTAATATCAGGATGTACCCAGATGGCCAGTTAATTTTGCCCAATATTTTTGTCTTTTACTGGTGTGCTAAACTTTTTTTATATTTTGACAGCACAATGTGTTTGAAAATAGAAAGCCATTTAGAAGTAGTCGTTCGTTAGTCTGTATTTATGCAAAACAAGATCCTCAGATTTGCGCGGATAGCGTTTTGCGCTGAACGTCAACATAAGCATTCAATTTAAACTGTCCTTTTCATGTGTCAAGTGCTATTTTTATTCTTATGACTTCCTTCAGCTAATCAAATTAGAACTCAGTGCTCCCTTAAAGCAACACGTTCAGTTTTACTTTTAATCACAGGAAAATGTACTTTCAAACTGAAACACTTGCAGTGTAGCGCAGCCGGCAGGAATTTCGGTTTTTTGTTGATGAATCGTTAGCAAGCCCTCTAGTGGGTAAGGCAATGGTAAGTTGGACACCGCCAGTTGCAGTGTAATGCAGAAATCGTGGATCTTTTGGTTGAACTCCTGCATAAACATAAGGTTTAATGAAGGGCTCCGAAATAAAAAAAATTCCTGTCGTAGGTTAATCAACATAATTTTGTGCTTTTCATGACAATAAATTGGTTGACTGTCTTATTGCATCTAATATGCAATTCCAAGAATTTAGGGTGCATTGACGACAATCCATCGGCCCTTTACCAAAGCCGGAAGGCTCAATATAGCAATGAGATGTTAAAAGACTTTTGCAGGTGCTATTAGATGGCAATAGTAAGAATTTTAGAGTGTGACCTGACGGAAGTTCAATTATTTTGACTGCAGTGCATAGGAAACCAAGGGTACAATACTAAAGTAACGGCGTACGCATTTTAATTAATATGCGTAATATAGTATGAAATATTTGAAATGACGGTACACATTTTAGACCGCTCGTTGTTATCTGCATAAAAATGATTAGTTGTAGGAAATCCCTTTAATATGGCAGGGGTTATACTATAAGGAATTCAAATCGTATAAGTCCTGTAAAATGCCGACTTTTGCGAAAGATTGATAAGCACACGCTAAGCGGAATTAAAGCACGTACGAAAACAAGTGAAAAAAGGAGATGCCTTAAAAATTGGCTCCACTTACATCAGAGCAACTTCAAAGTAAATTTTTCGGTTCTGGAGGGGATGTTTTTTTAAAATCTTCTTTCTTATTTTTAGGGTACGCTCATAGCATAATGCATATTAATAAAAAGTTTGCTTCTGTCGTACTCAATAGCATAGGCAATCTCTTCGATATTAGGCTAGTCCCGATATAGCCAAAATTACTGCCAATTATCCGAAATAAGCTAAAGTGAAAGGGCAGTTTTCCTAACCAGAAGGCCTTCTCAGAATTCAATTCACCCAGTGGGTCAAAATAACCTGACCAAATAAATGCTAAGCTACCAAGTCCAATTTCTTCATGATCTTTGCACAAATGCGTGGACATACTGCATGCGAGAGTTTAGTTTATTAACTGCATTTCTTCATATTGTTAACCTAACAATTTTTGGCCTCTTTTTAACGACATCAACAAGTACACTTGAAATTTGCCATAGAACACGGACTGTTGAACAGATGATCTAGAAATGCAAATGTATTAATCTTTGGATGGCTATATGTAGTCGCTAAGTAACAACTTATTCTGTCTTTTTTGGAGTTGTAGACCAATTGTAGGTTAGCTTCCAAAGCTAATTTCTATGGGAATTTCATAATGCCCTTTATGATAAGAGACATTTCTTACTTTCTTTAAAACCCATTTGATTAGGTTAACTTCGCCCTAATCCGCAATATCTACGAACATACTTATAAGGAAAAACCAAGCCATTCTTCAATGCTTTTGGGGATGGAGTTAAGGCCGTCCCAGGTAGATAAATGTCCACCATTTTCCACGAAGTGGGTTATGATGTATGGAGCATTTGAAAATATGCACATGGGCTGGCCCCGTTCATTTAATAAGAACGCAATGACAGTTAAACAGTCAAATCCGACGGTATCCACCATGGGCCACACATCAGGGTGGACGAATGGGCTTGCAATGAACCTCTCCCCCTTCCCCACCTGGATCCGCTGTCAAGAAGACTGGGAGCGACATCAGACAGATGTGGCTTGCGCGTAGTAAGGCCAGTCTAGACAGCTAACAAACACGATCTTAGGAGGTGCGTATCCGCGGTAACGCCTATTATGCCCTAATCCGGCCTCTGTGTTGGTCCAGTGCATTTACCAGTTCGCCTGGTGTTAAGCCTGCAATACTATTAGTATGGTGCCAGTCAGACAGACATAAAAACAAAAAATGAACATTTATTGATCAACAGATCTATTAGTAACTAGAAACTCCCATTCTAGATCGGTCAAGGACAGAACCTGACCACACCTCCAATCCTGTGTTACTAATATAGCATTTCCAAGTTGTCGGTTATTTCTGGCTTGCAAATTCTGGATGTCGAGCAAGTAATTGTTAAGAACTTGTTAGAATATTTTGCTCACATCAGGAAACTTGTCGTAACCACGAATAAATTCATGGTAAAAATGCATTTTTCGTCGTAATTCACATTGTTTCTGTTGCAACGATTCATTTACAAGATAGTTTCTGATCTATCCCTGAAGCGGTTGCCAAAACGCATAAGAATGTATGCATATTTACCCGCTCACGTTTGTTTTTAAATAAAATGCAAAAGATTTTCTGATCCGGTTAACGTTCAGAGTAACTTCAAGTAATAAAAATATTCAATAATGGTTGCTCGCATTTGTAAGGCTGTCCAAATCTAAAAGAATATACCACTTACTGCTTACTTCATAATCTTCACCTTACTTAATCTAATCTGGTTGGGTAACATTTCCTCGTGTGACACCTTGACTGCTAAGTTGGAATAAGTTAGTACAACATCTGGATATAACAGTCACCATAGATTCCCGATTGGATTACTATTGGGACTCGGAGGTGCTAAGGCTATTGTTACAGGTTGCTTACTCCTTAGCAATTCCTCTCTCCTCTGGAACGCATGTATACTAAAGTTGCCTTGATGAAACACCATGCGTCCACTGTTGCATTTGATCATAAAGAGCAGAGGTTGAGCAGGATTCGTCTGAATTGATGGCTGGCCATTCGGCTCACCCTAAGTAAATAACAAGTAAAACGTTTTGGCGCAAAAAACCCTCGGATGCTATCATGCTTTCATCTCCGCATGATCAAATACTGCAGATATAGGGCTTTTTATGCACGTTTTGCCCTTCGTAGTCCTAAACGTCGGTGCCATTCAAAGTGAATCTTCTCGCCGGAGGAAACCACCGTGTGCTATTGATCTGCTCGGGTGAATTGACTATCTGCCCACATAAATTTGCTGTTCGTTATGGTACCCCAACAGCGGCTCTGCTTATTGAACTCGTTTATATTTGCCTACCGATAAACCCCGTACGCTCGTATGAATTGTAGTTTCCGGAAAATCCAATATCAAATCTCGCTTGATAGCGCCCAAGCTACCGCTATTTTTCGATATATCACTTAGAGCAAATGCTTTCAACCAATAGGTAGAACTATGCCTAATTTCAGGCAGCTCATTATTATGCTTTTTTAGGAGCTGCAGTTCAGTTATTTACCAGACTTAAGAAGAAAACGACACAATCGCTGGGACTCGTATCTACTTCTGATCTCTGCTTATGTCTCTTATGGTTATTCTGCGATGGACCTCGAAACGTCAGGCGAATAAAAGTACTGTCCCCTCATATTTTCCAGTCTCTCTACCGTAGTTGCCCAATGCAAAGAATTCCTACATTTCGCTCACTTCAAATCCTAGCAGGGCATAGCACCCTTTTATATAGCGCCCTCGGCAAGGTCTAAATATAGGTGGCTTTGTCTTAACTTTCGGTACGTTAGGGCTAGAATAAATGTAAAGGTTAACGTGACCGTAAATGTTTAGATTCGGGTTAATGTTGGAGTTATGACGCGCCCATATTAACCCTTAATGGAGTTTAGCAGTAAAGGCCTTCTTTCTTCTCTGCCTTACCACAGGGATCATTTAAGAAATTCTGACCCAATCTATTACACTCCTCCAGGTGTTCGTAAGAGATGAACGTGACCAGATTCTGCCGATTTGGGAATTATAATTTTTTTTGTCTTCTTGTAACGATAAGCGCCTTAATCTTAACATTGCGTCACAATCCCAGTCCGGAAGCGATGAAAGGTTGGCATACTAAGTGACCTTATATTTGCGGTACTGTCACATCCATTTTAACTTTCTTTATCTTGCTAACACATTTTTGTGCTATATACGTTTCCACGCCTAAAAAACAGTCTTGCGGAGACTCTGGTCATAAAGCATATGATCTTATCATTTTGCGCTAATTCTGTCCCATTCAAAGCGAAAACCAACGGTATTGAAAACGTCAGATAATTTTTGTAAATAACATGATTTACGGTAACAGATCACCGAATTGTGAAGGTCAGGTTCAGGTGTGCACTGAGAGGCCGTGCCCTTTCGATTAAATAAGAACACCAGGAGCCATTCTTAGGATGGAAAACCAATGATAACGTCATAAACTAAATAGGATTTCTTGCCATTTTCAGTCCTTCTGCCTGTAATTAGACATACTAAGCCTTCGCATATATTGACCGGATTACCACAATCCGATGCATATAGATCACGAATGTTAAAGGAAGTATCAAAGGTTTTTTTCATTCAAGATGCTGACCAAGGGTAATTATTTAATGCAAATATCTTGCAATTGGCCAGTATGCGTTTGGTTTTTTCATCGAGATTTCAAATACACTCCTGAATTTGCCAGTCAGATGCTTGGCACCTTTCTGCTACTCTCTGTCTCTGATTACGAATCCCCGACGGATATCGAAACGTCAGGCGAATAAACATATTGTCCCAGCGATCGAGTCTTCTCCTTCTTCTTCTTCTTCTACCCGTGATCTTTCTTACTTTGTAGGAACTTTATTTTCTTGAGACACGTAAAAGATACCATAAAAAGTACATTATGGCTGCTAAGGCCTAAACATTTAGAACAGTTTAACAAATTCCCTAACGTACCTGGTTTCCAGGGACATTGCCTCCTTATCTTCGATTAGCTCTTCCGTTTCCATCTTGGTTGCAGCCTCAAGACCAAAGGCTATGACGTCCGCCGCGCCCGAAGTTCCCTTTAGAAACAGATGATTTGGGTAGTTTCAAATAAAAGATAAGACACGCACGCTAAATTCCAATCTTTTCAAATTTTAAATGTTCCTGAAAAACTACGCAAACGCTTGTACATCTAAAATTGTAGGCACAAACATCCAACAGATTCCTTTTGTTCATGCCGCTCTGACATGTAAAGGAACTTTTGCCGGTTCTTAAATTTGCTCATAAAGTTGTTGCAAGTAAAAATTGCCACGATGACGGAAGAATCATTCAAGATAAGAAAGCAGCCACTGCTTCTAAATATAGTCAGTGCTTTTATTACACGGGAAAATATAACATTTTTGCATCAATCCAGTTTATTTGAAACTTAAAAAGACCTTTCAGGTCATACAACTGCTGACAATATCCACAGATTCATGCCAGTCCGAACAACTTCATATCTAACAACCCGCAATAAAAGTAAGATAACACACGGTTCTCAGAAAATTTTTAAATGCATATTTATATGGGTTTGACTACGTTTGAACTACGTAGATTAAACAGAGACCGATGTACAAAAGCTTTTGTCTCTTTATCCCTTTTCTGAGAATTACAAATTAGAACAATGAAAAGGATGTCAACAATGGAGTCAGCAACCATAAAGTCCTGCAGGAACTTCTTAATTGGACGACTATAATTTAAAATAATAGCCAATCAAAAAAGTTTTGTCTATTAGTGATGCAGGTATGCAAATGCAAGTAAATTGCTCCCAATCATCAATTATTGAGGCACAGGGCACACGTGGCATATTCTCATGAAGTCATGTAATTCCGCAGTTGCAACATTAATTTGCTTAAAAAAGCTTAGTTTGCAGCGCATATTTTGCTTAAGAGTTTCGGATGACTGTTTCCGATGTATGATTAAACGGGCAAAACTGTTTCATGAAATGACTTCCGATTGGGCCAAAAATTGATAACGGGTGAGGTAGAGCACTATGTGAAAAATGTGGCAGTCAATGACTTCCTCTACTACTGGCTAGTATGAAGCTCAAGCCTCCAAATACAGGAGCTGTAGTGTCCTAGCCAATTCAGACTGCTGATCAGTTTATATTACAACAAGCCATGCACATTGAGTGAGAAAAAAATGCATCCTTAATGTGGGTATGAAGTGCTCTCAAAAGCCGAAAGGTACGATCTTAGTGCGCATGAAACGCATCAAATAGTGGAAACTTCCTCGTGAAGTCAACAAAATAACCACCTGCAGAGGTAATTTTTTGCTGATTCAAAATTAACAGAGTTGATTATTTCGGAAGAAAATGTTAGACCTTTTAATAAAAGATGTATTCCAGATTGATGTACCCCCCACTGTTGTTAACGGTGCACTATTTTATCACCCGAGCTGCGAGCATTTAGTAGAATGATCTAGGACCATCGTAAATCTGATGTGCAATAATAATGCTTGCTTCAATTTTGATCCACACAGTACTTCTTCGGAAAAACACCTAATTTAATTGATACGCATAGGAACTTTTTTTGTGTATTCCAAATATTTACTTGTTCTTTGGAAACAGAAGACATACTCTCGATTGGTTGCTTTACCTATAAATATGGAACATATTACTAGGTTATCCGCTTAGGGGCCTAATTCTCGAGGAACCTAGTTTATACTTTATGTTAGGAAATTTAAATAGATGCATACGTATACGTTAGTGACCCCCGGCTTCATCTATTATGAGGATGGTTGTTTAAACATGCAAATATTCAGTTTAGCTTGCTCGGTAATAGCACCCTTACCTTTGCAATGACCATTGGACACTGGTTCTGCATGATCGAACAGTAGACTTGCCGAAGAGTGAATCGATCACCGCCGATCACCAGGCCACACATCGGAATTCGCACCTCCTCCTGCGCATGTCTTTCAGTGCCCTGTTTGAATTTTGAACTGGAGCGCGAGAGCGCGGGTCCACCGCCGCCGGCAGAGCCACCTCTGCCCTTCTGACTGGACTGACGCAGGCTGGCGCCTTTCCACTTCTCCGGCTGTTCGCCCGCCTTAGCCTCATCCTGCGGCCGGCGCATGCTGCTCGAATGTGTGAACTTCTGCCCGCCACCCGCTATAGCGGCAGGTGCCGAGGGTGGCGCCGTCGCGCTGGCTGGACCAGGTTCTGTTTTTTCGACCGCCGAAGTGCTCCACAGGGAGATGCAGCGCTCGAAGCGGGCTCGCATCTCAACTTCCTTGCCGCGGGCCTTCTCATTCTTATTGCTATCCGCAAAAACAAAGTAGTTGTGATTGGGATCGAGGGCCATGTCTTCCACATCTGTCCGTTTCTGGGCAGCGGCCTGCGCGGCCTCTGCCGCACTCTGGTCAGCGTCGGAGTCCTTGTCCTCCTCGGATTGATAAATGGCCGTACCCTAATGGAAATAGTCAGAAGTGAGAAGGAGTTCTTTGTGTTGACCAGGGTAAGCGATCCTCCGAGGAAGTTAGGTAACAAAACTTAAAATCTAAATTTTATAAACCATGCGATTCGTAAGTTTTCGTCTCTATATATATCGGGGTTAGTTTGATAGCATTGCTTCCCATGCATTTATAATATTTGATATACTGAATTTAATTCACTGCTTGATGTTCTTTATTCCTTATTAATGCCCTTTATTGCCCTTTTTAAATAAATATAATTTAACTATAAAGATACGGGGAAAGCAGTTGATGAGGGTGAGTTTCCATTAGCGATACGTTGGTTGGATTTACCAATGCGGTACTACATCAGAATTGTACAAAATTCTGCCTAAATTTTCAGCAGTCTTTCAACTGTGCAACAGTTTGATACTGGAAAGATAATTTTAAAGAAACAGGAAACTGATGCATGAAGAAGCAATCAGGCAGAACATCAGATAAAATCATGAAAGAAAAAAAGGTAAATTTGAAAAATGGTGCTTTAAATAAACGAGAAACTTCATGATTTCACAAGGACCTCTTCAAATATATTTCAAGAAAGAAAGAATAAAATTGTCCAAGAATTCTTTGAATTTTTTACAGAGTAATTTAATTCTACCATGGGACACTCGACGAGAGCAATACTCATTTCTGTAGAAAAAGCATTTTCTCACATGAATATTCGTTTCATCTAAACAGTTTCTTATGGAAGCACAATGTTTTTTATCATGCTGAAAAGAACAAAGTTCGGATGCCACCTGTATTTCTTAAGGCGCTTACGTTTTAAAGTGGCTGTTTCATATGCTTTTGGTGTAACCTGAAATATCTGTCGTGAAACAGTGAATGATATGAGGTTGGTTAGGCGGATGAAATGTTGCCTTGCATCGGTAATGATAAACAACACTAGTTTAAACACAATATAAGTGAAAAATCTAGTTTGTACATGCTGTTAGTGGGTTTTAGATTTCAGAGACGCATACTTATGAATCGCATGGCTCATTCATTTAAGCTGTATTTACTTAGTTTATGTTACCTTTTAAGTTAATACAAAGTTGGGTTCTTAGCATGAGGGAGTTATATGTATTGAATCCGCACAGCTGGGGGCAAGTTCAAGTTTTCCAAGAGACTTTGAAATTAGGCACTGGCCGACTTATTAATTTATGTTACTTCTGGGAGAAGACACAATACCAGCCAAAGGATGTGGCTATTGACAGTCTGTACCATACCTAGTGGTGTCTCTGACGATGATGATGACGATGAAACGTCAGGCGAATAAAGTTCTTGTTTCGGCGACTGCGCCTACTTTTTCGCAATATTTTTCATTGGCATTTAACGAAAATTTCTGTCTGTGATAAGTCGTGAATTTCGATTCGATATATGTCAAGGAAATTGCTTTGGCTTTGGGTCCTTAGATTTTCTGATATTGTCTTCCGGTACGCCCGACTGATAATGATAAGTGATTGAAAAAGCTTATTTGCTAAATCATTAACTTGTGACAACTAATAGACCAAAAATGGTCGCCCCAGTCTCCTTTGTCTTTGCAGGCAATTTTCATCTGCTTCTCCTAGCCGCACGAGTGAGCCCTAAGGCAAAACTGGACGATTGAGTCCCGTTACTGACTGGTGCACATCCAACTGCCATTATTGTAAGTGCTTTTGATCAAGTGCTTTCTATTGTCTTGGAAACAGGTAAGAGTTCCCGCTATAAGCATACTCCAATTGGCAGTACTTTGACGGAAAATGAAGTTAACTTTTAAAGGTGGCTAACCATTTATTGGAGGAGCACTTCTGTCCGTGCAGGAAAGTGAATTATTAATGCCGGGGTTTGTTCTTCTCCGGGCCTACTGCAGCTGTGATATACCTCGAAATGTAAGACCTGCTTATGTTCTTCTTTCGTAGTCATTAATCACAAAGGCTAAACCGCGCCATCGCATGCGCGTCAAAAAGGACCAAATGACGGCTTTTCTTGACCGGTAACTCGGCCAAACGAAGGGGGACAAAAAGTGACGACGGAATTTATCCTGAAAGTATAAGTGCCGGCCGTTCGCCAACTCTGACCACAAATAAACTCAGGCTAGTCGATGTCAGATGTCGATTCGGAGGAACAAATCCAAGAATTCACATCAGATATAAGGGCCATTCCTAGATAGATGACATGTATACAAATAGTCTACGTGCTTTCCTCAGTGATCAAAGTATTTTCCCCAATCACTGTCATTTTTAATGACCATTTTGAAAAAAGTTTTTCTGCGCAAACGCAAGGATTTAGCTTTATTCAGTAAACCATATGACGTATTGTGGTGCAATTATAAGTTGGCATAAAAACCAACTGAATTGGAAAGACTGACGAAACATGGACAAAATTATTTGGAGGCACAAGTTGGCAGGAAGAAGGTAGTGAACCGACTAGCTATAGTCTGTGATATGAAGTAAGAGTTTCGAGTACAGTTGCGGCTGCCCGTGTGAATGGCGACAGGATGAAGATGGGTAAGAATATGTTATGTAGGCTCCTTGGTTTAACATCAATAACCACTATGTGCTAACTACTACATTCATATGTTGACAGGCTGAAAGTTGTTTTATTGTGATGCTTGTTATTCAAATACACTTTATTGTTGACAGTTGCTCCTTGCTTATTTTTACATAATCACGCACAATTTCTTCGCCATATATATTGGCCAACAAGAAAAGGTTGGCGGAAATTTACTCAGTATTCATGTTTTTATCTACACATTTAAATGCTTTACCGTGGTGAGGTTGCCTCAGTAAGAGGCCTAGAACCACCAGTTCCGCTTTACAAGAGCCTGCGGTTAGTGGTGGTTAGAGGGAACTTGCTTAACCAGCGTTACTGCTGCAGAATCTCGTCGGTTGATGGCACGAACAAAGTAAATACTCCCTCGCCATCAGGAGCACCTGGCGTTATCCAAACTACAAAAGGACATTGCCGGTGCACAATAATTCGTCTTGACAGGCACCTACTGAGCTACATGCTTGACGTGAGGCAGATCGGGATGACAGAACTGCCATTTAGCAGCAACAATAATCAAATCTATTTATAGGTATTTTTAACAGCTTCACAGGGGCTATCTGACACAGTTGTGAAAAACGTGACGGCCTCAGTAGCATTCAAACCCTCGACAACAAGTGCAGCACTGGTGTACGGGCGACGCCCCACTCACCTTGTCTGCGAGACCTTGACCGAGCGGCTTGCCTTCAGTCACAGTTGGGTCAGGTCAGTCTGATCCGAATCTACCGACTGTTGCTTTTTTAATATCACTCCCAATTTTGTTGCTACACATAGGCCCAGAAGACGAAATTTACTTCGTATTCTTATAGTTTATTGCATTTATCATTTGTTAGAAAAGATAATCTGCACAAACGCAAGGATTTAGCTTTTGTTTAGTGGGTCGCTAAATGATATGACGTACGATGGTGCAATTATAAGTGGGCATACAAACCAACTGAATTGGAAAGACAGACGAAACATGGACAAAATTATTTGGAGGCACAAGTTGGCAGGAAGAAAGTAGTGAACCGACTAGCTATAGTCTGTGATATGAAGTAAGAGTTTCGAGTACAGTTGTGGCTGCCCGTGTGAATGCTGACAGAAGGAGATGGGTAAGAATATGTTATGTAGGCCCCTTGGTTTAACATATATGGCCTGGTGTGGTTTAGTTTATTAATTCATTGCTATGAGAAGGAACCCACTTTGTGTTAACTACTACATTCATATGAAGACAGGCATAAAGTTTTTGTCATTGTGCGGTTTGTTGCTCAAATTCATTTTATTTTTGAGAATTGCTTTTCGTTAATTTTTAAATATTTATCTTTAAAATCGTAACAATAAACTCTGCGTTTTGGCTAATCTTCATGCCATCTAAGCGTCTGGGTCAATTAAACTTTGCCCAGCAAAACTCCGAGCCCTCGCATTTAAACAGCCTCAGTTAGTCAACTTGATCTCCCATCACAAAAAAACTTCATCTAGCACAGTGATTGCAGCAATTTTTTAAATGATCGTTTTAGACCAGCGCTAAAGAAAAGTTATCGAAAAAGCAATTAAGTTTATATGTATGCCTCCTTCGTTGATTGAGTCGCGTTATACGAAATGTTTGGGTGAGCTCTTGATATGAGTTTAATCTTTTCGATACGTAACAGTGGCCAATTGCCGAAACGGAGTAACTAAACTGCCCTCATACACTTATAAACTTTGGCGTTCTGGCCTAACGCTGGACCTGTAGCGGATTCTAATTCATCGAAGCTAGGTTGTATCACGAAACTGGCTGTGGACTAAACAATACATGCATGAAGAATTCGGTTTCTACGTGTCAATGACAAGTGAACTGTACTAGTTCAGAGACTGCATTCACTTGAGATAATTTTTCTAATTCCGCAAGTTACAAACTCAGTCTTTTGGGCCTGGAGCCATCAGCCGAGCAAGTGGCATTGTTATATATTCTCACTTACACATATCAATTGTTTTCTTTGTAAAGAAACTAAATAAGTCTGGTGTAGCCTGTTTCACTGACAGACGAAGTCATCAATCAAGTGTATATTTACTGACAAAGAACGTGCTTTTTTGCAAGTCCAGTCGCTCACCGGACCAATCTTTACCAGGCTATGGGTGGTCGTGCCCGCATTAAGTACGCGTTTGCCTACGAGCCCGAGACATCATTGCAAATCTCGTTAACTTTTGACGCAAGGCATGGTCGACGTGGTTTTTACCACAACTGTCATTTGAAAGATGGAAACCCGTGGACGCCGAACTATCCTTAATGTGCTAATCCTTACGGCGCTCATTAATAACAAAGTAGGTGCAGCAACTACTACAGACATAGCCAGAATGAGTAATGAAATATTAATGACCTCATTTTTACTGAAGGTTATATTCACGGACAAGAGGAGAGAGGCTGCAGAAATGCAATTATCCCGAAACAATAGGCCCAGATGTTGCGGCATTTTCTGCCCTGGCCATGGCAGGTTTCAGAGGCGTTCGTAGGGGCTGTATGAAGGAGACGTTAGGAAAAGGTGACCCTGTTGTCTGCGCAAGTCAATGGCTCAGTAAACATCGATAATGAAACATCGTCCTTGTGTGGGTAATTGGGAGCTTCGTATCCAACCACATTTTGTTAGCTTGTATAAAAGACTTTCTCAGGTAACATTTGAAAAAAAGGTACTTTTGGTACAAAGAATAAGAAGAGCAAAATATAACGGACTGGGCAAATACAAACTTCTCAGTCACACGTTTCTTTTCAGCGAAAGAATGTGGAATGTGTTCATCAAGAACCAAACTGCGTGAGCACACACACAACACATGGCCGAAATGGTGTCAGTATGTTTCTTGCGTTCTATTTTGCGCCGTGAAATTACTAAACCCACATTATTGGAATTTAAATTAAAAGCGAAATGGGATGAAGTCGTCTGACCAATGGGAACGATTTGTTTAGATCTAATGGCTCTTTTGTAGATAAGTTTGCCGTGACACTATTTCATTTTACTTTTCAAAAGACCAGATATTCAACTGACGGTAAGATTATAAATATTTGAAAAATTCCGCTAAGATCACGCAAAATTTGTTCAACAACTAAATTCTACCAGACTTCTGAGAGGCGCTGGAAAAAAATTTTGTGCCTTAGTTGCTCTAGAAGGTGTATATTTTGTTTCAAAAGTTATTTAGACTTCTCGAAATGGTCCTTCAAAGCGTTTCACTTCCCAATGATGAAAAAGAACGATCCTTGAAAAATATAGAATGTTACAGCGATGTTGCAATGCAAGAAAAATAGAGAATTCTGTGCAATTAATTCAGGAATAGGGTTGATTTAGCTTCGGAGATCTATACATAAACTGCATGTATGTACTTTTCTGGTGAAGAATTGCACAACTAACAATTTCAGCGGCAAGCAAGCACCGCGTTTTTTTGCGGTTTGTTGAGCTTTGGAAATATTTTCTTTTTCAAAAACTAGTCGAGAAAAAGAACGAACCTGCAACAGGATTTCTTGTTTCTGGATTTAGCAGGAAGCGTGCTTTACAATTAATTAATTTAAATTCACCATAGCAGTTTTAGATAGTTAAAATTAAAAAAAGCATGCTGAACGAGTTGTTGCTAAGTGGGGGTACCCGACGTCGTAGCATTAATTTTTCAGATAAACTCGATGATTTCGATGCTTTTTATGCATTAATTAGGCCCTAAGACTAAACTTCTGATGAAATATTCAACGAATTTATGGATTTTTTATCACTTTTGTGTATTCATTTAACTGCTTATGTAAGGAAGGTGATAACAGTTAATACAAACGGTTTTGATGGCAGTGTAAATTGGCCGAGTGGCCTGCATAAAAGCTGAGAAGGAAGACGTTAAAACGCCTCTCACGTAAAGTGGCAACAACTTCGATTTTAGCAATTAATATTTCAAACTTAGGGCATTTTGTGATCCAATGGAGTGGAAAATTGTAACGTAGCCATTTTATATTTAACCGAACAGATTAGCACTATTAAATATTATGAATGAAAGACTAGTTTCTGCGAAGCGTTCCAAAACATCAGTGTAAAACCCTTATTTGGTTTGTTTTCCAGCGTCCTTTTTCACAGATGCGTAGTTTGAAAACTAAACAGCTGCGTGCATGTCAATACATAGGTTGCGAGGGCACAAAGCAATACATTCGATTATTAGTGAAACTAAAATTAAGGTTCTGTTAATGGCATTGTTATTCTGTTGAAAATAAATTACCAAGCGCCTTCCTCCACTTTGTTATCTGAGTGTTAACAAACACCGTAGGATGTTTGGAGTCCATTTTTAATTAGGATTCAGCAATGAAGCGGCTCAAAATGCTTGTGAAGAGCGAAGGCTAAATTTTCCTTCCAGAAAAAAACGTTCTTGGCAACTGCCCTCGTGCAACAGTTTTTGGTTAAAAATACACGGGGTTCATTCCTTTAGACAATATAATGAGGAAAGAATAGTGTTCACTGGGATCAGTTATACTGTCTTCAACGATCGTCACTTAACGCTTTCGGGACCAAAACCTGCCTGCTGTCACATTTCAGGAAGATAAGACAGCAACTTTGTGCCTTCTTTGATCGTCACATGGGCCAAAAGTAACATATCAACGTGTTAGACCATTGTCCCAAAATGATCTACATTCAATATCTGCGTTATTAAATGGCAAGGGTTTAAAGTTTAGCTTTCACGTAACCTGCACAACAGTGTTTGGCGGCTCAAGCCACTCAGTGAGCTACCATCTAATTATAAGCAATCTTTTTTGCACCACTAAGGAAAGTTTTGCCCGTCATTTTGAAAGGTACACGGTTATATAGCCGAAATTGACAATGGCTGAAAAAAGAGTTTTTGGTAGGTTGACATGTGATATAAGAGGATTATTGTGCAGTGCGTTCAGAAAGAATTTTAGAATTCCCTTTAAATCCATTTGCAGTTCTAAAATTGATCAAGAAAAACCAGCTGACACGCTGGAATGCGTTCCCATGGACGTTGTTTTGTGCATTCATGTACTAAAAAGAAATCGTCTGCACACAGATGGCATGTGTTTTGGGGGTTTGTTGGTATTGCGTACTTGTGTGCAAAAATATCGTACATAGGAAATAAGCTGTCGTCTAACTCTACTCGCAATAGTGTTCCAGTTACTAGACAAAATTCAGTTAATAAGATCCTATATTCAGTGCGCAAATCCACTCGGTTGAGATAATTGCAACCGATGAACGGTCGTTGACAAAACACAATATAGTAATGCGGGTGATATAGTAGGAACAGATAGCGGAAGGTTTTGTTAAGATCCTTTTTTTTTGTTGCAGTTGTAATACATTCTCACTCACCTCTTCTAGGGCCGCCTCAAGGATGTCGTTCTTCTTCACGCAACCCCAGCTAGCGACGCCGAAAGCCAGCATGCGATTGCCGCCGTAGGCATCTGTGTAATCACGAACTGCTTCACCGGCTAATTTCATTATGCCTAACTGAAAGCCACCGGTAACGATCCAGCAACCTGGGGAATTTAAATTATAGGGGCAAACAGAAGATATTAAGGAGCAGGGATAACGCAATAGTATTAAGGTTGAACCACCTTGTCAGTTACACAAAAATTTCATTTCGACTGAAGTTTAGGCACAGAAAAGTCACTTGTTTAAACATATGGCTTTTCATTTGGCAGGAAATGCGATGTAAGCAGTTTTTTCAAAGCATATATAAAAGGCAGTAGCGGTATCCAAAATATGTTTCTTCTTCAAAAATGCCGAGATAAGGAGTATTGGGCGGTGGAATAAAATTTTCTTTCTAGTCAACCAAAATATAAATGTAAGTTAAGAGTTTAAATGCAGTTTCCATCATAGGGTATCAGATCTGTATCGGTTACAAAATTTTGCAGGAAATTAAGGCGATCGTTCGGAAATCCATTTGGTTTTCTACGTCGGCCTATTAATCATGATAACGCGTGGGCATTAACTAATTAATTTTCTGACAACTAACTCATTGAGTCCTGCTCTCGGGACAAATATGCACTTATGTGCCAAGTTTTTGCTGCAAAACATAAGGAATGGAGACGGACTTTCCGCAGGACGTACTAACGGTTGGTAACAACGTTTTAATAATCAAAAGTGAAAACTTCTGAGTAGGCGTTATTTTCCTCGAAACAAAAATAGCTTCAAGAAGTCAAGATAGGTGAACGAACGTTTTCGATTAATTCATCATCAGGCGTGTACAATAATATAAAGGGAGTAGAGTTAGCAAAAGTTTAAGCTACCAATCAGCGGTATTTGAGGGGGAGGGGAGAATGTTTAAGAGATCAAAGAGGAACGTGGGGAGAGTGGGAACGTGTCTCATAATTACTTTATGTCAACTGGTCGCGGCATTTTGACACCAGTTGTTATTGTCTGCTCATCATCTACCGGTATGCTAGAAGGTGTGCTGACGCATAGTGAGTTTGAGCTTGTTCTCGGCCACGGGAGCCGTAGAGCCACGACGAAGGCCTTCTGTGCACATAAGATCGGGTTTGTGAGTCGTATCGCTACGGCTTCTGCCATCGCAAGTATCCGTTGACGCAGGAACTTCGAGTGTTTCGCTGGTACTTTATGCAAGACACGAAATGATTGGTTTACGTTTACCCGGTGACCGCTGTCAACCAAGTGAACCGAAATCACACTAGATATGAACTTGACCTCACTTTTGTTTAGCCAGGCAGGATGATGTTCGCTTTAAAATTTATGCTGTTCTTAAATGGACTTCATAGAGGGTGTTATTATGCTGCTGACACATGCCATCGAATAATGTTACTGCATGAATAAATTAAATTATTTACTCTAATTTGTAATAATCCCATATAGAAAACACCTCATTTAGGGGCTAAGTTCTGTCACATCTTACGGCATACTATTGTACCAGCATTTTCCTTTGAAAAACATGAAAATATATAGCTATTTAATAAATTTGGAGAACACTAGATAACTGCAAAAATTGAATTGAAACCGCGTATTCCAAAGCAAATAAGAGTGGACCTTTAACTAGCAATCTTCATAAAAATGCTCTATTCTTCATCTTCTGTTGCAATTCAAAAAAGCTGATTGCGTCAGCTCTGTGCATAAGAAAAGATGCAGGTTACGCCTTGTGGCTGTAAGGACAACCTGAGTGAATAAAAAGGGGTAGGGATATGAGCTAAGTACAACTGAGTCCAAAGTCGTTTGACAAAGTAAGGCATGTTTAAACGTGGACGCTAGGTAGAGACGAAAACGTTTTATAGCTTGAGAAAACATTTTTAACGGAGGCAATTTTCGGATTCCGAGAAATTGCGTGTACTGAGACGGGCCCATAGACTAAAATTGACCAGTAAACGGATATATGTGCTTTCACAGTAGACAGGATATAGATTTCCGGTAAAGCTGCTAGAAAAACCGAAATATTGCTAAGCATTAGGTTTTTTAAATATACTCTCTGCGCGTTCTGACAAGGCCAATTCAACTTTTGATAAACGTGAAGCTGAAACGCACCGATTCACTCAATAGGCCTAACTGTGTCATATTATATCGCAAAGGGCGTGGCATTGTAGCTCAAGTGGCAGAGCGTTGGCTGCGTGAAGGTCTTCCTACCCATGCGAATTCGACTCCCATCAATGCCGCGAGATTTTTACAGTTGGGTTAATTAAAATATATCGTAAAAGTAACGTGGACATGCATTTCAGTTAAGAAAACGAGAGCGGCATGGTGTTTGCGTAGTTTATATTAATAAGTTATAACGTTAGAAAACTGCTATACAAAGAGTCACTTGAAATTTGATGAATAATTCACATAAAATAAAATATGCATATTCAAGAAAAGTTAACCGAAAATTTGCAAGTTTTAAGAAAATTTAGTCGAACACGTGCCAGGAAACAGCTAATGCATATGTTCCCCTATTCGCAGTGGAAACTCAAATCCATATTAACGACGGAAATATTCCCTGCGATTGATCATGCAAGAGTGTCGGTTTGAAGGTAGTTTAGGGTTATTTAACCATTAATTGTATAAAGTAGATACTCGGTTTGGGATTACGTAGTAGAAATGTCCTGATTGAAATTTGCCCCAAAGAAAAGATATCCACTTATTGGACATTATACTTTTGCCACTTTCTTCCGTAACCTATATTAAATTGACAATTAGCTTCCAATAGCCTATACACAAGGGATCTGCAAGTAAAATGCCTCACCGAAGCGAACCGACCCGATCCCTATATAACTATGGACAATCAGTGGACCTACAACTGATGCTTAAAAGACAGTTAAAGAAATCACGGAAAACAAATATACATTCCCCTCTGTTAGGTCGTAAAAATCCACCGATATATTTCTTCTTGTAGTATAAAAATGCAAGCCGCGAGTTAAAGCCTTGATATGACAACATATTTGCATCAGGGTTATATGATAGGATAAAAGATTTTAGTATGCCTTACCGCTATCAGCAGCCTTCCAAAGACCTTTTTTAAAAATCATCTTGAGTTTGCGTTTTTTTTCAAAATCCGTTCCATATACCGTAATGATAAGTGTCGGGGGCTTCAGTGCCCATCGTCTTTGGAGCAGGTCCCGGATGGCACTGTCTAACACCGAATTCGACAGCTTCGCGAACTGAAAAAGTGAAATGTCGATGAGAGCCCGAGACAGTAAAAGGCTATTCTTAAAGCGTTAAAGCAAAATAGTAGTGGCTACACTTTCCTAGATTTGCGATATCAAAACGTCTGACATGATAGCTTTTCACAATGTCAAGTGCCTATTATCCTGCCTAGGACCTTAAGTAGACGAAAAGCCCTAACGAGTGACCTTTTTACTGTTTACTTTTTTGTAAAAGTGTTGAGTTTATGATTAAGGAACAGAGTAGACCCCCCTTCAAGTCGCATGGTTCATTCTAATTCATTCATCTCACTAACTTAGCTGTAAAAATTTGCAGACGCCAGGGGAATTTAAACTTTGAACTCGAAGGTACACACGCTAAGATATAGTTTTACACAGTGCGCAAACACATCTCAATATTTGCTTAAATGCCATATAGAAAGGTCAGAATCAAAAACAGGGATTGTATTATTAAAAGAAATACCTCAATCCATGGAGGAGTAAACTAAAGCCGGTTACAGGCTTACCTTTGCTGTTTGATTAAGTCCAGTGAATTCAATCTCGCCATGGAAACGGTTAACCTGAGATGAGCGCCTGACTGTGGCGGAGGGTTGCAGCGCATGGGGGGAGTGAGCACTGTTTGTCGAATCTCCCACGGTTGAGCTGACCCTACTCACCCTCTGTCTAATTGTTGACACTCGCCGAAGCAGGGTGTTGTCACCCATATTTGCGAAAGTATGATTCCTTTGACGTTAGCCTTGAGAACAAGTCGAATAGTCAGCAGTTGTTTATACTGCTCCGGTCAAGAACATTCTTTTAGTAGATTCTGCCGCAACTTTTCACTGACATGTCGGAAGCCCGTGAAATTCCGTCCGGTAATTGGACCAGCAGTAAGTAGTAGTAAGTAAGCAGTACCTAATGAATCACTTACGCATAACCATTGGCGTGTTTACATCAGCCAAATATGTCTCGGCCAATCAGTGGCCGACAACAACTACTTGCCCTCTTTTGTCACTGTACCAGTACCAATTTGTTGATTGGTTGGTTCTGCCTTATATAATAAACGCGTGCTTTTTTAAACTTAAGTCACCGCGAGTGTGCACCTATTGTGTTTATTGTAGGAATAACACTGAGCCGCTAGATGTTTGCAGCACCAAAAAACCTTATGCTGTATAGGTGCAAGTTAGGCACTCGCTGAACGTAGAGGAAGGCATCTTCCTAACTTCTGTTTAGACCTAACCTGAAGCGATTTTTTGCATGGTTGACTTCAATGCAAAAGAGTGCTTTTCCGAAGTCTTAAATACCCACGTACAAATAAAAAATTGTTAGTTAAACAGTTATCAAAAGAAAACTGCAAATAAGTCTGACCTGTGAAACTTTTCATGCATCGGTCATGCCAAGGAAATCTTTGCATGTGTAAAAAACATAAATAAGCAACTAGCTGCCAAACATGTTGCTTCGGGTGATTAGGAAATATCATGTCACTTCTGAGGTTTCTGTATTCTCAACGATAAAAAAAGTAATGGAATTCCTTTTTAAGAAGGCATTGAGATAAATGAACCGAATTCCTGCTTGAAAAAATGAACGACTAGTGAGACAAAGAACAGTACTTCTTCAAGCGCCTATGCACGCATTTTACTGCGAACAGGCACACATTTGCCAACTTTTTCACTATGTAAAACTGTTGATCTCATGAATCAGTTTAAAAAATTAATACATGTATGCTAGTTAATGCATTCGCAATATTGTCCCTGATTTTTTTCAAAAACGACCCTTCTTCACAACGAAATTTATGCAGAAATACTCAAAGAGCTGATCACTTTTACAAATTAAATTGTAAGAGTCAAATACATTTTAGCTTCTTCTTTGTTGGATTTGAATTTCGATATTTCTCACACGTCTTTATAAATAGCAGTAGTTAAAACCAAAACAGCCCGTGGCTTATGCCTTTTTACATTTGGAACTATTTTTGTTTTTACATTTCAGAATACCACAAAACTGTCTCTTATTATAAAACAGCAAATAGGAATCTATGGCAATCGATAATGACTTTCTTTTTAGTGTATCTTGGACTACTTAATCGTTTTTAACGAGCTGACCCCGATCTGGATCAAGAAAAGGATCGAGGATTTTTCTTATAGGTACAACAGGCTTTGTTTTTTCACAGTTGTGATTAAATCCAGGCACCAGCTTACCAAGGCAGCTGAAGATTGACCACAGAGTAAAGCTGCCTGTAAAATTCAGATTACTTTTGCCGTATGTAAGCTGCTTCCAAGTAGAGTTCGTTTTTTTTCGTGCCCGAGCCAGTGCTTGGAAAGTTATATTGAAGTCAACAAAGTAACCACAGAGCTTTTTAATTTGCTTACAAATCAATCCTGAATAGTAAAGTATATTCATGATCTATATTAATATACCAATTTCACAACTTTAACTTTTTAGTTTCCGTTAATGTTTTCCTTTAGTTTCGTTTAACCTTACCGAGAATAGTACTTAATTTTTAAGAAAGTTTAAAAGTTGAACACCTAAAACCTGAATATCAACCAGGAAACATAAAATGAGTGCTTGGGGACACACCGCTGAGTTAAACCTCTCGCAGCTTTGTCAAGCTGCGGCAGAATATCGGCAAATCGTGTGTTTGGGCTCTTTGATAGAACCTATGCTGTTACTATGTTAAAGCACGACAACAGATTGACCATTATCTAGCAGTTTTTTTAGTAATCGAAGGCCATGGTACTCCTTTTTAGCTTTAAAGGCCAATAAGGCAAATGCTTATTTCATTAAGTATAAAGTAGATGGGTAAAAGTTGAAAATTATGGTATAAAAGAATCTACCAGAAAAATAAGGGAGGCAGAGTTTTAGCCTAGAATGTGCACCATATAAACCGTTGTGAAGTTTTACCCAGAGGCGAGTTGTAAGTCTTGAAACCGGACTTTGGCTCATTTTGGCAGATGCTCGCCAGTTGTTGTTTTTCAACGGGTACAATGTAAAATGACCGCTGCAGGAAAGACCGTTCCCTAACTTTTTCAGGTTATCATCTTTATCACTTCCCCCTTTATTTGTCTGCAACGAAAACGTTTTTTTTCCTAATTTTTCGATCGCAACATTGCGAACTTGTCCGAAAATTGTATCGAAAAAATTGCCTTCTCGCGTGCCTTATGTCTCCCGATTTCATGAGCTGTTTGAGTCAGACAAAACAAACTTGCTGTCAGCACCAATCAAGCTTATCTTAGGTCAACAAACTATCAAACCCTTGCAAATCGCGTGAAATATCTTACTGATAAGGTGCTATATATATTTGAGGTTTTAATGTTCAGGGTAAAAATTTTACTTTTTTAGCGACGGGAGATGTCAATTATGCCTTAGAATACATTTGAGTGGGTTTTTACAACTACAGGGTTTCAGTTGACGCAATTGTGAAGAATTCATGGCCTCGGTGGGATTTGCACCTGCATCTGTGGATTTATTACGCAAGGTGCCCCTTACTCTAGTTGGAGTTTACTTTAAGAAAAAAGATGCTGTGTTGATCACCGGAATCATAGTTTTATAAGTCTGAGCTTTCAAACTCCTACAGGCGTCCATCGTCAGAAATAGGAAACAGCAAAAATGGGGAGCTAGTTATGCTGTGTGTACAAAACAAAAGTTTGAACGTGTAGAATATCAATAATTGTCTGGTGTGGACGCCGATTGGCCACTGCGGACTATGTCAGTCTACGCAGGTAGGCTTAATCGAGGTGTTGAGTCAGGATATTAACAGAAATAAAATCATCAACGAAAACAAGCAACATTTATGGGAAAGGGTCCATTAAACGTCAAAGGAGAGGGAGGGAGGAGGGGAGAGGACCAATCAACCACTAGTGTCGTGAGTGTGAAGATACCAGCGCAAAAGCAACATATGTGAGCGTCAGCTCGATACATCGGTTAACTGAGTTGTCATCCGACACCCAGGCTCCCATCAGTTCTCGGCCCGTCTTGCTGCTAGCGTGGGCAATTATCATTGAGGCTGCGAAGTTGAACTCATGACTCGTCTCGTAGGTGTGGGCCGCTACTTGCGATAATGTGTCACCCCATCGAACCGCCAGTTTATGCATACACGTACCTGGGGTGCGAGCCTTTGCCTCAATTCGTGGGAGTTTACTTTTGCGTAGTTGCCAACAGTCGATCCTCCGAAACGGTGGTCTTACGTATCAGTACCCTCGTAATTTTAAATTTATTTGCCAGTTAATTCAACTAGGAGGCTGGTGTTGGATAAGCCCAAAATAAATTGTATTCAATTGACTAGACGTTAAATAAAATGGTGGCCTCGGTAAGATCCGAACTCCCATCAACAGCGAAGACTTAAGTATAGCCAACGTTCTACCAATACGGATATTGTAAGCTGACCGTCATGCAGTATTTCCTAAGTTATCATCTAGGATCCACTGGATGGACTTACAGGTTCACTTTAATCATTAGGGTTTTGGAAGATTTGAATAATTCATTTGACCCAATAGTAAAAAATGCATAGCCTCGGTGGGATTCGAAGCCACATTAACGCGGAAGGCTTCATCACAGCCAACGTTGTAGCAATTGAGTTCCACCGAAAGCCTTGAATTTAACTAAACCTTGGTCGATTTACCTGCCCAGGCTATTGCACATATGGAATCCGCCATTACGGCCACAGCAACCTTGTAGGAGCCTGCCACGGATTCTGCTTTCGCCCTGCCAGAGCTTACACCCGTGATTAGTCATCTACGCCGAGTATAATCGAATCGCTGGCGCCTACACTCAAAGGCAATCGATAATTCCGCCTCATCGAATTGGCAACGGATGTTTTATAACGCTTCCACGGCCCGGCAGGCAAGGCGCAACTCACTCAGACTTTCGCATAGGCGCACGGCGGACGCTAGCCGTTGCTCTCCCACATGGCCCCCAAGTTCGAACACCACGTCAGACCGAGTCAACTGTCCTGTGAACTATTCTTCAATTCATTCTGTAAACAATATATTGTTCCTACTCCCTAGATTCCCTAACTTCCCAAGACTTCTCTCTTCTTCTAAGGAACCGAGCCTGAAAGATCGCAGTAGTTAGGATTTAACCAGCGTAGCCTCAACAACTCCTCTGCGCTAACCTGACTGCCCAGGCGGGGTTTTCAAAGCAATCATATAAAATCGACCAAAACGACTTCTAGGTATACTTTATGATTAGAGGTGTTGGCTTACGGCGTGCCTTCGTAGCTCAATCGATAGAGCGTTGATTGCAGTAAAGCCTTCCCTGTAACCTACATTATCCAATCTGCCAAACCACCTGCGATCTACTGATTTCCAAAGGCGTTAGACCAAAAAATTAATTCCTTACACTAACACTTAGCTTTGGAAAACATATTGAGAGGAGATTTTAATTAGTAAATATAAAATTTTCATAGGGCTCCGTTCAATGTTTTCATCTGGATGCTGCTCATCTAACTTCAAAGACAGATTTCTGAAGAATCAGCGCACATGCTAGAACATAGATAGACATTCGCACTACATTCACGTTTTGGCAGGTGTGACAGCAATGCTTTATTAACGCTTGTCTGGATATGTAACGGAAAGTCTACTAGGCTAATCAGCCAGAAAGTAGTTTCCCATGAGAGCTGCTGAAACAGCTCGGATTTGGCCAAAACCTGGATTCAAGATCGGTCCGTTAATTTTACTGCAGGGTATTTTATCGGATTTGCTTTGTGGGCCACTTGCGACTTCATTGCAGGGAGACTGGCCAGTCAGTATAAAGTGTGCCATGATTCAGTCACCACGTACATCGCCACCATCCACGCTGCTCACAAACACTCACTTATCCCTTGGGCTTACCTGGCCACATAGAACTATGGTAAATCACGGCTAGCTTGATCAAAGCCTCGATATTTTACTCATCAACACCTACATCACAAACGATTACACCGGCCCTGACACATGACACTTTGCGCACAGCACCTCTCAAGTGAGAGGAAGGTATGAATCCCGCATGTACACTCCGAGATTGAGACTGCCACTGTGTGTGGCTGGAAACGTTGTCAACTAACGATTGCAAGAAGACCTCGCAGTCAGTCCAAACTGTGTTTGTTTAAAATGGCCGGCTAAGAGTGTTGCTACAGTAGTTCCTCCTCAGTGTGAGCTCTGGTACACTCAGACATGTGGGAGTGTGAGCCGTTCAACCTCTCTTGTGCGAAATCGCGGTGCTGTTGGTTGGGGGGGGGGGAGGGCGGATTAGGTCTTCTGCGTGTTACACGCAGACGAGGTCACTAGATATGCTAGCAGTTGTACCCATTTCCCACATCAGACGCCTGACCAGCTCGGACAGTGGCTGGGGCGTGAAAATAGAGAGTCATATCGACGACTCAGCACATTTCTTTCCTCACTATAAATAACCTGACGCGCTGGAAGTTCATTTAACCTTGGCTTGAAAAGTTGCCAACTGACAGGATATGTCGGACTGCGCGGTCAGTCCAGTGTGTGCGTGTAGTGGCTAACTGGTGGACTGGAGAGTTAGGCATCAATGGTTCTCTCTCTCAATGTGGCTCCTATAGCACTTCCACACCACGGGATCTGAACCAGGTTTGAAGGTATGCCTCGGGACGGCCACGCCAGCCAGCTACTTTCTCGTCCTCCTGCGGTCTCTTTGACGTGGTATTAATACCGCAATCGGGTGGGGGAGGGAGGAGGAATGTGGTAAATGCAACACAAATCTGTTTTTACTAATTCACCTGCAGGTCATCGTCCCTGTGCTACCTTGCCCTTGTGCACGCTGAGGGCCTCACCGGATACGGTGGTCTAGCTGTCATTCTTTTAGGCAGATAATATTGCTAGCAAAGAACAGAGAGACTGGAATGGCCTTTCCTGGCTTATTGACACTGGTTTATGAAGCTTCACCCGACCGCAAATATAAGTCATCTGTCCCACTCTGCCCTGCCTAAAAGCCCCTGTCTTTTTCGGCAATAATATCTGGCTATCCTGCCACCTGCTGCAGCTGTCAGGGCCTCTGTCGAATCTCAAGCCAGAGCGGGACTGATGAGTTCCGTTTGCGGTCGAGTGAACGTTCAACAACGGATGCAGTGTTTCTGTTGGACTTCCCTAGCAAGAGTATTGAGGTGGCAAACATGGAGGAATCAGAAGTATACTATTTCAATTTAGCAGCATTTTTCTGACTGCATCAATTGCTTATTTGCGATGGTTGACCGCAGATAATTACACCAACAGCCAACGTATTTGCCCGTAGCATCTGGCTAATCTCCTTACTGAAGAGTGTCCTATTTTCTTTATAGATATCTGAGCAACGAGCAGGTACAAAAGGTGAGTGATTTTTGTTGTTGTTACAGATATCCAGATATCTTACTTTTGAGAAGGGGGCTTAAAGTTATTGCTCTTTTAGGGGGCATTCAACCTAAAAAGTCAATTGTTTGTTCTGCAAGATGCGGAGTTCACCGTTACGGGCTTCGATGAGGTAATCGTGATTTGCACTTTTTCTGTCCGAAATTTCGAATAGCTGTCGATTTTGCATATCAATTAGAGACCCTGATTTATCTTACTTTTTAATGATGTTGCTAGTGGAGGTGGGAGCAGACAGTGCCTAATCCCTACCATGCGCATGAACCAACAGCCTTCCTCTTCGTCGCTTGAATCCACTTTCATGAACTCTCGCCTTCTCTAACCAAAAGACTGAGTGCTTAACCTTGGAAATAGCGATAAGCTAGAGTGACTTACATCTCGAAGATGCAGCGCCATTATTATCTGAGAAGACGGATGTATTGGTACACCCTGAAGCCCAAAGAATGAACAAATTGCTCAAAACATTATTCATTTATGTAACGCGAAGGGCGAGAAAATGTGGCCATAGAATGCAGAGTTCTGAAAAAGCTAAAGGGCCTTTAATTTATTATGCTATCAAAATAGCTGAAATCGGTTTAAAAGTCAGTCAGTGACTCCTTTATTGTGATCAATTAGAATACAAGTTTGTATATCTGCATAAGGAGTAAAACTAACGAAAACAGATGAAAAAAAATTAATCGGCAGAGTAAGACTTTTGCCCAAATTAACGAGGAAGGATGTGGTTCACTTCATATCCCAAGGCATTACAATGTACGGACTCAAGCAGTGGTTGTGTTGAAATGTCCAAGTTTTACTCAAGCAGCCACTTTTTAAAGTAAATACGTTTTGTTAGTGGTTAGAGCGAAGTCCGTTAAAAGCCAGCATCCTATCGCGACTAAAACGACTGCAGAATAGACTACACTATAATCAATATTACATCCTTACTCAAAGCAGATAAGCGAGGGATTATCAATCATTTGTATATGTTGGCATATTACACGAATTCTGTGAAAGTCAAGAAAATGCTGCACTATAGGAAGACTGCGTTTCCGTCCTGAGTTCAGACGAATTCTGCTTTTTCTTCTTTTTATCCAAATATTTTGTACTTTTTTCAGCGGATACGTGCAATTAATTAGGACAGACGCAAAATTCTCGATACCGGGTTCCTAATTATTAGCTTGATTTCCGAAAAAGAACGGGAATTTAAGCATGTAAATAAACTTAATTAAAGTCCTGAAAGGTTTAAATGTTTGTGATAAGTACGTTTTTCCTACTGTCAATTCGATCTTATTCAAATGGCACTTTATCACTTCTGCTAGTCCTTTAACTTGCAAATTCTGCCTTTGCATGGGAAAAGGGATTACAGTGCGAACACATATAAAATGCCACACTTTCACCTGTAGGTGAAAATGCAGCCAGACATTCTGTCTTGCAGTAAAAATACTGAAACCAATTCGTTGTGCAAATCAGTATTACAGTCTTTTCCTGCCGAATATACCCGCGGAAATTAGCCTTGCGTGACTGCCATACAGAGGCTGGTTTGGCTGGCTACAGCTTATCAAACAGGCCGTAAAGCAATGTAAACAATATGAACAAAAATATTCCACATTCTACCGTTGTCTTCCATCATCAGTAGAAAAGACAAGACGGACTACTGTCATAGAAACTGCCATTTTTTTATGATTTTATCAGTTATATTTTGATTTTGAATGTCAGATTGCACACAAAATATCCGGTTGAATGAGATTGATTAAGTAAGAATTAATCGCTGCTTCAACCTTTTTATGGATCAATTTTTTGAGGTATTTAACTAATGTGCTTTGATTCAAGACGAATTCTCAATAAAAGCACACCAGTTAGTTGGATGCGAGACACACCATTGACTGATTTATTCGCCATCAGAAAGTACCGATGAATAAATTCAATGGGCAGCATAAAAAGGTATCAATAAATTATCATACGTTCGAAGTATTTGTCTTCATAATATCTTTGAGATCCAGTTTAGGACAAGGTTTTTTTGATGTCTAGGATATGATCTTTTGCCATTAAGTAAAGAATAAACAGGACGTCAACCTTACAAATTCGGTTTGAATGTGTGATCATATTCCAAGGATCACCGATTCGAAATTGTTGCAGAATAATAAAAAATATGTACTTATATTCACAAGCAGTAACTTACTTATTAAAAATCTACCCTGGAGAGTCAATGACCATCATTCCATTAAGATAACGCCCATATTCACAAATAACTGTCCCGAAGCATCTAAAGAGGAAGTTGGCTGGGAAAAGTCAAACGCCCACCTTTTTCTAATAACCCTGTTCCTTTGCTATCATTTTTAGAATGCTAAAAAAACCCTTCCATGAACCATGATTGACACAAAAATATTTAAAATTAATTTGTTTCTTTTTTCTGACCAAATAATACGGATGTTCAAATCTTCACATCTCTAAGCATACTAAAATACAGAAAAGCGAAAAATATAATCAGAAAAATAAATAAATTCATCTGTTAGCATTCATTGTTGACTTCCTTGTAAGTAGTTAAAACTAGCTGACCGCATTTTTCTAACCAAAAAATAATCCAACGAGCTTCCTGTGTTCCTCTTAATACTTTCATACTAAGAAGACGGTTGGAGGTTGAAGGACATAGCCTTATTAAAACATTTCTTTCAGAAAGCACGCCACATTCATAATATTAGCTTCATCAACCCCAGCGTATGAGCAAGCAAGGCAGCTAACCGTTTGCGTGAGGTCAACTAATATTAATGTCATATTTATCTGTTCGCCAATAGCCCAATACATTAATAAATATAAATGATAAATAAAACGAACAATGAAAATCTGCCCCGGCTAAAAATCAGAAACCAAGTTGGTGACTGAATAGCAATTTGCGGATAAGACCAGTTTATGCTAAAGCAAAGGGCCTGGTTTGTTTAGCGTATGAATAAGTAACTTTTCAAATAATAAAAACTCTCCTCCTTTGCTTTATTATTCCTAGAAGAGCACTGTGAGCATCTAGTAAATTGAACTCAACTTAGCCATGTAGGATAAACTTCCAAAAAAACAAGAAGTAAATTAATAAGCCAGTCTGAACTTATAACACACATTGATTTTGCTTCATTGCAAGAACACTTTTTCCTTCTCATAAACAGATTGTGCATTGCTTATTCTTCTTTCTTGCCCTTTTGGATGTAACGTTTACGGAAATGTGTCTCAAACAGATTTACTGCGATAACTCGAAATTTTAACGTATGTTTTTAATCGTTATTTATATGATACCGCGAATGAAGCACTTGAGGCATTTGAGGCATCCTTACGATTGATGAATTAAATTAATCCTTTTCATCACAAAATGCTCACGTTTTTCAGGACTTTTTGTGATTTTATCCTTAATTATCCAATTGCCAAATATTAATTACGCTTCCTGTCCTACGTTTGCATTTTCTTTTAGATCATCAGCTTCAAAATAATCGGAACAATTTATATGTGTGAAACTTTATCAATTCTACTCTTTAGTAGTGACCTGCTTCATCTGCAGGGCTGATCTTTTGATTACAGGATGAATTGACATTTAAAATAATCGGTCGTAGGTAGCAATCAGTCGTCCTTTAAGCCGCATCGAAAACTGATTTTTTTCTTTGAATTTCACCTAAACTTTTCTTTCATTTTGGATTGTAGCATCCCAGTTAATCATTTAAAAAGGATCGGGGATATCCAGAGTCTTAATGTTCCCATTCAAACGTTTTTCTTTAATTAAGTTGACCCAAGTGTGAAAACACTCGTAGAATTTGACGGGATTCGAACCCACATAGGAGGGAAGGCCTTCTATGCAAGCCGACGCTCTACCCACTTGAGCTCCGAATGCCAAGCTTCATACGCTTTTCTTAAAGTTAAAGATTTGCTGTTCTTTTCTTGGTCCGTAACTCCATAAGTTGCTACATTTTGCAGCCATTTTTACCTTTAAAACCCTCAAAGTGGCCAGTGGATGGACTCACCGACCTCAATAATAGTAATTAATACCGATTCTTCCTTTTATACACCGTAAAGTTTTCGAATCCTGTGTCTAAGTTCCGTCCACAAAATTTCCTTATTTTCGCTAGGGTCTAAACTTTTGTGTTCTGTATTTAAATTTACTCGTTCCGACAAATGTTGTCCACTAAGTCCTCCATCGTTCTACTTGCAGATTTTAATTGATTATAATCTAAATGTAAAAATTCAGTAATTTACATGATAACCAAACGCTACCTGATATTTCTGTTATAAATTGCTTATTAATTTGCGAGTTTAGCAGTTTTACGACCCACATTATAACATATGCAACGGATGAAATCAGATTCTGCCTTCAGCTGATTACCGGCAGGATGCTAAATGATCCTACTGTTTTTGCGTAAAATGCTAACTATTGGCCAAGAAATAGATAAACTGCTGCCGATGTTTCCTACGGAGAGCGAAAGCAGGAAATATTTCACATTTTTCTGTTATTTTATCACTTGTATAAAATAACTTAAGATAAACTAAATTTCAAACAGCAGCATGAGCGCCCTATGAGAAATTCTAAAAGCCCGGAGTTGTGTAATTCATGTAAAGAGTACTTGCACAGTGCTATTGAATTGTACATGTGCCTAAGGCCAGCTAGGGCGATTTTTCTATTAAACTGGCTTTCAATTTAAGTAGAGAAAATGTCTTTTTTTCGTCCTCTTATTCTGAGCCAGAAAGAAAGACTTCGCAACCAGAAAAAGTCTCAGACATAATATTATTTGTGAAACATTGCAAAATCCCGGACGACAAGTCTGGAATTTTGAAGTGCCTTTTAGGAAACGTTTTAAAACGCTCCCATTAGGTGAGTAGACAGTGTATTCGGCTGTCATAAAAATAACCCTTTTGCTTGCTTTAAGGACTAAACACCACTTGCGTCAGATTTAATGTTGTTTGGGAAGGCTACTCCCCTAAAACCATTTCCTACTTAACAGTCTGATGCCTCTTGGCATTGTTTCTTTTCCGTAGGAATCGTGCTACATCCACGGAGGGCCGCTATTTAAGGTTCGTAAAAATTTTCTCTCAGGTTATGTACTATTATATCTGCTTCAAATGCGGCATGCGAAAGCAGCGTGCTGGCCTAAATTAAGTTTTCCTTTGACATTGCTTTATCTCAAAAACATAACCAGCATTTATTTTTGATTTCTGGGTTTATAACGTACACTAAATATACCTTCGGGGATGGTGAAATAGGAAAGACAGGGAAATAAATTTTTCGAAAAAGTGAAAATTGAAAATAATGTAGTCGAATTTGTTTCCCGCGGCCGCTGGGAGTAAGTTGTTCTGCATGTTAATTGAATGTGTGCGCGGTGCATTGCGTCGCGGAATATACTAATCTAAATTCAGATTGGTAAGTTAGACCTCAGGTAAGTTGGAGTAGTCGACGTCCTAACCACCATTTCAATTTTTCGGGGAATTCAAGAAACCTGCATTTTGATAATCGGGTTTTTTCCGTAATACGTTGAAAGATAATGCTGATTAGGAAGATCTACAGATATAAATCAACAACATTTCTTTATACAATAAAATAGAAAAACATATAGCAGTTATCAAAGTAAATTCGGCTGCCTATCCTAATTTCACACCCATAAAACACTATAACCACCGTTTTCGTGGGAAAAAAAGCTAGGACTAGGGATTAATGTGGTGCACTACATAACATACTTTCGTCGTTAGCTGTGCTACATGCAAATTTAAAAGATATTTAAAAAATCAGCTGTTTTATCGTTATTTCTTTGAGGATAAGACTCAGAAACAACACTTCATCTATGAAATTAAAATATAATAAACAAAGCCTCCAGGTGTTACCAGTTATAAACTGTCCATTGCTGTTATGCGTTCTTTTGGCTTTGTTCGATGTCAAACATAGGTCTTGTCTTGCCTGTTTACGATAACCTTTTCGTGCCTTCGGTGGGAGGAGGAGGCTCATCCATTTGACTAGAGTTTAAATGTGTTTTCCATCTTCCCGTCTTAAAACATAAGATATTTATGTGTAGTTAACGATTTCACATCCTATTTCTTATCAGCTATACCACACTCAATAGTGCATCATTGAGTACCTACTCGGTGTCTTCAAACTCCCCGCATTACTTACTTTGAGTTCTGTGTAACATCTACGTATGATAAACAGATTCTGAGAACCTTATATTACTTCGCCAATTTTTGGCATTCCCAAGTAGTCGATAACGTATTCTTTTAATGTGAGCGTATTTCTTGATACAGATATTCACCCAAATAGTTGTATTAAGGATTCCTTTTACATACTTTGTCCAAGGAAAGGCTTTTATCTATCCTTAAATCGAACACCGTTTTTTGCAAAACAATGGTGATGATTGAAAATGCAGGCAACGCGAATTGAGAACTCTATCCTTATGATAAAATTCGAATGGGACATCTAAATTTCCTGAAATCTGGCAGCTTATAAATAAATATGTATGTATCCCAAGTGAAATTAATTGATAGTACTGACCACCCGCACCTATTTCTTTCATCAACGGAAGTCAAGGGATTTTTCAAGACAAGGGTCACGAGGTTTTTAATATTGAGGCTGATATTAATATGATACCTAATTAGACGTTTGTATAAACTTCTCCAGCACAGTAGAAACGCCTTAAAGGAAAGCAAAGCTAAAGGGACGACCTGAATAATTTACTATGGACTTCCCGATTGCCGTGGTTGCATTTTGCGTACGAGCCTGAAAAGACTTGGCACAATGAACTTCCACTTGCTAACAGAAACAGTCCAGTGCCAAATTCTATGAAGTGCAAATGCCCTCTCATCATACTCCTAGGCCTAATCCAAACCTCACCCCTAAACCTAAACATAACCATTGCCTTAACCCAAACTTTTCCTTAATCACTAGCATAATTCACGAATGACTACCTATAAGTATTGGTTAGAATTATCTTATAATACGCGCAGAGGATGTATAGAAATGGAATGACAATTTTCCTTTATTCCTTCAAACAAAAAGTAAATGAAGCTAAGTTGTGAAACTAACTAGTGGATGACAGATTCACAGGTCAACTTGCTTGCGTTAGCATAATGACTTTGAATGCATACCTGTACAAACACCTACGTAAGCAGCACCCATTAAAAATATTATTAAAGTACTGTTCGAAATCTGTTCTGCATTTAATTTTTGTATGCATTGCATAACAGTTCATAGATAGGGCATAAGCAACTGGAGTTCTTATACAAAGTTTGCAAAAATATACGTTTTATGAAGGTCTCTCTTACAGTAAGGGATTATTTGGACACATAATAAAGCCAGAATTTGAAAAAATATATGGATTTTCCATGCATACTTTTTTAGCATATTACATACAGTTCGTTGATATTGATCACACAATAAACAACACGACTCAACTTGGGAGTCTTTCACAAGGTTCATTTAGGTTTATTTTCATTTACTTTGAATAAAACCGATATGGTAGATGTTTTGGATAACTAGCGAAAAAGTAAAAGCCCAAACCGTTCCAATGAAACAGATAGTGACAAGCGTATTTAACAAGAAAAACATTTTATTTCAAGTAAAAAAATGAAAGATGAAATTTTCTATAAAAATATGCAGAGATTTGTGCACGTTTTTATCACAAAAGCCTTCCGTTTATACCGTTGCAGTTGACTTAAAAAGGCACGAGAACCAAGTGTAGATTTCTTTTAAATTGGTACTTATAAACCTGGCTGAAAAATACTCATTGAAATAATGGTATGCTACCTGACAGGAACTGCCACAGAACTTCGTTCACTACTGGTAAGTATTTTAGTCAATTCTACATAAAAGAATTTCATTCAAATGTAATTTAAGATTTAAGTGAATGTTTCATGAAGCTTCACCATATGAGAACGCCTACTGCGGAACATCTAACTGCTCCTTTTTATTTTGCTTCGCGCTTGATTCAAGTACGTTAAAATATTACTTTCTTCCGGTCCTTTATTGTCATCTGCCGTTAACCAAACGACCTGTTTCAAAGTGCAGACCCTGATCAAACGCTATCACCGTTATATCTGATGAATTATTTACATAAAATATCTTCTTATTGAAAGGCACAAGTAGTTTAGTCAATCTAGTCAGACAGAGAAGCTGGTTGAGCCCTGTTTTCATCTTAGTTCACCACTGATTCATCAAAGCGCATGACATTATTAGTTTGAAACCACCGGTTTCTGCGGACGCAGGTGACGCCCATTTGAGAACTTTGTAACTATACGGCGCAGCGAAACTGAGTCAGTGCAGGTGGGGCGAGAGTAAGTGAGTTCGGTTGGCAGGAAGACCATAACAGGCAGGGAGTGGTTTCCACGTCAGCCGTCACTTCTTTAGAAGTGTTGGTATGTTGGAGGTTGAGACCACATAACCTGGACAACAAGTATACTGCAGTGTTAAAAGTTGCTTATAAAAGCGAAAATACGAGCCTTAGGAAGTAATTGAGAAGTATAACACGACTCGATCGCTGGCACAATATGTATAGTTGCCTGGCGTTTCAAAATCCATCGTCGATTCATCATGAGAGACATACTCGCAGAACAGTAGCAGAAGCAGTTTGTGTGTGCACATTGTTCCACCGTAAAATGTAAGCGTACAGAAAAAAATCGACAAATGACTTGACTATGCGCTTATTCGTTGTGTCAGCAATTAACATTTGGCCTTGCGATATTGGCATAAGATGATGTGATTGCCTGTCTGTTCCGCAAATGGCGACTTGCATTGGCCAAATTACGTCTCAGCACCGAATATGGATTGGGCAAATCGTTGCACTTGTTGATGGATTAGGGGCCAGTGAACCATGACACAAGTTATTCTCGGCACACTCGATTGTCACCCCTTGCGAGAATTTTGGTCTCATCAAATTTTAATATTCTGTGAGTATGCCTCTGATTATGAATTTGCGACAGATTTCGAAACATCGGACGAATAAACATATTTTCCCAGCAATCGAAATGTCTTCTACTCCTCAAGTATTAAAAGTGTTGACTAGCCCTGATATTTAATTTTGTTTGGAAATTCATCGCAAACTTGGAGTAAATCGGCCTACTTGAAGCTTTATAAGTGTATACTGAAAGTGATTACGAATGGTTGGGTTGAATTTCCTCGGCCACAGATAGCCAACGCGTAATATTTTATAAAAATACCAAAAAGCAGTCTACAGTATTTATAGGGTTACCTGAAATGCCATATTGGCAGCACAGGTACTAGGTAAATGCCCAAACACCTATTTCGGCGAGATTTTACCGTTTAACAACAGAGTTGCGAGGGGTTTCAGTTCATAACTGAGTCCAACCGCATTCCCTGTATCTTTTTGATAGATGCACAAAGTTTATAATTGTTGACTTTTAATTTCTTCGGAAATTAATCGCTACATTGGATTCAATCAATCGACTTGAGGTTTCACAGGAGTAGACTGAAATATAACATGAGTACTTGGACCGACTTTTATCAGCCCAAATGTTGAATAACTAGCAATTCAGCAAAACTCTAGAAATATTGAACCTCGCACCCGGGAGGGGGGGATATCAAAGTGAAATTCAAACTCTTATTAGGCAGGAAATGCATAATGCATGATTATTTTGTTTTGTTTGGGCTGCGAAATATTTTCGAGCTTTATCTTGAATTACAGAGGTAAAGTTACAAAGCTAATAAGCATTAAAAGTAATATCAATTTTGTAAACTTTTATGCACATATAAGCATTGCAAAATTCAAGTTTGCATCATTGGAGCTCCAAATTGACCAGATGATCAGATTTCTAATTTTGTTGATGCTTTGGAGAACTTAGTAAGCTTTCCATTGCCCGATTGTTAGAGGCAGAATACCAAACAAAAAATTAATTGACTGGCACTATACTATTGTAAATTTAACAGTACTTCAAATGTTCACTCAAATCCCACTAAGTAAAGCAGGATTGGATAAGCACTCCTTTTCCAAGTGATTTACTAAACCTTTTCAAATTAAGCCCTTTCGTGTAGATATGATACAAACAGTGGTAACACTAACTTATGTAGGCCTACTCATTAATCCCTACTGCCTGCATTCTTTCCTAGGAAAACAGTGGTTATAGAGTTTTATGGGTGGGGAATTAGGACACGCAGTGGAATATATTTTAATAAATGCTAAATGCGCTTTTATTTTACTGTATTTAGGAATGTTGCTGATTTATAGCCGTAGATTTTCCTAATCTGCATTATCGTTTAGTTATTGGGGAAAAACCAAATTATAAAATTGCAGGTTTCTTGAATTTCCTGAAAAATTTAAATGATGGTTTGGAGGTCGTCTAATTCAACTTACCTGAGGTCCAATATACCTTTCTATAGTTATATTAGTATAGTCTGCGGTGCTTTGCGCCGCGCGCACTTTCAATTAACATGCAAAACAAATTACTCTTAACGGCCGGGGGAAGCGACCTCGACTGCATTATTTTTCATTTTACTCTCCCAAAAATTTCCTTCTCTGCTTATCCTATTTTCCCCCCCCCCAAAAACTCTATAACCACCGTTTTTGCTGGGCAAAATGCTGGGACTAGAGGTATATGAGTGGGCCTACCTAAGCTACTTTTGCCAAAAGAGTTTTTCTTTCTATGGTTACTATGGAATCAGGTGATTACAGATTGTACCTGAAGAGATTATACAGTTTTTTGTTAGGAAAGATGTGTGATTATAAAAGGCCGAGTACTTCTAGGTGAAAAATTTGACTGCATCTCCCATAGGAAGGGCATAACTAAGGCATTAGTAGACATTGTTGAGGAAGATCAGGTAAGTCGTTGGAAACAAGGAGCCATACCAAAGACTGACGGACAAAATAGCAAACCTGCTAATTCTGCCACCGCAAGATACAACGGTTTTCATAACATTAACAAACCGGGGACTTCTCTAAGGTTAATTATTTATTTAAGATGGACTGGAACATTCGTCTTACCAAGGAGGTTTTTCTTTTGTCTCAGAGCTAAAAAGCCATTGTCCACTTAGCTGCAGGCTCCTATTAAATCTGAAAGATACTCAACTTCCCTCCTACATCATTTGACAGTTGAAACCATAAAAATTATGCTAGCAAAGTTCTTGAACAAGGCCAGAAAAAACTCAGGACAGACTACCTGAAGACCTTCTTCACCTTCAATGGGCTTTTTATGAATAATTAATAGGTAAACTCATGGGATAATTGTTCTCCGGTCTGAATGCCAAGACAGTACTTCAGCGACTAGAGACGTTGGCTTTCTGCCAATATCAAACACGCCTGTCGATGTGGCACCTTGATGACATACGTATCAACATCAGTTGAGATGGGATTGAGGAATTCACACAACATCTGAAATCGATCTTTTCAGACATTCCATTCACGAACGAAAAAGAGAGTAAACAAGGTTGTCAGTTGCCGTTTTCGCACATGCTGGTCTATGAAAGGGACGATGTAAAACTTGAAAAATTGGTAGCAATAGTGGGTTGGGTAAGCCTTCTTAGCCACCATTCACCCCCTGATCGTCTTAAACGGAAATGGTGGTAAAAAAGGCTTTACAGGAGGAGGATCTCACCTCAAAGGTGCTGCAAACTTTTTGGAGAAAATACATAAATTTTCCCCAGATTTATTCCCCTTGGCAGAAAGAATGAACGTGATAGTAGGAATGATAATCAAAAAACAACGCTCAGTAAATAAAAGGTATGTGAATAGCAAGCATCAAAATTTTAAATTTTATTTTTCATCATATTAATGTAGTAGTTAACGCACAGAGAGTTATTTCGCGTAGCTATGAACTAATTAACCAAACCAGGTTTTCTATAATATACGCAGTAGTTAATTAGGCACATTACTTTAGAGGGGGGTACGTAATCTAACCCACATGAAGGTGGTTTACAGGAGGCCTAAAAAACACCACAAGCATCACAAACCAAGTATCATTGCTGACAAATACTAAGAGGAATGCAATAGCTAGGCTGACCTCTTAGCCATTATCAGTTTTGAAAACCCCTAAAGCTCGAACCGGCTTTTCATTGGTTTGAAGCCCAACTGCCTAAATACTATGCCATGTGGTCTTTATCTCGTCGGTTGCTATCAGACATGGTAGCAATGTGATAGAGGCACTAAGTGAAGGTGGTATAGTCAATAGTCTTTGCGTCATGCCTTGAGACTCACGCCCAAATCCCAGCAGCAGCTGTAAAGTCACTAGTTTTATAGAGAGAGCAACGGCATCGCTCGTCTTCTAACTCCCTACAGCGATCACCCACGTTATACACAAACACAATTGCGTGAGAACACTCTACCACAGTGGGTAAACGCAGCAATAAAAAATGATAAGAAGGCCGCGGTTCAGTTTCTGGGAAAAATGAACTTCAAAGCTAACGGACACTGTAGAACAGTTGGGTGAAAATCGCAGGCTATGAACCGAGGAAAGAAATCCGAAATGCTGGCAAGCTGTAAGTTTTATAATTAATTTGTCCAGAACATTCATTAAATTGACGAGTGAAGTTGGGCTTGGGATTTCTCATCGACAGCGACAGTTGTAAACAAGCCAATTATCGCAGTAAAATAGGTCAACAGGTAGGCAGGAGATCACAAGGATACGAGCTGTTAGTAAGATGGTCGGATAAATTTTTCCTTGGTAGCCGCTCATGCGTTCTTGTCTGTGCACAACTTTGATGTCGACTGGGGGAAAATCTTCGGTTAGACGGAAGACTGCATTTCGCACCCATACCAGGAGTCGTGAAAGGCAACCGACAACTGGATCGATAGACAAATTTATTTTCCCAGGTACCCAATACTGCGTGAGCAGAAGCACTTAGCACATTGGAAGGTTATTTCTGGCAGATTTCAGTCAATTTTATAATAATGTTCACCTTTACTTCATAAGTTGACAGCGGACGCGTCTGAAAATTGGAAACAGCACGTGCATAAGTAATTGCTCCCTGAAATTATCTCTTCATCACCTTTGATATACGTGGTTATTCAGCTGAACATGGTAGATGTCTTCTCAGATAGTCACTTCACATTTAAGGGCGCATTTACAGGATTTATATCACAAAATATCTTACAGCTCAAATATTACTTTCTGAATATATAAAGTATGAAAATTGAAGTATGCGATTTCCATAACATAAATAAGAAGTAAATACTGAACGACAGGAAAATAGAAATGCAGTAAATCTTGCTAAATACAGAAACACCAGCTTTATTCCTAAGCAAACATATTGAAGTAAATTTCTATGTAACACTGCGTATTGGCTTCAAATTGTGCGAAAACACTACAGTTTTCTAAAAATTATTCAATCGTTTTGGTAAACTAACAAATGCATGTTTAATGTATCGGTGCAAAAATACAACAATGAAGCAGCCAATCTTAACGGGGAAAGGATTTTATACACAATGCTATACAATCCTAATCCGCCTGATCCAATTGTTAAAAATTTATGGCCTCGTTGGGAGTCGAATCCACACAACAGGGAAGGCTTTTGCGCAGTAAACACTCTGTCATTGCGCTATGAGGCCCACAATGAACCATTAATTTAATCACACTTGGGTCAATTTACCCGCCCAACCTACTGCTCGTATAGAATCCCCCATTATGGAGCAGTAAGATGACTTCAGTTTTTTAATCTCCTGAGAAACTTATTTCTCCTCGCGGTATATATCAGTATATTGAAGGTCCATAGGCGTAGACCTAATTGTAAGTGTATATTTGGGTTGAAACCCTTCAACCACTGCGAAATATCCACTTGCTGCCGACAGACAGACTTAAGTAGCATAGATTAATTTTGTTACTTACCATGCTAACAGCCTATATACTAGCTAAAAGGCCAAGACACGTGTTGGCCAGTATATCAACTAGAAAGCAGACGGGAAAAGTTGGGGGGACCCATTGATGAGCCGGACCCCTCGCAGCTGTATCAAGCAGCGGCAGAATAGCAGCGAAACACGTGTCTGGACCTTTTAGCTAGTATCTAGGCTGTAAGTATGGTAAGTTACAACAGAAAGATGACTTCCCAGGCACGATTTTCTAGGCAAACATCTAGAATCCACCGGAATGACAACTAGGCTCACTTAATTAAAAGGAGGGTTTGGCAGATTGGAATAATTCAGTTGACCCAGTTGTGGAAAATTTGCGACCTCGGTGGTAGTCGAACCCCTGTAGAAGAGGAGGGTTTTGGCCAGTCATACGATAAAAAGCAATTGCTGCACTGTTTAAATGCACATGTGTTAACCTATCAGCTCGAACACAAACGGCTTAACAAAACAGCTTAAAGTGCTACTCGTTCCAATGATTACATCCTTATAAATACCTTGGGTTACTGTAAAGCAAAGGTATATAAAAAAGATGTTCGTACCTGCGTCACTTCTTACTTGATCTAACCTTACACGATGTTTTCTAACGTATTTTAAGAAAAGCTTAGCTAAGCAGCCTGCCAGATTATGACACATCCCATTCCTGGGAAAATTGTGGGAATCACTGTCCAAACATTTCTTTTTATAAATTGGTTCACATGAGGAAACAACCGAAGTCCTTCTGAGCCAAACTATCTGGTATTTCGTGCCCCGAATAACGTCGCAGAGGTAGTTTATGGTTTCTGCCATGGGTACGTTGGTGAATAGTGACGATACATCCAATGAGAGCATCTTACTTCCTGCAACGTTCATATTCTTTATAGCTTTGACAAATTCAAATGTGTCTTTCAGGCTTCGAGGATACATGTAACTTCCAAGAGGTTGCAGCTTTTCTAACAGCCATTTAGCAATGGTGTGGTAAGGGGAGTTTCTCATATCCAGGATAGGACGTAAGGGTAGCCCCTGTTTGTGAATTTTCGGAAGTCCATACATTCTAGGTATCGTCGTTCCTAGAGGTCTTAGTGTTTCAAGCTCTTTGTCAGTCAAAAGACCTTCTTTATGGATGTATCGTCAATATTCACCAACGTACTTGTGGCAGAAACCATAAACTACCTCTGCGACGTTATTCGGGACACGAACTACCAGATAGGTATGCCCCTGAAAACCCTCAAAGATCTCCTTACGCGATGCACACAAAATGTCCAATTTCTCTGCAATGGTCAGTTTTACAGACAGATTGATGGTGTGGCGATGGGCCCACCACTTGGACAGTTTCTTGCAAATGTCTTTATAAGCAAGATCGAGAAAACGAGTCTAGGGGACACCATCAATGATCTTGCATTCTACGGTCGATATGTAGATGATAGCTTCTGTTTGACTGACTATAACGCTGACATTTACACCTTGGTCACGAAGTTTAACAACACTCACCCATCGCTCAAGTTTTCTGCTGAGACTGTAATGGACGATGAAATTGCGTTCCTTGATGTCCTTCTGCGAAGGCAAGAGGATGGATCTATCCTACGCAGAATTTTCCGAAAGAAAACCTGGACAGGACAATACACTAACTTCCACAGTTTTGTCCCCCTCAATATAAAACGAAAGCTGGTCCAGAGATTAACAGCCAGAATACGACAGATCTGTTCTCCTGAATCTGTCGAAGCAGAACTCCAACAGCTGCAGCATACACTAATTGAAAATGGATACCCGGAAAGGTTCATCCGCAGAAATATTGGTGAACGCGCCAAAAAGCCTGTCACCTTAACTGCAGAAAAGAAAGACGTGTTCATAAGACTGCCTTTCTTAGGCGATGCAACCAGCGAGCTGGTCAGACGACGCTTGAGGACTGCAATCACAAACGCTTTCCCAGCGGCGAACTTACGGGTGCTCTTCAAGAACTCTCCACTCCTACGATTGGGAGCTAAAGACAGACTCCCTTTTAAGGCCACATCAATGTGCATTCACCCTTTCATTTGCTCCTGTGGAGTGGGATACATCGGCCGTACAACGAGGCGTCTCGAACAGAGGGTACGTGAGCACATACCGACCTGGCTAAGTAAAGGTGAAACTAGATCGATCTTGAGTGCTGTTCTCGCACATCTAGTCGAAACGAACCATCGAGTCGGTACTAACAAAGCCTTTCAGGTGGTCTACAGGGCACCATATAATTTTTCCAAAGGCCTACGCCAATGGATGCTTGCAACAACCGAAGCAGTAGCTATAAGGCTAGCAAATCCAGTGCTGTGTTGTCAGAAGACTCTGACACAAGCTCTGTCACTTCCATGGCCTAAACCGACACCAGGTGGCGATAGGATTTCGCCCCTACAAACAAGCGAAAATCCCTCAACCAAGACGCTGACATGGCCTACACGCGCAAACTGACATAATCCGCGTTGGCCAATCAGCTCCCGTGTTAGATAGTTATTTATTTTTCTACCTATATAAACTTTAATTGCTATGTACAGCGTTAATTTCCCTTGTAAAGGTTTGGTCTGATGAAAAGTTGCTGAAAACAATTGTTTGCCAAAAACTGACTTCTAGTTATAATAAAACCAAAAACTTCAAAGGATAACATGGCTATGTGGAGAAACGTCCTTTCTCAGAATTATCCAAATGTAGTAGTTTCACGAAGTTTTCATGCAACAGTGTGAGAACCATGTCGTTGTCTACAAAAAAAATGTATTTGCAAAATTTTCTGCAAATTAAGACATAGGTAAAAACTTAAAATTAGAAGATTACAGCACAGGTTGTTTTATCTGTGAAGCAGTAACCGTTGGCACACCCAAAAAACTGCTAAACGCACCAGAGACTTTGCTGCATGATGGCGTTTCTTACTTTAAAGTCTGTTCAAGCATAGAACAAAGGCAACATTAATTTTTAGCATCACTTCAAATGCCCTAATCCAAATTAAGGAATATTTTCTCTTCCGTTCAGAGACCTTTTAATACGCAATACTTAGGCTACACCGTATGCACTGCTTTTGTCTTTGAATGTGACTTGAAAGAACGCTGTCCAAAAAGTAGGTAGGTCCGCTGAACGGAAACAGTTTTTACCCCCAGTGCAACACATGCTTTCTGGTGCCGTATTGTCAGCTTGCCCTCTCACATTTTATGTTCTGTTAAATGTTCAGACACGCAAGCATCCTGGTTAATTTACTTGTGATGATGAGGCCTACTGACAAGCCTAATGTCATAGACTTTTGAAGTGGATTTCAATAATAACTAAACCTCAGGCCCATTTAACTGTATTAGTAGTAAAGGCAGCGGCGGCGGCAGCGGCAGCGTCGTGCTGGTGTCTGAAACTCGACACTTTTTTTCCCAAGGAGATTTGAAGTAATATAAACTAACACAGTCATCAGATATTCCTTTTGTTTTCTTCTTACCATTAATTAGTGTTATTGGGAGCTTGAACGTCAGTCAAACACCTCTAACTGACCGCGGTGAGAGGGCAGAGTGAAGTTAACAATTTTTTATAAGACTGGCGTAAGAGCTCAATTACTCTGATAATGCAATTTCTGCTTCCGATTATATTCAGTTTGACCTAGAATAGACAGTTCTTTGAAGTCAATCTTAAATACAGTATGGCGAGCCCTCCAAATAACTTTCATGATGAAATTTAACTGGGTAGTTAAGTTTATATCTGGACAGGTTATTCTGATCGACTGAGTGGATTTAATCATTTGGAAAACTGCCCTTTCAGCTAAAGTTATTCAGGGAAATTGGCACTTATTTTTGGCTAGATCATGAGTAAGTTTATAAAATACATGTTCTATGCTTTAAGGAAAGACAGAACCAAACACTTTTCTAATATACATTGTGATGTGGAAGAATTCCATAGTAAGTAAAAAAGGTGAAACAGTTATCCCTTTCAGAAGTGGAAAATTTTGTGTGAAGTTGATGAAATGGAAGTGAAGCCAAGTTTAAGGACACACCTTTTTTGCAGAAACAAACATAAATTTAAGTTTTGAAAGTTGTGTTTATCTATTCTGTGAAGTTTTCTGCACAAAATGCAGTAAAAACGTTTTAAGTAGAACATTTTCTTTTACCGCACAGCTGGCGTTGCGCGTAAGCAAAGTATCCATATTTTACCGCGTAGGCAATCTATAGAAGGCCTTATTGAACATAACTCATGTAGATATATAGTATTTTGCAAACAATACGTTCCGCTCAAGCGTTATTTAGAAAAGGAAAATGCAGACGAATAAGTATTTCAAAAAATGGGCGTATAAGTGACCTTTTTTCTGCATTTGCACGTTCATTACGGATTTCTGGAAAAAATCTCCTTCAGTGAAAAATAATCCATTATAAAGAGAAAGTTATGTTCTTTCATCTCCAGTCAAGCTTAATCGTTTATCTTCAAATCATTTAAAGAAATTGTCAAAAGTCTCCAATTTCACTGTGACATTCCCTTGAAAAAGTTAATATACGCAGAAGTTCGTCAGCTAAATATTCAATAAAAGCACTTTTTTTAAATAGGTAGCCTATCATGGAAAGTTTTTTATTAATCTTGGAAATAATAATATGCGTGGTATCTAGCAGCCTTTTTGAATGCTCGACAATGTGGTAAGCTGTTTTGAAGCATTACCATATTTGATCTACATGGCCATCTTCATAAGAACTTATATCTAAAAGCTCATTTTTCCGGGAAATTTCGTTTGGCTCTATCTTATTTTAAAGGTTTGGATGTAAACGTCAACCGAAAACGCAATTTATGAACTTATCAATGAAGATACTGAAAATGAGCGAAATTTTGATGGACTATATCCCATGATATTCCATAAAAAGTTATCCACTAATGGTAATATGTGCAAAATATTTTGACTAAAGAAAGGTTCTTTTAATATAAAGAAAGTGGCTGATTTAAGTTTTAAACTTCACAAAATATTTAAATTTATTATATTGATTTGTGGCTATTTTTACGTCTCCAAAACCTTGTGATTTTCGAGAAAATTTTATTTTTCTTAACAAAAACTTAGTACTTCTTACAGTTCTCTTGAGTAAATAATATGCCTAATGCTGCTTATTATTATTTATAAGTTTTCGTTAATAAGTTCTTACTAATATGAGAGGAATAATCAGACATTTACAAACTTAGGAAATTTGCTTGCTGGACTCCACATACTGTATACCTGTTGGTCTTATATTTTCACTTTGTCTTCTTTGCATAAAGGCCCTCAGGACATGGCATTTTCCTTTAATAGAGCAATAATCCCAGTAATCTCTATCAAAAACGTGGATGACACCGGGGAACGAAAATGGAAATATTATTTTTGTTTGTTCTTCATATTTAAAAAGGACCAAACCAATGAACTTCGGATGTGCAAGCTGCTCAGTTATACTAGCTGTTTTAGGTTTTCGGATAAGTAGCATTCGTGTTCAATGTATACCGGTATATTTACCGGCCTTGTATTTGTTTGCGTAAATCGTTAAAGCCAAGACACAATTTACAGTTAATCACCTACACATTGGAAGCTTCTAGCATCCATTTCAGTTTTGCTTTTATAAAATTTGGAATGACATAGGAGCCATCGTTTTAAACCACCCCTCCCGTGGCAATGTTCATTGTTAAGCTTTACGTCTGAGTTGACATCTAAAAGCAAGCTGTTTATCATCCACCTGTTTTCTAACTTTAGTGTTTGGCTTTTAAAAGAACTGTTGAATGTTTAGAAAATATTTATTTCATATGTGCTCTGAATTAAAACATAAAGTACTCGTTCAAGCAATTTGATGAAGCCCAATCTTCTACGAAACAATCGCAGACAGTCTGCGACTATTTCTGATTATGGATTCAAGCAAGGATACGAAATTTTAAGCCAAGGCTCGTCAGGTAAGAGTAGAATCATCCTATTCTTCTGAACTGCAACATCAAAACTTGCCTCTTTATTTCTATTGACTTACTTCTCTTCAAAACCCCCGTTCGTCTGAAGAAAGAATGCTTAACTTCGTTGTGACCATAGTACAAAATCAAACTAGGGCATATAGTATCATTTCTATTTTGTCTCTTTCTATCCTCGGTGCTTTTAATAGCTATTGTCTCCTCTCTTGTTTGCATTTTGCCGATTACTTGAAAAGTTCAGTTGGGGCTACCGCTCCTAGGCCTTCAGTCAAGATTCTGAACAACAATAAAAGGGATGAGATTTTGACATCACTTGCTCTTGCCATGCAAAAAAACTAAGCGCAATCCTGGTTGCAAGTTCTAAATTCAAGGAAATCTGTGGCCAATGGCGGATGGGCCTTAAAATGCATGAATAAATTCAGCTCTTCTAGACTGAGAAGGACTGAGGGAATTTGAGTGAAATACGGAGAAAATTGAAAGGAAATTAACCAATAGTACCAGCAAATACGAAGGTTCTGGGTGTCAAAGGGCCGGAACGACAGACCTTCCCTCGAATAATCGTAATAGTTAAATCCAACACAGCGGGAAACAGTTTAAGATCGTTCCGTACCAATCGCCCCGAACGCGTAATCGACTCCCGTTGCAGCTTACCATTCAGCAGTTGCTTGTTCAAAAGTGTCAAACTTCCGAGAGCTAAAAACTCATGAGTGCAAGAATTCCTCTTTTCTAACGTACAAAAACGACAATGCGAGCCCCGGGGTTCTCGTTGCAAAAATATGAATGCAGAATTACTGGGACAGTACATGCAGGAGACTATCACCAGAAACCTTTACCTTGTAACAACAACAATAACAACATGAAAAGTGCGGTTTTTGTAGTCCGTATATAAAGAATGTGGCAGAAGAAAGGGAACGGACGGCTTCAAGTCTTGGCTTTTGTATCGCTCATCACCCGACAGTGAACCTGAATCGTGCACATAAAGTACCAACTGGACACAGGTGAGCTATCTGGTGCCGCTTATCAAATACGATCTCGTGAAGATTCTTGCCATTTTATATGACAGACCTAACGACGACTGAGCACATACGGGCAGTTGGGAGAAGCGACCGACAGTCTCCGTTCGTTACCCACAACCTGGAGCAAGACAAAGAATTTAATTTCGCGAGCATGTGGATAAAGGCGCGGGACCAGCTCTCAGGCGGGAGGGGGGGGGAACTGTTGGATGTCTGAAACAATCTCCATCGCCAGACCTGTTTACATTCCCCCCCCCCCCCCCCCCGCGCTTCGTTCGGTTGGCCAAAAGGCGCGACCCAGTTCCCAGCCAAGGACGCACGCCATCACGACGCCGTGAGACGGCCTGGACTCAGCCTTATCACGAAAACCACTCCTCTCCTGCACCCCTACCCTCCTTCCTCCTTGTTTGACTGCAAAAACTGGTCATGTCCTTTTGCATGCTCACAGTATCTGATGCTGGCCTCCTGTACGAGGGGTAAAATTCAAACTAGTACACGTACTATCACAGCGATCATGCGTTCATCCTTCCTTATTTCTCCTGAAAAGTTTTCTCCATTACCGTGTACACTCGATAATAAACCCAGCTTAGTCCTGCTCATTATCCGATGACACCTGCTGGCTTGAAAATTAAACAGTGTGATAAGTATATCATCTGCTGATGAATAGTGCAACGATTAATTTACATTCCAATCGTAAGTGCTGTGTGTGTGCCTATTGACGCTTCGAAAATCTTCAGGTAACTGTCGACAAAATACGATTTTGAAAGACCGATGTGAACTTTTGCACATAGCAACTTAGTCTGACTAACAGACGACATTTTATGTAGCCGTTCAGAGGAACATAAAACAACCATTAAGATGAAAGATTGCAAAATTATTGTCCGCAGAACCATGAGGCAGCTATGCATCATCACATGCCTAAACACCAACATTTGCCCAAAAAATCGTTCAAATCAAAGGATAATATTTCTTCGTACACAGTCCCTCTTCATTTATCCTATAAAGGGTATAATTACGAGGAGTTCACCTTACTTGTGAAACTCCAAGCGTTTGTGTGCTATAATTTTGGCAGTATTCGTCCCCAGGAACTTAGCTCAAAAGTGTGTTGATTAGTTAAGACTGTATTATAGCGATCACCTCAAAAAATTGGATTGTACGAAAACTACGAAGGAAGCCCTGAGGTCTCAATAATGAAACAACCCTTCGATATTTCTCCATTTCGACAGAGGTAACTGAAGAAGAACACACTTGGGTTTTCAGATAGAACCTGTCTGGTAGTCCAGTAAAACTAACGCACTTGTCGCTGGTTTTAGTAGGACTACATTTTACGCAGTTATTGCTCTGGACTGAAACATACTCAAATGGAATATTTTCATGGGAGTTTGTTTTGGTCATTTAACATGAGATTTTGATGACTTAGCCTAAATTTCATATGCTACTTTCCGACAAATTATTATAAAAATTGAGTTTTATTGTACTAGTCACTCAGTGGGAGAAAAATCCTCCCTAGTGTCGATGCCAGAATTATTATTTACATCAGAAGTAAGTAGAACCCGGTTGTCTCAAGTGCAGGCCAGTATACAGTGAAGAATATTATAATGATATTATTAGAAGTGTTTTGCGTCATTTGTTCCTACCCGTGTCGCATTTCCTGTCTACTTGAAATGTTATTGTGGTTTATGAAACCCGTCTGAGTTTTCTTGCTACCAGGGAAAATATTTCAGACTGTATTTTTATGCAAATGAAGAAAATTTGTAAATAGATGATGGCAGAGATCTTAGGCTGAGGTCGTTAAATATTTTAATCCTAAGCATAAACTTAAAATTTTCAAGCGGGTAAATTAGCATAAATAAAAGATCCAAGCAACCATTTTATTATGAATAAAGCTTGCAATCAATCTGGCTGTGTTGGACTTAAAGTGGCAGGCACTCTAATATTTTAAAAAAACGCAGACTTGTGCGTTTTTAGTTGGTGGATTTTTCTTAATTACTTTAACCCTGCTTTTGTTTAAAACAAAAAACTTAACCCTTCAGCACAGAATTCTTATATCATTGTGGGTGTTTTAATTCCGGTTTTATTTTAAATAACGTCAGTTGTAATCTAAAACTAAAACGCATTGACAAATACACAATCATTTCTATGCGCATTAAAAGAAATTTATGGTTCCGAGCGTTTTTTGATCGAAAAAGTTTACTGCTAAGTCAACATGTAAGGCCTACGTCGATGGCAACTGGTATGCCAGTGTTTACCTCCAACGAAGAAAAGGATGGAAACCTTCCCCTAGTTTCGCAGACTTGCTGCCAGTTAATTTCACAGCGGTGTTAGGTTTTGCGTCCATGCCATATAAAAACTTCTCTTGGTTAAGCTATGATTAGTAATGGCCGCGTTTATGTTTCGTTTGATCTTATCAAAGCTATTGCTTTAGAAATTTGTTCTAATGCTTGTCTGAAAATTTAACATGATGATTTTTGAGGTTGGTAAGTGCGTCTGAAACGTAGTTAGGGCATGTCTAGCGCAAACAGCCGGCTAGCAAACATGCTGTTGCCATTTTTTCTGAACCAAGCATTCAAATGCCGGCAAAAACCATCGAGACTTTCATGTATTATTTGCATATCTTTGGTAATAAGAGCACTAGGCTACTAAAATTTGCGTAAATACACGTTGGCGATGCTGCTGATCTGTAAAGTGATATCATCGTTCCAAGGAAAAGTAAACTCGTCAGGGATGTTGGCCTCTGTTAGAAATCGATTACATTTTCAAATAAAAATAGGCTTTGGTATGCCCTGCAAAGTGGCGCTATGGAAAGCCGCTTTTTATTTTCCGCAAAAGAGTTCAAATCAGCATTGAAATTGACAAAAAGCAGAAGTTAACGTTATAAAAACCTGTACGGAATCTACAATTGTCAACTTTACGCTGCAGTTTTCTTTGAAAGATGCCAAATAATTCGTTAGTCATACCGGTTGGTTCCTTATTACTAAAGGTTTTTTTTCTAAAACAGTATCAACATGATAAGATGACAACCTGTTCACCAAACTAGCTTAAGGTTGGTCCACTGAATTATTTCAAGAAATATACAATAAACTAAGCTAAATGAACTCAAGAGAGGAATTGTTGTAGAATAAAACAATCGCCGGCTCATTTAAACATTTACGTAACTAAGAGGTAGCTTCATGTATTTAAATTAACATCTTGGCAAACGAAATAATAGGCTTTTTAAATAGCGACCAGAGCTCACTGACTTTACCACGAAGTTCAGCTTACTGGATCCCACGTAGAAGACTATTCAAATAGTACAATTTCAAATCACAAGCATATAAATGCATTTTGGCGCATTTTCTCTCTACTGTTTAGTGTCAGAAAGCTGTTTTTTAGACTCCGACCTCCAGGTCATCTGTAATTTTTTGCAGGGACTTATATGTGCAGACTTTGTAGATGCCAGACAAGCTTTAAAGGGACAGGCTGGAAGTTTATCGAAAGACTAGACTTTAAGTTAGGAGAACATGGAAGTTGAAAGTTAAATGCATGACCAAATAAGAATAAAACTGGTTTCCTCCAGTTGTGACTTGTGCGAATGTCAAAGAACATTCTGCACATTCTATGCCTAGCTGAAGACACCAGCGGCTGTCCTATATAGTGGAATTTTTTGGATAGGGTGGAAAATCCTAGATTAATTCCTCTCGCCTGCACCGATAATGGCTGCAACTGGGGTGATGCACCTGTCACGAACCTGTCTCTACTTATGATAAAGCGTAGATTTTAGGTCGTCTGAGTAACATATACAGTACAGCGAGTGCTGCAAGAAGCATTCCGCAATTTGAAAAAGACCGGTAATCACTTGCAAAACAACATTTATTAGGGTTGCAATAATGCCGACCATGCAGTCTTATTTCAACTTTTTTCAGTCACGTTAAGATGCCGATTGGGTGGTTAGCTTCTTTTTGACCACTGCGAAAAAGTTGATTCTGTAAAAAATGGCTACTTAAATAGTATGCATTTTTATCATTGATTTTGACTTTCTTTATAAATTCAGATGTATTTTATGGAAAGCATGCACGAAAAAAATCATAGCTTATACTTATATGGTAGTAAATTTCGCCTTCTTTAAAGTTAATTCTTAATATAAGAGTTTATTCGGTTTAAAAAAGTTCCTTATTGCTGAATGATTTTGAACCCTAACAACTGCTAGAACTGAATTTAGGTTCTACAAACTGAATGCCATGTTCATCCTCTTTAAGTAAAAGTACGTTCTTGCCTTTGGTTTGAGGAATTGGTTGCTTAGCTCCTATAAAATTTCACAATAGACATAGATCATGCTGTGTATATCAGGGGCAGCATTAATAAATTGATGGATACGATGCATTATGAATGAACACTACACAGTCATAAAAAAAGTCAAAATTTGAGTTTTTTTAAACCAAAAGAAAAACTTTCTTTAAGAATAAAATTTAAAGAAGGCATAATTTACTATCAAATAGGTATAAGAGAAGAATTTTTGTGCATGCTTCCCATAAAATACAGTTGAATTTATAAAGACAGTTAAAATCCATAATAAAAATTCATAGTATTTAAGAAGCCATTTTTTGCAGAACCAGCTTTTTCGCAGAGGTCAGAAAGAATCTTATGACAAAGCCGGCATCCTAGCAAGACTGAACATAATGTAAATTGGGCTGCATGATAAACAGTATTGCAACCCTGCTCGATGTTGGTTTGCGAGTGATTACCGGTCTTTTTCAAATTGCGGAATGTTTGTTGCAGCACTCGCCAAACTGTAGTCCATTCACTTCTTTCAGACTGCGTTTTTACCAAATGGAAACTCACTCTAGTTCAGTCAGTATCAGTCAGTATATTTGGAGTAAATGACCGAAGCCCTTAAAAACTCCATTGAAATGGTACAGGAATGCATAAGTTTTTGTAAAATATGCAAACATTGTTACAGATCGCTTTTGTTGTGCAAAAGTGCACAGATTGTGACTGTCTCGTATTCATATGCACCTTATTTTCTATTTAACTTTTAACATTTCGTGTTGACATGACGGTTTTGTTTTTTGGTAATGCTCTTTTGCTGGCCACAAGTCAGTGCCTCTACCATGCATGCATTTATTAAACTTGGATGCCCTTATCACATCTGCTAGACTAGTCTTTCAACCTTCTTCCACCTAGGCGCTCCTATCATACAAATATCTGATAGCCATAAACCATCCTCCTTCTCCCCCCTAACATAGCGTATAGGTCTATATAAGCTATTCTACTGCACTGTAAGCCTAAGTGTTATTATTCTTCAGCAATATGCATAAGTAAAAATGAAAGTCGATGACATTTTTGGGCTAGAATTTCTCAGAAGCTTGCCTAGATAATAGCAAACTAGATCTAGGTTAGATTAGATTAGCAAGGTTGGGCTCCATTATGAGATAGACAGTCGCCGCTTGTCTTTCTGCAAATTGGGAATTCAACGGAAGTAAAACTACTTAATGACAAAGCTTACATAGACTGTAGGGATGCGTTGGTTGGAACTAGGCAGTGCAATCAGCATAGGGGGTGCGTTGTGACCACCAGGTGAACCCATACACGCTTGCCGTTCGCAAGCAGACCAGTTGTCTGGAAACAACGGAACACGGAGGCGCCAGCAGACGAGAAGCTTGTTACTCATATACTGAGAGAGAGAGAGCGAAAGAGTAGCGGTCATTAAGTAGTGCATGGGGTGCACGAAAATGTGGACGATCATGTGCATGCGTTCAATCGGTACTTAAATGTGTCGTCTTATCAATATTTTGAAAATCTCTTTGTGTAAGATTTCGGATTAAACTTAAAAGAAAAAGTTAAAAGTCAGATCGCAAATACATGTTTACAATAATTCATCATCGGGTCTCCACAATTACATAGATAATTAAAATATAGTTTTTGGATAGGGCTTATAAATTTCTCGTGGTTAAAACTTGACATATTTTCCCCTGCCGCTCACAGAGCGACGCCAGCAGGTTGCGTTCATTGAATTTGGGAGAGAGGGGAAGTAGGATGAGCTGTGAGCAATATTCATAAGTCGATTACACGAAGTGAGCGTCACTGTCAAGTGCGCGAAATGAACAACTGTCAGGATGGGCTACGTGCAACATGTAATCGCCATCTGAAATGGGTGTCGGCCACGGAATGCAAGGCATCCGTATAAGCGTCTTCTGACAGTACAGCACTGGATTCTCTAACCGTATAGTCACGGCGTCGGCAGTTGCAAGCACTCGTTGAGGTAGGTTCTCAGGGGAGTGAGCTAGTTTCCAGTAAACAGCCTAAATACTTCGTTGGGATTGACTCGGCGGTTATTATCGGCAAAGTGTGTGAGATATGAACTCGAAATCGAACTGGTTTCACCTTACGTAGCCAGGCCGGTATGTGTTCACTTTTCTTCTTTTCCAGACGCCTCTTTGTTCAGTCAGTATGTCCCTCTCCATAGAACCAAGTGACGGAGTGAAAATGCCTATCTATTAGTGATTCTATTAAATAGCCTGCTTGTGCGGTGCGTGAGTACCGGCATTTCGTTGTGCCCTGGCATCGCTTTTTGCAGCAAGGTCCAGTCTAGCACATGCACGAACCGATGACTTCACAGGCTTTGCAGAACTTCCGAACGTTTTGGTTTGAGGCATGATGACCGATCAGCGGGCCGGGATCGTCTAAGCTAAACGGCAGAGCCTACGGCCGGGACGTAAGGCTTGCTTAATTAGTTACCTCTGTCCATGAAACTCGAGTTAGCCAAAGCAAATTACAGAACTTGGCAGTCTTATCTATTTTCCCACGCGCACGATGGAGCGGCTGCCGCGTCAGCTACTGTGTCAACTTCCATACCTTGTTGGTTAACAGGTTTGGATGGTCGACTGGTGACTAGAAGCGGAAGAAAAGAGTGTAACACGACAGTTTGACCGTTGATTCGGACGATTTTAACCATGTGTTCTACAGTAATGTGGTGGTGCAGGGATGATGACTTACATTTGCATTCTTTTTCACTGATTGCAGACTTGTGTTACATCCACCGCTCTCTCTCTCTCTCTTTACTCCTACCCAACTGCTTCCCACGTCAAGATTGAGTCATCTTCTTCGCAATTACTTCTTGGGCCTCGCATTTACTTGTGTATTGAGAAAGTGTAGTAGATGCCACAATCGTGCTCAGTGGTTGTTTTCAACGACAGGACATGACGTTCAGGCGATTCAGACCCACATCGGCCATCGCAATAGTGGAGTTTGATTCGATAAAGCCTCTTTTCTAAATTCTGTGTGTCTGAATTATTGCCTCTGATCCCCGTATACCAACCAACGTCTCCCTGGGCTATTGAGTCTACCTGTTAGGCTTTCTATCTAGAAAATTCTTTGCCAATTCACAGCCACTGGGAGCAACCCTGTAACAAAACTCAGCTGAAAAATTTTCCCATCCCGTCACCGGTATTCCAACTGTACCCCTAGTGGATAAGGACCATAGATTCCACAAATCATCTGATATCAACAGTACGGGAACCGCACTCAACATTATTAACTCAAAAGTATGTATTGAACTAGCAAAAACCGTTTTAAATTACATTCAAACGCCTTCTGGGATGCAAATAGACAAACTTCACAGCTGCATAGCACAATGAAAATGCAACGAAACTGAGGAGACTGCACCTAGTCCTTATAGCAGGAGCCCCGTTGAATTAGTAGACTTCAGAAGATAAATTGGCGAACATACGTTTGTTTTCGATAACTTCTCGTCAGACCCTTACAGAAACGAGCCAGTCCCAAATGCAACCACGCACACCTTATCAGCTGTCTTGGGCGCCGGGCCGTCTAAAGATTGACAGTCTGACTGCAACTTCCTCAACTCTCCCCCACCTCCCTCCCCTCTTCTTCACCGACCGTGACAACCATAACACTACATCTGTCCACCAACCAGCATAGATTATTTATTTTCATTACCATATAAATGTAAAAGCCTGACGAGTATTTATCGTAAAAAACGTATGTTCGCCAATTTATCTTCTGAAATTTTCAATGGGAATTTTTGCCAATTTAAAACGAATCAGTAGACATATAGGTGAGACCAAAAGACCAGCTACCATCCTGAGGAACGTCCTATGTCGCCTTTTTAGGTCCAAGGCATCTTTTGCAAAGCAAATACGCAGAAGAAACTGGAATACTGCTCGCGAATGCACATAGTCGAACAGGCGGCAGTTGTGGGGAAAATGATACCAATTCTTAATTTGCGACTCATTCGACAAAATCTGTTCGAAGTTCAAAGCGACAAAATTCTCCCAAGAGTGTGATAACTGCATGAACCGCGAGCTGCTTGCGTCGGTAATCACGGAACTCTAGTCTCTTAACGAGTGTATGTCCTCACCTTACATAAGGTTGCCAAAGCAAATAGCCAATTAAAGAGCGCGTAGGTGAACTCTCTTTCCAACGCCATTTTCTGAGCCAGATGACCGAAAAATCATTACGCTAAAATTAAGATGCTGGTGCGAAAGTGTTAGCAGCTTACGACTTGAATGCTGGCCATCATTCCATTATCTATGAAGAGGGTGCCGTTAATTGGCACAGTTTTCCTGTAGCCTTGGCACAATACATCCTATAAATACTTTAATGCCTTGTGTAGGAATTACTTGTCTCTGGTATTCTCTCTGGTGATGGGTTTGATCATGAACCCAAAGCTTCAGTTGAATAAAGTTCTCGTTCCAACGCTCATGTCTCCTTCTCCTTAAACAAACCAATAGGAGGATATGCGACCGCCCTCCTATCCCCTTAGCGCATCTATGGACTTATCTAAACTAAGGGTTGACACTACTTCCTTCGCTCTCAGAATTTATACAAGTGACATTTTTAACATAAAATCCAGCTGCATGCTGTGTCTTGACAAAAGTGAACGTGTGTAACAGGGTTTTTACTCTGTCATGTTCTTACAAAAAGGTGTTTGATCTTCAGCAAAGATTGCCCCCCCCCCCCAACATAAAAAGAAGACGACGACGATTTTTAACGATAGCTACAGCTACGAGCAGTTCCAGGCGATACCTCTGAAATACTTTGGGGGTATAACTGACAGTTCACAAGGCACTTCTAGGCGATTACACGAGCCCCCACGCGATAATTCGTCAGCAATCCCCAGGGTTGAAGGTAAAGTTTAAATCCTGAGGAATTCATATAACCCCCTGCAACCCTACCTATCAGTGGCACTGAGACGTCTGCTAGCTGGAAGGCGAAAAAATGTGTCCCACCAGCTGCCACTGTGTTTGCGATAGAGCAAATTTCCTAGAGTGACATACAAATTCCCTATGAACAGTAAGGCCTGTGGATAGCTTTTTTGTTCTTTATGTTCTTGCTGCTGAAATATACATAAAAGTAGTGTCGATTTAAAAGTAGTACGCCAGCTCTTAAAAATTTACAGTTGGATCGATCCAGCAAACTGAGTAAATTACAAAGCAGAAGATTCGATCGCTAAGACAACACTTTCATTCGCCTGACTTTTCGACCCTCGTCGTGGATTCTTCATCAGAGACATGAGCAGAAAATCATAGCAGATACGGGTTGTTTAAGTTGTTTTTCTCCTAAATCCCACGCATTACCCCCACAGGAACGACAGTTTTTCTCCTAAAAATCCCTGAGGAGTTTTTTTACTGTCTGCTCCTATTTTCATTCTATGACACAGGACAACTGGCCTCGCCAATAGTCTGAGAAACAAATTTTCTGCTACCACTGAACATATGTACAAATAGGGCAATCAAAGGAATTTTTCCTACATATCCCTCAATATACCGATACCGATACCGAACTCCTCTGGAGTCTTAATCGGCCGTCGATTATGTGAATGACATGTAAACGCCTTTCACTTTAAGTAACAAGGAGGGCTACTCAGAAACGTCCTTGTGTGGAACGAAGTCATGCTAGACTGCTTACTCATATCGAGAGACGGATGCATGGAGGGGGTGTTAGGGTCGCAAGTGCGTCAAACTCTTTTTTAAGTTAGTAGCTAGGCGTACACCGATCTGTTACAGGGCACATATTTAAAATGACTCCACTGCATATGTCATTGGAGCACCAAAGGCGTGTGCAACAGCGTACTCCTTGTAGCTTTCTGTGTTTCATTCACTTGGGACACAAAATTAAGCATGTTGAATGTATATTGTGAATGTGCACAACTCGTGTTTGCATGAAACATAAACAGCTCTGTAGTTATTGGCCTTTTCCTACGTTGGAAGACAATGCGGGCACTATGACCTATACGATGGACTATAAATAGGCTGATCAGTGCTAGGTTTTTTAGCCAGTATTAGTGCACGGCCTGATGGGCAAGCTTTGTGCATAGTTTTTTGATTTTTATCCAATATTTTTTGAAATCAAAGGTTCACTGAACTCTGTCTCTGATTTGTTTTATAGGTTTTTTTGCACTGGTTCTTTTCTCAATTCATCATATTTGCCGAAAACTGTTGACCAATGTTTTAAATTAATGCCCATTGAGAATCGGATGCAATTTAGCGTGTATAACATACGACTCAATTCTGTTGGCCATGCAGTTGCTCACACGTAGCTGTGCTTACTAACTTTGTATTTATTTTTTACCCCAACATTAAGCTTTTAATGACGGAGCCTTAAATATACAGTCAGTATTATTAATGAAACACGCAATATAAACAGGAATATGAACTTCTTTGCATATATCAGGTTGGAGAATATGTTTTTTATTTAACTGTTATCATAGGTAGTCCCTTTGCTAGAGCATTTAGAAAGCTTGGTGTAATGAAAATGCGGTGAATTATGGCTCATAATATTAAGTTGATTGAGAGTTTCACGTATGTGATATCTTTGCGGACAGAGATTTCAGAAATCTTGTGAATGACGATGTTCTGGTGACCCGTAGATAGCAAAAGTTTCCCCACTCTTAGTCTCCAAGGCAGATGCGTGTTCTGTGCGTGTTTTAGTTCTCGCATTTACTTTGTCTCGTCATAGATAAGACAATTGCGAAACTGTAAGTGAAATGTCGGCCTGCTGCCGTCCGCCGTACTTCTGCTGTTCGAAGCTGACGATATGAGGAGACGTGTACTCTTCTTGAGCTCATATCATATCATATTTTCGGTAAAACCCGAAAACAGGACAGTATTGCGCTGAATTCAAAGGCGATAATGGTTAAGATAAGGTCAATGCAAAGATAGGAGTAACTCTGGAGTTAGAGTTAGGGTTCGACTTTAAGTCCAGATTACTTCAGCTAGATTGAGTTGAGGTGAGGAGAAAGCTGGGCATGTGCTATTGTACCCCTTAATGGTACAATGTACAATGTACAAATAGCAAAATGACGCATTGTCAAGCTGCAAACTTGTGTAAGTTGATGGGTAATAGGGCAGGATATTGAAACTGTCGCAAACATATTATGGAAATGGGTTTCTTCATAGCTTGGTGAACATTTACGCATCAACCGGAATATGTCGGAGGATACGTTGTCTTCAGTTACACTAAAAATATATATAATGGTACTGAAATGCAGCAAGTAGTATGTTTGTTTGACTTTAACTTTCGAGGGGGTGAAATGTGTGGGATTATGATAACGTATTGGTACATATGGCTGTACTGATTGGACTTTCTCTTAAACCTATCTACGGGTGGTTACAAGACGAAGTACTAAGGCAGGACATACTATGTTGGAGAAGAAACTCCTCCTCGTGTCGAATCCCGCCCCAATTACGCGCATTTCGAAAGAATGTCCTCACCAGCTCGAAGAAGTTGCCCGATGCTAGGCAACAAGTTGAACTCTAATGGAAGCAAAAAATGTGTAATAGGTCGCCTCGTGACTGTCTTTTCTCTGTATATATTAGTATTGACCGCGAGGAGCCAGGAGGTTGACCATTGCTGGTTCGATGCCAGTTAATGTAAGAACATTAAAATATATACCCCTCATGGAATTTGACCTAAGGTCATTTATAAAAACAGGAGTTCTTCTTCTCTTGTCTAACTGGATCTCTTCAGTCAAAATATCTTTGAGCAATTTCAATTTTTATTTATGGGTAGAGAATACTTCAATTTTTCTTTATCTGGGCGTTGTACTTCACAATAGTACAGGGTATCCCAAAAAATGTATGCACACTTTAAATAAAAGAAAACTTGGTTTTTATTAGAAATTCATTATTTCGGAAAAAAATATATTTAGAAGTATCATGTCATTGCTTTTCCACCACATTTTGACTATTGCAGCAGTGGCTGAATTGAGAGAATTAATTGAGCATGGATGCACCCGAATACCGAGGGAATTGTTTCTTGGTGTGTGCGATTCCATCGCTTCGCGCTGTCAGCAGTATCATGATCAAAATGGACGTCAGTTTGAGAACATTCGATGAAGAAAGCAATTAAACTATACTTGTAAATATTTGTACATTTTGAAATAATATAATTATGATAAACATCAAGTATACAATTATGTAAAATGTTTATACATTTTTTGGGACACCCTGTATATTACAGAGGAAGCATGTTTGACTACCTTATTACTTTTGAAACTAAAAAGCTGTTTTTTACTCGTTAGCTGCTCATGAAAAATACTATTGGTGCAGTAGGAAGCTAGAGAAGACATCTGTTATGGAGTAGGTGTGATTTTATGATAAGCAAGCCAGGTAAGACGTAATTTACTTTGTCGCTGACGGGCAACGCTACGGACAGTTCAGCTCTTTCTTTTCCTTCTTCCAACCAGAGTCCTGCCTTCGTAGATCAAAGGGATAGCTTCAGGGATTACTTAATCCTCTACGGCAAATAGTGCGGCACCTTTTATACATTGTTGCAGGTTGTACTCTTAAATTGTAATGCGCATTCTAACGGCCCCTACATGAACACAATAGAGCTCACTATCACTGTTTCCACAGCAATGCGTGCAGCACGTAAGCATCTTATGTGACTTATTTCACGTTAAAGTTTCACTGTTATGCGTTATTTGGCTTTCTCTGTTTGAAAACTGCCCACTATTAGGAGCACGAGAGTCCTGTAAGTATACGTCAACGTTTTCTCAGAGTATTCAGTGAAAGGTTGGATCAAATACTTGCAGGAACTACATGTGAAAACATGTACTGTAAAGCTATACAGAAGAGTCCTTCATAAACTGTGTAACAATTAATTTGCAGTAGGATTTCAATCAACGAATACAGGCTATTTAATCTGCATCAAATGCACAAAAAAGAGACCAAGTGGCAATTTAGGTGAATGCGAAATTATAGCATCAGAGGATTGAATCGGGTGGACCTGGTGACTGTTTAAAACTAGGTTTGAAAATAAAGGCGCATATAATGCAAAGTCTGAAACGTTTGGTCGCACACATAGTACCTAATTAAAATCTTGATTTATCTGACCTCGTTGGGAGTAACTCGGTGACCTCGTCGAGATACGAATCTACGCTAGCGGGGAGAGGCCTTTGGTACACTCAACGTTTTAGCCAACTGATTTACGAGGCCGTTCTCATGATTCCTCCTGGCTGGTGTGGGTTCGAATCCCAACGAGGCCGCAAAGGTTTTCATAATTGGACCAACCCCTTTACAAAAATTTCTATGTTTGGAAGACGTTCATATTAATTTAAGAGATGACCCAACGCTAAGAAGCACCAATTATTGGAGATTTTAAAGCACCATCGAGCAACTGAAGTAGTTAGCATCATTTTTTTTAATTTCAACTCCTAAAAAGGACAGTGAAATTATTTTTTGCGCAAAATGTTGTATTTTCGGCAATGTTTAGAGGCAAAAGGGTGAGTTGCCTGGATCTCTTCATTTAGAAGGGCCTAAGAAATGCTGATGAAAGACGATTCATAACACAGCCCGGCAAGTGTGACCATTTCATGCTCCCACTAGAAAAATACCAACACGTGAAGCAAGGGGGTGCACGTCACCACCGCTTCAATCGTTTGGCTAACACCAAACAGACGAGAATTCCTCGAAGCTTGGTGCTCTAGCATGACAGGTGTCAACCGTCATGTCGACCTGAACGCTCATTATGAAGGCCTATGTTAACAGTTGACTAATTTGCATCCATATCCTGCAACAGCTGCTAATCCGTATTCGGCCATTAGAATCTCACTGCCTCACCATCCCCTGTCTTAGGCATGGCAAATCATAACTTAATCTCCTAGCATCTCTACTACCAACGCACTAACCCCCTGTCCCCATCCTGTATCGGCGACCGCTAATCCGGGCCCCCTCCCCCCAAAAAAAACATATCTCACCTATGAGCTTACTCTTCTCACACTAGTTGTCTATCCTGTCGCGCCAACCGATCCAGTTCAACTATCTCTTTTTCCCCTCTGGTCATCTGCCGACAGATTATTGGTACCAACTTGAATATTTACGAGTACAATTCGTATTTCGGAAGATTTTTCTTTTCGTGTGTACAGGCAGGAGGACAGAATTTACATGGACGAGGGAGACCAGAACTGCCTACCCGTTGAGCCAAGGGCTCGTTGTCATGTTGATTGCGTAAAAATTCAGCTCCAGGTATCTTACCACGTTCATTATCTCCCAAAGAAGAAGAAGAAGAAGGGATATATTCATCGGCCAAAATGTATTCAAACTGAGTATTCAGAAACTTTCAACAGCAGAAAGTGCGGTTACTGCTCCTGCTAATCTTTAGCTATTTGGCCCAAACGCTTATTTCGTATTATTGCCGCACCTGACGCACGAAATTTGACCTGTCTGTGGGCTGCTGACTAACTTTGAGTCTTCTGAGGGTGACCATTGACGATAAATGATATAAATTCAGTCTTGAAGCATGCAGGGCCCTCAGCAGTATTATGCAGAAAAAATTTTCAACAGAGGAAAATAACTTGTCTTCTATCGAAACGCCAACTCCTCGCACAAACCCTCAGCCAAAGAAGACCGAGTAGAAGAGTCTATTGTAGCCGAAAATAGGAAAACGGGGCAGTAATATCTTGTCGACTATAGCATGCAATCATTTGCTTACTCTTACCGTACTGCACAGCTTATAAGCTATTGGTGAGAAGTCATAGTACTGCTTTTTATTGCCTGTTTTAATGTGCATTAATATTTTTTTTATTTTATTTTGCATATTTGGCACATACACATCATTTTTAACCTGCACTTCCAGTGTACGTCTTTATGCAAAGTAACATCATTCAGTATCAGTATTCAGTATCAGTATATTGAGGGTATGTAGGAAAAATTCTTTTGAGTGCCCTATTTGTACATATGTGCAGTGGTAGCAAAAAATTTGTTGCTTAGACTGTTGGCGAGGCCAGTTGTCCTGAGTCATAGGATGAAAATAGGAGCAGACAGTGAAAAAACTCCTCAGGGATTTTTAGGAGAAAAACTGTCACCCTTGTGGGGGTAATGCGTGGGATTTAGGAGAAAAAAGGGGGTTCCCACTGGGGAGGGGCATTGCAAAGGTTCCCAGGATCATCACCGTGCGGAAGCCACGTCCTGATTCTTCCTTGCTGATTGCAGAGTCCGCCACGGAACTGGAAAAACAGAGGCATCCGTCCAGATCGTCGAGAGTCCGCTTTGGGTCGAACCAAGGGTGACTGTTTAGACCGGCAGGTCTGGCTGATAAGATCGCCAGCGGGTAATCACGGTACGCAGATAGCCAAGTAGGGTAGACCGCGGAGACCTTCGCATGAGGCTATGCGTGGGAGGGCGTTATAAATACCAAACGTGAATGATATAAAAATTAATACTACTGACAAAGTGGAAGTAGCATTATTGTTATTGCAAATTGTCAGTTCCGATCCATCGTGCACTGCTATATCGATCCAGTTTTTGCTTAAAACCCTCTAGCGATTCCGACATAACAACGTCCTGAGGGAGCGCATTCCACGCTCCGACCACCCTTTTTGAAAAGAAGTGTTTCCGAGCGTCCAGCCTGGCCCCTGTCACCTTTAATTTGAGGGGATTACCCCTCAGATTCGTGGTCGTTGCTAATTCGAAAAAATCCCCTGATATAAGACAGCATTCTTGAAGACGTAATACGCGGAATGCTAGTATCAGGTCCCCCCGAAGCTGCCTGTAGCGCAAAGGGAAGAGGTTGAGATTCGACAGCCGTGTTTCATAAGGCTGCGAGCCCTGCCCCATAACAAGTTTGGTTGCGCGCCGTTGTACCTTTTCCAGGATGTTGATGTCTTTCCTGGCCCAGGGTCTCCAAGCTTGGATAGCGGATTCTAGGTGCGGTCGTACGAAGGTTCCGAAGACTTTTGTGAAGCACTCTTCATTGAAGGTAGAAAAAGCTCGTTTGACGAGGTATAGGATCCACATCGCGGACTTGGCTACCTTTGTGCAATGCAGGGATGGTTTAAGCGAGGGTGTGATCCAGACTCCCAAGTCGTTCTGGGCGTTCACTTCCTTCAATGGTATGTCATTCAGTCGGTAAGCCGTGCCGTTTGAAGAACCGGATTTGCCAACTCGAATGGTGGTGCACTTGCTCTCATTGAACGGTAAGAGCCAGTCCGCCGACCATTTTTGAAGTCTATTTAAATTTTCCTGTAAGTGCACTTCGTCAGCCACAGTTCGAATTTCGCTCCAAAGTTTTATATCATCGGCAAACATGGCGATGCCGCAATCCAGTTCGCGGACACAGTCGTTGATGTAGATAACAAACAAAATAGGGCCAAGAACGGAGCCTTGGGGAACACCACTCTCAACCTCAACCTTGGCTGACTGTTTGTCGCTGATGTGGACAGTTTGCGAGTGACCGATTAGGAAGCTTTTTATCCACGTAAGGAGCCTACCCCTTACTCCTATGCGGCTGACTTTATAAAGGAGGCGGTGGTGCGGCACGCTATCGAAAGCCTTTTTGAAGTCAATATAGACAGCATGCACTGAGTTTCCGCTATCGACTGCCTCAATAACCTTTACCTTCTACAGACAATACGTACGTTCTGTGATATATGAAATTTACGTTTCTCGCAACGAAAAAGAAAATGTCACGTATCAAGTAAACAGTCTCATCCGCCACATCATTGATCTTAGTGTGAGTACAAATTAAAAAAGCTTCTTAGTAATTACTGTAGGAGAAACATTAAGTGTTTGGGTGGCTAGTTACGGAGTACCGCGCAGGGAACATTAGACCGCTTAATTTGCCTTGGGCATGTGCCAATTACTCCTGTGTCGGCCCTTAACCAGCGCGAAACTCTCGCCTATTGCTCTTCGAAGTAAGGCTCCACTCACCAGCCATACTCCGGCAACCGCCTTGACGGACGAGCTAAAACACATAAAAGTGATCCCTTGTTAAATAAATAAAAAATAAATTTTATATTTTAGGCCTGGAGGGCCTCGTTATTGCAAACTTAGTGCTGTAGAAAAAAATAAAAAGTTGATAAATGCTGCTCTCCGTGAAACAACCACATAGGCAGCGGGAGCGTTTAGTAGTGTTGGTAGATTAATTCATATTCACCAGCAAATCGTTGTTTTAAAATAGTAGATAACACTCTCTGAAACGCATGGTGAACTGAGGAGGAAGCAGTGAAAAAACTCCTACCATTAAAGCTGGGGCAGAGTTCAGCGAATCCCCGCTTAAAAAAACGTAGGAGTAAAAAAATGCTTCAACAAAATTAAGGGGGTTTGTTGAGAGGATTGATTGTAGTGCAAATGAGACAGGACTGTTGATGAGAACGTATGAGGGTTGGAAACGCTTCTTGTAATTGGAGAAATCATATAACCGCAAAGGCTGTCGTTCACCATTGTTACACCACTCGACTGGCTTCATGATCAACCATCAGGGAGGTGAGACCGGAGGAGGCCATCGCGGACAACAGGGTCAACAAGAGAGTGAACGGCAGAGGTCACCTGATCATCAACTAAACGCCGGAGATGCGACCTTGTAGATTGCGGACTCCAGCGACGACATGGCACAAATAGCAGAACCGCCATGAGCATGACTAAAGACCATGAAGCCTATCGTCAAGGTTGTAAAACGGAGAATGGAGAAACGGCAATGCTGACTGGACAAAGAAGTGGACAAATCATCGTTGCAATTATCACTTAAAAGAGGAAGAAATGGATATGCATGGAAAAAAGTGTTAGATAAACATGACCACCACAGATACCAGGGGGACCCTTTTCAAAATCCAAAAGTTGTGTGTTTGGGAAAGAGACGGATAACAAGGACTTTATGTCTTCAGAATTCAAGTGTTGGCGTAAGTTGAGTTTAAAAACTGCTAAGTTAGACGACAGCCTACTTTCGAGGGGAATATTATTCTAGAGGAAGGCATATTTGGAGGCAAAGAAGTGAGAATGGTTCGAAGTGGAGCTAAAGGGGGTGCAATAATCCTGGAGGAATTACTAGTGGCATAAGATCTATCTGCGGGAATGAGAGCGTTGTTTCGTGGAAGGTTAGGGGTAGAGTGCATCTCCAAACACCCGGTAGTCCTGCTTTCTATACACCCCTCCCACCTTCCTTCCAATTTCAAAAGTTCTGCGGAGAGAGAGATATGCATCACCTTTAGGCTGTCCAGGCTAATTCGGCCAATTCTTTTACTAAAAACGAAAACATGATCCAGATTAAATTTCGGCAGCAGCTTGGGATGTCTGAGCAGTCCCTTCTGGGAACAGCACTGCTTACCTCCTCACAAGGCAAAGGGATAGAAAAGCTGCCCTAAACAACGTCTGGGTTTCACGTCCTCTGCCATCAGACCGTGACTCGTAGATCGAAAATTCATGGTTGAAACATGCAAGAAAACGTTACTAACACACCAAATCCCGTTGTTTTTGCGCTGTACTCCACGCTGCATGACGGATAGTGCGTGGTTACAGTTCTTTCCTTGTAAGTTTCAATTCTGAAATTGGCACGGCTGTAACAAAGAAGTTCATACCTTTACGCGTGCCCTATTTTGTTGCCGTGTTGACCCCGTGGTCACTTATGGGTAGCGTATCGTGAACTGTAACCGTAGACACATGTTTTTGAGCTTGCTTGCGTCCGTTGGTTCTGTATGCGATACGGATCCCAGGGCGCTCATCACGATAAGCGTCCACCAGCATGGTGGACAGCATGATTATAAACGAGATGGGAGCCAGTATGCCGACTTGATTCACTTGGTTAGGAAGGCTTCAGAGACTTTCTTGTTGTAATTGGCGCGCGTTATCATCCCGCTGCGAAACTGACGCACCCTATGAGTGAACTGCACTGGGTGGCCAAATTTCTGCATGATTCTCCCCGGTCTATCCCAGTCAACTGTGCCAAAGGGCTTTTTTCATATCTACAAAGGTATGTGTAGAAGTGACTCCGCATCCTCTGGTCCTTCTCACTAGCTAGCGGGCTATTTAGATCATGTGGGTTTTTCTACAGTGTTGTCGGAAGCCACGCTAGCTTTGGGAGAGCGGTCTTTGCTCTAGGTGGCTGTTAAGACGATTAAGACGAATACAGGTGAAGATAGTTTCGGTGATGTTGGACAACGAGATACCCCTGAGGTAATCATAGCATTGCTGATTCCCCTTCCGCCTGTAGAGGCAGGTACCCTCTACAGATATGTAGAAGGTACAGGCATTCGAATAATTTTACGTTAAATAAGGACGTACAGTAGGATTGTAGGTTTGAAATTATGTGTATGCGCCAACTATGCGAAAGAAAATTGATAAAAATGTTACTGCACATTAAAACAGGCAACAAGAAGCAGTTGTGGAAGTAATCGCACATAATGCCTTTTCGAAAGCATGGCCGATCGACGTCATTCCACAACTTTAGGCCAATAAATACACTTCCCGCAGCCTCGAACAACTTGGAGACCTTGATCAAAGAAATGATGATGCGTCACTTGACAAAAGAACAACCTGCTCAATACAGCTCAACGTGGCTTCCTCGAGAAACGATCTTGTGACACCTGCCAGCTCTCTTTCTTTGATTAGGTGCTGCAATCTAGAGACAGTGGTTTTGCCATTTATAACGTCTTTTTTTATTTTACTAAGGCCTTTGATCGGGTCGATCATAACCTCCTCCTTCTGAAACTGGCCTCATTCGGCATAGTTAGCAAGCCTCTGAACATCATATCTTCTTATTTGGATGCTCGCACACAACGAGTAAAAATTTCCAATGTTATCTCCAACCCCACGCGTGTGAGGAGTGGAGTTATGCAGGGTAGTTTACTGGGTCTGCTCCTATTTTGCCTGTTTGTCAACGACGTTTCAGATTGTTTTCAATATGGTAGACCCCTCATATACGCCGATGATTTAAAAGTCGCTTATCGATATAAACCGGCAGTTCGCAACATCATGCTCGAGCTGATAAAAAAGGATCTTCAGGCCTTCGCCCAGTGGTGTTGCACATAGCGCCTCACCCTTTCATGGCACAAATGTTCCGTTATGGTTGTTGGCGACGATAATCAACCGGAATTTAGCACTGATGGCCACGAACTAAATGTCGCAGGAGTTATCAAGGATTTGCGCATATCCTAATCTAATAGTCTCCATTTTTCAGAGCACTGTGCCCTGATAGTCTCGAAAGCGCGCTGAACCACCGGATTTATCCATACAAATTTTAAGAACATAAAGTTTAGAACTAGTCTTTATAGTATTTACGTGAGATCTAGTCTTGATTAATGCTCGCCCCTATTCAGTCTTCTGCGCACTAATGAACGGAAGAAGGTATAATCGGTGCGGCACTTCTTCACGAGAAGAGTTTTTACTACAGAACACCGTAACTTAGCCTACCAACAAAGGTGCACACTTATAAAGCTGGATCCCCTGTGGCTTCGTAGATTGCAGAAGGGTCTATTTTTACTGTTTAAACTTTTGAATGGTCAAACCTTTAATCCTCTCAGTACAATAAGGCAGCTGGTGCACTCTCGACGCGCCAGTTATCGAGACGTATTTTTATTTCTTCCTATGGCACGCACAGTTAAGTACCGGCAATTCATTTCAGTAAAAACCATATCAATCTGGAATAAGCTGTCCAAAAGTATTCAAACCCAGCAAAGCTACCCTATGTTCAAGAGAGCTCTAACTTGTTTCCTTCATTCAGGACAACGTTCACAAATTTTAGCTGCTGATTTGGTGGAATCCCTCTTTCACTCTGCTGGCGTTCGTGAACTTTGAACCCCACCAGGCTTCATGCTGAAGATAATGATGCTGAAGCGGCAGCCCGCAGTCTGCTTACTCCTCAGCCGACAGCGCGCAACTTTTGCCGACTACCATTGGAGGAAGACTGAGAACTCTGTGTTCTTGTGCCAATCCTCGCCGTCTCGAACTAATGTCCTTAAACGATATGCAACATTTCTCCTGCTGATGTGTCACCTCAGCTTACAACTGTACATATATTCCGTTTGTATCATACCTTTGAAGTCAGGTTTTTTTCACTTGAAACAAACACCCTATCTCGCCCAGTATTGACAAAACAAAACACCTGAAACAAAACCAATGCTGGCTGCAACATAGGGAGATCGTTTTAGGTTTTTTCCAGTCTTCGAGGTTTTGGAAGATGTCCTAGAGGTGCACTATGAACTCTTTACAATTGCCTGTAAACTGGCATAATAAACATATTATTATTAGTCGAAGTATGAGTTCTCAACACTGATTAATAAGCAATGCAGTCCGATAAGAGTGAGGAAAATGATTGTATGCCATGATCGACAAGCTACCACCGTCCTGGTTTCCTCTTTTCAGGTACAGGAGACTGCTACATAGGCATCTTTTGCTGAGGATATGTATGAGGAGTTGGTAATCTTTTTTTCATAGTTTCATCCAGATTTCTGAATGCCGCATGACTGAATTTATATAATTAATCGTTTTAAGTACATTTTCAGAACCAGAATACCATTCGACGTTGTGCAGCATTACCATCTTTTCCATCTAGTAGCGTGTGGTCATGACGTCTGCATCACAACCTAAGCCAGGTTCAGTATGCACTTGATATTTAGTAGACATATATAATATTTGTGATGAATTTTTGTTAAAATACATTAACTTTTACCGTTTTTTATGATAGGAACGTCCTCATAAGTATACTCATGGAGAATAAGCTTTGTGAATTGGTATCGTCTGGGAGGTTTTTTTCATTGCATAAACAATTTAGAATTTGATGCCACTTTCTAGAATGAGCCATTGACGCTAATTACTAATTATTGATTTTAATATCTATCGTCTTGATGAGCTTCAGTGATAAACAGTTTCTTTTATGCAGGAAACCACTGTGGCTGAAGACAGCGATGGCTTCAAATATGCATTGAAAGTCATATAATAAAATTTTCTGACAGTGCCTATCTTTTGCAGTTTTATACTTTTAATATTGCTAATAAAATTTCGCATGGCGTCCAATTCCAGCTGTTGTTCTATGCCACAAAGGAGCGAATACTGAGCGTGGCTAGAAAAATCAAAAAGAGCGTCACATGCAAATTTTCTTTCGATATATGGCCAGAGGGTACCTGACCGCTAGCCACATCTGGCCCCATCACATTTTTGTTCAGCTAGGACCTAAGTGGGTTGGGTCGCTCACTTCTCACCGTTAAAAATGACAAGCATTTTTTACATAGACTTGATCATTTATAAGATAAAAAGCTCCTTGTGTTTCTCTTTCGGCTTCAACATACATACGTAACAGTTCCGAACGGATAGGCTAAAATGATGTATTTATCTCAAATCTGCTGCCGCTCATTTCCTGGTAGAGCTTTGTATCTCAAATTTTGAGAACGCTGGCTGGAAAGAAACCTTTGTCTGTTGACGTTTTTTTCGAAACCTATCAAGGTAACCATGTTTTAAATTTTAGATCAAATGGATCGGAGGATAGGCATTCTTTGAGATTTTTGTTCAAATTTTATCAAATTCTTTGATCATTGAAATTGAAATTGATTTATGTTTGCACATCACCCCGTCTTATATTTCAAATAGTGTGATCATTTGTTTACGCTCAGTCATTTCAATAAACTGAACTGAAGGTAACCCGCCATATAAGAACAGACCAGCTTGCACTTGATTGGTCATTATTCTAGATGGAATTCCCGGAGCTTGGTGAGAATTGTGCGTTACCAACATGCAGAACTCTTGGTACGTGGACGTTTTACTTTATAATTTTGTGTTGCTACTACAGGCTCTGACCAATAAATGTTTGACACATTTTCATTTAGAAGTTTGTCCATGGTTATAAAAATGTTCCAACGTAAGCGCACGATTGGGTGATACCATTAACACTATTGTTATCTCTAATGAGGTATAAGTTTTCTAATGTGTGATCTCAAGGCAGTGTCACCTAGAGCGAGTCGATAAACATTTGCTGAACAGAAACGCTATAAACTCGATAGTTAGAAGGCGAAAGTCGGGGTACTCTGTTCTTTCTAATAGGACCTCATCGATCCCTGCACCCGTCACGGTAGTTCGATTGTCGATTAAAACATTTTTGAAAGTTACCGGTTTACTTACTGGCTGGCATTTCCTATAAAATCGATGTTAGATTCCATCATGATTTTCCTTGTCGCACTTTAGTTGCCGATGGGATACCTGTTGCCCGGGCACTTTATTTGGAGCTTTGCTATTAATTTTCACTTGAAAACGTTAACTGTAAACCGGGATCGCCTTTTATTTAAACGCCGATAGAGATTTGAATGTCGTTCATATTTTTCTCAGCCTTCATACTGTAATGTCCAAGCGGGGAAGTCCAGTTTGATGGCAAAAGACCGGGATTGGAATCAAAGGTGCTGGAGTGGGTTGAGGAACTTCTTGCAAGATATTTTCTAAAAGAGCGTCCATCTTATCGAATGGAGGTGTATTATTATCACTGAAGGAATTCATATCGAATAATGAAAATATAATTGTATGAATGATGTTTATTAAATGTTAATGAATTGATAGTAAAAACGTAGGAAGCAATGGTAGTAGACAAATGTTGGACTTATCAAATGCAGGGATAGAAGGAGCACCGTGCGTGGCAGTCCGTGGCGTTTCAGCCTGAAAAACCAAAAATTGAACTTGCAACCAGAGAAACCCATTAAAACAAAAGAGGGTGAGGACGGTTCATTACATAGCCCCCCTCCTAAGGTGTAGCACTGTCCTCAGTGCTGGTGTGAGCTAGGGGGGAGGGAACTGTGACCTCTAAGACCAGAGGAGGGACTATGTGGAGGGAAATGTCGTCGTCGTCGGCATCGATGTCGACACAGGGGGAGGACACCGTGACCTCTGAGGCTACCGGGAGAACTTTGTTTGGAGGAACGATGGTTAGGGAGTCGGTAGTACAGAGGAGAAGTCGGCCGCGGTAGGGCTTAAGCTTGTTAAAGTGAGCCGTGAAAAGGGGGCGGGAGGGATTCGAGGCGTGAATTAGGAGGAGGGTAGTTGGGGACATAATGTCGACTACACGGAAGGGTCCGGTCCAGGGATAGTGGAACTTGGAGGAGGCGCCACGTCGACGGGAGGTGGTCTTGTACATAATAAGGTCGTATAGCTGAAAAAGGTTACCCGCGAGACGACGGTCGAAGTAATTTTTCTGATGTTCTGCGGAAGTGCCGAGCGTCCTCCGGGTGGCATTGTGTGCACAACGAATTGTCTCGCGTAGCTGGACGGCGTAGGGATGGATAGAGGTGGGGCCGGGGGTGGGGAGCAGGTAACAAAGGTCGGAGGGTAGGCGGAGGTCTCGGCCGGTCCAGAGGTAGTGTGGTGTGAAACCGGTGGAGGAGTGCACAGAGCCCCGGTAGGCTAGCAAACACAGGGGTAGTTGGATGTCCCAATCTCTCTCATGACCATCCTTGGAGAAGACGAGAAGAAGGCTGTGTAGGGTTCGGTTAGTGCGTTCCACGAGCCTGTTGCCTTCTGGGTGATATGGGGTAGTACGCGTCTTGTTTACTCCGAGGATAGCACAAACATCTTGGAATAGACGTGAGTCGAAGTTACTTCCGCGATCTGTATGGAAGGACGTTGGGGATCCCCAGCGACTAATCCAGGTGCGACTCACTGCGTTAGCCACCGTGGAAGCCTTCTGGTCGTACAACGGGACGGCTTCAACCCATTTGGTAAAGTAATCGACCAAGACGTGGCTATAACCGTGGAAGGAGATAGATAGGGACCAATTATGTCCAGGCCGACACGTTTACCCGGAAAACCGGTGGTCATAGGTTGGAGAGGAGCTCATGGTGTCGCAGTAGGGAATTTGTAAGAGGCGCATGTGGGACAACTCTGGTAGCAATGAACCACCGAGGAACGCATCTGGGGCCACCAAAAACAAGCGTGGGCGGCCAAGTCTGTCTGGCATTGTCCACAATGACCAAGCTCCTTATGGAGATTAGTGAGGACGGGATCGATGAGCAACCAGGTACGACAGGCCGTAAATGTTGGGAGTCGGGGTCGCGAAGGAAAAGGATGTCATTGTCTATGAGAATGTGAGGCCATTGTTGGAGGAGGAGGCGGGCCCTAGCACTAGAACAACGCATATCGCGTTCAGTGGGTTTGGGGAGACCGGAGGAAAGGTGATGGTGGCGGTGTCGGGGTCAGCACCTTGCGCGGAGGACCATTCGAACCGGGTGGGTTCCGAAATAACCAGAGCGTTGATGGACTCGACGGTGTCTGGGGTATCGGGGATGTTGTTGGTGGGGAGACGGGAAAGGGCATCAGCATTGCTGTGGCGGGGATCAGGGCGATAAACTCACTCGTAGTCAAAGTCCTGTAAGAACTGCCAACGAGCAAATTGGTGCATGGGTTCCTTAAGTAACTGGAGCCATTGTGGGGCGCGGTGATCAGTGCGGAGGACGAAGTGTTTACCCATTAGTAAATGTCGAAACTGACGGACGAAGTTGACGAGAGTCAAAAGTTCCCTACGGGTAACGGTATAGTTACGCTGGGTCTTTGATAGGGCATTAGTGGCGAAACAGATCGGGTGTTCGATCCCGTTACTGTCAGGTTGTGATAGCACGGCGCCAATAGCAGACCCGCTGGCGTCGGTGTCAAGAATGAAATCTGGTGCGTCCGCATTGACATTAGGAAAGGATAATACCGGTGCGGAGCAAAGAGCATCTCGCAGGTCGTTGAAAGCGGTCGTGCAGGCGGTGGACCAAACGAGAGGGCAATTCTTCTGGGTCGATTTATGAAGGGTGGAGGCAATGTGTGCGAAATTCCGTATAAAACGGCGATAGTAAGACATAAAGCCGAGGAAGCTTCTCAGATCTGTCTGGTTGGAGGGCACAGGCCATGTACGGATATGTTGTACGCGGTCGTGGAGAGGAGCGATGTGGCCGGGGGAAATGTGGTGACCGAGAAATTCAACCTCTGGGCGGAGAAACAGGCATTTTTTGGGATTGAGGGTACAGCCAGCGTTGCGTAAAGCTTCCAGAACGAGGCGGCGGTTAGAATTGTGTTGTTCGACCGAATCTCCGAAATGTCGTCGAGGTAGACAAGGCAATTGCCGGGGAAGAGGTGTCGAAGGACCTGAAACATCAACCGCTGGAAAGTTGCCGCGGCATTGCATAGGCCAAAAGGCAATGTGTGGAATTCGAAGAGGCCTTGTGGGCCGGTAAAGGCCGTCTTCTGGCGGTCGGTAAGGTGGACCTCTACTTGCCAGTAACCGGACTTGAGGTCGAGGGTGGAGAACCACCGGGCTTTTCTGAGGGACTCCAGAGTATCGCCTAGTCGGGGGAGGGGGAAGGAGTCGCGCGTCGTGACAGCGTTCAGACGACAGTAATCAATGCACAACCGCAATGAGCCGTCCTTTTTGGGAACGATAGCGATCGGGCAGGCCCAGGGGAGGACGAAAGTTGGATTATGTTATGTTTAAGCATGTCATCGAGCAGCTTATCGACCCTCTCGCGATAGTGGACAGGGATACGTCGGGAGGGGGGTTGCCAAACAAGTTTGGCATCGCCGGTTTCCATACGGTGTTGCACTAGGTGGGTGCGGCCGAGGGAATCAGTGGATTAGGAGAAGAGGTCGGGGAATTGGGAGAGGAGGTCGCGAAGTTTATTAAAGGCGTCAGGGTCAACTGAGTCTGGAGGAGGGAGGATATCCTCTAAGGAAGTGGGGATGAGCGCGATAGCGGCCATAACAGTATTGTAAACCAGGTCGAAGTCTGTATCAGAGTCAGAAGGAGGAGTACGTTCAGGAGGTGAGGGGTCGTTGGTTTGTGCAAAGACTCGACGTCGATCACGGGCGTAAAGGACACAGTTATGATCGGTATGAAAATCTAAGCCGAGGACTATGGGCCTGGGGCTGGAGAGAGCAACTAAAAATCGTGAATAACTTCAGAATTGCACAAAGAGAAGGACAGAGAAATTGATCTGGTTATGGGTATCTGAGAACCGTTAGCAGCCTGTATAGGACGAGGCCGGGGCAAGCGTTCTATATGGCACCGAAAGTCTGAGGTATACTAGAGTGAGTGATCAGGGAAACGCTAGCACCGGTATTGACTAATGCTTTGAAACTATGATTATCAATATAGACAGGAACTATAAAGGAAAAGGTAGAGGGAGGTTCATCCAAGGTAGGAGAGATATAGGACTTACTAGATTGATTGTGGCCACATCGATGGGCATCGAGACTAAACGCCGCGCAGTAACGGCATCCAGGGTTGTGTTGAGGGAAGCGAACAGGGAGGGTGGGTTTCGAGGGGATGACGCGGGGTAGCAGCATGCGGGAAGGCGGAGGGAGGGCTGGTGTGGAGATGTCGGCTGGAGGACGGTCGGAGGATTGAGCGAATGCAGGGGCATTGTAGTGGCCCGTATACTGACGACATCGCTGGATGGCGGTAGGAAGGTCGGGCGGGGCTTCGATCAGTAGATGGTCAGTAACGGTACGGTCACGGAGGCCGGGAGTGAAACGATAAAGAATCAGGCGGTCACGAGCCGATTTGGGGATGTCGGGGTAAGCTATACGTGCATAGCGGTTAAGCTCCAAAGTGAACTCTGCGGGGGATTCTTGAGGTTGTTGTTTCAGGCTGTTAAAGTAGACTGCTGCGGCACCGGCCGAGAGCTGGTTATCTAAGAGAGACAATTGGGTGGTTTGGACTTCACTGAAAGGTGTAAAAAGGTGATTCCGGAGGATAGAGCTAATTCACAGGCATCAGGATCAAGGAAATTGAGGGTATAGTGGGTGTGTTCGTCAGAGGGGATATCTGCCAGGAAAATGGCTCAACGAGTAAGCCATTGTCTAAAGTTTTGGCCAGGTCGGAAGGTTGGGGGGATAAGAAGGGTATTAGGGGCGTGGTGTGGAGGTACGGGAGGTTGGGTGTGTAAAAAAATGGTTTATGAAGGATGACCGGTGGGGGAAAAGGGCCGGCACCTGCTGCCACCATTGCAACGTCCGAGCGGGGAAGGCCAGTTGGATTGCAAGAGACCGGGATTGGAATCAGAGGTGCTGGAGCGGGTCGAGGAACTTCTTGAAAGATATTTCCTAAAAGAGCGTCCATCTCATCGAATGGAGATGTTTGATTATCGCTGAAGGAATTCATATCGAATAATGAATATATAATTGTATGAAGGATGTTTATTAAATTTTAATGAATTGATAGTAAAAACGTAGGAAGCCATGGTAGTAGACAAATGTTGGACTTATCAAATGCGGGGATAGAAGGAGCACGGTGCGAGGCAGTCCGTGGCGTTTCAGCCTGAAAAACCAAAAATTGAACTTGCAACCAGATAAACCCATTGAAACAAAAGAGGGTGAGGACGGTTCATTACAATACTACGTTTTCATAGCTTCACAAATAATTGTTCGTTTCTTAGCTCCCGTTATACATTAATTAAAGTGTAGTATGCCGTCCAGATGTTTGCTACATTGGTGACCGTAACGTATCCCGCATCGCTGTCAAGAATAGTGATTGTCTCTAAAATTCCAGTGACCCGTGCGTCTGGAAAAGACCCAGGGCAGTAGTTAATCGTAGAGTAATCGCATTTCATTTGAATAATCCACAAAGCCCGAATTCTGTTTTATTTTTACTCACTGCTATCACGTAGGCATGTGCACTAAATACTCTCATCATCATGTCCGTTGCATTTAGCGTTTTTAAACTTTGCTGTACTTGCCGTCTAAATTAACAGAGAAACTCATTATCACGGACGAAATATTAATTAATCGTCTGCATAGTTGTGTCGATTTACAATCAGCGTCTCGTTCGTCACCCAACCCTAAGGGGTTATTTAGCTTAATTGCCGACAATTATACATCATGGTATCCCGTCTTAACGATGTTTCTAAACACTTTCTGGTTGTCAGGTTTATCACAATGCGAAGACGGTCGAAGTTTCCGTCAAAAGAAAGTCCTCAAAAAGGAGGGAAATTACCCTGGTGGCTGGTGCCATCTGTTGGTTAATTGTTTGACTGATATATTTTGTTCACGGATGTCTTACTTTCTGCGAAATTAACCAGGCAAAATAATTAAATCGGTCCTTGGGTCAGTAACGAAAGCACAAACTTCGTTACAGTCCACAGTGACTCCATTTTATTTGTGTGAAACGATCCAGACGACTAAATCAAGTGTCAAGCGGTTTTCAAGTCCTTTTTCTGTGGATGTGGTCTCTGAACTCGTTGAATTCTACGATCATTGTTGCCTGTGTTACAATGTCCGTCCTATCTGCGATTGAATCTACATCGATTATACAATCAGCCACTTATTTTTGTCAACCGCGCCCTCCAGGACGGCGGGTTACCCAGGAAAGGAGGGTTACCCGTTAGCCAAGCTGCAGGCTACCTGGTGCGTCCACGGGTGGCGGATAGTGGGACGACCTTCAGTGAAGGTTAGCTGTGAAATAAGCAGACTCGGGTCTAGCGAATAAGCAGTCGCGGACGCAGCAGCGGCAGTGCTACCAGGGCGCGGCGGGCTGAGGCCTGGCAAGCCAAAAGCCTTTAAAGTGTCGCGAAACCTGACGACGACACTGTGACATGGGGAGCGTGCATCGCCATTCAATAAGTTCGCTTGCCACCGCTGCCTTGTGGTTAGGCTATTGAGCCAAAGTGCTAGAGGGGACAACCTCGAACAAACAATCCGTGCGGCTGTTGGGGACCCGCTCGTACCCAAAATTCCCAAGTCACCTCAATGAATCTCCTGTCCTAAAATTGCAATACGATCCATGCTACAGCGTCCGCGGGAATCGACGCGCTGCGCAAAATTTGTCCAATTGTGCTGGCGAATAGTATGCGAGCTGGGCTACTCAATCGAAATCGGACTCTTGGTATTGGATGTTGAAATGTGCGAAGGTTCCTGGCCCCGCGTACCCAAAGCCTGACGGTGCGCAGTCTTAATCAGTACAACGTCGATGTCTGCTGCCTGTCCGAAGTCCGACTCCCTTACTCCGGCGCTCAGGAAATAAAAGTTCCTGGAGCTGACTCCCACTTCACCCTATACCACAGTAGCCCCCGTGACTCCTCCGGCAGACGTGGTGTGGCAATTGCTCTCACGCAACAAGCGAGCCGTGCACTACTTGCCTGGGAACCAGCCAATGAACGCATGGCTTATGTGCGCTTGAAGGGTCACTTCACAAACATATGTGTGGTCGCTGTATATGCACCAACGTCCGCTGCTGATCAGCGTGATAAAGATATGTTTTACTCACAACTACAGATATTAGCCGAAAGGCTTCCTTGTCGCGATATGTTAATTGTTGCCGGGAATCGGAATGGCCGAACTGGGCCGGGTGACTCCACAAACAGCTTGGCTCTCGATATGAGAATGGTGGCAGATTACTGCACTTTGCGGAACGGACCCGACTGTTTGTAACGAACACGTGTTTCCAGCACCGCAACAAACACTTGCTGACCTGGTACTCCAACGACGGCCATACAGCCAGTCAGATTGACTATATTTTAGTCAGCTCAAGATTCTGCAGCTGGGTTCATTATAGTCGGTCACTGTGTGGTGCTGAGACTGGTAATGCCCATGGCTCTTGCCACGTTCTTGTTAGCACACGCTTGAAAGCTCACCTCTCATCTGCACTCAAAGTGCCCCGCGCTAGACGCCTCGATGTCGCCAAAATCCGGCAACCCAACACCGCTAAGGCCCTTAGCAGAGAAATCCAATCCTGTTTCATGACCCACACCGACAACGAACGGGCTAACCCATAGTCCTTACTGAAAACTTCAGTCTATGGAGCAGCCGAGAAGATTCTTGGATGCACCAAGCGGCGCCACAGTGATTGGATTAGCGGACGCACCCTGCAGTTATCTGCGGAGACAGCCCGAGTTAGGGGCCGTAACAACGATTCCCTTCGCCATTTAAGAAAGATGACGGCAAAATCGGCCAGAGAGGATCGAAAGAAATACTGGGCTGAAGTTGCAAATTCCATGAAGCAGGCCTCAAACGTTGGTGATGCTCGAAAGCTCTACCAACTTATTCGCCAGGCTAGTGGTAGACTGTCTCCACTGAGTGACTCAGTCCGTGATGTGAATGGCAGCTTTTTTGCTGACAACGCAACCAAGATCGAACGCTGGCGTGAACATTTCGAGCACCTCCTCATCTTCGATACGGAGCCCACCGCCTCCCTGCTCCCATCTACGGTAGAGCCTCCTCCATCTTCCACTTATCCGGTGTCATGCGACCCGCCTTCTGAAGCAGAAATTGCCGATGCCATAAAAAGGCTGCGCAACAATGAGGCACCTGGAGAGGATGGCATCCCCACTAAAATCTGCAAGTCTTGTGCCGACACTCTGGCGCCTTGGCTCCATGAGGTGATTGGACAAGCATGGGGAGACGAGACGGTTCCTGATGACTGGGGCTCAGGCATTCTTGTGCCTGTCCACAAGAAGGGAGATAAGACAAGATGTGAGAACTACCGTGGCATAAGTCTCTTCGACATTGCTGCGAAGATTTTCGCTATTGGTCTCCTCAGGCGGTTGCAGTCTGTGCCCAACTCCAGGGCGCGACCCAACCAGGCCGGATTTCGTGCTGGGCGTGGATGTGTGGATCAGATATTCACTCTGAGACGAATCCTTGAATTCCGCCATAGCTACCAGCAACCAACGGCCATTTGCTTTGTTGACTTCGCCGCTGCGTTCGACTCCTTCCATCGTGACTCTCTATGGCGGATACTGGCATGTGATGGTGTACCACCAAAACTAATCGCCATGATCAAGGCATACTACCGCTCCACCACTGCGCGGATTTTAGTCCACAACAACCTTTCAGAACCCTTCGCTATTCGGTCAGGCGTTTGGCAAGGCTGTGTCCTGTCGCCCATCCTCTTTAACTACGCCATTGACTGGGTTCTAGGGAAGGCCCTACAAAAAGGTGACGGTATTGAGCTTGCACCCGGGCGCCGGTTGACTAACCTTGACTATGCCGATGATACCGCCTTACTAGCGTCAAGCTTTGGCGATCTCCAGTCTATGGTGTCACGAGTGAACGACATCGCGAAAACGATCGGCTTGTCCATAAACGCTGGGAAGACCAAAGTGTTTTCATGCTGCATCCCTACCGAAGAGAAGGCAGCTCTCGAGATTAGTGGCTGGCAACTAGAAGAAGTCGACAGTTTCAAATACCTCGGAGCGAGATTGCTGCCGAATGAACAGAGTAACGATGATATTGTCTCCCGAAGCGATGCAGCATGACGAGTGTTCTCCAGCCTTCGGAAGTGATTATGGACCCGCCGCGATATTTCTATCTCAACAAAGATGCGCGTGTACCGTGCATCTGTGCGGTCCGTTCTCCTATACGGATGCAAATGTTGGGCTGTGCGCGTGGAAGATGAACATAAACTGTAAGTCTTCGACCACTACTGTCTGCGGAACATCCTTCGAGTGGAGTACACTAACTTCGTCTCCAATGAGACAGTCCGCACTCGCTGTGACAAAATCACAAGGATATCCCAGGCCATTCAGGAAAGACGGCTGAGGTGGTTTAGACACGTTTTTTGTCGCCAACCTCAAGAACTCAGTGCTAGTGCCCTCGACATGAAACCGTTGCCTAATTGGAAACGTCGAAGAGGGGGTCAACTCAAAACCTGGCTCGACTCAGTCCGTCAAGACATGGAAATGGTTCTCGGACCTTTGGTATTTGGTCTCTGGCGCTGGCAAAGAGAATGGGTTGAACTGTCCAGGTCTGCAGCCATGGATCGTCGCGTTTGGAGAAGCACCATTCGGGACATAATTGAGGCCGGCTAGATCAGTCATGATCGCAGCCGTAACAAGTACAATTACAAGTTATTAATAAACGAATGTCTTCGCCATATCCTGGTTCCATACGCGGGTGCAATCGTCCGATATGTCATCCCGCCCCAATTTGTTCCCGATCAACACCCAATTTGGATTAGTCAAATGAAGAAATTGATTTGATAAAATCTCCACTCTAAGGAATTTTAGCTATGCAATCTGAGCTGCGGATGGCTGGAATGCTGGCCGACTCATTTTAGATGTTTTTTTCTAGCGTTAATCTATCCTCAGCGTATGAACTGCCGCTACAGGTAAAATTGTGCGCAATAGAGCAGTTATATTAATTAAGGACTGCGCACATCTTGCAAGTAAAGAATGAAAATCATCGCTTCGTTTGCACTGCTGGGAGATTACTCTTTGCCGATCCTGTGGATCATTGGTCATACCCCCCCACACAGCTAACGTTCTCCGGTTCTGCAACTTCCATGTGTACCATATTAGTTTTGTTCTTGTCGGAGGTTTAGACTATAAGAAAATTCCAAAAGTAAATTCGTAGTATCTGTTATGGAGCCTTTACCTACCCTTGAGTTTACTTCATGGCTGGTGCCAGATTTGTTTAACCGATTGCAGTGTTGTTCTAATTAATTTCTCTGACTACTGTTTAAGTCTGCTTTTTTAATTTACGTTAACTTTCCATTAAAATATCTGTAGACTTTCTGCCCGTTCGATGTTCCGGTTGCAACAAAGTCTTTTGCAAAGATCACTACTGCTACGACTGTCACTATTGTCCGGCTATTGGGAGTGTAGAACGCCAAGTTCCAATATGCCCTCTCTGTGGCGTCCCCGTTCCTACTGGTCCCCACGAATCTGCCGACATAAAGGTTGGCCAGCACATTGACACCGCATGTCAATCTAAACCCGCCCTGGCTCTCAAGGGCAAGGTTAGTTTATGTCTCGCTTTCCTAACTTTGACCTTCTTAATTATTTAACAATCGCCTCCACTTTGGCTTTAATGAGACCCCTGTGATTTTCTCTGCGGGGTTTCGTCAAATTGCCTTTTTCGGAGGTCTGATTTTTTATATTTGGAGTCTCTTAGCCATTTAAAAATAGATGGTATGGCTACGACTTTAGCGACTACACAATTTGACTATTCGTCCTCAGAACAGAAGTGAGTGCTTGTAAGAAACGGCAGGGGAGTGAAAGACTATGAAGTGATTGATGTCATATGTTTTTTTGTACAGGTCCTGCGACCTGTTCTTAGTTAAAAAGAAATCTTGGTTAGCATATGTCTGCTTTCAATCAATTCTTTTCAGGCATATACAGTTATATTACTATGAAAACAGTTAACTGCTGCGGGCAAGCGGAAAAATAATGCTGTGAGTGACAGGGGAGAGAATTAATTGCAGTGTATGTCTGCTTATACCAGAGAGACTTTTCAAGTAATTAACAGGGTTTCCTCAAGCCATCCAAAATCAGTTGGACATCGTTTATTGGCAATGGTAAGGGGTGGTTGCAATTAATTTGCGTAAATCAGCCCTGTGCAAACAAAAGAACTTGGCACAGAGCCCGCAATTCCCATGGCATGAAACCACTAATTCAGCCGCTCGCATATAACTACACTTCTTTGGTGCCGCTGTCCCCTCACATTGATCAGAAGACATTGATTGCAATTTTATTTTTCTCCCTCGCCCGCTGGCCCGCATTTTTGAATTTCGCCCATAGCAGTGTACACGCACAGGCCCGAAGAGAATCTATCGTACGCAGAAATATGCTCGCGAAATTGTCTTTTGATCGTTTCAATGGGCATTTTCGAAACCCTTAAACATTGTTCATAGTTTATGGAAAGCTTCTACTTAGTTGAGCGTTTTGGCATACGCTTTTTTCTAAAAATCTCCGACGAACTAGCATCTTTTCGGATTCCAAAATCCCTTAGAGGTTGCTAGTTTGTGCCTCCTGTTATCACCTGCTAAGGTGTATGTGCGGTTGCATTAGAGTTGTTCGGGTTGTTACCAGAAACAGAAGAATTGTCCTAAGGCACAAGAAGTTGATGAGTAGCAGTTTATGGGTGACACTATTGACAGTTGCGATCCCTGAGGTCAGGCACACTTTTCTCGTTAAGATTCACTTTTATTAATTATTAATTCATTCTTCTTCCAAGCAGGTAATCAATGTTCTGAGTGGGTTCTTTGCCGTTCAAATTTTTGCTTAGTCTTTGGAAAACTTAAGGTATGTTAGTTGGCCCAATTGTGAAAAAAACTCGCGGCATTCGGTGGGATTTGAACCCGCATAGTAGGGAAGGATCTTACGCGAAGCCAATGCTCTACCAGTTGAGCTACAAATGCCACCTTCAAATACCGCCGAATGCCGCGAGTTTTTTCAAAATTGGGTCGATTAAATTAAGCAAATCTGTCAAAACCACATAAATTATTTTAGGTATTTTAAGCGTGTGGCCCCCGCTTGGTTGCTTTGGTCTTTTTGGACTGACAACTCGTGTTACGGAGGACGGATACAAAATGGGCGCATGATGTAAAATGAAAGGTCACATCGTTTGCAAAATGCGCGCGTGAAATAAGCCATCCGGTCACCGTGTGCCGCATCACCCAGTTAGCCTGATGCCTTTGATCATGTGCTGGTAGACTATTTACGTTTTTTTCGCGAGCAGATTCGCGCGCAAGAAATAGCCAATCAACGATCAACACGTCAGATCACAGGATTTTCTAGAATCCTTATGGGGGTGAATATTTGGGGTGCCGTTTGATGCATTTCATTTCGTGTTACTCAGCCTGGTAGAGTAAAACAGCTCGTCCCAGAACCCGCCTTCGTTCTCACCCGCCCACCATTTTTACAATGGACTTTTACAACTGACGATAATCACGTGTACTTTTGCCACCTACGCAATTTATTTTTATTTATTTCTTATGAACCGTGTTGCCTTAGTGTTGTTTTTTTGCCTCTCAATCTGATGGTTTCGGGGTTTCTTGGCTGGCGCTTTCCAGCCCATTATTGTTTGTTGATCTTTCCCAAACCTCTCCCTTTTTACACTGGATTCCCCTCCTTTCTTCATTCACCGCCACGGCCTAACTTAATTCTGTGATTTTTTTCATCTTCATTTCCTATCAAGGGAATGGTCTTCCTCATACTTACACCTGACTTCCACACTCTTTTTCTCCTTAAGGAAAATGTTCAGTCTGATATTTATTCCCATCATGATTTCCAAGCCAATATAACTGGTCCATCTGGTTCCTTTCCTTTTAAACCAGTTTTAACGAAACGTTTCGGTTTAGTTCCCCGTTTCATGTACTGTGTTTATGAAAATCAAATACCAGGATGGTGTTTATGCGCTTTATTTCGATTTTTTTCTTCTCATTGCAATGTTTTTTGAGAAACTTTTCTCTAAAACACAATCACGTAATACCAGAGTGATAAATCCGGCTTTTTTCCTTCTAAATATTATCATAAAACTTCAACTCCCAACTCAATTCTTACGTGCCGCTCGACAATTCAACTATCGTTTTTGTGAAAAAAGTATCAGGGCAAAAGCTCTGGAGTTCCAAAAATTTTGGATTGTGCCGTCAACCTTGTGGAGCTGTTTCAGTGTTAAGCTACTCTTTTCCTTCGGATATGGTATTTAGCTGTCAAAGAGAGACATTGGCTTCTCCCTATTGCCGTGTTCAGCAACGAGTCTTTGATTGCGTCAATTTTAAGGACTTCCGTGATTGTAAATCCTTTTTTGAATCCTCGAAGGGTGACTCTTGTTACAAAAACAGTTCGAATCGGGCTAATGACTGACGAACGCGGTGAGATAATCCCTCAGGCGCTCCGGTTATTGCTCGTTGTTTTTTTCATTTCAGATATTTGTGAACTCCTGCTCTGTACCACGGTGTAAGAAAAAGGAGTTGGTTCCTTTCCGCTGTGAACGCTGTCATCTGAACTTTTGTGTCAGTCATCGTAACGAAATGGATCACAACTGTCAGGGTCCGCAAGCCAACTCTGGCGGTCGACGTATGTCTGCTGCTGGAATCGCTGCCATAAAACGCGCGCTATGGAATAAACCACATAATGTAAGGCATTTTCGAGGTATAAACACTCTTTTTTTCCACCTTTTAAACCATCCTCGTTGGATGATCAAATTTTCCGCTGATGCAGCAGTTCTCTTCGATTCACTGAAAAGACTAGATAGAAAATGATCCCAGATTTTTCGCTTCAACCTTCTTTCTATTGGAAGCAGTAAAAACAGGTATACGCCAGTTTTTGAGTTGATTTAATTGCCTGCTGTCTTGGTATTTAACCAACGGTATGACGATCGCCTGGATTAATTGAATTTTCAAAGTCAAATACCGGGCCACAGGTAAAAGGTGAAGCTTTCTGTTCTTTTGTGTGCTCGGCGAATGTAAAATCTGGAAAGGGGTCTGTTCGTTGACCACACAGCAACACGTGTCCTATTAGTTTGTGCCCCTTAGGCAAGTGTTTACCGAAGCTAGTCTTTATAATTGTGGCCTTGAATGCATTTGCACCATTATTCACTGGAGATATAACTTGAGAAAAATTTATTTAAATTCTGAAGTATGATTTTAATTAGCAGGTATTACTTAGGCGAGGTTGTGGTGCTTATTAGCATCCATTCGCATTGCCTAGCGCTTCGTACAAAAACCACTATGCTGGCTTTTGACTGCCCGCCTTCCTGTGTGAGTACAATGAATCCGGAAATCACTACGCTAGCAATGCGAGTCCTTGCCCTTGATATTGGATATCTTAATAAATCCAACCATCCTTTATAGAATTAGGAATGATTTCAAAACCATGAAATGATTATCTAAGTGCCGTCCACACCTCTACCAGCGCAACTTTGTATTATACAACGTCATCCATGTGTATCTGTGGATAGCATTTTAATGGCGTAGAAGAATATATAGTTAAAAGTACACAGCATGTCATTCGGAAATCTTAGTGGCAAGTCCGGTGGCAGGTACAGATTAAAATTTTTCGAGTTTTGATAAGCTTTTTTTAAACAGAGAAGTACCATTTCGTTAATTGGGAACTTCCAGCAAGATGTAATTTATAGAAACTATATGAGCAAAAGCATGTTTTATGCATGCTTTCTGTAAAAATGTACTTGTATTAAGACAGACGGTGCAAATAAAAAGTTAAAACCTCCTAGATTGCAAACGAGTGATTTTTACAAACGCCCAAAAAGATATCATGGGATTATGCTGCTTGCTCCCCAAACGCAGTCACTTTTTTTATAATTTTTGTTAACGATTTATAAGCTAGGTCACCTGCTATATCATCTCTTTTTTCGGTCATTCTTGTCGGGTGACTGTTATGAATGAACCCTTTAACCTTTTTTGAACTGCACAATGTTTTGACTTTACTTTCTCTAATATTCTGCGTTATAAGTTTCACAAGCTGTTTTTTTGTTATCATGAATAAAAATTGTCAAGCTGTCTGAGAAGGAGCGAGAAAGAGACTTTGATCCTCTTAAAAATTAGCTACTCTCTTAAGCCAGGTCATTGTGCTTTACCGAAAACGCTTGAGATCTACTAGGTAAAAAAAAAAAAACTGAAGATGTTGCACTTAAAAAAAGTTGATTACGCTGTACTTAGTACGACCGTGATTGTGCCCGATCTAACCGCTGAACACTTACAACGGGTTGAAGTGTTGTGGCACACCAGCGGTCAAAGGAGCTAAACTTTTTTGCGTAAGAATTTTGTGTATGCAAACCGGGCATTGGAAGACGGCAGTCATAAGAGTAACCACAAAACTAAGGGGGTTGACTGCTTCCTGTGAGTGAACAAGGTCTATAGAGCTTCTGCTAGACTGTTGCAGTCCCTTTTTAGTGGTTGTGGACACTAGGACTGTGCTGCAGTCGAAAAACTCGTCGCCAACTTTTAAATTTGACCGTTTCTGCTGTCTACTGCTGCCAGCACCACTGCAACTATGTGTCTGTATGAATACCGAGTGATAGCAAAGAGGCTGAACTCGAACTCACGAATGGAGGCGGATGTGCTAGTCTCGGGTCCTTTTTTTTCTTCAAAGATGGTGGTGAAAATTACTGGCTTATGAGTCTGAGCGTTCGAACTCTTACAGGAATCTATCGTCACTTACTGCATGAGTGCGACAACAAGTGAACATTTTTCTAGTCGATAGTGGGTTCCGTGACTGGGCCGAGGTCGCGTCACCCAGTTTAGGGTGGTTTCCTGGCGTGGTGACGGTGTGCGTCCCTGGCTGCGTGGGCGTAGCCTGTGACAGAGTCATTATCAGACACCCACGCCTTTCAGCATTTCCGGCTGTTTCAATTTTTGTCGTTGCATTCACACTGCCACTAACCTCCGGTAAAAGTTGCCCCAAATTCAAAAACTACAGTATATGACCGTTCTGATAGTCTTCACCCTATTCGCTGCTGCAGTACTAAAGAATGAGCGTTAATATAGCCGGTTCTGAACCCGGACAGTGGTGGACAAGACAGCGCTTTTTCAAACAGGCCGTAGAAAAGTGGCATTATGTTAATGTTAGGTCTGAGGTCAAATTTAATCGTTTGTGACGTTCGATATAGTATGTGACCATTTTAATGAAGTCTTCATACCATTCACTGTTGCAGTCCCAAAGAATGAGCATTTATATGGCCGGTTCTGAACACGGACAGTGGTGGACAAAGCAGCACTCTTTCAACCAGGCCGTAGAAGAGTGATGTAAGGTCAATGTAACGTCCGAGGTCAAATTTAATCGTTGGTGAAGTTCGCTCACCGATTTTTAATCTTAATTGGTGTCAAGCGTGCATGTAGAGTGCGGTGAATTTGTTCTGATAAATTCGAAACCGAAAGCTTAAGGGGAAATCTATGCGCCCAAAAACTTCTGTTTATGTGATAGTTTGTCCGTTTTTAACGGAACCTTCTTCATTGACTAAATTTGTTGTCATTTTCGACGAAGAGTGTAAAGCGGTGCACTGTGATTATTTCTATAGCAGAATGAAGACATTAAGCTTACGGTACTGCTCGAAGGTCCTGTTTTTGTAGAAGAGCAGGGTTATGTCCGTTTCCGACGAAGCCAAAGGGACGGTCTCGCTTTGTTCACTCACTCGCTTGTCTGCCATCCACTTTTCGACAGGGAAATGCCAGAGTCCAAATGACCGAAAGTATGTTTCATCTAAACTGCTCCCTAACTCCACCGGGACCCGATTGCTGTTGAAGTTCCGAGATTTTGAATAATGGCCGTTGCAGCCTAATCCTCGTGTAATGCATAACCTGTAACGGAACCCCATTTGCAATAAGTCCGTGTGTTTGACCTCTAATCCAGCCGTGCCTGTGTTGTGTGTGGCCGTGGAGCATATCTGCAAGGTTCCCAACAGAAACACTGAATAACTTTGGAGACTTAATAAATTCAAAGTGAGATATAGTTTGATCTGTTCTGCTCTTGCGTACCTTTTACTTATAACAGAAGGCCTTACTTTCGAAGTGCAAGCCAAGGTTTTATTTAAGTGGCAGAGCCTGTATGCATGTACCATTTTTGTCAACATATGCACAAAATAAATTGTTTTTTTTTTGTTTTAGCCCATAAAACATTGGATAAATAGGGTTAAACTGACCAAAATCCTTGCCTATTTTGCGGAGATATCCGTAGAAACTGTCCGTTTTCACTGCCAATGCGAAGTTTTTTGCCATCGCATTGTTGGGATGAAACATCGTCTTCGTTTACCAGGTTTTTTACTAGGCGTTTGATTGATGGCTCCAACTTTCGCCATGTAGACCGTTTGCTTTATTCATCCGAGAGCCGTTTAGCTTTTTGAGCTTTGTCCAAGCCGACTTCAACGGGCAAAGGTGGTGGGGAAGAGAAACAATCAACTCTAGCCTATTGATTTGCACATTTGGCAGTGCATTTTCACCAATCAGTTTTGGTTGATTTGACTCTAGAAAGCCACCTGCTCGACAACCTAGCGGTGACAAATAGCCCTGCAGGGCCAGCTGAGTTAAAGGAAGCAGCAGCTTACTCCTATCCTAAAATGACTGTCTATATAGGTCTAGATTTACAGCATACCGTTGGTTTTCCCATGAACAGGTGTGTTTTAATTTTTGTACCTATTGACCGCACTTTGGCCCGCATTCCTTTTATTCATGATAAGACGCGAAGGGAATCTAAACCTGCTCTGGTTTTCTGCGCAGCCCATCGGAAGTATACTCATTTGCTAGCAAATCACGTCTTCGTCAAATATTGCACTCAAATAAGCGGGGTAAATTTCGATTTAAAAAATTCCAATTCTAAACTAATTTGAGCCCAATCTGTTTTTGCACTTAGGCCTAACGTTTTATCAGTCTAGAACCTATATGTTTTCAGGGAGGACAATACCATACCTATGTACTAATCGACAACCGGCAAAGACGTCGACCCGTTGGCTCAGTGGATAGGACGTCTGTCTCTAGCTCACTGGTCGCAGGTCCGAAACTCGAGTGTAGCGGCAGTTTCTGTGGCTACAGTGGAGTTGGGTAGGTGCTGCCGATGACGGCCAACAAGCCAGAAATACGCACATTCAGCACTCCCTAGCGTTTGCTGGTAGTAATCAAAAAATGCAATACCATACATTTCTCCATGTCACTAAGACGATGCCATATAGTGATTGCACGGTTTTTAAATGGATGTAGACTGTCTTGTATACTTCACGAACAGATACGATGCGATTTGAGTGAACATTGTGCAGTCTGAAAAGAATCACAATTATGAACTTTTTGAAGTGACAATCTGGTCTCGGATTTATTATTCTTCCCTTTTATGACTGCCCACTTATTTAGTTGTGGTAGGCATGTTTGTTTAAATACTTCGGCATCGGCTGTTTCTAAACACAGTCGATCCACACATTACCTTGCCCCCCCCACACGGAAGTCTTTACTAGTCTAGTTTCCATTTTATTATTTAGTTTCGACTAGCTTTTAATTTATTTTCGTTTACTTACTTTAATTTTGGCTTAGTTCTATTAGCGACAGGCCGTTGCTTTTCTGCTTAAAAATATAGAAAAGCCTATCTTTCATAGTTTTAATTTAATTTCGAAAATTCGCTGGTCTTTATGCGGTTCCGCAGTTTACGGGGTCCATGTTTCCTATGGATTGTATTCCTTATTTGAATTATCACGCGCTTTTTTGTTGCCAACCGTTAGGTTATGTAAATAATTGCTTCTTTTTTCATACGTGCTACTTTTTCAATTACTTCTGTTTTCCCCCGTAATATCCCTACCCGTATAACTCATATTACCACCGGTCCCGCATTACAGAATGTTTGGGTTTTCGCTTGCTTTAGTGAGTCTGAGACCAGACTGTTTCCCTTTTTTTAAACCAGAAGGTTGCCTTCTCAAAGTCAACCTTTTGAAGAAACATTTTATAATTTTGGTTAACGTTGCATGAGTCACTCGGTAAGTGCTTGTAGGTTCTATATTCCCCGTTGTTTATGTGCCACTCAACAAGCATTTAAACATGGTCAGAAGTTACGCTTGTCTAATTATTACTAATTCTGTCCCGTAGCAGAACAACTCCTCCGCCGCCGTAACAGCAAGTAGGCAGCCGCTGCCGCCAGTCTCGGATGAAATGACTGCACGAGCTCTGCAGGAGGAGGAGGACAGGCAGTTGGCACTTGCTCTGGCCGCTTCCCTCGCAGCCGAAGAGGCGGAGGGAGCCGCTCGTAGACGACGCTCCACGCAGCAGCAGCAACTCTCATCCGACCAGAACCACTGTAGTCTCTCCTAACGCCGCCGCACTTCCCCCAATCCCAGTCGCCTCTCCAGCCCGCGCCAGGGCTTGGTTGTCAATGATTTGCAGAGGGCAGAGCAAACAGGTGGAAGGGGTATATATATCACCCGCTGTGCTTCTCCGCTGAAATAGGGCCAATTTTTTCAATTGCTGACTGAAATTATAACCTCCCTTGCTACCTCCTCTTTCCTTTAAAACGCACTCCCTGTGTACTTGTGCGTGTTGTGTATGATTCTCGGGTGCACTTTATTTGGCTTTAGTTCTAATCAAAATCCTGATGATGTCTCTTTCTTTTTGATATAGTTTTATTTTTTATCTTTGTATTTTTCAGTTTTAAAACCTGGATACATGTGTTGCTGTCTAAAGCTGCCATCTAATAGTAAAGTTACAGGAGGATGATGTCGATACCTGCCCGAGTACATTGCCCACAAGGGGGAGGTATGAATGTCAACGATCTCGCGCTGATCTGACCTAGTTTCTATCCAAAAGCGAACAGGATTTGCGCTAGGATGTACAAGTCCACCTGACTCCGCCATCATTTTTCCTTTTACGTAGTCCGTGCGCGTATTGAAGTCGATTTGGCGCAAGTTTCAGAAAAAGTATTATTATCCTGACCAGGAGAGTAGTGATTGCTGCTTGCTATTTCTGGATCATAAGAGAGGTGTGCATACAGTGTCTGTTGTTTCCCCAGCAGCATAGTAGCACCCGCAACAACGCTTGATCCTTCTACATCTTACTAGGCGCCAGCAAACCTTGGATGGCTTCTGGTTTGCTGTACGTAAATAAAAATAAATAAAGTGACAATTTCGAGGGTAAACCAACCAACTTTTTTCCGAAAATACTCCTACGATATTTGCCATGGTGTTTGTCAGGAATACAGTAAATCTACGACACAGCTGACTTTTGGGAAAGCCGTCCACCGTACCTTCAGAAAAGGAAGAAGCAGTTGGTGCGTTTATTGGTATAAAGTCAGTTTGGCGGCGTCAATTGCCTGACAACACAGAAATGGACTAATTGGCTAATGTTTGGTCAGCGGTATGTACAATGGGGAGTTTGTTATGAGTGAAAAAATCTGTCTTCAAGGGTCCAGTAATAGCAAGACTACCATTTCTGGAAGATGCCACAAGCGAGCTAGTAAGAGGACGTATGACTCTGGTGATCACGAGCGCTCTCCCTTGGTTTGCATACGTGTATTCTTCGTGAACGTAAACGTCCTCGCCTCAAGTGGAGGTCTTCTCTGAGACCGTATCGATACCTCCGGTTCGTTTTCTTTGGAGGCAGCTTCGGTGGGAGAAATTCCATTGGTCTGTTTTTTGTCAACTATGCATATCTCCACCATGAGTAGATGCGTCGTCAGTACTATGATAACTGCGGTAGTCCCGACCAGTGGGCCTTTCTACAAATAGCAGGAAGAAACTAAATGCCTTAACCATACATCATACGTATCCAGTGCGGGAAGTTCAGTAGGTTTGAACCCTACTTCCTTCCGAGCCCATCGGGTGGCATAAAACGACGTCAGATAATATTTAGAAGCCTAAATAATGATCAGATGATAACAATGGCGAATGGGACGCCCACTGTGCGTGATATATACAGGATGGACGACAGGACGTTAATTCGGTTATTCGGCTGGAGAGTTAGTTTTAATTGCAGTTGGGAGAAGCAGACAGGGAGACGAGGCAAACTTCAGAAGGTAGGAATAAAAGGTGGAAGCGCAGCGGTTAGTTGCTACCCCGATGGATTGTCTGGGACAGATATTTTGAGCTTGTCTACGCTCACGACCTCGCGAGTTCTGCATTTGATGGAAAATGCCTGAAAAGACCTATGCATAACCCGGAAGGGGCCATCCGATGGTGGTTCCAAGGGCTGGTGGACTCGATCGTATCGAAGGTCAAAGTGAACGCATTTCACCAAGTCTTTTGCGAAACAAGACTCGGAGACTGCTGTCCTAGGTGGGACCGGGGAGCGAAATTGGTTGAACATCAACTTACAGTAAGACGGTTAAACAACAGGGCTGCAAGTACTTGTGGACTAGTCGCACAAAATGGTATATATTAATAAAGGTTGGTAAATTTCGAAGCTACGGCGTATAAGAGGTGCTAAGGTCAGCAATAGACGCTCGATGGTTGAAGATCTGAAGGTTTTGCCGGATTGAATGTGTAGTGACCCAACTCCGCGCGCACGGCTCAACCTCTCGCGACACTTGGCAAGTACGCATCGGCGTCTGCTGATCGCAGTCCTGTGTAACCAATCACCCTCGTGGCGGACAGCTGATAATGCTGACCGGTTTCTTTGTTAAGTGCCCGCTGACTCAACGTCATGTGACTTCGCTGGCAGCCATTCCAATGCGATAATCCGGAGACCCTTGACTGACTTCAACGCGCGCATATGTACGTGTGCAGGTAGTCGCAGCTGCCTCTGGGTCACTTTAACACATCACATCTCAGCCAATAAAACATGGGCCTCTATACGCGACACCCCTCGGGCCAAAATCCGAAGTTGCTATACAGATACTTAAGGAAAAGCACAGGAACTTGATTCCTGATTTGAAAAAGGATGAAGGTCTTGAGATCTCCGACTGTCAAAACAAAGCCAAACATTTCTTTCGTTTGGTTTTCACCACAGAAACTGCCTTCGTCGCAAGTAGTGACGAGATCACGGGAGCACAAAGTATTGAGGACATTTTTGTTTGGAGAATCAACGTTTTCCAAGAACTAAAAAGCTTGAAGAAACGTAAATCTTCCGGTCCAGCTGAAATTCCTGCGAAATCGCTCAATGAGGTTGCTAAAAAGCTGGCTCAACCGCTAATTATGAAATTCCAGCAATCGTTCGATATTGGAATCCTTTCCCTAGACTGGATAACAGCACACTTTACATGAGCGATAGTCGTGCAGTTGCGCACAACTACAGACACGTTAGTCTGAATTCCATATGCCGCAAGGTAATTGAGCAGATCATCAAGAAAGAATTGATGCCATATTGTGAAACGCACAATCCCTTGTACAATGCGCAATATAGCTTTTGGAGGAATAGGTCATATGTTACAAACTTGCTAGGTTTTTTCCGGTCTTCGAGGTGTTGGAAGAGGTGCATTACCAACTCTTTACAATTGCCTGTAAACTGGCATAATAAACATATTATTATTATTAATGCTGGACATCATATATGCGGTCTGCATTGAGTTCCAGAAGGCCTTTGACCGTGTTTCCCATCAAGGTTTCCTGTACAAATTGAGACTGGTATCGGAGGTAGACTTCTTACGTGGATTGAAAAATTCCTCGCTGGTCGTTCCCGAACCGTGTGTGTAGGACGACAACAATCAAGGCCGACAGTCATCGAGAGTGGAGGACCTCATGTTTCAGCACTCGGACCGACCCTTTTTCTCTTGTTCTGGGTTTTGACGGCACCGAAGATGTGCTCTACAAATAAACCTTATTATTTTTAATGATTGCGTATAGGAATTGGGCTGCGAGCGTGCCATGTTTGAAGATGATGTAAAAATATGGAAGTGTGCTGCCGATGATGATAACTTCCAGGAAAATCTTTGTCAATTTAATGACTGTTTTTTTCTGAACGTAAGTTCAAGGTCAAGGCGCGCAACTTATTTTCAAAACTAAGTGAAATCGACATTTTTATCAGATTTCCTCGTTACTTGCTGAACTTACTAGCTTAATTGTTGTTATTTATTTGTCTATCTAACACTTTCACAACTGCACATACAGGTAGTTGTCTTTTCTACCGACAGGTCAAAATATACATTTTTATACTGTTTCACCGTTAAAGCCTCATTCTAGTTCCGGTAGATTCACGTAAAAAGCAAGTAATCTATTGCGAAAATACTGAATAATATCTAAAAATTTGGAACTATATCAATTTTCAGCAAGAAATAGTTTGTATTACTCGATATACTATTAGAGCTAAATGGTAGGAGTTTTTTTCACTGCTTCCTCCTTAGTTCACCATGCGTTGACTACTATTTTAAAACGACGATATGTTGGTGAATATGAATTAATCTACCAACATTTCTAAACGCTCCCGCTGTCTATGTGGTTTTTTCATGGAGAGCAGCATTTATCAACTGTGTATTTATTTTTCCACAGCATTAAGTTTGCAATGACAAGGCCCTCCAGGCCTAAAATATAAAATTTATTGATTTATTTATTAGGTGTGCCCTCGCAAGATTGTAAAAAGTTAGACTCCCTCATCCATCTTATAACCACAGAGGCGTTTGATAGACACAAGCGAAACTTTAACTTTATACTAAAAAATGCCTCCATATTAAGTCGCCTTTTGAATATTGCAAAAGATTTTTTATGTTCGAGTGTTTTCAACTACGAAATTGTGGAAGCGAAGCGCCTCCAATCGCGTAGCAAAAACCCGCCCATCCTAGTTAAATTGTTTTCACCGATCGAGGTGGACTCAATCTTTGCTCAATGAGGTTGCATTTCCCGATATTTAGAAATGACTAAAAGTTGTCTCTGTCGAGATCTTACACCAATGGAGCGAAGAAATATGGCTCTCCAGTCCAATAGACCAATGAATTCTCAGCCTACTATTCCTTAATCTGTTCGTAGTCCCGATAGGGTAAATGCACTCGCTAATCCGCCACCCCTTTGATATCTGGTCATACACCCAGAAACGTCAGTACACTCCCTTATTCCTGCCTCCCAGATGTTTATTCATAGGCCCGTGACCGTCAGTTCACCTGCTATCCCTACCTCCCGAATGTCTAGTCAAAGGCCCATAAATATCAGTGCATCAGTTAGCCCATCCCTCTTGATGTCGGGACCGTCAAGACCCGCCGCTCCGTTATCTACTACGATTTAAAACTAGTCTGAATACATTCTCTGTCCAACGATCGATAAATTCCGCTGGCTTTAACTCAGCAACAAGCTCATCAAGAATGTCGCCAACACCGTCGAAAGCGTTTAGGCAGAGCGCTTCCCCATCACAACCTAGCTCCTCCCTTGAACGTGCGCGTCATATTATTCCCCCGTATAATGCGCTATTGAACACGCCAGGCCCGAACCACGAAAAATTTAATTTGCACGGCAGTAACCCAAACTGGTATAGTTTTAAATCTAATCGGAGTTGCCGTACAGGACATTCACTGATTAAGACCACTAGTCCTTACGCGAGCGGCCCCAACACTAATTTTATGTCACCGTTCCCCCTATCAGTTCCTTTACCCATCCTCTACCACCCAAACCTGCAACATCCACATGCCTTCTAGCCTCCACCCATTTCTCCAAAACGCCCCAGAAGCTTATTTTAGTTTAACCTCTCCTCATTTTTTTCCTGCCAGAAAGCGAGGCCCCTAGATATCTCAGACTTTATCATCCATCCATTGTTGGCTACCTGTATGGTAACAGCTCCATACCCGTCAGTACTAATTCCACAAAAAAATAACGGCCTAAAGTATGCCTATCCACCCTCAAATTCTTTTTTATGAATAATGATAGCCATAATCCTGCCACTCAAAACACACTAGATGTGATATTGCTTAATGTCAGGTCTGTTATAAACAAAATGGCTCAACTGCGAGCTACTGCTTTTGAGATGATGCCCGATGTTCGATGAATAACAGAATCTTGGACCCATCCAATCATTTCTGACTTCTCATTTATCATATACGAGTATGATCTCTATCGTCACGATCGCATTAAATAAGCGTGGTGGTGGTGGTAGTCTTCTCTATATTCGAGCGTCATTCAGGCAATTTCTCTTTTATCTAAATAGCACGTCCTTCTCTGGAAATTACTGTTTCGATTCTATTATCTTTTCGCCCCGGCAAAAGGCGATTATCGGATGTGTATACAATTCCCCTAACTCTTTACCTGAAGAAGATACAAATTTGTGTGAAATATTCAAGTTTATTTCAGAATCCTCTTTTGAATTTAAAATTATTGCTGGAAATTTTAATTTTCCTGAAATCGACTGGCTTTCAAACTATTGTCCACCTAGATTTCAACCTTTCCTAGATACCATTAATTTTTCTAACTGGTCTTAACTGGTTAGTTCTTCAACAAGACAGAATCATATCCTAGATCTGATTTTCACAAACGGTATTGCCCCTCTCTTCGTTGATTTGAAGCAGGACATCTTCCAAAGTGTTTATATAACATTTTTTCCATACATGTCTATTTCTTCCTGTTTTGAGTGATATTTGCAACGATGTTTCGTCCACTTCTCTGTCCAGTCATCATTGCCGTTTCTCCATTCTCCGTTTTACAACCCTGACGATAGGATTCATGGTCTTTAGTCATGCTCATGGCGGTTCTGCTATTTTCGACATGTCGACGCTGGAATCCGCAGTCCACAAGGTCGCTCTCCGGCGTTTCGTTGATGATCCGGTGACCTCGGCCGTTCACTCTCTTTTCGACCCTTCTGTCCGCGATGGCCTCCTCCGGGCTCACCTCCCTGATGGTTGATCATGAAGCCAGTCGGGCGGTGTTACAGTGGTGAACGACAGCCTCTGCTTTTATATGATTTCCCCAATTACAAGAAGCGTTTCCAATCCTCATACGTTCTCATCCACAGTCCTGTCTCATTTGCACTACAATCAATCCTCTCAGCCATCCCCTTTATTTTGTTGAAGCAGTTGTTTTTTTCAACGTTATTTTTTAAAGCGGGGGTTCGATGAACTCTGCCCCAACTTTAATGGTCCGAGTTTTATTTTACTGCTTCCTCCTTAGTTCACCATGCGTTTCAGAGAGTGTTGACTTCTATTTTAAAACGACGATATGTTGGTGAATATGAATAAATCTACCAACACTACTAAACGCTCCTGCTGCCTATGTGGTTGTTTGACGGAGAGCAGCATTTATCAATTTTGTATTTATTTTTCCACAGCATTAATTTCGCAATGACGAGGCCCTCCGGGCCTAAAATATAAATTTTTTTATTTATTTTTATGATCAAACATTAATTCTCTGTTGCCTTTAAATTCCTTCTACGGAAAATGCTAGTGCTAGTCGTACCTATCATGCGTATGACCTCGCAGATATTAGCTCAATCAACAATTTTCTTGGCTCGATACATTGGCAGAGACTCTCCTTCATTAACGACGCTGCATGTCGTTCTGAAGTCATGTCGATCGTTGCCTATAAAATGCTGGAATTTTTGCACACTAAAATTGCGAAACCCTAGGCAGCAGAATCGACCATCCCTCATTTTCTTTTGCTCAGACTAAAGAAATTGAGGAGGCAGCTGAAAGATAGATCTACTTGTTCGCTGTCTGTGCATCTTGGGATCGCAGAGATCTTCGAATTAGCGTCAAAGATTCGTCTTGTGCGTAACCAGCACAGGAAATCTTGCGCCCTGAGTGACTTAAACTCTGCAAAATCGGTTGCACAACTGTTTCGTCGTAGGTCCTCCGCAAAACGAGGAATTGAACGACCCCCATTGCTTAATGAAAAAAAAACATTTGTACTCGATGAGTCTGATAAGGCTGAATTGTTCAATGCTTTCTTTGCGAAGCATTTTACGACAGAATCCAAACCAGTCCCGTCGTTTAAACCATACTCGGGCAATACTCTCTGAAACATTGATTTCTCCATAGAATTAATTCGTTAGCATAGAATTCGTCTAAAATCTCGCACCCTTCGGGAACTGATGGTATTCTCAATTCAGTTATCAAAAGAGTGTCGACATTTCCCAAATTACTTAGTCATATATTTTCAGTCTATCTCTCAAATGGTTTCTTTCCTGACACTTGGAAGACATCTATTATTCTTCCAGTCTTTAAATCAGGATCTCGTTCTAACATAAAAAACAACCGGGGTGTTCATAAAACCCCGGCCCTAGCTAAACTTCTGGAGAAGATAATTTTGAATCAAATTCCCGATTTTTGCCTAAAAAGTAAGCTTTTAAGGGACTCGCAGCATGGTTTTATACCTGGAAGATCATGCGAGACGTGCCGCTTAACTAACCTTAACCACGTCACTTCCGTCCATAACGAGCGGCAATCCGTGGTTGTTATCTACTTTGACCTGATCAAAGCCTTCGACGAGGTACCGCACAGACGGCTTCTGGTTAAACTGGAAGCCATTGGCATCCGTCCCCCTCTCCTCGACTTCATCGGTTCCTACTTGTCTAATCGCAGCCAGAAGGTCCTAGTAGGTGATAGTAACTCCACTGCTCAGCTGATCACGAGTTGAGTTTTTCAAGGCAATGTATTGGGTGCTTTACTCTTCATTCTATACATAAACGAAATTTCGACTGTTCTTAAAATTCACACAATCTCATTTATGCAGACTACCTGAAATACATATACTCATTTTCTAAGGACATGACAAGTATATGCGTTGATAAACTAAATATGGACCTACTTACACTCTCACGTTGGAGTGCTACCTGGCAGATAGAATTATCTCCATCCAAGTGTAGTTTCATGTGTTTCGGTCCCGCCAAACATCCCCGTCCTCTAGTCTTTCAAAATAGTCCACTTTTAGAACGATCCACTTTAATAATAATAATAATAATAATAATAATATTTTATTGTGCCAGTTTACAGGCAATTGTAAAGAGTTGGTAATGCACCTCTTGGGCGCCTTCCAACACCACGAAGACCGGAAAACAACCTAAAACAAACTCCCTATGTTCCAGGCAGTCTTTGTTTTGTTTCAGGTTTTTTGTTTTGTCAATACTGGGCGAGATAGGGAGTTTGTTTCAAGTGAAAAAAACCTGCCTTCAAAGGTATGATGCAAACGGAATAAATGTACAGTTGTAAGCTGAGTTTACTCATCAGCAGGAGAACTGTTTCATATCGTTTAAAAACATTACTTCCAGACGGAAAGGATTGGCACAAGAACACAGTGTTCTCAGTCTTCCTTCAAGGGTTGTCGGCAAAAGTTGCGCGCTATCGGCTGAAAAGTTAGCAGACTGCGGGCTGCTGCTTTAGCAGCATTATCTTCAGCATGAAGCCTCGCGGGGTTCAAAGTCCACGAACGCCATCAGAGTGAAAGAGAGATTCCACAGAGTCAGCGCCCAAAATTCGTGAAAGTTGTCCTGAATGTAGAAAACTAGTTAAAGCTCTCTTAAACATAGGGTAGTTTTGCTCGGTTTTAATACTTTTGGGCAGCTTATTCCAGATTTATATGGCATTTACTGAAAAGAATTGCCGGTACTTAACTGTACGTGCCATAGGAAGAAATAAAAATACGTCTCGATGACTGGCGCGTCGAGAGTGCTCAAGCTGCCTTATTGTACTAAGAGGATTAAAGGTTTGACCACTCAAAAGTTTAAACAGTAAAAAAGACCCTTCTGCAATCGACGAAGCCATAGGGGATCCAGCTTTATAAGTTCGCACCTTTGTTGGTAGGTTATTTTACGATGTTCTGTAGTGAAAACTCTTCTAGAGAAGAAGTGCTGCACTGATTCTATTTTCTTCCGTTCACTAGTGCGCAGAAGACTGAATAGGGGCGAGCAGTATTCAAGACTAGGCCTCACGTACATATTATAGAGGCTAGTTCATACTTTGATAGTCTTAAAATTTCTAAGGATTAATCCGGTGGTTCGGCGTGCTTTCGAGACTATCAGGGCACAGTGCTCTGACAAATTGAAACTATTAGAGTAGGATATGTCCAAATCCTTGATAACTCCTGGGACATTTAGTTCGTGGCCGTCAATGCTTAATTCCGGTTAATGATCGTCGCCAACAACCATAACGGAACATTTGTGCCATGAAAGGGTGAGGCGCCATGTGCAACACCACTGGGCGAAGGCCTGAAGATCCTTTTTTATCAGCTCGAGCACGATGTTGCGGTCTGCCGGTTTATATCGATAAGCGACTTTTAAATCATCAGCGTACATGAAGGGTCTGCCATACTGGAAACAATCTGAAACGTCGTTGACAAACAGGCAAAATAGGAGCGGACCCAGTACACTACCCTGTATAACTCCACTCCTCACATGCGTGGGGTTGGAGATAACATTCGAAATTTTTACTCGTTGTGTGCGAGCATCCAAATAGGAAGATATGAAGTTCAGAGGCTTGCTACCTATGCCGAAGGAGGCCAGTTTCAGAAGGAGGAAGTTATGATCGACCGGATCAAAGGCCTTAGTAAAATCAAAATAGACGCTATAAGTGGCAAAACCGCTGTCTCTAGATTGCAGCAGATAATTAAAGAAAGAGAGCTGACAGGTGTCACAAGATCGTTTCTCGAGAAAGCCATGTTGAGCTGCATTGAGCAGGTTGTTCTCTGTCAAGTGACGCATCATCTTTTCTTTGATTAAGGTCTCCAAGATCTTCGTGGCTGCGGGAAGTGTATTTATTGGCCTAAAGTTGTCGAATGACGTCGATCGGCCATGCTTGCGAATAGGCATTATGTGTGATTCCTTCCACAACGAAGGAAAGGTTTCGCTCTCAAGAGCAAGATTAAATACCTTACAAAGAATAGACGGAAAGATATCATTCGCTTCAGCTTTTAGAAGGCTAACTGGGACGCCATCTGGTCCTGGACTATAGGATTGACGATAACGACGAATGGCTACAGTCACATCCCAGACGGTAAAACTTATGGTTTCGAGTATAGCAGCCGTCCAAGCCTGGATAACCGGAGGTGCAGCGAACGAGCTTTCACTAAACGGTTTGGATAGGAAGGCATTGAAGCTATCGGCGGTCAACTTAGCTTCAGCTATGGGGTTTCTTAAGGTGTCTTGAAATATGGGGTGTTGCGTTTTCCTCTGCGCTTTTACTGTACGCGAAAAGAGTTTCGCAACATTAAGGGAAGAATTTTCAGAGAAGTGGGCCTCATCGGCTATCTGCTTTTCTTAGGCGAGCTTCTTAGCCTGCTCAAAGATCAGTGTGGTCAAGGGCAGAAAGGAAGTGTCGTTCTGCCGATGCAAACGACGAGAGAGTTTACGCAGCCTACGACGGAAAGACAGAGGAAGGTACACTTCATCCTTGACATGTATTACTTTCTTACGGGGGACAAAGTGGAGGATGAGTGGATCCAACACTTTGTACAGTGCATCGGTACAAACATTTACATCCAAACATTGGAACAATTCAGACCAGTCGAAAGCGTTTAGATGTGCCAGTAGGTCAGCCGTTTCTGCTGATCGGAAGTCATGATAAAAACTATACTTTTGGGAAAATGTTTCATCCGCCTCCAGTTCTAGTTCACTAACAACTGCAAGATGGTCTGAACTCCCAAATGGTTTGCATCCCCTACAAAAAATAAGGTCGAGTATGTTTGTTCCTCAAGTGGAAAAATTGACTACCTGATCCAACATGCTGATATCTACTGCCTCAAAAAAGTTCTCGAACTTTGAAGGACCGGATGGTGGAAACCGTTGCACGTCAGGAAGGTTAAAATCGCCTGCAATCAAGCAATACTTAAGATTCAAGTCAGCTGCGGCATGAAATGCCTGCGAGAGACAAAGATCGTAGTCTGCATTGGCATTAGGTGGGTGATAAACACAGCCAACAAGTAAGGAGTATTTGTTTTTTAGGAACAACTCGTAGCCAGCAGCTCTCCTCCACCGCTGTAAATTGTGGATAGTCCAACGGGAGAAATGCAAGTATCTGCTTAATATAGATGCAGCTTCCTCCGCCACGGCCATTGTTTCGATCGTTCCGAATGCATAAATAGCCTAGAACAGAGAGTTCTGAGTCAGCTACACAGGCCGATGCCCATGTCTCAGTTACCATAACAATGTCTGGGCGGTTGACGAAAACCATAGTCTGGAGCAGAGGCATTTTATTAATCAGTGATCTGGCATTTAAAACGACCAATTTAAGAGGGCATGTCTGAGGTTTCGGTGGCGGGACAGCTAGGCCGTCACTGTTACCGGCTTCGACCAGAGCGATGTCCTTTTGACCTGAACTATTTTTCCCTCTCTTATTTTGAGATTTGTCTCGCCATTGGTTCTCCGTTTTTCCAGGTCTATTTTAAGCTGTCTCATCTTTCTCCGCTCTTTCAACTCGTAATCCGGCTGAAAAAAAACTTGCGAATGCAGACTCCGTAAGGATGGTTTGCGCTCTAGCAAGAGTTTCGTCTGTGCTTCAGTTTCTAAAATAACTTTTAGAGGTCGTGGCCGAGAAGTTGATTCTGGAGCTGTTGGAGCCTTCCCTAATCGAAATGCCTTAAGAATGCGGAAAGACTCGCCTAGGTCTAAGCTACACAAATAAACTAGCATTGTCGCCTCATGCGGATGGAATATCTGCGAAGGCTGCACAAATATGTGGTTTTATATCACACAATTTCTTCCTGCTGGAAATAAAGTAAAAACTTCATCCTGTGTATTTTCTACCCATCCTAGAATGCTGCTGTCCCCTCTTTGGTCTTATGAATGATTCTGACCGCGGTAAGATTGAAAATGTACAGAGGGTATTTACTCGCAAAATATTCGCTCTTCCTCGATCCACTATTTCTAATACGGAGAGATGTCAGTTAGCGAACAGGACATTTCTTTGGATCAGAAGACCCGAAGCGGGCCTCTGTTTCCTCTTTTGCGTTAACTCTACCCCTAACCTTCCACGAATCAACGCTCTCATTCCCGCAGATAGACCTTATGCCACCCGTAATTCCTCCAGGATTATTGCTTCCCCTTAAGCTCCACTTCAAACCATTCTCACTTCTTTGCCTACAAATATACCTTCGTCTGGAATAATATTCCCCTCAAAATTAGGCTGTCGTCTAACTTAGCAGTTTTTAAAGTCAAATTACGTTAACACTTAACTTCGGAAGATATAAAGTCCTTGTTATCCGTCTCCTTCCCAAACAAACAACTTTTGGACTTTAAAAAGGGTCCCTCTGGTATCTGAGGTGGTTATGTTTATATAAAATTGTTTTCCACATATGTCTATTTTTTTCGCTTTTGAGTGCTATTTGCGACGATGCTTTGTTCACTCCTCTGTCCAGTCATCATTGCCCTTTCTCCATTCTCCGTTTTACAACCCTGACGATAGGCTTCATGGTCTTTATACATGCTCATGGCGGTTCTGCCATTTTCGCCAGCTCGTCGCTGGACTATGCCATCCACAAGGTCGTATCTCCTGCGTTTTGGTGATGATCACGTGACCGCTGCCGTTCCCTCATCTTGTTGACCCTGTTGTCCGCGATGACCACCTCCGGTCTCACTGCCCTGATGGTTGATCATGAAGCCAGTCGGGCGGTGTTACAGTGGTGAACGGCAGCCTCTGCTTTTATATGATTTCCCCAATTACAAGAAGCGTTTTCAACCCTCATACGTTCTCATCCACAGTCCCGTCTAATTTGCAATACAATCAATCCTCTCAGCCAACCCCTTTTTTGTTGAAGCAGTTTTTTTCTCCTACGTTTTGTTTTTAAAAGCGGGGGTTCGATGAACTCTGCCCCAGATTTAATGGTTCGAGTTTTATTTTACTGCTTCCTCCTTAGTTCACCATGCGTTTAAGAGAGTGTTGACTTCTATTTTAAAACGACGATATGTTGGTTAATATGAATAAATCTACCAACACTGCTAAACGCTCCCGCTGCCTATGTGGTTGTTTGACGGAGAGCAGCATTTATCAATTTTGCATTTATTTTTCCACAGCATTAAGTTGGCAATGACGAGGCCCTCCGGGCGTAAAATATAAAATTTACTTATTTATTATAGACTGGTCACGCAGATTGCTCCTGTCCTTTAATTCGAACAAATGCTCTCTGCTGCAACTTTAATATTTTACGCCATAAAGTGGGCATTTACAATTTTTATAAAGATTGCTGCTCAAAAATCGTTGGTACCTTTATAAGGCCACATCTTAAATATGTGATTTAAGCCTAGAGACCGTGGATGCGGCAGGATTACAACGTACTTGAAGGGGTTCAGCGGCGGGACATAAAATTAGTAAGAGGCCAAAGTGCACTACCGTATGAGATCCGCCTGAATTACCTTAATCTCGATCCCCGGAATTATAGACGGTTACGTTGATATTTGATACAAACCTTCCGTACCGTGCCTGGCTTTGCCTGCGCTCTCTCAAAACTCGCCGCTACAACTAATGTGCGGCGATATCCCTTCAAACTGTATGTGTCTCAGGGACGATTGGATGTGGGGAAGTATTTTTCTTTAACCGTGTCGTGGACACGTGGAATAACCTACCTGAGGCAATAGTTATGTCCTAATCTGTGGAAACATCCAAGCATCAAGTTGATATACACATGTTACAGCACACCGTGAACTACGTGACAAATTAACTTTGAAACACCAACTCACAATGTTGCTGTGTATATTTTCTTGACTGAAAACTGGTTGCCATTGTTTCTAATTCTTGCGATTTTGATGTGAAAAATAGGAAGTTCAAAGGCGCAAGCCTATTATTTCCTCAAATATGCTGCCAACTGAATGCGACACACTATTCATAGTCACTTCAACTTGCTTTACAACACTGTAATGGCAACTACCTTCGCTGTCTCACACTCTCTCAGACGCAGTCAACAGTCGATCTAGCTTCGTCAGTGGACACTGCCGCCGGGGACAGCAACGTATAGTGTTGTGCACCATAAAGCCCTAATTCTGGTGACTTCTGCCTTTTACCAATAACTCGGGATTCAATCTGATAATTGCATTGTTTTAAGCACAACCACTACTTTGCCGCTATACGTTCAAGCCTGAATCAGACAAGACATAGTTGTGACGACTGCCAGGTTCTTACACTTTGGACGCCATCCTGAGGGCTGCAGTTGCGCGCTCATGCAGCTGCCAACTTCCTGCAACCTATTATTCATTATCTTTGTACAGAATACAGTAGATTTTCCACCTAGCATCCCATTTCTCTTCCCACACGGAACTGGGTCTGACAATTGCAGGGGCAAGGGTCTTCCTTAACTAAGTTAAACAACTGCGATGAGGGTTTATGATTCGTCTAGATAATGCATCAGCAGCGAAGTCATCACTGCTTCGGACGTAGCGGATATCAGAAATAATCTGTGCACTAGTCTAGATCACGGCATTATATCTAGCCATCTAGATCATCACGTCATCTAGATCACGTAAATATCTGACTTGGCCAAATGGTCTCCAAGTATCAGTGAATTTCCCGGGTGATGATGATAATTTGACCATCGATAACGATGAAGTCCACCATGTGCTGAGGAGCAGAGAGGGCGACTGTAGTCAGGAATTATATTTGAGTGAAATAGACGCGCAACCGTCTAGCGCACTCTGCACCCTCAACCCGCTTGAACCAGTGACCAGACAGAGTCGAGATGATCGGGAATTTGAAATTCATATTTTTCAGCGCCAGTACGGCACTACCTGTACGAGATCAGGCGTAGACTGCTTTCTGCAATGCAGGCCAGAAACTCGATTAACCTAGAAGTAAGTGACAGTAGACCTTTGCCCTGGTACTATCACGCTACTGCCCTCACAAACTTTCAGCAGGTATCAAAACAGTCTCAAGAAGACCGAGGCTGGTAATGCTACTACTACTGCTATTTCTACTACTACTAATAAACGATGTAGCTGAGTGCTAGTAGTACTGGTACTATAACTGACAATACGATTAATCAGGAGTGACGCTGGTCAAAAACAGACCTGTGATCACGTACCCTCATTCTCAACTAGGAGCTTCTACTAACTAACAATGCAGCTGACTGATAGTAGTACTGATACGCTGACCAGAATAAACTAAGCGTGACAACATGATATTTCCTTGACTGTTATAATATCTCAGTGGTAAGACATGCACATTGTACCTTTAATTTAATATTTTTGAGCACTTCCAATACAATAAAATATTTCATTTACATTCACCATCCGGTGACTAAATGTTTGACCACAAAATACGTTGGGCGGGAGGAATAGATATTTACGGGGCCCTACGGGACAGTTTTGCCGGCAATTTCATGCGCGGAAGGTGGATTGACGTCATAGGCATGTTAATAAGACTAAGGCAGCAGCGGTGTAGCTCCAAGGCGCCCATGGCTTGTGAGGTGCTCGTTTGCCCTTGGCAGCCGTGATTCAGATGGTTTTTAAGATTGCTACATCAGTTTAGATCACTCTTTTAAGGCAAGCCGGTCCTTAACGAGTAAGACGCAGCTCGCCAGGTAAACTTGCAGTTGCTTCAGAGAGTTTCTTCATATATCTTTTTTACGTCAACTTTTATCCCGCACCATCGGATACAAATGGCGACGGCTTCATAGAAGAGTAGTTTGGGTTTGCACCCGTCATTCATATGTATCAGGTAGCCGCTCAATCACATTTGCGCATACTTGACCATGGTGCAGATACAGAGCATTTGAGTTTGTTCTGGAATATCCATGTCCAAGATCCTGTCCTACAAAATCATCTTCAAACTTCTGCGGAAACTAAGAATATGAATTTAATTCAGAATTTTAGCTTGATGGGAGAGAGTTTGGGCCTTTGCTTCGAAAAAGAATGTCGTAAAGACTACGGCCTTGCTTATATTAAGCTTGCTTGTCATGTTAAGGCCCTGAAGATTTCACACGGCGACTTTCAGCCTTGGTTTATAACCACATTTGGGTAGCAACCACATCAATTCTACTGCTAGGTAACAGTGCGCTTCCAAAGTAAGCAAGTGTGTCTACGGTCTTGACTTGAGGACCATCAACGTTGATTCAAAGGGTATCGTATTCTGGCCGGATGAACATCTGTAAATGAACACTGCCTAGACCGTGTGTGAAAATGGCGCTTCCGAAACCGAAGAGGTCCCTGCTATTTTGCAAGTACTCCTTAGAAGTGGTGCTGAGTACGCAAGCGTACACGTAGAGTAGTTGTAAACAGACGTTTTGTGGCCCGAAGCGTTGGTTATTTAAAATGTCTCCTTCGTTCCTGTAGGTAAAGTGTATCCTAGGCGCTCACCATGGTTGGCGTCAGTCAACATAGCAGAGAAGACGAGATTGGAGAGTGGGGCAGCTAGTAACCATTCCTGCTTCACTTTTTAGTCGATTCGAATGCGTTCGAAACTGGACCGTTCATTAAGTTAATGATTGGCAGTTTCATGTAACAAGTCAATAACTGAGAGCCCTTGCACATGAGCGAAAGGACAAAATGCGTAAATTCAACTCTTTTAATATCCATTTAGTAAGCGCACAAAAACTGTCAACCAATGGCCCCCAGCAAAGTTCACATTGTGTTTTTATTGGTTGGGTAGTCAAATGTGCAAATAACTCACTGTTCGGTTACGCAGAATTTGCTCGTTTCTCTGTGATCAAATATAACGCTTTTTTCCTGATGCGTATCAGGAAAAAAAATTAAACGCTTAAATATATCCTGTTCCCAAGTTAAGAATTGATTCAGGTACATGCAACGTTGGTATGACGCCATTGATCACCGACATTACTGAAATCCGAAATCATGTGCATTTTCACATGAATTTGAGCTGGGCTCAGCTTATATTCATATTAAAACTATTTTTCTAGTTATAAAGTGATATCGAAATGCTAAGCTTTATCAAAAATTTTTTAGCGCGTCATTGCTCTATCCGCTGAGCAACTTGGAGCTCTAAATTGCTATGCGGGGCTGTCAAACTGTGATGCTGGGAACGTGCATGCAATATAACGACGGTTAGATGTTTCTATAGATTTTTTGTGTGTCATCGATAGTTATTCCGTTAATGAGTTATTGCAATTGGCTGCCCACCCCTACGAAACGTTTCCTGATTTCAACTTCGTAGTTGCTAAGTTAGTCGCTTATGCTGTAAGCAAGACGATCCTAAAATTAAATAAGACAATGGCGACAGATGGGAACTCAGTCAGCCGAGATATTTATCTGGTGCTGGCGTACAGTGTCTTAAGGCACTGTTGACGTGTTGACATCCCCACCCTGAGCCCCGTCCTCGGCGGGGGTATAGCCCCGTTCTGCCCCGTTTTCCCCCGCCGCTCGACGGGGGAGAACGGGGATTGTGCTAGTAGGGTTTTATATAATATATAATATGTTGATTATGCTAGTTTACAGGCAATTGTAAAGAGTTGGTAATGCACCTCTTGGGCGCCTTCCAACACCTCGAAGTCGTCTCCACACTTGATTCGTGAATAGTTGATTGGCTTTTATATCCCTGTACTTACATACAAGCCTAGCTTTTTCCTGTTGTTTTTTCTGTCTCTGAGGATGAACTCCTGCATGAGTTCGAAAGCTCAAAATAATAAACAATTTTTTCTGGTGCTCAGACCAGTCTTCACACAAACCAACAAACAAAAGTTGTAGTTTTCCAAGATTTTCCATTTGTTGAGCTCTCGCAGCAATCAGAGTCAGATAGTTTAGTTATCTACCACAAAGTAGTAATACCATTCAAGCTAGCCTATATTCTTGTGGCTAAACCTACTTTTCATATCCTAGTTCGTTTTACATCAGTTTTATCCTGCTGAGTTGTTGCACGACTGTATTTTTTCGAATTTGTTATTTTAGAGTAAATACGTGACTTAGTGGATTACTTTCTATCTAAAACTCAGCCTGTTTGCTCGAAGTTACTTTTTATACCGCCGAGTGGTACCTAGTTGTGTGCATGCAGACATCAGCATCTTGCTCGTTTGTTTAGTCTGGCGGTCGGTCAATCAACTTACTTTTTATTTAAGCACTCTTGAAGCCCGGCAACA